>OY776682.1:38520565-39169576 GCA_963675555.1 Leptura quadrifasciata
AAGATATAGGATCAAAAGATTACTTTCTCCTTATCCCACTTGTTTTTTAAAAGGCAATCGACATTACTAATTTATAACTCATATACTTTTACGTAATTTTGGGACTATCATCTTTTGTAAAATACTGTTACGGGCCTACACTCTTTAGTAAATAGCCTAAGCGTATGGATTCAATAATTTCTACACAAATAACACTAGGCACTAATTTATATAACAATTTTAACTTACAATAATTATTCCTTATAATTACAACTTTTAATTACTATTACTCACTACTTGACAATGTACTTCTATTAGGCTGATCACTTTGCTATCTAAACTAGAATTAGTGCGTTGTTCTGCTTATTTTATACACTGTGACTGTTATTCCAGATATTTATTTATTACCCATGATTTCAATAGATTCCGAATTATCTAGTATAAAATTACTCTATGGTACTATCGCCATTTCTGGGCCCACAGACGGACTACCATTTATATATCCAGCACTACTAAATTCAGTGGTTAGTATCCTAGTAACACTCTCCCAGAGACTAGCAGATATCGGCCATATCAACGAAGAAATATCATCACTTCAGAAAGCACTGACAAAAATTGGATTTTTTCAGTATACAGCACAGAATTTGCAACTAGCCAGACCAAATACACAGGAAGCAGTGGTTAATGCGTGAACCTTACGTGATAAAATCAGCAAAATTCTACGTAAATACCAAATAGAAATGATATTCAAAACAGACAGAACAATAATTTTCACAGTTCCAAAATTGTTCTAGAAAATCAAGAAATAAAAAAAATCCCATTCTGTAAATGCATACATAAGACAGGCCAATAGTATGAGAAAGGAAGAGCATACGAATACGGTATGAAAAGAAGAGAAAACATCGCCCCTAGCATAACATGGGAGAACTAGAGAGAGGCTGTAGAAAATAAAATGAACCCTAAAAGCTGAACGAATGATGAGTAGAGATTTTTTTCCTTTTTATGTAGCATTAAATTTGTCCTATCATCAGACCAGATTTGTGTCTCCCATATTTTTTAGAACATTCTGTGAAGAATTTCCATTCCATCCCCACCAACTGAATCGAGTACAGTTTTTCTGGGCAGTCAATGAACGCAACAAGAACTTTACGACCTTATTATTATCGCCGTTGGACCATGCGGCACATTATCAGCCGACGCACATTAAAAACCCATAAAGGTAGGCGAGCCAATTTGCGAACGAAATAGTACAGAGCCGTACTTAAAAATCGTATGTATTAGAATGTAGATATTAATAATACTTGATTTAAAAGTATGAAGTTTGTATGAAGATATGAATATCTTATATACTGGTGAAATTTTGACTAATTTTGGTACTCTAAATTAAATTTAATGTTGCTCAGATCTGCCAATAATAATATAACATATCCTCGAATATATCATTTTATTATTGTGGCCCAGCAAGGACCGCGAGGAGGTATGAGCATTTCATTGCCAAAATTCGGGACAGAGTTAAGGTTTCCGATATTAAAATATTTAAAATAAATAAAGCAGGTCTCTAAATTATTTAAATAAATAAAATTTATATTTATATCGATAATCCTAACTTGATCTAATCGAATTAACTAAATAAATTCAATTCTGGAAAACAAATAAATAATTGTCAAATAAAATATATACAATAATAATAACGATGATAATAATAATCAAATAATATGTAGTTATATATAGTATATAAAAAAATAATGTTATATTGCACTTGCGCATATATGTAATACACTGATATCACGATAACTTCACACTGTACACTATATCACATAATTTTTCATTCCAAGCATTAATTTCTAATCACTAAACAGTTCACTATCATCTTCTGAATCGGTATCTGTATCTACATATATTATTGAACGCTTTTTTCCTAAGTCAATCCATTCATCTTTGGTTTTAATTCCATTCTGAATATATTTTTGCAAATAACCTGGTGTTATTTCTCTCACTTCAGCTTTAATGAGATCGATAACTTTGGCTTCAAATTTGGGAAAGGTGTTATTTTTTCGGATGCCTCTTTTCAGCTGACTCTATATTAGTTCGATCGGGTTGAAAATACAAAAATATGGGGGCAATCGTAAAACTGTAAGTATATCCCTGAGCTTCGGTCATTTTATCAATTACACATTGTTTTGAGAAATTTTGCTTCTTAACAATATCTAAAACATTGCGTTTTCGAAGAAATTATTTATTGTATTTTTTCTTTGTTTCAGTATTTGGTATCATCGATTTATCGTGGTATGAAGCATTGTCTAAAACAATTACATTGTTTTTTTCTATATTTGTTAGCAATGAAGTCTGAAACCATTCTCCAAAAATATCTGCTGTCATGTTTTGGTGATAGTAAACGTTTGAATTTTTCCAGTGTTTTCCCGCTTAATTTGAGGCCATTATGCATCCATCCAGTTTCTGATCCACAATGTATAGTTATTAATCTGGTTCCTTTATTTGCAGGCCTATCAACTTTATATTTCTTTGAGCCATCTGTCCAACTTGCTCTTTTATTAATCATTTTGAACTTAAATCCTATCGTCAATAGCCATCGCCGAAGTGTTTTTTCACTAACTGACACTAGATCTTTTCTTTTCAGTTTCATATGTATTGATTGTACAGTTGATATCTCATTTTTTTAATACTTGTTATAAATTGCATCTTTTAAGAATTTCACCATAGACGAATCTAATGTTTGTGATGTTCCTTTGTCCGATCTAACTTTTCGTTTCTGTACCTTAAGTTTTAATTTGTGGGTGTAAATATTGTGCGGAAACTTTCTTCGTCATTTGTGAACCATTACCATCCACCACAGCTTCTTGACATTCTCTGCTAGTGCTTGGTTGTGGATCTTCTCAAGGCCTAAACAAAAAATCTCCGAATATTCACTACTACTAAATATTTATAAAAGCACAACTGTATAAAATACGTTTAAATATAGTAAAACTTTACATACCTGTAAAAGTGCTGTATATAATTTCACTAAATGAAATAAAACATAAACACAAACCGTAACATGCTGTTAAAATTGATCGAGTGAGTTGCTGATCTAAATATTTCAAGTGCGTGTCTGGATGCAATTACTTTTGCAACTAGTTTAACGGTATTTTAATGAGGTCGTAAAGTTTCTGTTGCAGTTTTTGAGTAGCTTTTCGCAATATTGACGCCAATTTCAGTAATCTGATCCCCGTTAGTCCTTAGAGAACACTAACTGAACTATTATAGGTGTTAATACACATTCCGAAGGTAAAATACCTGGCTTATTTCACATTCTGGGAACCGCAATCTAACTCCGTCAACTACTTGCAAATATTATATTACTACCTATACACTCTTAAGATTGTAGACATTAACACTGCTTAATTAACGGAGAGTGCCTTTGAGTACATGCAATATTATCACATTTCAATTACTATGAATAACTATATAACCCTTGTATCGATATTCGATCATATCTCGCCTAATCTTACTATGCCTATTGCTTTGCAAACCAAGTACTTTGAATAAGATCTTCATTCTGATGTCACAAAAGGGTGGTTTCAGGATGAGTAATAATGTATCTGAGTTTAATTGGGGAAAATACGTGTGCGTCGCATGTAAATTACGGCTCCTGAGGTAAACATTATTTATATCATAATACTTCTTACAATCATGCTGCAATAGCATTAAACCAAAATATCGAAAAATTGTCATCTGCGCGTATCTGTACGTCTCTGTATAGATATCTACCTATTACTTATTCTAAGCATTGTTTTTAAATTTTGACTTTTAACAGAAATGTAAAATCATAAGGCAAAATTGTATTCAAATCGGGCAACGTATTTTTATAGAAATGCAATCCTTATGATTTTAAGTACTGAATATAAATTAACTTTTTTAGGCAACTGTTACAGAAAATGACGTTTATCGAATCTGATAGCATTCCTAAAGTGTCATCCCTTTGCTCTCATTTGCCAATCTCTTACTTCACAGCCGCACTTCACGGCCTCATGTATTACTTTTTTTTCCGAATTTGAATTGGCCTTGGGTATGTCTCATTAGCCAGCTGCACAGGTTAGCGTTATTTAAAAATATTAGAAGAAAAAAAAACAGATCCAACTATGCACACACGTTAAGGGAAATTTACAATGGTCACACTTTTCACGCCAAGGGGCCGATCATGGCGACTTTAATAACAACATTACAAGTTGGTGGGCCGTGGTTACAAGGATGAAGGAAAGACAGGGAAACTACAAAGGCTTACTGGCAAGGGCATTGATGACATATTGCAAGCTAGTAAGTTTTCTAAACTTTAGAATTCCTAAATTATGTTGTATGTTTGTAAATATTCCATAAGAATTTTGACTTGAAAGGATACAATTTACACTGAGAGGCATGGTGAAGCCTATATCCTGGAGACGTTGTATTAAATGATCGGATTCTCTCTGTTTGAGTATACAATTAAATAAAACATGGTTAACAGTACCAATATCTCCACATTCGCAGAGGTCGCTCTCTATTATTTTAATTTTATGAAAGAGGGAAGGAAATCGGCCGTGGTTGAAAATTGCAGACGAGTTATCGTTGTATAGAATTTCCTGGAGATGGAGAGTCCTTTGTGCCATTTGGGTTTAGATACAAGTGGATTTAATAAATAATAATTAGTGGAATTTTCTGAGTATGCGTTTTCGTACCTGTGTTGCCATTTTACATACAGTGATTTTTTCATTGTGGCGTGTAAATCTGATGAAAGGGGTTTTATATAAAGAAATATTGCCATATGCAATCGCACTCTTGGCTAATTTGTCCACTTTTTCATTATGCGGTAAATAATAATAATAATAATAATAATAATAATAATAATATATATAATTAACCATCTTAGATACAAGCTGTATATATGGTAAGTCAAATGTAAAAAAGTGAAATATATATACATGTATATAAACATACATATAAGACACATATAAGTTAAAATATACAATACAAATATATAATAAATAAATAAAACAGTATATTTACATTTAATAAAAAACACAATCACAATGTGCTTTAATAAACACCACAGAAATTAGACAATCCCAATTCCAGAAGCCAGAGACTTGTGCGGAAGGGGATTACACATTGAGAAAACGCAGCCATACAACCATTTCCTCCGACAGTGTTAGTGCCGGAGCCAGGATGCGAACCCGGTAGTGCGATGTCCGTGTGATTAATCGCGATTGCCACCTCGCGCCTTAACCCACTCGGCTATCGACCAGACAATCCACACAAAACTGACATTAATATTGCGATGCGCCAACTGTGAGATTTTACCTATGACGTCTAACACAAGACATGGAGAACTGATTCCAAAATTGGCAATACTACTTAATACACTTCTTGCATCTGAAAAGATTGTAATGTTAGGGTAATATAAGAAACTAACTGCATCAATCGCCTCTAGAATGGCAATGGTTTCGGCGGTAAAAATTGAAGTTTCCCTTTGGAGCTTAAATTTGTACTCTAGCTTTAAACTTGGAATGAAAAAGGCACTACCAGTACCGCTTTCGTTCTTTGATCCATCTGTGAAAATACATAAGTGATGCTTGTGCGTATCTAACAGTTCCAAACAAATGCTTTTGTTGATTGTCGGATTGTCCGTGAAAGCAGGCAGGTGTACTTTAGGAGTAAACAACATAGAGAAGTAATGAAATGAGAATAAATAGGGAAAGCTATGCTTGGAAAGAATCTCGTCGAAATTAGAAGTGTTTCCGTAACCATCAGCTAGTGGAGGACTTATCTTTTTTTCCCAAAATTTATTTGTCAAATTTTCTATACAGATGTTATGTAGGCATGTATTAATATTAGAAAGATTTGTAGACGAGCGAACTTTTAGTGCGAATTTTGAACTTAGCAATTCCCTTCTTAGTGCTAAAGGGGGTTCACTTGCTTCTACATATAGAGCTTCTATTGGAGTAGATTTCATAACGCCGAGACATATCCGTAAAGCTTTATTCTGCATAATGTTAAGACGACCTAGGAGAGTTTTACATGCGGATCCATAAAAAAGACATCCGTAGTCGATGACGGACCGAACCATCGTTCTGTATAAAAGCAAAGATATATTTACATTTGCTCCCCATGAAACTTTATTGCACAACCGGATAATATTGATAGCCTTTTCACTTCTGCTTATTACCGCTTGTATTTGATCCTTCCACTTCAATTTCTGGTAAAGCAATATTTCCAAATATTTAACAGTTGTTTTGAAGGGGATAATAAGTGGAGGTAGATTGAGTGATTACAAATTGGGTAAACGGTGTCGAGTATAAATTGAAGCAACAGTTTTATTTGAGGATATTGAACAGCATTTGGAATTACACCAATCATTGGCTCTTGTCATGATTACGCCTAAAGTGTGTATACAGTCATCTAATTTTCTTTCTTCATAGTATGCAACGAAGTCATCACCACGAAAAAAATTTATATTCTTTATCAAAGTACCTGATGGCCAATTTTCACTATCAAATATATTATCAACAAGGTCAATATCTGCACCTACTTTAAAAGATTCCGTTGTACCATCTTTCCATTTCGGCAATTTTTCGATTATAAAAATCTCTTTTCGGAAATTTTTCTGCCAGAAGAGCACGCATATTGTCCTCACTGGTTCCGGGAGAAGCTCGTCCTATATAGATCCAAGTTTTTCTGACAACTGCAGAGAACCCAGATTTAGTACTGTTCAGCGATCCCGATCCAAAGACAATCTTAGACTTTGGTTTTTGTTTGTATTTCTTTTCAGTTCTACGCACGGCATGAAAATTTTGTACATTATTAGCGAAATTAGGGGCGAGCGTAGGTGCGTCTTTACTATGTACATACTTCGGTATGCGATGTAAAGCAACGACCGGCGCAGTTAGTACTTGGATTGGTGACCATTCCAACGGAAAACGTGTTCTCGCCTCACACATCTTCCAGCGGCTTGTATATCAGTGCATGCGCGGAAGCTATACAACCTTAGGCGAGGGTTGTATAGGAGATATACCATCCTTCGGAGGGGATGTAAAGCCGTCGGTCCCTTGTCTATTAAATGTTAGGCAAGTAAAAGATCCCTACTCTTCTTAAGGGAAGAGGTTCGGCAAAATTCCTGGTTGGGGGTAGCTCGTCTACAGGCGTCGGTGTTAGGCCTCAGTAGCGGAAATAGGCCGACGTTAAATAAATGTATAAAAAAAAAAAAAGCCAAATTACTTTTGTATTATTATTTTGCTTATAATAATTTGTCTTATTTGTATACTTGTTTAAGTTAATAATATTTTTTTCCCTAACAGAAAAACCTAGACAATTAAATAATCAGAATATTATCTAACCTTTTACATTCTCTCGAACAGTAGTAGTAACGCCACTGGACAATGATACGGACCATTAACAAAAACGACTGAAGTTGGTTATGAATGGCAGAGAGTGAGTGGCATCGTAGCCGACTAAATCAATATCATATTGTCATCAGCTTTTGCTGGGGAGATAAATCTGATTAATAAACACGAAAAAATGGCGGATTAATGTTGCTCTTCAGCACTGAGTTGTACTAGAAAATTAGAATATGGCCGATTTTACACAATTCTTATGCAAATTCTTTATTTTTATGTATTCAAAAATACATATTTAGCACTATTGATTTAAAAAGCATAAAGATACGCAACAATGTTAAAATTATTGCAATAGAAATGTATTTATTAATTGTTTCTTTAAATATTATTTTTATTTATAAAATAATCATATATTATAGACTTGAAATTTGACACACATGGATAATACTTCTAAAATAAAGAGAAAATACAAATAACATGAAATTTCAACTAGGTACTACCTTACTAAATATAGCAATTGAAATAATCTCTTTTACGCAAAATTTAATGGATAGTGAGTTAAACAGAAAACAAATGATTGCTGCTATGTCGATATTTCCAAAGAATTTGACAAAGCTCATCTCAGTTGTGCATTTTGTTAATTTGTAATAAAAAGGTAACGCACAGAGAAATATGTTCCATTAGTTTAAATACAGCCCTTACCGGCCAAGTCAGAACTTTTGTGCTCCCTACAAATATAATATACACGTGTAGCATACAAACAAATTTAATAAGTCTAATTTTAGGAGGTAGATGAAGAAACGAGGTTCACCATCCTTAATATAAGATATTTATGATACGAAAATAATAATATGCGTGTTTAATTTCGTCAAAATAAGTATACCGAGCAGGAGCGTGTTCCCGAGGTCGTTTATTATTCTTTTATTTCTTCGACGTTTCAGAAATGAAATCATATTCAATCTGGATAAGGAAAAACATAATTAAATGTTTATTACATTTTTCCCCGGGGAAGCTGTTTTTAAAAGATAATAACAGTATAAATTATAGGCATCATTTTCATTTCAACGTATCAAATTTAATTGACTTGGGATTTAATATTTGTGATTTTTCACTTTTGTAGCTTGCACGTGTCTAACTTGATTGTTTTTGTTCTTCTTGTCTCAAAGTTGAAAGATAATTGAAATTATAATCAGTCCAGAGGTCTCAAGAAAGCCTTAAAATACCATATACATAAGCCACAAATTTCGCAGTAACGAAGTAACTGTCTTAAAAACGTAATTTTAAGACAAACGGGGTAAATCTTTAGTCAAGTCCTTTAAATTAAAATTGAATATAATCACAACGTCTAAAAAGCATGGAATATTAGAGATATGTTTGAAACTGTACATGCCATCCGGATGATAACTTTGAATTTAGTACCCAACATTTTCTCTGCCAAATAAGGCAAACTTTGTATGTTTCTATACACTTTTGTTTAACTTTCTCTGTTCGTTTGTTTGGGTCAAATTTAGCAACATATTGTTCGTCTATTTCCCATGCAGCTAGAGCCTCGAAATTTGACGCAATGAGGTATAGTAGACTGCCGTCGCGGTGAAACGGGAGGTCGAGAAGTTTGCTACATCAAACACAGACCAGGATTTAACTGTATTGTTCGCTCGTTTCACTGGGTTGAAACATTTTTACATTTTTAGATTTAATATTCTTAAATTATAAGAAGGCTAACTTATACACATCGTAACAGCCCACCTTTAACCGACTCGTTCCTTGCGTATCAGCCTTTTACAAACCAAGTCATACCACAAAATAACTACTCAATTTTTCAATATGAGTATGGTTTTGTATATCTAAAATCAAATATATTATTTCTACAATACTCAGATTATGAGACACTAAATTCGAAAATGCTCAGTAATAGCCTGGATAATAGTTCTACTTGCAAGATTTTCACTGACGGGTCCAAAACTGCAGACGGTATAGGATCTACCTTTTATATCCTTAAATTGAGCATATCAGCAACCTTTCAATTACTTAAAGAATGTACTATATATAGCACTGAAGCATTCGCAATATACCAGGCCCTATCTTGGATCATAGATTTTTACATTATGCTACCTAATCCTGATTTTAAAAATGTCACTGTACTAAGTGACTCCAAATCTTTTCTCTTATCGATAAGTAATTTTGGATATGAGCAATATAAAAACGACATAATTTGTAAAATTAAACGTCAAAAATTATTAGTTATCGCAGCAGGCTTTGAAGTTAAATATATTTGGGTTAAAGGTCACTCAGATATCATAGAAAATTGCATTGAAGATCACCTTGCCAAACAATCAATTAAAGAATAAGGTATCACTGATCCATTCTTCCCGATAACAGACTTCTTTCACATTTATAAACAAGAACAAAAACAGAAATGACAAGCTAGTAGGAAGGCATATGTGGCCTACTCAAAAAACCACTACACAAAAATTCATCCCATGTTACCAACTTCTTTACCCCATATAAGTAGCCATAAAGTTTCTAGATTTTTTTTTATACATTTATTTAACGTCGGCCTATTTCCGCTACTGAGGCCTAACACCGACGCCTGTAGACGAGCTACCCCCAACCAGGAATTTTGCCGAACCTCTTCCCTTAAGAAGAGTAGGGATCTTTTACTTGCCTAACATTTAATAGGCAAGGGACCGACGGCTTTACATCCCCTCCGAAGGATGGTACATCTCCTATACAACCCTCGCCTAAGGTTGTATAGCTTCCGCGCATACACTGATATACAAGCCGCTGGAAGATGTGTGAGGCAAGAACGCGGTTTCCGTTGGAATGGTCACCCATCCAAGTACTAACTGCGCCTGTCGTTACTTTACATCGCATACCGAAGTATGTACATAGTAAAGACGCATCTACGCTCGCCCCCAAGTTTCTAGATATTTTTCTACTACTGCCGCTAGATTAGAATTAAACCATGGCCGTTTCCCACAACACCTTAATCGAATTGGACTCCTCGAAAGTCCTTTGTGTAGCTGTGATAATGAATCTATCGCAGATATGAACCACGTTGTTTTTAATTGTAATCGAAACACCCAAACTACAACAAAACTCATTAAAAAACTTTCTCTACTAAACGTCCAACTTTCTACTAATATTACGACCTTATTGCATTACAATAATTTACAAATTTTGAACACAATTTTAACTTTTCTGACAGATATAAAATTAGATTTGTGATTCAGTTTAAAACCACTATCATCATTGTGAAATAGGTTTAGCTTTGTTCCGTCTTTGTTTCTATCCCTGAAATATTCTATCCCTGTGGACAAAAATGCCCTGAAAGACTCCTGGGCGAGAAAAGTGTCTCATACCTTTTCCATTCCCTGATGTTTACTTCTATATTGTTCTTGTTAGGTTAGCACTATCTTTGTATGTGCTGGATTAATCCACGTTAAATAATTCTGCTACTTTTGATACTATCAACAGTTTATGGTGTGTGAGCTTTCCATAAGCTTGAAGTAAAAAAAACTTATACCTTCAGTTATTTTTAAATAAATACCAGTAAATAGACAAATAATAATAATCCATCTTTATTGACTAAAAAAACTACAATTGAACCATAACAATATATCAACAATCATCAGAAGTCCATTAACTATTATTAGCTTATCTTAAATCTATCAACCTAATCACCTAACCTAATCACAAAATAATCAATATTCTTTTCTAATATAACTAACGCATAATCTGATGAAAGTCTTATATTTTTCACAATATTTTATTTCATTTGGTAAACTGTTGAATAACTGAATACCCTTACAGAACAAAGAGTTTGATTCCATTAAATTGTCATGCTTCTCTACCACTATGTCATTTACACTACGAGTGTTATATCCATGAATATGTCGTATGAAACTCAATTTATCACATAAATACCTTAGAGCCATACCATGTTTTATTATAAATTTAAATTGTGGTGATTTTAAAACTATACTTTGTCTAACATTTAAAAAATTTAAAACATTTAACATTGTGTATATGGGGATATATTTGTTACGTTTTGCTTTTTTTGTAACTTGTATCTCATTGTTATTTAAATATAGCTGTAGAGTTGCACAGTATTCAAAATATGGAGCTATTATAGATTTATATACTAATAATCTTGAAAACATCGATAAATAATTTGAAATTCTACGTAACAAATAAATCTTTTTTGAAACCGTTTTTATAATATTAGTCAGTATTATATTGAAGTTTAAGGATTCATATATTATAAACCCAAGGTGTTTAATTTCCGAGTTTTTATTATCTAATACAGTACTTTGCCCAGCTTGTTGATAATTTAGTATATGTTTTTTGCCGAGAATCATATATTTCTATTTATCAGTGTTTACTTTTACGCTCTTATCACATAACCAAACAAATACATCTTTTAAATCTTGATTGATAGTGTTAATAACATAATTTACATTCTCTCCATAAAAATAAATTAACGTGTCATCTGCAAATAAATGTACCTTACAATTTTCTATTGTTTTCACTGTCATTTATAAAGAGCAGAAATAATAGAGGTCCTAGCACTGATCCTCGTGGTGCTCCGAAGTCATTGTCTACATTAGATGCACTATTTAGATATCTTGTACTTTGTTTTCTTGGGGTTAGGTAAGATTCAGTCCATTTATGTACAGTCTCTCAATGCCCATTTTTTTCCAGCTTAGATACCAATAATTGCCGATTCACCATCTCGAATGCACGTTTCAAGTCTAATAGATATTTACTCACCGTCTTAACCCAATCCAATATAACATGAAGTGCCGTTTCACAAAAATGATTTTCTCTGAATCCAGACTGATTCTCTATTGAAATGTTATTATCCATACAGTGTGTAATTGTTCTTTTACTACCAATTGTAAAGTTATTTCATATACTGGTAATGTGTTAACAGGTCTGTTAAACAATTTGTTTGAAAATGCGAGGCGCGCTGGCTGTGTTGTCAAGTGAACAAAAAAAAACAATGAATAACAATTAGTTCGAGAAAGAAGTTGGGACGATGGAAAAAAGGTATTTTTGTAGACTGGTTTTACACTAGTTATATGTAAGTTGTAAATGTTCATTAACTTTTAGTAATATATTAAGAAAAAATAACCCTTGTATTATTGACTGAAGCACCAGGAGCAGCCAGAAAATCTATTACGAAATTGCACGTCAACAACCATAGCGTGGAGACAAGTATAAAAGCAACATTTCTCATGTGGTCCTTCGAACAGAGATAGCAGCCAGTGACAAACGCCAGGTTAGAAAGTGCTAATTAGTAAATAAAACAATTCCAGTCAATAATCCAACTTTCTGAGTCATATTTTGACATTTTCAAATGACAAGCTCCCAGTACAGCATATGACAGCAAGAGCGGCGGTAAGCAATAATCAATCATAATAAGGTCGGTGTAAGACATTATTTCATATTACTTAATCAACCACTTGACAATTTTAATTTGCATTTTAATAAAAGTAGTATCACGTAATTTTGGTGATTAATATTTTAAGCCTCGTCAATAATATTTTGAGGTGGTGCTTAGCAGCTGGGTAGTGTTCATGTTTATAATAAATAAATAAGGCAATAATTCATAATTCAAATATTTAATGTTATAATAAGTACCATTAATAAATATTCATATTTTCCGCAATAATTATTAAATTATAGCATCTTCTTTTTGCACTATTTGTCGCAGTAACATGTCGGAAAAGAAAGATTTGAAAAAGAAGGTATACATGCGTCAAGATTATTTAAAGGGGCAGTTAAACCGGTTTGTAACCTTTTTCAGCACATGTGAGAAAGATACAGATTCTTTGAATCAAATATAGGCCCACACGTTTATTGCATTTAATGGCATTCAAATTGAAATTGAGTATTCCGATGAACCTTCTGAAGGGGAAACTCATGTATGAGAACGTGAGGAGTTCAAAACGAAATATTTTGAAGCAGTAGCTCTCGCATCAAAAATGTTGCAAACCCAAAAGGACATTGCAAACCAGTATGGTACTCCACCGCCTGCTAACCGTTTGTCAGATATTAACACTTTTAATATCAAACTGCCACAAATTAATTTACCTGAATTTTCAGGTTCGTATGAAAAGTGGACTGAGTTTTATGACACATTTAATGCATTAATTAATGATAATCCCGCATTAACCAAAATACAAAAATATTATTACTTGCAAGCATCTTTAAAGAATGAAGCGGCTCAAGTTATCACGCCGTTAACTGTATCGGAAGAAAATTATGATATTGCATGGCAGTTATTAACTGAAGGATTTCAAAATAAACATGCAATTATTTCTGCTCATATTAGTAGCATCGTTGAGCTGCAGATTATTGATAAGTATTGCCATGTCACACTTCGTTCATTTTTGGATAGTTTCCTGAAACATTATCGTGCTTTAAATGTATTGGAGGAAAGTGAAAACATTGGGATACCTTATTAATTTATCTACTGACTACTAAGTCGATGTTATATCTAGAAAGGAATGGGAAGGTTATGTAAAAAATATTGAGTTGCCAAAAATAAAGAATTTTACTACATTTTTAACAGAGCGTTGTCGATTATTGGAAGCACTTAGCCCTAAAATACGACTTGAAACAAACTTTTGCAACCCAATCAGTAAGAAACATACAGAGCCTAAGTCTCACGCACATATAGCAACGAATAAGATTTCCTGTGTTTTATGCTGGGGAACGCATTACATTTATTCACGCAACAAATTTCTGGATATGCCTGTCACAAGATTTCCCGAAGCAAAGCGATTAAAGCTCTGTACTAATTGCTTACGTCTTGGATATTCAAATTCAGAATGTACTTTGAGTACATGTCTAACTGCCACAAGAAACATAATTCTTTGCTTCACATAAAAACACAAGAAAAACAGCATAACGACCACGTGCAAATTAAGTCAATCTGATACACTTACTCAAGCTATTTCAGATAACCATCACACCGATCAAGGCAATCTGTCGGATAGTAACAAGAATACGCAATTAATAGGCACGCAAATCAATCACTGTAGTATAGGTTCGCATTACAATCAACAGAAATCTAATTCATTCGTATTGCTGTCCACTACCTTGATGTACATATATGATTCAGATAATCAATTGGTTTAATGCAGGGCCCTTCTGTATAATGGCTCTCAGTCAAATTTTGCAACATCAGAAGTGATTCAGCGCCTACGTTTAGGTACATCTAAAATAGATTTATCTGTTTCCGGAATAAGTCAATCCGTAACCAGAATTAAAACACAAGCAAACGTAAAAATAAAGTCAATGTACAATGGATTCAACACAAAACTATCCTGTCTTGTGGTCGAAAAAATTACAGACATTATGGCGCAGCGCAGTTTTAGGACAGATGGTTTTGAAATACCCAATTTCATAAAACTGGCAGACCCAAATTTTAATCAGCCATCTCAAATAGTTTTGTTGATAGGTGCAAGTGTATTCTTTGATCTGCTTTGTATTGGACAGGTTAAATTAGGTATTGGTTAAATTAGGTACTACACTATGCAAAACAAAATTTGGGTGGGTCGTATCAGGACAGATATTTAATCCTCAACCACAAAGAACGCAAACATGTTTTATCGCAACCGATTTAGATCTCCACGATCAATTAGAAGGAAATTAAAGGAAAACAGTAATATCAATGCATATTCCCAGGAAGAAATAGAATGTGACTCTACGGGTAGATTTACCGTTAGCTTACCATTGCGCGATAATCAAAGTAATTTAGGAGACTCGTGAGAGAAAGCTATTCAGCGTTTTTATGTAGCTGAACGCAAGTTGACAAGAAATCCAAAATTCAAGAACGAGTATTGTAAATTTATGGCTGAATATGAATCTCTTGGCCATATGAGTCGTAGCAATCCCAATGAACACACACACAATATAATGTATTATATACCTCACCATTCAAGTTTAACTACTAAGCTTAGAGTAGTTTTTGGATGCGTTGACGAATACGTCAACAGGACTGTAATTGAATGACACTTTAATACAGAGTGATTTATTCCCCATAATTACTCGGTTTCGCCAACATAATTTTGTACTAATAGGCGACGTCACAAAAATGTACAATGTTTTCAAACTTGCTGTCATCATGCATATTATCCTTATATTTACTAAACATTGTTATTAAATATATCAGCCAACAATGGAAACGAAAAATATTGTGAGCATAATTTGATTTAATTATTAATTTATAATTTATTATGGCCTCTATGGTAAAAGTACCAAATTTGCGTTTGTGATTGTCCTTTATACACTATAGAACTGAAGGAATTTGTTTATTGAAAATAACATTTATCCATTATCATCTTAACTGTAATTTATTTAAAATTCCTTCAGTTCTGTTTTTATTTATATTATTTCTATTGCAATTTTATTTATTTATGTAATTTTGGTTAGTTTCAAAGAATTTACTGTTTTTTCCGAACACATTTTTTTATGGCAGTAAGTTTAATTATGGAACTAACTGTTAACATTGTTATATAAAAATATTGAATTGAAAATAAATATATTAGCATAGTAGCAACTGTTAAATTTTGTAATTTTGTAATTTATAATATTAATTATTCTTTACTATTATTAATTTTATTTTATTTTGTAGCATTGTGTTCTGGTGATTTATTTTTAATTATTAAGTTAATCGTGTAAGCGTAATTGTATAACTACTATGTAAAATTGATAATTATGGCATTTACATATTCACTTTATTTTTTTCGATACACGTGTCTTTTTGTATAGAACCTTTACTAATTTTGATAGGAAATAATATGTATGCCAGTACAAGAATAAATAGGATTATTTAATTGTATGTGTTTGTGATTTAAATTAAATTTTCTAATAATTCACTCAACAAGAGTTAACATAAAACTAAGACTTCTCAGCCTTTTTTTTTAAATTATTATTGAATTTCCTGAACAATGTTTTATTTCACATTGGCAGGCAACAGAATTGGTTATTTAGAAAACCGGTAGCAATAAAAAAGTGTTTGTGGGGCAAAAGCTTCTTGGTTTTTCATTTATCGTAAACTTCCACTCACCAAGTACTAACTGCGCCTGTCGTTGCTTTACATCGCATACCGAAGTATGTACATAGTAAAGACGCACCTACGCTCGCCCCCTAAAATCCAAATCGATTAAAATCGATATCTGGGGGTTTTCGGGTTCGCCGATTACGAATATCTAGTCAAAAATTTAGTTCACGATGGCGGACGACTTTACCGTTTATGATCCGTCTCAAAATCGATATCTGGGAATTACAGCATATCAAAAGACTAAAAAAATTATATAAAAAAAATATTAAAAAAAAGCTTTTATTTAAAGAATGCTCTAAAAAGTAGAAAATAAACTTTGAAGTAAATCAAACCCATCATTTTGTTACATTATATAATTTTTTTATGATATAAAAGCTTGTCGCAACCAATCCCCTTTACACAGGAAAATCTCGCGACAAGCTTTTATATCATAAAAAAATTATATAATGTAACAAAATGATGGGTTTGATTTATTTCAAAGTTTATTTTTTACGTTTTAGAGCATTTTTTAAATAAAAGCTTTTTTTAAAAATGTTTTTTGGCAACAAGATGTAAAACAGTTAGCAATCGAAAATTCCAGTAAATTTCCACTTGAAACTAAGATCATTATGACAGGCATCTATGTGGATGATTTGCTGAGCGGTTCTCACGATGTTAATAGCATGATATCTATCCGGAGAAACATCACAAACATATTAGGAAGCGCAGGTTTTGAATTACGGAAATTTGCGTCAAATAACCCTGAGTTTCTAACTGACCTATATAATACACGAGAACATATTTCTCATTAAATTATAGCCGCCAATAAACATATGAAAACACTTGGTATATCTTGGAATTCTTCATCAGATAAATTTGAATATGAATCTAAACCATTCACACTAGATAGGGTTTCAAAACGAACAATACTTTCGTATATTTCACAAATATTCGATTCATTGGGACTCTCGGGATTGTCTACGAAAACTAGGGTGGATGTCTACGATTTTGAGTTGTTGTAAACTGTAGGCCCCACGTTGGGCGCCATGTCTACGATTTATTGGGTGTAGTTGTGAAAAAATAAAAAGGTTTTTTATCGGAGACTGCGAATTTTGAAGTTTATGGGCGCCAGCAGCCTCAATAATGGTGTTCTCGTAGATCTGGATGTTGGACGAGCTCTCAGGGCCGATTTTCGGAATTTTGTAGTCTGGTTACGATTTTTGAAGTGTCGGTGGGTATTGCTACTATCCCCTTGTAAGCTGTCATACACATGCACCGCTTTTGGTGCAAGGTACCCCACTCTGTGCATATGAACAGGCGCTTTTGCCTGGCAAATATCGATGCGAAGAAATAAAAAGTCTGTGTTCCAATTAATAGTAACGTTAAGCAGAACTCTGTCGACGTCGTTGCACAATTTAGTTTAATTTTGAATTTATCCCTAACTTTACTAGCTAACACAAATGAACAATATCGTGAACGGTTGAAAGTCGCGTCGCGGTGACGGAGATGGTCCTTCTCCTAACGCTAGCAGGGTTCAAATACAGTGCTGGGACTGGTATCTGAGACGCCGTACTAGGTATCGGTTCGTCGGATGAAGTTCTGGAAGAATTGTTGAAGTATGGCTGAAGTTCTTGTAGACTGCTTGTTGATGTTGACTCGTTGAGTACCGGAACTGGACTGACTGCTGCTGAAACCTCGCCGCGATCCTGTATACATCGGGGCGGACGGAGCTCTGAGCGTTAGGTCGGCTGGCGTTCTGAACGTCGCGCGCCGAATGAGCGGCTGGGGCCGCCTGCTGCGTCGTGTCGTCCCCGTCCAGTCATGCCGAGGCGGACGGGATCCTAAGCGTTGATATAGTCTTGGAGCGTTTATTGCGTCGTATTTATTTCGCGCTGTGATGTTAATGTATGAACATGTTAAAAAATATAAATTGTGACTTTTTTAATTAATTTAAAATTATTTTTGCTGGCCTTTTTTGGCTTCGACAACAGGATCAATAATAATTCAGGCTAAAATAATTCTACAAGGACTGACAACTCCAAATCGATTGGGATGAGTCTATTCCTAGCGAATTATACACAACTTGGATTAATTTTTATTCACACCTCACTAACTACACAGCTACATGAGTTTTGTGATGTGAGTAAAAGATCTTATGGTGCAGCGTTATATTTAAAGTCACAGTCCTCAAATGCTGTACAAGTCAGATTTCTAGTGCTAAATCACTGTGTGGCACCACTAAAAGCTGTTTTATTACCACGACTTGAGCTGTGTGGTGTGCTATTACTTTCTCGATTATTACATAAAATTATAACAATTTTAACTGTAAAAATCGAGGACATATACCTTTGGACTGACTCAACAATAGTTTTATCTTGGTTATTAGCTGAGCCACATACATGGCAAATCTTCGTATGCAACTGAGTATCAGAAATACAACAATTAACATCAGTTGATAGTTGTCATCACATAACCCATCAGATATTGTATCTCGTGGAATCAACCCAAAGGAACTTTCAAATTCTACATCGTGGTGGAATGGGCCATCATTTCTACTACTAGAGCCACAATATTGGCCAGAAAAATCACATATATCTTATTTTGCCAGTAGTGATACAGACACACCAGAGATCAAGCGTCAAATCACTTTGTTATCACCTTTCACCACATTGGATATATTTGAGCGTTATTCAAATTGCACAAAATTATAAAGAGTCTTTGCCTTTTGTCTAAGATTTTCGAAAAACTTAAGGTCTCCTATCGAATATAGACAAATTCGTTCCTTGATTATCTCTCAATTCATTTCTAGACAAAGACGATATCATTCGTATAGGAGGTAGGCTTGAACATTCTAAATTGATGTTTAACCAGAAATATCCAATATTACTCCCACAAAAGCACCCGCTTACAAAATTAATAATAAATCATGAGCATATACTCAATTTACACGGGGGTCAGTAGGCGCCACTTTCTTTTGTGAGGCAAAATTATTGGCCTTTAAATGGCAAACAAGCCGTAAAGGCAAATCTACACAAATGTATTCCTTGTTTCAAGCTAAACCCTTAACAATTTCGCCGCAGATGAGGGAATTACTTTATTCCAGAGCAAATCCATCAAGAATTTTTTCTACAACTGGGGTCGATTAATACGCAATCGAAAGGTGGTAAAGGGTTACATATGTATTTTTGTATTTTTTGCTAGCAAAGCTGTTCATTTAGAGTTGGCAAGTAAGCTCACCACGAATGCTTTCATGAATGCACTTAAACGATTCGTGTCCAGGCGTGGCCTATGTAGAAGAATATATTCCGATAATGCTACAAACTTTAGCGGAGCCAATAACGAGTTGCTGGAAATTAATAATTTATTGCAGAATGGTATATTTTTTTTAACATTTATTTAACGTCGGTCTATTTTCGTTACTGAGGCCTATCACCGACGCCTGTAGACGAGCTAACCCCAACCAGGAATTTTGCCGAACCTCTTCCCTTAAGAAGAGTAGGGATCTTTACTTGCCTAACATTTAATATACAAGGGACCGACGGCTTTATATCCCCTCCGAAGGATGGTATATCACCTACACAACCCTCGCCTAAGGTTGCATAGCTTCCGCGCATACACTGATATACAAGCCGCTGGAAGATATGTGAGGCGAGGACACGGTCTTCTTTGTGAACACGAAAAGGACCTCTGATTCTTTGAAAATAAAAAATGGTGGTAGTGGGGGGTTGAGAGCTGAGACCCCAGAGGCTTCCGTGCACTTATTTTCGAGGGGTTGAGTCTCAGGGTTGGTTTAGTAAGTGCTGTTGCGGGTTGAATGCTACACCCTGTATATTATAGTTGGCACTGGCTGCTATCACTTTATTTAATTTTGCACTTATTTTATTATTAAATAGCTATTGTAGGGTCAACGGCTACACCCTAGTTGTAGAAGGTTTTTGATTCAAGAAAAAATAATGATACGATGAATTGAAAGAGAATACAAAATATTTATTGAAGGGATAATGAACAGAGTTTGAATAGGTTAATTTATTTTACAAGTTTCTTTTTAAAACGTAGAAACTATTCGACACATAAATTCTGTCAGTAGTTATCATAAAAATGTATTTTAAAAAATTAATAAATCTGGGAAAATATCCTGAAGAATGTCCTTTTAACGTAGCTTGGTCGGTAAGAAATTGGATTGTCGCTTTGGACGGGAATAGAAATTTAAATACTTAAAATTAGGGGCACTAAAGGCGATACTTAAAAACTAACTCTTTTTAACCAGGTTTCGGCCTGGGAAGCTAGAATGGAACAGCTCGTCACGATAAAATTGCGAGGAATAGGGAGTAAGAAAACCTAGCCGAGCGGGTATCTACAATATGAAATTAAATAGGAACCGGACCCAGCGTCAACAGCTATTACACAAAGCTAACTTTGAAACTTAATTTCCACTAAAACACTACGCGAACTCTACACTTGAATCACTGCCAAAACTGAACTTGTCTACGGCTTGCGATGCACCGGTATTTATACTGAATTGGAAAAGTTTCGTTTTTCTCGCCCCGTCGAGTCTCGTGGAGAGCTGGAAAGGCTTGGAATCGCTCAGTGCGGGCAAGGATGAGTCATCGATTGCATCATGTTGCGCAATACTTGAAAATTTTGGAATTTTGAAATAATTTTTATATGGGCAGATCGGCGATGCTAAGGGGAGGGGAATTGATTAAAATTTGTACGAAAGCTGAATCTATTTTTGTTTGGAAGTTATTAGAAGTTTTATGGGCAAAATCTGGCTCGATCTCGTAATGCATTACAAAGGTCCGCGGTTAACAATCTGTAACTCCGTTAATAGGTTTCCAGTTAGTGCGTTAGATAAAAGATAAGATATTAACAAGGTACAATACGGGTATGAATCGAGCTGAATGGAGATATAGTATGGGTGTCTGCTATTATACAGGGGTAATCGAAAAATGGGGAAAGAGTATAATAGCAATTTGATGGGAAAATTCGGTGAAAAGATATGGGGGACTTTTGAGACTCGAGGCACTGAACGTGATTTGATGTATACAGGGGTTGATCGGAAAGTAAGAATAGAAAAATTACGAAATTGTTTTAAGAACGTGGGGAAATGGACTCGACGGTTAATTTTAATGGGGTTACGTATACGAGGGGTGGTCAAGAAGTTCGAATATTTTAAAAAGGGAAATTGCTTATAAAATTGAGACGTGTTGAATTAAAATTATGAGAATTTGGATTCGAATGGGGAATTTGACTAGTTTGATGAATATAAGGGGGCTGTATTTTTAAGTGACGTTTTTTGTGATGAATTGGTTACGGATGAGTGTAAATGAATGTTTGGCTTTAGATTTGGATGAATTTAGGTTGATTGTGAATTATCGATAATCGGCTTATTTTTTCAGATATTTTTGAATCGAAATGTGGTTTTTTGGTGCTAACGGTGTCTGATGGACTTTTTTTATCTAGTTTGCCAAGTGGCATGAGATTATTGAATTTTTTGATTATTTTTAGAATTTTTTGTTTTTGTATTTTGACTTGTAGGGGACATACCCTACAACATTTGAAACGGTTGCCCATACAAGTACTAACCGCGCCTAACGTTGCTTTACATCGCATATCGAAGTATGTACATAGTAAAGACGCATCTACTCTCGCCCCCCATGATAAATTTAAAGGCTATTTATCACAGTCAACTAGCGAATGGCATTTTATACTAGCCCGCTCACCACACATGGGTGGGTTATAGTAGGCGGCTGTAAAATCTGTTAAACATCACTTCAAATGGGTTACAAATAATTCTTAATTCACCTACGAGGAATTGTATACCCTTCTTACACAGGTTGAGGCGGTTTTAAACTTACGGCCTCTGGTGCCTCTTTCCGATAATCCTAAAGACTTGCAAGCCATTACACCAGGACATTTTATAATTGGTGAACTGCTCACCGCCGTACCTGAAATAAGTGTGCAAGAGACTCCAATTAATCACTTGTCACGATACCAGCATATTCGTAAAATGAACCAGACTATTTGGAGATGTTAGTCTACTAAATATCTGCACCAACTGCAGCAACGCACAAAATGTAGGTTCCAGAAAGAGTCTTCCTTTCTAGTGGGTGCCTCGGTGCTATTAAGGGAGGACAATGTCCCTCCTTTTCACTGGCCAATGGGTCGTATCTTAGCTACGCATCCAGGAGCTGATGAATTAGTGCGCGTAGTCAGTGTAAAAACCCGTAATAGTGCTCTCAAGCGGGCTTTAAATAAAGTTTTTTTATTACCCAAAGACTTATAAATTGTATGCCACCAAATACAAAGAAGCTTCAACATTTATTGTATTAAAATGTTTAGTTATTATACTATCATATCACTTTGTTACTAATCACTAATCACTAATCATTCGTGCGGTAACAACATCTGCCTGACTCTCACGTAAGCAATGTAAAGAACAAGGACGGACTAGGTGGCTGTCCCACTCCGTCCATTCCTCGACTAAACAGCCTTTAAATGGATGTAAAGAAACTGTAATAAAATCTGTACCTGTCATATACATCTTGTTAACAGATTGCGACAAAATTCGAATCTTTTAAATGTACTTGGGCATTAGTATTGCTTGCGAAGCACTGTAGACATCTGTCTCCATAAAATTTTACTGACTTGAATATGTTTTAAGAAAGGAAAACCGGGTTCCCTTTTCATCATAGAAACAATACCTATAGAAATTCAACATTGAGATGTAAATAGATTGATTCAAAATTCATTAAATATTTTTCGATAGTTTTTCCGTCTATGATTTTTTAGTGCAAGAAACATTAAATTTATTGTGATTTTTAAAAACCGTCTTATACACACATACATACAAATATGACGTTTTTTTATTCGATACTTTAGTTCTGTCTTATGAAGCAGACATTTAACAAACATTTTTCCTATAATGATTATATAACAATAATTAATTTACATTCAGTTAAATCAAATGTTTATATTTAAAATACTTCAGTTAAACTAAAGTACGTTAATTTTTCACTCCCGATTTTTAGCAAAATCATGGTCGATATTTATTTCATTATATGTACACTACATAATGTGATTTTTTACTGTTTTTTGCAATTAATAAGACTTCAAAGATGTTTCCCGTCACCAGCCGACGAAAGATGAAGCATGTAATGACGGCGAGATATTGGTTGTTAGTATATATATTAGCTTAATGTTTCCACAGTAATGCCATTAAAGATAAGCAATATTTTATAACACTAACAATATTGCTTAGGTCACTAAAATATTTACTGAACTATTGTTTAATTATTTCGGCAATGCTTGATTGATTTTGAACGCCTGCGGTTGCCTCGTTTACACTGATAAATGACTTGAGCATAAAGAAATTACTGAAGAAACAACCAATAACACTCAAATAAATGCCCAAGTTTGCGTTATTCTTGTGTTTAATACAGTGAAAATGATATAAATTAACTAGACCACTGCCGTCTATCTGGATGAGTGATATCCATTCGATTAATCTTAATTACCTAAAAAGATCCTTCGATTTTATGTTTAAAGAGAGGAGAAGTGCTTTTATTTTAGTATCTCATATTGTAAACTTTTTTTTAAAAAATATGAAACCGTAGAAATATGTAAATTAAAATACAGCTACTATTGAAGTACTACGTAAGGACTTTCCCGAAGTGGACAGGTACAAGAGAGTATTACAGTTGCTTACATAAGGTGCGAGAGTTTCCTCAATGCTTATGCAGAATATTCTCGATTTCAAAAATTATATATTTTAAAGAACTGCAAATATAATAAACAAATTTTAGTTATAATGAAAACATAAAGAAAATTTATACGTATATACATTTGGATACAGGGTGTGCCAATGAAAACTCCCAGGTGAAATATTTCGGAAAATATTAGAGATATTTGAGTTCTGTAAAATCCCGTTGCTAGAATAAATGGCTTTAGTTTTGAATACATGACTAGGACATTATGTGTAATTGCCATAGTTGACCAAATGGGTTGAATGTGTGAAAGTGCCGCATTAATTTGTTGATTGCTGTGGAATAGGCTGAGCTTTTATAGACGAAAGTCAAATAATTGGAGTAGCTCGTCATCCAGTGGCGCCACACATATATATTATATACAGGTATATATAAAATAATAACATTGTTCATATTTCATCATTCAACATTTTTTTTACTATATAAATAATCCATAATATTTTAATTTAAGGCGTGGTAGCTCATGCATAATTAACACAATCTGAAGGCTCTCATTTTTTCGAAATATTATGGACCTTACGAAATTCTTAGATCCGCACGTCCCTGGCTCTACTATATATTCTTTTCGGCCAGACTATAGAAATGTTATCTATGTTGAAGAGAATTTAATTTCCATTAGATTTCATTATTTGATTTTAAAATATTTAATTTTAAAAAACTAAAATCAACGTACCTTTCTTATATTAAATTTTAGACGATAGTTCATGGAAATATAATGTGAATAACGTGGCAATAATTTTTTTACAACTTCCAGTTAAACCAGAAATGCCATTTATTACATTTGTAAGCGCCCGCCTCTGTATTTTATTTAAAAATATTGAATAAATATATGTTCCATGCATTTTTTCCAGTGTATCCATTGTAGCAATAAAGGGAATATTAACTGGGCGAAAAAAATAACATTTTATATTGATTACATTCACCTTAATGAAATAAAACAACTTCATACGCAAAATGCGATCACAGATGCCTTTGGAATTCTTTATAAACAATACTGTCATTGCTTTAGACATTGTTTTAGTTTTTGATTGATGTGTATTAAGTTCTTGTATTTGGTTAAATTGTTATAAAACATGGTACTTACATACAAACCAGGATAAAAATTCTTCTACAGCTGTTGGTATGGCAGACGTTTTCTTGAGAGACCAAGGACCGATCGAAAAACTTTTGTAAGTTTATGTGCCTATTTCGATAATTATGGAAATTTTAAAAACAAAAACACTTCAAAGAAAGAGAGCTACAACAGATGAAAATACAGTGTTAGAAACAATAAGAAATAATCCCCACACGTCATTATGTAAGTTAAATAATCTGCGCAGACTAGACTTATTGGCATATTTTTCCATTATCTCAGAAAAAAATCCTAATTTGCTAAATCAATTTATGTGAAGTGACGAATTTAGATTCCACAACAACTTACTCCGTCCAGTCATAACTGTCGATACTGGACTACAGAAAATGGATGAGACAAATCGGATTCCAGACAATATTTGGGGTAAACGTTTGGTGTGCCACTGTAAATAGGTTAAATGGCGAACATTATTTACACTTCTTACAGAATGATTCATCTGTGTCATTGAATAATTTACCACTTCAATTAGATATTATCTGGTTTCACTAAGATGGAGCTGGTCAACAAAATAGCAATATTGTGTTAAATTATTTAAACCAAATATATTCAGTAAGATGGATTGGTTCAAATGGGATACTGAGGTGGCCAGTTAGATCTCTTGATATTACCCCATTAGATTTATCTTTGTGGGGTTATCTGAAAAGTGTTGTTTATAAAGAACTAATCGTAGACATAGCTGACCTTAATAATAAAATGTATGTAAGTGTTTGGAGCCATCAATAGGAATACACTACTTAAAGTTTGTTGAGTTGAGTTATTGAACAGGTTCTTCATGTGTACAAACGAAAAAAAAACGCATGGAACATATTTGTATTCAATATGGTTTAATATACTACTATACACGGATATTGGGTGTGTGTCCCTTGTCTCTAAATGTGAAGCCCCCTCCCACACAAGGCTCTTCTAGATCGAGCCTTCCGGGATAAAGGAGGTCGTAATTACCTGTGGTGTTATTTATTCATTTATAAAATATGATATATGACGCTGGCGCTTTACAGTTGCAATAAATGTAATTTACGGTTTAACGGGAAGTTGTAAAAAAAGTATTATTGCCATATTATTCACATTACCTTCCTATGAAGAAAGTTTTAACGAGATAGTGTCTAAAATTTAATGTAAGAAAGTTACGGCAATTTTAGTTTTTATTAAATTAAATATTTTAAACTCAAATTTTCGAAAATGGCTTGGAAAATATTGTTTGTAGCGCAACGCCATCTACCCTTAATAATAATAATAATAATAATAATAATAATAATAATAGCAGCAGGAGGGGCTAACTTCCATCTATTAAGCCTTTGGTGAGTAGCGCCACCACTTACTCCAGCTAGGGGTGCAAAACCGAACCGGCAGCCCTAGTGCACCCGGGAGGGGAAAGCATCTTCCCCTCTGGTGTCGGTCGTGGGCCTGCAGGGCTAACCACCCACAGGCTCTAACCTTTGGTTCCGGCAGGCCGAAGACTGGGCCCCCACGATCGACCCCGTTCGGATAGGGGTCAAGGGCAAGGTGGTGGGGCCCAACCGGATAGACCGCCCGATGACGACGTACGCAATGAACAAGGACGCTTTGAGTGGACAGATGAACTGAGGGATGAGCTTCTGCATTGTTATGAAAGCAGTGAGCCCGCGCGGAGGGGGTACATGGCGCGGATGCATGCTCTGTGGTGTGAGAGGCTACCAGAGCATAGCGCCTTCACGCCACAAAATCTGCGTGACTATGTATCCCACCTTCGTAGTAGGGGCTACGTGAGGGCTGCTCCTGGGCCGGTGAATGAGGTGGCCGAAGAGCCGCCACATTCACCGGTTGAGGACGTGGCTCTCCTCGTTCCGCCAATTCCAGAGGGCCTCAGTTCCAGAAGGGGGTTACACCGTCTGAAAACCCCCGGGCCACAAGACCTGGCCAGAGTGGACGCTGAACTTCGTACAGCGCTACCAGAAGAGGCTGACATCTGGCACATAAATTGTGCCGTGTATGCCGCTGCTCAACGCTCGTCTCAGGTGGAGAGGCGAAATACCTCTTCCCCACAGGAGAGAGCGCAGCGGCGCATACAAAAGATGGAAGCCAAGATCCAGTCGGCGAGGCAACACGCATCCCGTATCCAATGTGTGATGGACTATACGGCGGCCAACAGGCCGTTCACGCCTAAAGTGCGTCGATTAGCCGCCAACTTAAGACGCGTCCATCACACACTCAATGAGGCAGTGCTGCGAACCACCAAACAGCACTGTCTCGACAGGATACGGATGCTAGTGACTTGCAAAAAGTCATTAGTGAGGCGGGCGAGGGGGCTTGCGGAAAATAAACTGTTCCGCGAGAAGCCCTCGCGCCTTTTCCAACCGCCTCCGCGTGTTGTAGACAATCCGCCGACTGCAGATCAGGTGGAGAACTTCTGGAAAACGCTGTACGAGGAGAGGCCTCCACTCAACCGAGATTCTCCTGCCCTTGCACACTTTGAAGCCTTTTGTCAAAGGCTTCAGCAACCACAGGAAGTGTGCGAACCAATAACCCCAGAAGAGGTTCGTAGGGCTCTTGATGGCTCTAAGAACTTTGCTGCTCCAGGTCCCGATGGGATAAATAACTTTTGGTGGAAAAAGTTATCGAGCACCCACCACCATTTGGCCAGAATATTTAATTCCTGGTTAAATGGGGAGCAGCAAATCCCTTCTTGGGTTGTTGAGGGGCGGACAGTGCTGATCCCCAAGAACGGAGATTTGTCCAACCCAAAGAATTACAGACCGATAACCTGTCTAAACGCATGTTACAAGGTGTTTACACGCATTTTGTACATGCGGGTGCTCCACGCAGTTGAACCGGTTTACGAACGGATATATGAGCAACGAGGGTCGAAGAGAGGTGTCGCTGGCTGCAAGGAGAACCTGTTGATTGACAGATGTGTCACGCAGGACTCCATGCAGTATAAGCGGAACCTCTCTATGGCCTGGATCGACTACCGCAAGGCATTCGACATGACATCGCATGAGCTCATTGTTCACTTGCTCCGATGTCTTGTGGTTCCCGGTCCCGTAGTGAGATGTATTGAAGAACTGATGCCGCTCTGGAGGACTCGCTTTACCATAACATCGGGTAACGATAGAGTCCAAACAGAGTCGGTAACATTCAGAAGAGGAGTATTTCAGGGAGATTCCCTCAGCCCCCTTCTGTTTTGCATCTCACTACTGCCATTATCCGTCTCGCTCCGGAAAACCCGCGGCTACAACTGCGGTACCCCCGGCGACAGGAGGCATAAGGTCACCCATCTATTTTATATGGATGACCTTAAACTTTATGCCTCTGGAGAGAGGGATCTCCAACAGTCCCTTAGGGTGGTACAGGAGTATACGCAGGCTGTCGGTATGCAGTTCGGGTTGGACAAATGCGCACTGATCCATCTCAAGAGAGGACGATGCGGTGACTATGGAGAGGACGCGCAGCTCGTGGACGGAAGCATCTTACACCATCTAGATGCCGGAGAGTCGTACACTTACTTGGGTGTCGAGCAACGCTCCACCCAAGAAGTGAGTGTAGTGAAAAACGCTCTCCGCGGCAAGTATCAGCACCTACTCCGACAGATCTGGTCTTCAGAACTGTCGGGGAAGAACAAGGTGTCTGCTACAAATATGCTTGCCGTTCCGATCCTTCTCTACTCTTTCGGAGTAGTGAAGTGGACTAGAGAAGAGCTGCGTCAACTCGATGTAGTAACCCGCAAGAAGATGCATCTCAATAGGAGCTTGCATCCTAAATCGTCCGTCCCACGGTTATATCTCCCACGACATCGGGGAGGCCGTGGACTCTTGAGCTTGGAGAGTCTCCATAGCAGGATGGTTCTGGAGGGAGCATGTAAGGTCATCAGGAGTTCGGATCCCCTCCTCTGCATGGTCCGAGACCATGAA
Organism: Leptura quadrifasciata; assembly: GCA_963675555.1. Lineage (NCBI taxonomy): Eukaryota > Metazoa > Arthropoda > Insecta > Coleoptera > Cerambycidae > Leptura > Leptura quadrifasciata. The sequence goes on from OY776682.1 coordinate 38,549,752, forward strand.
AATGCAGAGGTAGGAGCTTTTCTCTTTAAGGCAGCACGCAGAGCAGCCGATGAACTTGGTCTCATCTTCGACGTCGAGCGGGTAAACCCCGACTCTGTCACCGAGTTGGAACCCGTTCGACTAAAAGCCCACATTAGAGCTGCAGAACACAACATCCTTCTGCAGCTCCATAAGGATAAGCCATTGCACGGGATCTTCTATAAAAATATAGAAGATCTCGGCTTATCCGAAAGGCTGACCTTCGCCTTCTTAAGGTCAGCTGGGCTGAAGTCTGAGACCGAGGGATTCATAATGGCTTGCCAGGATGGTGTATTTAACACTCTCGTCTATCGACGTCGTGTCATGGGTATGGAGGTCCCTGATGTCAGCTGCAGGGCCTGCCGCAGGGCGCCGGAGACTGTAATGCACTTACTGTCGGCTTGCCCGACTTACGCAGTCTCGGCCTATATTCATAGACACAACGCAGCATTACGAGTGCTTTACTATCATCTAAGGCACTCGTATGGGATAGACGAAACACCAGTGCTGCCTTACGTTCCGGGGGATATTGAGTCCGTTGTGGGGAATGAGAAGTGCCTAATTTATTGGAACTACTCGTTTCCCACCGTCAGGCAAATACAAGCCAACAAGCCTGACATAGTACTCCTCGACCACCAACTCAAGACAATGTATGTCGTGGAATTCTCAGCTCCCGCTGAGAGCAACATTGTCTTGAAAGAGGAGGAAAAACGGACAAAATATCGAGATTTGCTCTTCGAACTCCGCAGGCTTTATCCAGGCCATTCTGTTAAAATAGTGGTACTGATTATAGGAGCCCTCGGTGGAATGAGACAGACGCTGCTTTCAGAACTAAAGATCATACCGGCATGCCGAGATTCGGCAGAGATCTTAGCCGGCAGAATGCAGAAGGCTGTCATCCTCGGTTCATTACGTCTACTCAGGGCACACGATTCGCGGACCCGGTAGTCACTCACCCCACGGGCGTGGGGAGTGGCTATTGGTATTGCCAGCTCCCCTCTGTGAGGGTCGGAGCCACAGAGTAGGGTGACTGGTTTTTTGTAAAAAAAAAAAAAAAAAAAAAAAAAAAAAAAAAAAAAAAAAATAAATAAATAAATAAATATTAAAACTTGACTATCGAACTTAAACACGTATGGAGATTAGAGGAAGTTCGAACTATCCCGGTCATAATATCGACTACAGGCATAGTGACGAAGAGGTTCTTGAAATATTTGGAGCAACTTAAAATACCTAGAGGACTCTCAAAGATTATCCAGAGGACGGTAATTCTCCAAACATGTCAAATTACGAGGAAATTTCTAAACGACGAAGGATAGACCATCAAAACATCCAGCGGACTAATGAGACATGATGAACTTCATCCCCATTAACCGAACCGATCCCCGACAGCAATGGGATCGGGCCCCTACAGACCCAAATCCCAAAGGCGCGCGCGAGGGGCTGGTGAATATTTTCTGGCTTCGGCCGAGAAAGTGAACCGCTTAAGTCAATAATAATAATAATAATTGCCTTATTTACAAAAAGACCATCTTACAATGGTATAGGACATGTCAAAGTAGCATAGTAGCATATGTTTTAAAGTTATAATATAAAACAAAACAATGTCAATGACTGTGTAAAATAAAAAACATAAAAAAATGTACACGACAGTTATAAAAAACAAATATTTAATCTTAATATAATACAACATATAAGTAGGCAGTCACAAAATAATAAAAAACAATGCAAAGCAAAAGGCAATATAGTGTCTAATTACGCATCAAGATAATCCAAAAACTGAGTAATATACATTTTCTAATAAATAATTAGTTACTGCTTTCTTAAATTCTTTCATATTATCAATAGATTTAAATTGAGTAGGTAGTTTATTATAACATTTTATACCCATATACTTAGGAGAGTTCTCATATAACGTTAAATGATATGTAGGTATGACTATTTCATTATGCCTAGTGTTGTAAGGAAGGATTGCTTTTAACAAATATTAATAATTCAAATATATAAATACATGGCAATATCAGTATTTTTAATGATTTGAAATTGTGGTCTGCATGAGTCAGTTCTCTTTTTTAAACTTTAAATATTCTATGCATTTGACTTGAATTTCCCTAAAATATGATGCCATATCGTAAACGCCATTATTGCATTATATATAACATTCTCAATAACTGATTCAAGAAACACTGTGGGATAATTTTTTGATAAATTAAATGCAACATTGTGATCCCTATTTTTATGTGTTATGTGTTTCGCTAATTCTTTGCGGAATGTTAACAAAATAGTTATTAAAGTTTTCAGTTATTTGTTCTGAATCACTAATTAAAGTAGTGTCATCAGTTTTTATCACCTCTATTATATTGGTTTTATTTTTACCTAATGACTCTCCAAGCTGCTTTACTTTTATTTACGGCAATATATTTTTTGATTTTGTAGTTCTTTTGCTTTTTTTATTACTTGCTTTTATATCCTCTTGTATTTTCTATAATATTCTCTATCTGCCTCATTGTTATTTTGAACCATTATTTTATGCAGAAACTTTAATTTTTGCGAAGAATTTATAATTTCTTGTGTCGGCCAGGGTTTATTGTTTGAGTGGTTAACTTTTATTCTCTTTTTAAGAAATGAGACTTCAAAATAATATTTTAAAATATTGGGAAATATTTCAAACCCCTCATCAACATTTTGATTATTGTATACATCTACTCACGATTCTGTACTTAAATAATGCATAAATAAATTGTTCGAATGTTCATTAAATATTCTAGTATATATAAAATTATCTGCATTATGTTGTTGATTATATTCAAATTTTAACACCTGAGCTGTACTCCATTTTCTAAAATAGTTCATGACAAGTTATTTGCTATGTTGGTACAAATGTATTCAATTGCACTAGAAGAGTCAGAAGTAAATCTGGTTGCTTCTTTTATATTAAAATTAATATTGTATGTAATTAAAATATCTACCAAATTGTTGCGATTTTCAGAATTTGACAAAAAAATCTATATTTAGATCACCACAAAGAATAATCTTGTCATGTCTTGTATACATGATCATCTTGATCTGTAAGCCAATGTTTTTGTATGCACACGATATCGACTTCATTTACACACAGTGTAGCCTCAAATAAATCTATTTTATTAAATATGCGTTGCACAGTCTCATTTAATTTATTCGTTTATTTTGATTAATATCAGTGGTGCTACTCGTATTATTTAATTGATTTTCATCTGCATCCTTTGTTGCAATTTTTTATTCTCATTATTGATTTTTCTTTGCAATATTGGACATTTACTTACATCGAACGCTGAGTGGTTAACATCAATATCGAAACCTAAGGTTTTGTTAGCAGATACACAATTATCGCACTTTACTGCATTTCAGGTTCCTCCCTTGTATGTTCATTTGGTCCACAGTTTAAACATTTTATGTCAGTTATACACTCTTCTGCCTTATGGTTGAACCCTCCACATTTAAAACAACGGTAAATATGGATATACTCATGAACTCTACAGGACATGTAACATATGCTTATATGTTCTTCTTTTATTATATTGTTGAGCGTACTGGGCACATTCTATAATGGCCTGATAACGTGTTTTCATTTTTTTAAAGACCACTACAATAAGTTCCATAATTCTGTGCCTAATATGTGCATTTTGTTTCTTAATCGCATTAATGAGTTCGTCATCTTTATATTCTTCATCAATGTCAATGATCTTTACACAGGGTTTTGTTTGATTAGGTACCTTCACTTGATAATTCTTTCCCATACTTTTTTCAGCAGCCTTTTTTACTTTATCAATTTCTTCTTTAGTTTAGCACTTTATTAATATACTACCATCCTTAATATTTTTCATTTGTGTTATACCAACTGACAGCATCTCTGGGTTCACAATTTTTTTCACTGTTTTGTAACATTCTCGATTTGTTCTTGGCTTTATAACAATGGCGTCAAACTTTGGCATAGCTAAGTTCTATTTTGGTCTTTTCAGATTTCAGAGTTTCTGAAACATTTATAGTTTTTTAAGGTATTCTAACTCATCTTTGACAGACTTTTTAAACTCATTTAGGTCTCTACTCCAGTTTATCATAAAACCATTTTGCTTTTTTAATATTTTTTAATACCTGAATGTCCTTTACTTGTAAACGCACATATTTTATATGATAAATATTTTGACACGATCCCTCATATTTAATTCCATTTTTTCCTCTAACAGTGTTCTCACATAGAGAATAGTTTTCATTGCCACCTGTCATCTTATTCGCTCAGTATAGCTACATGATTGTCCGCGTAAAGCAGGCATTACCCAGTGTAACCGCTACTTTACATTTATTTCAATTTCCCTGTTTATATCTCAATGTACACTGATAAGCGATAAAATTTCTATATAGTTTTCTTAGCTATGCGAACAAAAAATGTTATTAAAAATATAGCCACTACACTAAGAGGTCATTTGTTTATACTGCTACATTTTAACAAATTTTAACACTTTATTATACTAAAGATTTTTGTAATAAATTTCAACTACACGTGTACTCGACTTGACAACTCAATACATTTCACTTGAGAATTTCTATTGGCACACCCTGTATATAAGAATTAATCGAAATCGTTGTTCTATATTGGCATTGATTTTTATCAAAATAAATTCTATTTAATATCGTCAAAAGGAGATTTGTTATTCCACTAGATTTCCATCATTCGTAGCACAAAGAAAATACGTAACAATAATAAAACGGAAATAATTGTATTATAAAGAACAAGCACTGGCCAATATATGCAATTTTATATTCATTCTATTCAAAGATAAAAAGCCAAGTTAAATCATGCGCTCGGCCATGAAGCTGTTTCCAGTATTATAAAAAAGAAATAAGAGACTTAGAGTATATTAATATGTAAACACAATTATGACAACAATTTTAAAAATAAATAACTTCCAATAAACTTCATTTCTACATCTAGATATACCCATGTATTTAGAGCATTCTAAAGTATTTTAAAATTTAAAATTTGATTTCTTTATAAAAACAATATTTCGAAAATTACCAAAATGGGTAACGTATTTTTAGGGATATTCACAAATTACCCATACAGCATGAAACATTTTACAATATTTTTAATATTCAAAAAATATTTTGAATACTTTTACAATGTTTTAAATTATTTCATACTGTTAAGGTAACATCGACTGATATTCTAGAAATTTCAATAATGAATTAAAATAATCCTTTTTGCCTCTAGCGTAATTTTTGCATAAGCCAAAACACATGAACACATACACTGGAATATTCTTATCAACGCGCGTTTCGAAAATAATACTGTTAAAATTTGGAGATGTTAGAAACTAGAATAAATCTAACAAAGTATCCTATATTGTTTATAATAAACAAACTAACAAGAATCAGTTTCTTAGATGAATTTGTTTATGTATGTTTTAATTTTTGAGTTATGATACTCATGGCAATTTTATGAGGGGATGCACTAAGGCTCTACCAGGCTCCGCTTGTATATTATAATATCTTTACTATGCATCTAAAACCGATGACGGACATAGTTAGATTAGATTGAGGAAAATAGCATCGTTTAAATGAAATAGAAAACGCAGCTCATATAATGAAAACGAACCAAGCAGACTTCAAAAACTCCTTTCAGTCCACTTTCAACGTAGAATGCACGGAAGACAAGTACATACTTTTAATTTTAATTATAAAACGATGCCGCAGGTAGTACAGAGTACAATTCGCTACTTGTTAAAACCACTCAGGTTCAATTCCATACATCTAGTGTACTTAAGATATAGATAAGTGTTTGGTGGTGTAGTGAAAGGACACTTAAAAACCTTGTAAAATTATGCCTTGATGTTATCTAATTTATGGCGGATGCGCCACGAATAACAAAACTATTTTATTTTATAAAACTGTCAAATGCAGAACGTAACTAGTACTTAAACAAGCTTATTAGTGGTTCAAAGTGAATATAAACGAACATCTTAACATAATTGTATTGTGTATTTCTCTATTTTTCAAAATTTAAAAACTGTAAAATTTGATGTAAATATAATCTCTAGTATACTGATAAGTAGATACATACATATATATATATATATATATATATATATATATATATATATATATTCCGAGAAGCTTCTGCGGTCGTTGGTATGAAAAATACTAGGTTCTCGGGTTGAACCGCGTCTGAGATTGTTAATGTCTATATACATATATATATATATATATACAGGGTGTTGCATCATGAGAGGGACATAGCTTAATAGGAGGTAGAGAACATCAGTGGTAACCGGAACCTCCCATAGAAATGTCTCATTGGGCCTTCATTACGAAGTTACAGGGTGTTAAATAATTTTTGGCCAAACCTGTTTTTTGTCATAACTTTGACAGGGAATGAAATAACGGATTCATATTTGGTACGGCTAATGTACTAACGAGCCCCAAGAGGTACATGTATAAAAAAAATATATCCAGGTCCGGACTCACTATAATTTATGTTTCTTCTTTGCATCAATAAAACATCACCCTGTATATATTTTTTTGAAATTTCGATACGATATTCGAAAAGAGCAAGAAAAAACAAACAAAATGGCCTATTTCATTTTTTTGTTACACCTTCGTGGTTATTTAAATACGTTGTTAAATGTGCAAGAAAATGGATTACAGAACCCTATTAAATGAGAGGCACGTGAAATAAATAGTTTTATAACTAAAATTTGCAAAAATTCTATTGAGCCTAGGTGGTCTGGGTGAATCCTAATTCCGGCACGTTTTAAAGGTCCATTTTGGTAAAAAACTGTGGTCCTAATAAGTAATCGGGTATGAAATAACAAAATTTTTAATCAATCACAGTAGGCTTGTTCAAAGTGACAGATAATAAAAAGAAATCTCCTAAACAGTTGAATAACTGTTTGTTAGTAATTTAATGTGTCAATAATCCGCATTTAGTTAGTGAAAACTTGTGAAAATACTTTAACTATGCCAGTAAAATTTACAAACGTGGAATATCCAACCATAATATTCATCTATGGTTTCTGTAATGGAAATGGTAGGTCGGCGGAAAGAGAATATCGGTTGCGTTTTCCTGGTCGTCGATGCCCTAATCATAAAACCTTTAGTACGGTGTTCCAGTATGCAAGACAACACGGAAAGTTTCCTAATTCTGCAGTTGTAGAGCGTGTTTTACAACAAGGTGTGCAGGAACAAAACAATATTATAAACGTAGTTCAAGAAAACCCAAATATGAGCACTAGACGAATCAGTTTGGCAACTGGTATTCCTCATTGGCGAGTATGGAGAACCCTAAAAAGAGAACGTTACCATCCATATCATATCCAGCAGGTACAGCGTCTTCAACAAGGCGACGATATCCCCCGCCTGGCATTTTGTCATTGGTTGTCTAACCATCGCCCAGTCATTTACAGAACCTTATTTACGGATGAGGCACAATTTACAAGGGATGGAGTAAACAATTCACGAAATAATCATAAATGGGCACAGGAAAACCCACATGCGGTACGCCAATGCCGTTCGCAACACAGGTTTTCTGTAAATGTTTGGGTCGGACTTGTGAATAGACATTTGATAGGGCCACATTTTTTTGAAGAAAGATTGAATGGTGAAATTTACTTTGATTTTCTTCAAAACATTTTACCGAATATGTTAGAAAATATCGCTATAAGAGGCATGCTGTTTCAGCATGATGGGGCCCCACCACATTTTAACCTTCAAGTAAGAGAACACTTAAACAATGTGTATCCTAATAGATGGATTGGACGCGGGGGTCCACATGAATGGCCACCAAGATCTCCTGATTGTAACCCTTGTGATTACTTTTTATGGGGCCACTTAAAAACGTGGTTTATAGCATTGAAATTGAAAGTAGACAACATTTAATCCAGCGCATCGTTACAACCTGCGACGAAATACGGAATAATCCAGAAATGATACGTCGAGCAATTGGTGACCTTTCTAAACGCGCAAGAAAATGCACAGAATGTGGGGGAGGACATTTTGAAAATTTACTTTAGTATCAATTACGTTTTATTTTTAAACACATTTAGTTATTGTTTTGTTATTTATTGTTAATTGAATGGAAAATATTTTATTTATTTAGATTTTAGTTTGTTCTCTTTTCCAATTTTTATTAAGTATAAAATGTTGATGATTTTCTTGATCAAAGTAACTGGTTGCTTAGGCCTAAATGGTTTTAATTATCTGTCACTTTTATTCTTTGAACAAGCCTACTGTGATTGATTAAAAATTTTGTTATTTCATACCCGATTACTTATTAGGACCACAGTTTTTTACCAAAATGGACCTTTAAAACGTGCCGGAATTAGGATTCACCCAGACCACCTAGGCTCAATAGAATTTTTGCAAATTTTAGTTATAAAACTATTTATTTCACGTGCCTCTCATTTAATAGGGTTCTGTAATCCATTTTCTTGCACATTTAACAACGTATTTAAATAACCACGAAGGTGTAACAAAAAAATGAAATAGGCCATTTTGTTTGTTTTTTCTTGCTCTTTTCGAATATCGTATCGAAATTTCAAAAAAATATATACAGGGTGATGTTTTATTGATGCAAAGAAGAAACATAAATTATAGTGAGTCCGGACCTGGATATATTTTTTTTTATACATGTACCTCTTGGGGCTCGTTAGTACATTAGCCGTACCAAATATTAATCCGTTATTTCATTCCCTGTCAAAGTTATGACAAAAAACAGGTTTGGCCAGAAATTATTTAACACCCTGTAACTTCGTAATGAAGGCCCAATGAGACATTTCTATGGGAGGTTCCGGTTACCACTGATGTTCTCTACCTCCTATTAAGCTATGTCCCTCTCATGATGCAACACCCTGTATATATAGACATATATATATATATATATATATATATATATATATATATATGTTGGTTTATAGGGTTTCGCGGGTGTTAACTCCCGCGTCGATGGTCGACTCCTCCAGAAGTCACGGTTGTTTGAACGACGTTTCGGCAGAATCTCATCTGCATCTTCAGGTTCTCACTGAAAGCTGCGTACTGCTGCTCCTCGTTGCTCGAACTGAACTGACGTTCTCCGCGTTGTGCGGCTCCTTATATATGCTGTGGTCCAGGGCGCGCCTGCGCGACTGGCTACGTGTTACTGGTCGCGTACTACCTGTGGAAGGCGTAGCGGGCGCCTGAGCTAACCCGACAAAAGGCCTCGCTGAAACGTCACGATCCACGTGACTTCTCGTTGGTGGTTGGGCATCCTCGTGTCCAATACTTGCCGTAGAATGTCGTGGTTCTCTCTGATTGGTCAGCGGTCGGCTCTGACTCCTCGTGATAGGTCCATTTCGGGCAGGTTGCTGTGTTTCTTCACTATTTGTCAATACGTGAACATACATCCTCATGATTAGTTCATCCACGGTGGATTGTCGTGTGTTTTCGGTTACATATCTTCCTACAAGAGCGGGTGGGTAATCTCTACGTATCATCTCGTTTAATAAGATTTTGTGGTCTCTCTTCGATTTCTATGGTCTCTTGGTAATCCTTGACCTATAATGCTTGATATTAGATACTGTTCTGGTGTTGTCGAAGTTTACTTTGTGTCATGTGGATTTTACATGCTGTGCTACTGACGATGTTTTCTCCTCTTTTCATACTGCATTCATATGTTCTTCCTTTCTTACACTAATACGTCTACTGGTCTGTCCTATGTATGATTTGTTGCAATTTTGGTACGGGATTTCGTATACTCCTTGGTTTTCTAGGTTAGTTCTTGATTTTGGATTACGGAGGTCTGCACTGATTTTTCGGTCTGTTTTAAATATTGTTTCTATATTATGTTTACGTAGAATTTTGCCAATTTTATCTGTCGTCCCTTTCACGTAAGGCAGATATGCTTTTGCCACTGGTATCTCGGATTCCTCCTGGGTTTTTGTCTGTATGGCCCCTGCGACTTCTGTATTGTATACCTCGAAAATTCATTTTTCATTAGTGCTTTCTGAAGTGACGACATCTCCTCGTTGATATGATCGACATCTGAGAACGTGTCACTAGAGTCTTTACTACTGAATTTAATTGTGCTGGATGGTGATGCGATGCCGCATTTAGATATCTGTCCGTGTGAGTGGGTTCTCTGTATACTGTGTGACCTAGTGTTCTGTCTTGTTTCTTTTTCACTAATACGTCTAAAAATTGAAGCGTGCCTTCTGTTTCTACTTCCATGGTGAATTTGGTCTTATGGTGAATGCTATTCAGGCGGTTTAAGAAACTATTTAGTTGTTGTCTTCCATGAGTTGTTTGAGAATGTTTTGGTTTTAGTAGTGCCGTTTGCATTGCACGAACTTCTGGGTCCTCCATGAAGAAATTAGCGATGACTGGAGATAATGGTGAACCCATCGGTGCTCCTTCCGTTTGTTTGTAGCGCTGATCATTGTATATAAAGTATGTGTTATTTAAACAGTGTTTAACAGTTAGGCTAAGAATGTGCTCCTCTGGATGATATTTTCGTTTGATCAATTCGAGTGACTCCTCTATTGATATGTTAGTGAATAGTGACACTACACGAAGCTCACTAGAATATCTTCAGGTTGGACAGTCTCATTGTTTAGTAACTCGATAAAATGTTGTGCGTTTTTCACATAAGACTTTGCTTTTTCTGCTAGTGGCTGCATCTGTCTAGCCAGATATCTCGCTAACTCCTGTAACGGTGACCCTACAGAGCTAACAATAGGTCTTAGTGGGGCTTCTTCCTTCTGGATCTTGGGTAGGCCATATAATTTGGGACATCTTGAAGATTTCTCTTTCGGTATAATCTGGGATTTAATTGATCGTCGATAGGGCTGGCTTTAATTTTGGATTTGGTGGTCTTCTCTAGGTACGAAGTGGGATCTGTCGTAATCGCTTGGTATGCGGTGTCTTCTAGTAGTTTTTCAATTTTACTGTGGTAGTCCTTGCTTTTCATTACTATAGTGGCGTTGCCTTTATTTGCTGGCAAGATTATGATGTCCTGTGATGGATATCTCTTTGGTGCCTTTGCTGCTTTAAGTATACGTGATGCATCTTGGCGTATAGTTTCCGCTATGTTATTATCCATATTATAAATTGCTGATTCTACTCCACAAATTATATCTTCTATTGGAACACGAGCCGGTGCGATTGCGAAATCGAACCCTTTAGCTAGGACATTTAAAGCGATCTCATAAAGTGGATAGTGGGACCAGTTGTGGACCACACTTGTGAGCTCTAACTGGCCTGGTGTCCCATCAGGTGTTATACCTGTTGGATTATATTGATTGTTATTATCAAGATCATCAAAAGAAACGTGTAAATTATATTCAGACCTTCTATGTCCTTTTTAGAACGTTATTGTTTTTATAAATGTTAGTAATTTCGAGAAATTCTCGTTTGTGCCTATTATTTTCTCTGTTCAAAATACTAACGCCATCATATTCCATAACATGATTGTTGTCAATGGTATGTTTTGCCAAAGTACAGAATTTCTTGTTATTCCTGATATCGCTTCTATGTGAAACCAAACGGTCCTTCAAAAGTCTACCGGTCTGACCTATATATTTCTTGTCGCATACTCCACAAGGTATGCAATACACAACACCGGACAGTTTAGAACTGAGCTCAGTTCAGTTCGAGCAACGAGGAACCGCAGTAGGCAGCTTTCAGTGAGAACCTGAAGATGACAGATGAGATTCTACCGAAACGTCGTATAGACAACCGTGATCTGAATTTGTTTTTTGTGGTTTCCTAGAGCTTTCTTAATTTCTAAGATTTCAAGCATGTCTAGGATGTTTCCTTTGTTTACATTTTGCAAAAGTTTAACATTACTTCGTTAAAAAAGTGATTTTGCTCAATGCAATATTCGGCGAAACCAGTTAATTTTTTATTGTCTAAAATAGACTTTCTGTGTTCTCTTAAGCTCACATCTATGCTGCGGCTGCTCTGATCTATATGTACAGCATCAAAGTCGTCACACTTTACTTCAAATACCCCCGATTTTTTAATATCTTCTGTTTGTATTAAGGCCTAATTTATGTAATCTATTATATACTGAGCTGTTAACCTTATTTATAACTTATATATTTATAACTTATACTATGCCATTTTTTGTTGTCTATATTTGGTACGTTATAAAAATGTTTTTGTAATAGTTTTCTTTGTTTATATTTTATTAATTTGTCAATAACTAACTAATCATAGCCATTGTTTTTTGCTAGTGTTTTAAGATTTATTTTTTGAAGTTATCCCTATTTAAATTCAGAGACAATAGTCTGTGGACATAGCTATGAAACGGTGGCATTTTTATCTTTCATGTGTAAGAGTGTAGAGGATAGAGAATATTGCTATCACTCGGACCCTCGTTCCATTTAAAATTTTTAAAGGGGTAGCTGTCACTTCAAGGAGGTTGAAGGTATAAAATTATGTTCAAAATATGTCATTTTAGAATTAAGAGTTGACGTGCTTTAGGCTTTTAGTCATAAATTGTTAATTACGTACAACGTATTTATCCGTTATATATATATATATATATATATATATACATGAGACAAAAAATATATATAATTTGCCTGATATATATATATATATATATATATATATATATATATATATATATATATATATATATATATATATATATTCAGGCATACATGAGACAAATAATATACTTTATTTAAACTTAAATAACCCACGTCAAAACCAGTGATTGAGTTATCTTCTAGGCTATAGGCTGGGCTGTGATTGATATTTTATATCACATTAATAACACAAATTATAATTCCGACATACTGATCCATGGCCAAAACAGATATATCAAAAAGTTAATTCCGCTCCTGAAAGAGTTTTAAATTATTAATATCAAGTAGGGTGAAATCTGAATATTATATTACAGAATGTCAAAACGAAAATGAATTCAAAAGTTCGTATTGCACAAAGGGACAGTAATGTCTCTTTGGTATTTTATATGCATGAGTGACAATGATATATAGATATGAGAAATGTAATTGAACACAGTAGTACGTAACATTTTAATTTCCATCAGTTTCCGTCTTGATGTAGGGTAGGTATAGAATTCCAGTATAATACCTTTATGGCGTAAGAATTCGAATCTGAAATATTTGCATTCACCAAAGAAATCAATTAACTTTCATTAATAATTCAATGATTTTTTCTGAAAAGTATGTTTAGATTAGGCATACATACTACTGTGTAATAATCATATGGACAATCAGAAACATTTTAATTCAATTCAATATAAAAGAACAACGACGGCATTATATTACTCAATTACTTGGTTCTTAAAACTTTGGAAGTATTTTATTAAATTAAAATTACGCGGTATAAGCAAACCGTAGTATAATACTTGTTTACATTATCTGGATAATATTTTTAATTTACTTCTCTGCTTAATGGCGAAATTATTTGATCTTACTTTAAAAGACTATAACATTGCTTAGGAACAGGGGAAATGAGAATAATAAGTGCTTTTTAACTTTAATTAATTTTATTTCCTCCGAAACACAGGTTGAGAAAAATAAAGAAATTATTCTCAAACTGATACGAATGAGGTCTTTTAAAATCGATATAGGTTTAAATTAATTTCATTGTGGCAGTCGCCTACGCACACATCACAAGAACAAATTGGCATACGCATTTGCAGCATATAGAAACATTTACGACGAAATCCTTGAATCTAATTATTTTTAAATTAAATTTTCTTTGCACCATGCAAACTGGGTTAAGATCTCGAAATGTCATTTAATTTTCTAATTTTTTCATCAGATTTCCCTTATTCTTATTTAACGGGGAAATGCTATCAATATCAGCTGCCCTTCTATTCTATGACATTCGCTGATCGATTTTACAAATTTTCTTTTACTCTCCCTCTTAATTAGTCCTATTCAGGAGATTTGGCTGTGAGAGGCGTTGAAAATTCGTTTAAATTAAGTTAAAATACAAATTCGAATAACAGATCACGACCTTACCAGTCTATCTAAACGACATTAACACAGAATATTCATTTTTGTCCACGAAATATTATTGGGAACATATACTCAGCCCTTCAGGCAAATGGTGGCTGGAGCGTTCACATACACACTCTACGAAGAAGCGCTATCAGCCTGTCACAGAAAACCCATAATGCCACCGAGCGAAGCCGATACGATTCGCTAATTTTATTAAATAATTTAATAAAAACCTGCGTAAATTGAAAATGTTTAACTAGGTTTTTGACTAAAATTTATCTAAGGTTATCTAAACCATTTCTAATCATTTATGGTCCACAAATAAATAATACTCACTTGTCTCTATTCAGAATTAATAGATCAATCGACTTACCTGTAAGGAAGAATGATTTTAATTATATGAGCAGTCTTGTCGAATGATTATAACACCATGTATTTGTAGTTTGCTGCACAAATCGTACGACGTTCAAAGATTAACATTTTTAAATCCTATACTGGCTGCATGGGTACCTAGTTCGCTTCTGTATACACTCCCACCACGCAGCCGTTGTTCATCACATACATTACTGGTTTAAAATGTTTTAAGATTAGATTGATTTTATCACGGGTTGGAATTTTACTTCTTGGGAGGGTTGTTATAATCCTTCGACGAGACTGCTCACATAATTAATATCATTCTTCCTTACAGGTAAGTCGAATGATCTATTAATTATATTTCATATATATAGTCCAATACATAATTAAATATAATACAATAATACTTTGTAACTTATACTAGTTACTAGTACTACGGCCAGTTTTCCAATGCCGTGTATCAAAAATATTAACTCCCTGGCCAACAAATTTCCAACAAAACAAATTAGATTGCACGATAAATATCCTGTATAAAGCTTTGTATCAATTCCACATGCCTTTAACACGTTCTTAATCCACTCACTTAATGCTCGAGTAGATGTAGTGCATATTGGCTTTTTTGTTTTAATAAGGCTATTTTTGCAGTCCATGTTTTACAATTTTTGATAAATAATTAAAAACAATGTTCACGTCAAGCAAAGATTGGGAATAGCCCTAAAATAAGGTAAAACAAGTATTGGCTGCTGTCTATCTTTGCCAATATTATTCCTGTCCTTTATAATTCTTTGAATACGATTTTCCAACTGTAACATATTACTTATTTTTGATCATATAGTTTGCATCCTATGTACTAAAATATGAACTAATAAAGTTGCTGGTTTTAACGTTAATATTCCCATGGTCAAATATTCTACCGGGTAAAAATTTGACAAATAAACTAACACCGGATATGGTCCCATGTTGTATAATACTTGAAGGTCTTATATTAAAAAGCCCTTTTAAAACCCCTTAATATATTCTCGTGATCTGTATTCATTAGTAGAACAACAGAATCAGATCAGCGTTCCTCATTACTTCGTTTGAAAAATTTAAATTTGCCACTGATTATAAATTACAAATACATGGATCCAACTGAGTTAGGGCACATTTTTTTATTAACCTCGTTATTAACTGAATTTTACTGAATTAGATCCTTACAAGAACCCAGATATTAATAATTTTCTTTAACGCTTTGGATATTAACGCAACAAGTGGAAATGCATAAAATAACCTGTTACATTGCCAAGACTGAAAGGCATGAACACAACAAAAATCTGAATTTGATCTCCATGAAACATAATCTGCAAATTTTGTATTTAGTTTGTAGCATGTAGGTTCATTTATAGTACACAAAATTTGTTGCAACTGGCTTCAAAATAACTAGTGGGTAACTCATCTTAGTTTGACTACTCTATATATCCTATACTAAATACCTTTCAAGTTTACATACGAGGGCAAACATATGAATATTTTTCTCTTCACAGTAATTTCACCTTTTTATAAAGGTCCTTGTATTTTATTCAATTTATTCGCCTTACACAGCTGCCGCTGCATCGTTATGAATTCTCGTACTTATATCACTGAATACATACGTTTTGTGGAATATTTTCAAGTTTTAAGGGTGTTTTTAACTCTAGATAATTTATATGTTTATCCCCGTTCTAATAGGTCCTTACAAATTTCTCAAACTCTCTTATAGACAAGATTTCATTTATATAAATTGTGTACATAATTTTTGTATTTTTTAAACATATCCATGTTTACAGTGTTTCAACTAAATCCTAAGAATTTACGCCGCTGACTAGGCAATACATTTTTCTTTTCATTATTTACAATTTTATAAAAATGGAAGCTGTACACAACCTTATGCATACAGTTCAATTCATATAATTCATAAGAAAATAAAATATATTTTAGCAAGTTTAGCATTGTTGTCTTCACTCAAGGATTGTAAACAAAGAGGATGGCCAGATCGATCAAATCTGTCAGCGCGATGCCGCCATCGCTGTGACGTAGTCACGAGGCCTCTTTCAACGTTCGTCCGTTTAAAATGCGTGGAGGAAAGCATATTTTCTTTATAAAATTAACATACACATACGATTTATTGATATGATTGAGGAATGCAACATTTTCAATGATTTTTGTACATAAATACGGCAATAAAACGAAATAAACTTAAATAAAAAGCTCTATTTTATCATGTTTATATCCATTACAATATGAAACAAATAATGTAAAACTCAAATTAAAATACCTACTTATCAGACAAGTTAAAGTAGTAACTAAGTATTATACTAAAGGTAATAGGTAAATACACAATAATAATAAGGATAGTCTTTATTGATAATAAATAATTGATATATATGTCTACAGAGAGGCTGGACATAAAAGCAACTTAACTTCCATATTTTTTACCAAGCGACAGAGTTTGCTTTCTTATATACAATATAAGAAGTACACTTACAGTCAACCGGAAAAAGGCAGCTATAATCATGCATGCAAATATACATATCTACGTACAAGCAAACAAAAATAATTAAAAACTAATTAAATGATTACAAATTATATTAAAGAAAAAAGATATGTTTTACATATTTTGGGCCTAAAAGAAAAAAAATGTAAATGTACTTACTGAATGAATTAGTATATTGCGATTTAGTGATTATGAACTATTTAAACCGCCTGAGAAAATTAATTTCTTTATTTGAAGTTTTAATTGAATTGGTTTAAGTTCTTTTTATTATAGAGTTTTATTGGATATGTTATAAATATATTCAAGTAATTCAAAGTTAAACTATAGCGTATTAAAATTAATTGTAAAATCTGAAATCTATTAATACTCCTTCCTTCTTGGGGTTTTATCCCGTCCAGATCTTTCTGCAAAATTAGCTGCAGAAGTTGTAGGACTTTCAATTTCCAAACTGCCTACAGAATTGACTGATTGTGTGTAAATCTATTAATACTCCTTCCTTCTTGGGGTTTTATCCCGTCCAGATCTTTCTGCAAAATTAGCTGCAGAAGTTGTAGAACTTTCAATTTCCAAACTGCCTACAGAATTGACTGCCTACTGTTACCAGACACAGAGTAGTTACGAGCTCAGCTACTTCCTGTTTTCTCTTTCTCATGAAAAGCCTACCAGACTGAGCTGAGTTAGTTTTCGTTGCAGTATTTATTCCCAGCTGCCGTTTTTTTTCAATGCCCTTTTCAAAGGTACCTACAACCCTAAAACAAAAGTAAATATAATTTCAATTTTATGTTAGGGCTGTATGACACTAACTACTGAAATTTTGTATAAAATGTATTAGAAAATTAACCGTACGATGACAACTTAAATTATAACGTCTCAGTCAATCCAAAAGATATAAAATGTAATTTAAGTTGTAGTAGATTTTTGTTAAATTTCCCATAAAATTTCATGTAGTGTCATGCAACCCTAAAACATATGTAAAGGTACAAGTATATATAGGAAATGCAAATTTTTACCTTGTAATTCATTTTGTAGGTCTCGTTCATAATCACTCTCCACAAAATGAACCGAGCAAATCCTATTTGTATCTGAGTTAAATTTAGTTAAATTTATCCTGCCTTTTACACCTATTTATCCACTCGCCTTTCATAGTTTGGAACGCCAGATCTTTGGATTTCGGAAAAACATGGAAAATTATATTTTGCTCAGTACTTTTCTTTGTAGAATAAGTGTCCTTACACCCGTAAATCGCACGCCTTATTCCTGGCATTTCCTTTTAGGTCTATAACTGAAAAATAACGTTTAATATGTAAATTTGATAAATAAAACCTGGAGTCTCTTTTACCTTACATAAATATATACAAAATTACTATAGAACACTAACAATAATTATCTTTGAAATCTTAACAAAGTTCGAAATAGTATAGGAAATATTGTCCTTCCACACACGAAATTACTGCTAAAAAAGTTTTTTATAATTTAAAAAACGTATAAAACACAAAAGATCTATTAATACACAATTCACCACGAAATAAAAGTACAATGGATTAAATAAACTCCGATATAACACCACCAAACATGGAGAAACGAATGTAAACAAAACTCTCCAGGCCTCGCCGTGACGTCACAGCTCGTTGAGAAGTGGCGAACATTGAAGCATAGGGATCTGGCCATCCTCTTTGTTTATAATCCTTGGTCTTCACTGCCCTAGGTCACATGATGTGCGTTGGCCTCACGGCCCATGATTAGTTCCCAGTTTTGATTGCGGCAGTGTGCTACCAGGTCCTCCATCTCCCTTGTTGGTGGTGGTATGGCCGAGTCTTGAGGGAGGTATACTGATACCAAGACAATACTTGTTGGTTTGCCTGCCACTCTACATTCCACCTTCACGGCCGTTAGATCAGATGTTGAGAGGTGTTCATGTGGCTGGGTTTTCATATGCCGGGAACGTAGATGGCGGTCCTCGGCCTCTCTGTTGTTGGTGAGCTAAAAATAAGTCCACTTAGTCTTGATAACCCGGTTATCCTGGTTTGAACTATCCAGGGTTCCTGAATTAGTGCCAGTGTATCCTGCTATGTTGCAGATTACACAGAACTATGCTTACCTTATGCTGTGGCCCAGACATTATGGTAACGGAAAGGTTAATTAGTTAATCATTCCCTCCTTGGAATGATGACTGATGGTCGAGAGGTGTGCGCACTTGCCTCTCACCCAAAAGTTCCGGGTTCGTGGCAGTGGAAAATACTGTGAGAGGGATTTTTTCACTATACACGAATATTGGGTGTGTGTCCCTTGTCTCTAAATGTGTAGCCCCCTCCCACACAAGGCTCTTCTAGAGCCTTCCGGGATAAAGGGGGTCGTCATTACCTGTGGTGTTTTTATATATTTATATTTATTTATTTATTCTCTGTTAGAGGGGAAACGACTTCCATCTTTAAAGGAGTATTAGCATTGAGAGTGGTGGCATCTACCCTTCCGGATGGCTCATCCTCTCCCCCTCTGTTTCCATCTCCTTCTGGGATTGGGCGGTCTGTTCTGCTTCTTCATTGGATTTCTCCGTTTTTACCTTGAGAACTAGAGATTGAATGAGGTGGTGCAACCTCATCGACCTCGTCCCCAGGGTTTTAATGTCCTCGCCTCCGATGCCGAAGACGAGCAGGTATCCTCTTGGGTTTTGCTTGATACCGTGGTGGAGAAGACACTACCTGCGGACGCCCAACGTTGAGTTCTGGCCTGCGAAATGACCGATCACGACCTCTTTCTCCTCGCGGTCGCTTTCGGTTTCCACGAGGATCCAGAGGGTGGCCTTGGTCAGCCTGGGCAGTTGGTCAACGCGGACGACAGCAAGCGTGGCATTTCCCCACGGCCTCAGGTTTTCCACGGATTTTGTTAGCTAATCCAATGTGTTGTCGTCTTCGCAGACAATTTTGATGATTTCACCAGAGTATATCCACTACCGAAACATGGGTAACTCTGTTGTGCTGGTTCCGGGAGTGGACAGAATGATCTTGTCCAATTTTCCCTTCAGCATTCTTTTGGCAAGGACCTCCTTATCCTTGGGAATTTTCCCGTAGGGGTTTTCCTTATCAATTATTACTACCTTAAGATGACTTAAGGTAGCATCCTTATAGCTGGTCGGGGGAGCAGCTGCAGTTCCAAGGGTTTGTCTGGCTCTCTTGTGCCCCTTTGGAGGGGGAGCTCATGCGATGTCATGTCAAATGCCTTGCGGTAGTCGATCCAGGCCCTAGAAAGGTTTCGCTTATACTGCATGGAGTCCTGCGTGACATACATCTCGTACGGCCTGTTAGCCGCCATATAGTCCATCACACATTGGATACGAGATACGTATTGCCTCGCTGACCGGATCTTGGCTTCCATCTTTTGTATGCGCCGCTCCGGATGTAGTGTTTCGCCTCTAGACCCGAGAAAAGCGTTAAACAGCGGCATACACGGCACAGTTTATGTGCCAGAGGTCAGCCCGTTCTGGTAGCGCTGCACTAAGTTCTTCATCCACTCTGGCCAGGTCTTGTGGCCCGGGGGTTTTTATGTGCCGGTTCGGCTTTACACCCCCGCTGGAGTAAGTGGTGGCGCGACTCACCAAAGGCTTGATAGATGGAAGTCAGCCCCTTCTGCTTTTTTTTTTTTTTTTTTTTTTTTTTTTTTTTTTTTTTTTTACAAAAAGCCAGTTACCCTACTCTGCGGCTCCGACCCTCACAGAGGGGAGCTGGTAATAAATACCAATAGCCACTCCCCACGCCCGTTGGGTGAGTGACTACCGGGTCCGTGAATCGTGTACCCTGAGTAGACGCAATGAACCGAGGATGACAGCCTTCTGCATTCTGCCGGCTAAGATCTCTGCCGAATCTCGGCATGCCGATATGATCTTTAGTTCTGAAAGCAGCGTTTGTCTCATTTCACCGAGGGCTCCTATAATCAGTACCACTATTTAACAGAATGGCCTGGATAAAGCCTGCGGAGTTCGAAGAGCGAATCTCGATATTTTGTCCGTTTTTGTTGCTCTCAGCGGGAGCTGAGAATTCTACGACATACATTGTCTTGAGTTGGTGGTCGAGGAGTACTATGTCAGACTTGTTGGCTTGTATTTGCCTGACGGTGGGAAACGAGTAGTTCCAATAAATTGGACACTTCTCATTCCCCACAACGGACTCAATATCCCCCGGAGCGTAAGGCAGCACTGGTGTCTCGTGTATCCCATACGAGTACCTTAGATGATAGTAAAGCACTCGTAATGCTGCGTCGTGTCTGTGAATATGGGCCGAGACTGCGTATGTCGGGCAAGCCGACAGTAAGTGCATTACAGTCTCCGGCGCCCTGCGGCAGGCCCTGCAGCTGACATCAGGGACTTCCATACCCATGACACGACGTCGATAGACGAGGGTGTTAAATACACCATCTTGGCAAGCCATTATGAATCCTTCGGTCTCAGACTTCAGCCCAGCTGACCTTAAGAAGGCGAAGGTCAGCCTTTCGGATAAGCCGAGGTCTTCTATATTTTTATAGAAGACCCCGTGCAATGGCTTATCCTTATGGAGCTGTAGAAGGATGTTGTGTTCTGCAGCTCTAATGACAGAGTCGGGGTTTACCCGCTCGACGTCGAAGATGAGACCAAGTTCATCGGCTGCTCTCCGTGCTGCCTTAAAAAGAAAAGCTCCTACCTCTGCATTTTCATGGTCTCGGACCAAGCAGAGGAGGGGATCCGAACTCCTGATGACCTTACACGCTCCATCCAGAACCATCCTGCTATGGAGACTCTCCAAGCTCCAGAGTCCTCGACCTCCCCGATGTCGTGGGAGATATAACCGTGGAACGGACGATTTAGGATGCAAGCTCCTATTGAGATGCATCTTCTTGCGGGTTACTACATCGAGTTGACGCAGCTCTTCTCTAGTCCACTTCACTATTCCGAGAGAGTAGAGAAGGATCGGAACAGCAAGCATATTTGTAGCAGACACCTTGTTCTTCCCCGACAGTTCTGAAGACCAGATCTGTCGGAGTAGATGTTGATACTTGCCGCGGAGAGCGTTTTTCACTACACTCACTTCTTGGGTGGAGCGTTGCTCGACACCCAAGTAAGTGTACGGCTCTCCGGCATCTAGATGGTGTAAGATGCTTCAGTCCACGAGCTGCGCGTCCTCTCCGTAGTCACCGCATCGTTCTCTCTTGAGATGCATCAGTGCGCATTTGTCCAACCCGAACTGCATACCGACAGCCTGCGTGTACTCCTGTACAACCCTAAGGGACTGTTGGAGATCCCTCTCTCCAGAGGCATAAAGTTTAAGGTCATCCATATAAAATAGATGGGTGACCTTATGCCTCCTGTCGCCGGGGGTACCGCAGTTGTAGCCACGGGTTTTCCGGAGCGAGACGGATAATGGCAGTAGTGAGATACAGAACAGAAGGGGGCTGAGGGAATCTCCCTGAAATACTCCTCTTCTGAATGTTACCGACTCTGTTTGGACTCTATCGTTACCCGATGTTATGGTAAAGCGAGTCCTCCAGAGCGGCATCAGTTCTTCAATACATCTCACTACGGGATCGGGTACCACAAGACATCGGAGCAAGTGAACAATGAGCTCATGCGATGTCATGTCAAATGCCTTGCGGTAGTCGATTCAGGCCATAGAGAGGTCCCGCTTATACTGCATGGAGTCCTGCGTGACACATCTGTCGATCAGCAGGTTCTCCTTGCAGCCAGCGACACCTCTCTTCGACCCTTGTTGTTCATATATCCGTTCGTAAACCGGTTCAACTGCGTGGAGCACCCGCATGTACAAAATGCGTGTAAACACCTTGTAACATGCGTTTAGAGACAGGTTATCGGTCTGTAATTCTTTGGGTTGGACAAATCTCCGTTAGCTGCCGTTATGTATTCCACCACACTCTGGATTCGAGACGCGTGTTGTCTCGCCGATTTAATTTTTGCCTCGATTTTCTGTACCCGCCCCTTAGTCTTCTTGACCTTGTCCAACACGCTTGCCAGGCGTTGTTGGGGGACAAGTTGCTTAGCGGCGGCGTACACGGCACTGTTGATTTGCCATATATTGGCATCTTCTGGAAGTTCGTCATCGATCAACGAATCCATCCTTGCCAGGTCTTGTGGCTTTGGGTTAACCCTGGTGTTAAGGCTAACCCTCGTCCGAAGTGTTTCGTCGGTGTACTCTAGGGGACGTTCGCCGTCAACAGCTGGTTGCCGCGGTGGTAGTGCGGCTGGCACATCCCTCAGCTGACGGGGTGGCCTTACATATCCTGTTCTACGCAAGAAGGATACTTGGTCTCTCAGGTGTTGTTGAGAGAAGGCGCGATGTTCCGGATGCTTATCGCACCACAACCGGTATAATCGCGCCATGTATCCTCTGCGCCCAGGTTCGCTGCTCTCGTAGCAGTCAAGCAGATCGTCCCTTAGTTCCCTTGGCCACCTAAAGCGTCCAATGTGCAATAGCAGGTTCGTCAACATTGAGGCCATCCGGTATTATTAATTTTTTTTTTTTTTTTACAAAAAACCAGTCACCCTACTCTGTGGCTCCGACCCTCACAGAGGGAAGCTGGTAATACCAATAGCCACTCCCCACGCCCGTGAGGTGAGTGACTACCGGGTCCGCGAATCGTGTGCCCTGAGTAGACCCAATGAACCGAGGATGACAGCTTTCTGCATTCTGCCGGCTAAAATCTCTGCCGAATCTCGGCATGCCGGTATGATCTTTAGTTCTGAAAGCAGCGTCTGTCTCATTCCACCGAGGGCTCCTATAATCAGTACCACTATTTTAACAGAATGGCCTGGATAAAGCCTGCGGAGTTCGAAGAGCAAATTTCGATATTTTGTCCGTTTTTCCTCCTCTTTCAAGACAATGTTGCTCTCAGCGGGAGCTGAGAATTCTACGACATACATTGTCTTGAGTTGGTGGTCGAGGAGTACTATCTCAGGCTTGTTGGCTTGTATTTGCCTGACGGTGGGAAACGAGTAGTTCCAATAAATTAGGCACTTTTCATTCTCCACAACGGACTCAATATCCCCCGGAGCGTAAGGCAGCACTGGTGTTTCGTCTGTCTCATACGAGTGCCTTAGATGATAGTAAAGCACTCGTAATGCTGCGTCGTGTCTGTGAATATAGGCCGAGACTGCGTATGTCGGGCAAGCCGACACTAAGTGCATTACAGTCTCCGGCGCCCTGCGGCAGGCCCTGCAGCTGACATCAGAGACCTCCATACCCATGACACGACATCGATAGACGAGGGTGTTAAATACACCATCTTGGCAAGCCATTATGAATCCCTCGGTCTCAGATTTCAGCCCCGCTGACCTTAAGAAGGCGAAGGTCAGCCTTTCGGATAAGCCGAGGTCTTCTATATTTTTATAGAAGACCCCGTGCAATGGCTTATCCTTATGAAGCTGCAGAAGAATATTGTGTTCTGCAGCTCTAATGTGGGCTTTTAGTCGAACGGGTTCCAACTCGGTGACAGAGTCGGGGTTTACCCGCTCGACTTCGAAGATGAGACCAAGTTCATCGGCTGCTCTCCGTACTGCCTTAAAGAGAAAAGCTCCTAGCTCTGCATTTTCATAGTCTCGGACCATGCAGAGGAGGTGATCCGAACTCCTTATGACCTTACATGCTCCATCCAGAACCATCCTGCTATGGAGACTCTCCAAGCTCAAGAGTCCACGGCCTCCCCGATGTCGTGGGAGATATAACCGTGGAACGGACGATTTAGGATGCAAGCCCCTATTGAGATGCATCTTCTTGCGGGTTACTACATCGAGTTGACGCAGCTCTTCTCTAGTCCATTTCACTACTCCGAAAGAGTAGAGAAGGATCGGAACGGCAAGCATGTTTGTAGCAGACACCTTGTTGTTCCCCGACAGTTCTGAAGACCAGATCTGTCGGAGTAGGTGCTGATACTTGCCGCGGAGAGCGTTTTTCACTACACTCATTTCTTAGGTGGAGCGTTGCTCGACACCCAAGTAAGTGTACGACTCTCCGGCATCTAGATGGTGTAAGATGTTTCCGTCCACGAGCTGCGCGTCCTCTCCGTAGTCACCGCATCGTCCTCTCTTGAGATGGATCAGTGCGCATTTGTCCAACCCGAACTGCATACCGACAGCCTGCGTGTACTCCTGTACCACCCTAAAGGACTGTTGGAGATCCCTCTCTCCAGAGGCACAAAGTTTAAGGTCATCCATATAAAATAGATGGGTGACCTTATGCCTCCTGTCGTCGGGGGTACCACAGTTGTAGCCACGGTTTTTCCGGAGCGAGACGGATAATGGCAGTAGTGAGATGCAAAAGAGAAGGGGGCTGAGGGAAGCTCCCTGAAATACTCCTCTTCTGAATGTTACCGACTCTGTTTGGACTATATCGTTACCCGATGTAATGGTAAAACGAGTCCTCCAGAGCGGCATCAGTTCTTCAATACTATTATTATTATTATTAGCCTTTACTCGAGTCCGAGTATAAAAAAATGTTACAGTCGATAGATTGTGTGTAATAAAAAACAAGTAAAAGGTGTAGTCTATTGTAATTCCCATTCATCTACGGTGCACACGACTATGGCTATAGAGGCCAATTCGGGAGAGCACATGTCGACCGCAGTCAGGACAAACATAGACCTGGTTAGGTCTTGGATTCGGCATTCTTGCAGCAACATTTCCTTGATAGCTGGCCACAACCCCTCGCCATTCGGTTCTGTCCGCTGCAAGTTGTTCCCATTGCTCGTCTGTAATACCGCAGAATTTTAGATTTTCATGGAGAGCGTCTTTGAACCTCTTTCGTTGACCGCCACGCCTTCTTCTACCGCTTAGTAATTCACCATAAAGTGTACATTTAGGAAGGCGGTTATCATGCATACGATGAACGTGACCTGCCCATCTTAGGCGTGCTCTTGAAATAAGCACCTCAATTGGAAGGCTGTTTGCTCTCCTGAGTACTTCCACGTTTGATATGTAATGGAACCAACGGATTTTCATCACACTTCTGAGGTGTCTTTGCTGAAAACGTTCTAATTTTTTCACATGACGACGGTAAGTGACCCAGCTTTCACATCCATATAGCAGTGTTGTAATGACAACTGCTCTGTAGACAGCCATTTTCGTTGACAAAGCAAGGTCGTCGTTGTCAAATACTCTCTCTCTAAGTCTAGATGGAGCGTTAATTCTATTGCGAATCTCGCTGTCCATGTTTGCTTTGTCATTAACAACGTTGCCTAAGTAATTGAACTGATCCACCACTTCAAGAGAATTTCCGTTAAGTGTAATGTCTATTTGGTTCACTTGATGAGGAGTTGACATAATCTTAGTCTTTCCAATGTTGATTTTAAGTCCCAAGGAATCATAGCTCTGGGCATACACATCTAAAAGTTCTTGAAGCTCTTCCGGCGTAGAGGCTAAAAGTGCACAGTCATCCGCATACTGGAGATCACAAATGAATCGTGTGCGTGTCTTCGTGAAAGCTCTAAAGCGCCCTATGTTAAAGAGACCGCCATCAGAACGGTATCTGAGAACTACTCCTCTGACTGTCAGTTTGTTGTCAACAATAATTGTTAGAGCTGTGGTAAACAAATTAAAGAGTAGGGGTGCCAGGACACATCCCTGCCTAACTCCAGTGAGGGTTTGGAAAGGTTCGGTTGCCTCATTATTATACATAACCCGGGCGTTGTTGTTTGTATGTAGACTGCGACATACTTTAATCTTTAATAGGGCACATATTTTTCCGACTGGGGCCGTACACTGCTTTTACTCCTTGAAAGAAATTCCTATAGTCGTGTGAATCGGCGTACCTTTGAATTTCTCTGGCATTGCTTGCCCACCACTCGTTCTTTATTCTTCTGATTTCGCGTTGCGTTTCATACTTAGATTGGGTAAAAGCTTCTGCTTTTGATGAGTCGTTGGGGTGGTTGATAGCGTTTTGGAAGGCAATATGTTTGCGGTCAAGAAGTTCTTGTATAAAAGCTTCATTATCATTGAACCAGTCCTCCTGTTTTTTACTTGCTGCAGTGCCAAGAATTTCCTCACTCGCACTTTTTAAACTGTTTAATTTGTGTCCAGGTAGTAGCCTGTAGACATCTACAGAATTGGTTTCCTCTAGTGCACTCAAATTCTCTTGAACTTTTTGCTTTAGCTGTTCGACGGTTTGTTGGTCACGCAATTTACTAATACAGAGACGGGGTCTACGTTTTACTTGAGTTCTTCGGTGTTTGGGTCTCATAACAATTTTCATTTTAGAGACAACAGGACGATGATCGGTCCAACATTCGCTATCAATGCGCGCCTTTGTAATTTGGACGTCCTTGAGATGCTTCCTACGTACGATAACATAGTCCAGTAGATGCCAGTGACCTGATCTGGGGTGACGCCAGGTGCCTTTAAATTTATCCTTTTGTCGGAAAATGTTCATGTTCGGCGCATTTAGTTAGGAGTAGTTGACCGTTAGCGTTCATGTTGCCCAAACCCTTCTTGCCTATGATGCCTGGCCAGGTGTCTGCATCTCTCCCTACTCTAGCGTTAAAATCGCCAAGAATAACGAGTCGTTCCGTTTTAGGTATTCTACAGAGGGTTTCCTCCAGCTGTTGATAGAAGCTTTCCTTGGTTTCGTGACTTACATCCAGAGTGGGAGCGTAGGCGCTTATTAGATTTACCGCGTTGCCATCTGATAGCTTATAGCGTAGCAGCATTAGACGCTCGGATAGGCCTTGTGGTACTTGTGTTAAGTTGGATACAAGTTGATTCCGAACGGCAAATCCTACTCCATGTTGTCTTCTTGAATTGGTGGGAAGACCTTTACAATAGAAGGTGTAGTACTTTTCTGTGAGAGAGCCTTCCTCCAAAAATCGAGTTTCGCTGAGAGCTGCAACGTCAACATTGAGTCGGTGAAGTTCTCTATCTATTAGAGCAGTTCTTCTTTCAGGCCGATCGGTGCGAGTGCTGTCGTTCAAAGTACGAACATTCCAAGCGCCGTAGATGAAAGAATTAGTTTTCTTGGATTTAACTTGTCGGTGTTTTTTCGACATTCGATGATGTGTCCCTGTGGGCACCCTCCCCCGGAGATCCGATCGGGAGGGTATTTTACTTCCGGATGATTTTGTCCCACTTGAACGCTCCATCATTTTTTTTTTAAGCCTTAATCGACTGAAAACGAAGCTGCATTTGAAGTTTTAGCTGGAGCAGGTATGCAACTGACCAGCTCGGTTGCGGAAGGCGAGTGGTGTAGTCCCATGGCACAGAAGGGGACTGCGACGATGGGGTAACCAAACGATTCCAAAAGCAACCTTTGTGTGCCGTGGGTTATTTTTACCTCACTCTTCGTAAGAAGGTGGATGTGCTCACGGCAAAAGGTAAGGGTTATTCCTCCCTTACTCGGTCGTTAGAGCCTCGTTAGTAAAAACAGGGTGCACCAAGTTCAAATTGAACTTATCGCGAAGGTGAGGTTAACAATTGAGTAGGAGAGGCTATAACTTGCGCTTCACTACCCCATTACACCCCTTCAATACATCTCACTACGGGGCCTGGTACCACAAGATATCGGAGCCAGTGAACAATGAGCTCATGCGATGTAATATCAAATGCCTTGCGGTAGTCGATCCAGGCCATAGAGGGGTTCCGCTTATACTGCATGGAGTCCTGCGTGACACATCTGTCGATCAGCAGGTTCTCCTTGCAGCCAGCGACACTTCTCTTCGACCCTCGTTGCTCATATATCCGTTCGTAAACCGGTTCAACTGCGTGGAGCACCCGCATGTACAAAATACGTGTAAACACCTTGTAGCATGCGTTTAGACAGGTTATCGGTCTGTAGTTCTTTGGGTTGGACAAATCTCCGTTCTTGGGGATCAGCACTGTCCGCCCCTCAACAACCCAAGAAGGGATTTGCTGCTCCCCATTCAACTAGGAATTAAATATTCTGGCCAAATGATGGTGGGTGCTCGATAACTTACCAAAAGTTATTTATCCCATCGGGACCTGGAGCAGCAAAGTTCTTAGAGCCCTCAAAAAATTTTTCCTCTGTTTATTATTACTGGAAATCATTTTTAATGTAAAGAATCCTGATGGTGCCCTTGAGTACCCTAATGTTGCTACTAGAGTTTTGTGTTTGTCAGGTGAAATAGCAGAAGTGAGACGTTTTTCTGGATCTGGTCGAATCGTGACAGATAACCGAAATAAATTATCCGAAAAGATTATAAATTCGTTGCTGTTGATACAGAGTTACTTGAAACTGTATTCTAATTAAAATAGTAGTACTGTAACGATAGGGAAATGATAATAGCAGCAAGAAATACTCACAGTGCCTATGACCAATGTATGAGAAAACAGAAACCGGCAGAAAGAGAGTACCCTACTTTTACTTCATATATAGTGTTGGAAATTACCAGATCTAGCTAGCTATTATTTGAATTTGTGATAAAGCTATACTGAGAGAAATGAAGATAGTTTAAAAATTAATACAAAACCGCAGTAAGTCCTGTGATTATTATTTTCGTGATGTTCTTTAAAAACAGGAATGTTAAAGCACCAAAACAACATACGTAAGATATGCACTAACTTTATTCTAGTTCGTAGATAGTTTATTTAGACTAACTTAATTATTTTCATGAGCAAATAGTTGAAAAAGAAACAAGATATTTTACACGCCTGTAAAAGATTTATCAAAATAAGAAATTTATTTACTCAAAAACAAATTGTTACCTGAGCATTAAATTGAGTTTGCAGTATTTTTGTCAGCTTTCTTTGGCATTTTCAAGGTCATACCTATCAACAACAAACACGTGTATTTTCATTATAAAGGCTTTATTATTTTGTAAAAATATATATTAAAATGTGGCTTTGAAGATAACTAAATACAAAAATATATAAATATTAAAACATGAATTTAAATATGTTTGGCAGTCAACAGAAAACGCCATTAAATGAAAATTAAACTGTACACTCGCTTTATTTTCGTGCTTATTACGAATTCGCAGGCGAAATAAATAGAACAATTAAACACGCACTCGGGCGAAACTTGCTACAGGATATTATCTTCGTTATTAAAAATGCATTGAAAGTCAAATTGAACGGCTGGGAAATGAAATCTGGGAAGATACCCCTGACAACAATGAACTGAAGAGTTATTTGTAGTAATAATAATTTTATATTAAATAGGCGGCTAGTACAGTTATAGCAATACAATGACGACACAAAAACTGCAGTTTAATAAGACATTCGCTGTATTGGTACAACAAAAGTATTATCGAAGTGTGGTTTGCAGTCATTAGTGGTTTATTTTTTCATAGAATTGCATCAAAAATTTTTTTCGAGAAGAGACTGTTTAAACTTGAGTAATGGTTTCATGTGCGTTGCAAAGCAAAGATACCAGTTGAAGTAGTATCGTAAAGAAGAAATATTCTATATATTCTTCATAGATTACCGTAGGTCCGTACAAATTTATATTGGGAAGACCAACGACGTATAACCATGAGACTCAACAAACACACTGGAAATTCAACCCAATCCAGCCGTTGTCGAACATTGAGATGGGCAATTTTATAAAACTCGGTGTGAACAAGAAACTATTGGCCAACAAGGTAAGAGTAACCATCATATATAAGCACTCGGAAAACTTCAAACATGGCAGAAGACTAAAACTTCCAGTGACATGAAACTTAATTTCAACGCTTCTGTGTTTGTTAAAATAAAATAAGTCGTTATGTTACAAAAAAGTGCATCATATTTTTGAACAATCTGTTGTCAATAAGCACAAAACGCTGCTAGTGGCATGTTATAAGTACCTATTATGCAATTAAAAATAAAATTAAATCGGTAAGAGTAAAATATGAATAACCCTCTCTGAACATTCCGTGCTCATCTGAAAACACCTTTTTAACGATTTCAATGCCCATTGTTTTCAGATGTGTCGTAACAATGAATATTTAACTTAAAATTAAAACAACCGAAATGACACGTTTAAATTACGTGGCTGTTTTATATGTTGACGCCAACTGGTGGAGGGAAATTGAATAATCACCAAAACAAGTTAAAACATGAATACAGCATCCCGTTAATTTACTTATGCAAACAACTGAGTTGACCACGTTCTGTTTCACTACTTTTTAGGAAGTTTAATTTTACAATTTACGATTTAGTTGTAAATTTAAATAGAGCCGAGAGAAAGTACCCATTATATAAAAAATGTTTTGATAACTGATGCGATACTTTTTATAATTATGTTCAGAATAAGATTTTACCTCTTTACTCAAATAGTCAATACGGCTTTTTCCAAAAGAAAAACAATATTGCTTGCACAACCCAGACAATATTATTAAAAATACAAAAATACCTTAATGCTACATTTTCTCTACAATATTGCAGTAAAGACAATTATTGATATTGCTGGTTAAGATTTGGCACTTGTAACATTTTTAGTTTTGAAATATCACGAGTTATATTTAAAAAAGTACAAACACCGTGTAATGGCTTAAAAGATAAAGAGGAAAAATGCAAGCTTAAATCGCTTTGTATTCTCTAGATTTAGCAGAAAATTTTACCTAATATGAAACCAATTATAAATGCGTGTGCAAAAATTGAATAGCAACGAAAATAACCGAAGCTCTGTCTACTAGCTTAAATCATTTATTGCTGTAGCCCGCAAAGACAAACAAATAAATCTACCCAAAACTATTTTTCAGAAATCCAAGCTGCGACTTTCAACGAATGAAAGGTACCATCCTTATAAAGTTGAGTTGCTTCAGGAGTTATATGAGTTATATGAATCCTTGCATTTAATCAGGATCACCTGATTGAAGGTGAATTAATGAACAGAATGCTAGCAAATATATTGCTTTCTCTGATGAAGGCACATATTAAACGGTAAACCGTCAGAGCTGTCGATATTGGAGCAGAGAAAATCCGCATTAGATGATGGGAGTACATCTGGGCACTTTCGATTTTTCGCAATAGTACGTGGTTATATATGAAGTGTTGTTGTATTCCCCGAGGGCTCTCAAACGTCGATGATCGGCTCCTCCCGGAGCCATGGATGTCGGCGTTTCGGCAGAATCTCATCTGCCATCTTCAGGTTCTCGCTGAAAGCTATCCGCTGCTGCCCCTCGTTGATCGAACTGCTCAATATATATGGATATACAGGGTGTCCCAATAGTGAAAAATAGAAGTAGAAAATATGATATTAGGTACTACAAAAATTGGCACTATTTTAAAAATTCACAGTTATTTTGAACCCAATTTAATGAAATAAATAATATCTAGTGTTTATAGGAATTGTTCTAAATGGCCTCCCAGTACATGCATGCATTTCTGTAGACGATTTTCGAACGATCTACCGATATCTCTTAAAATATCTACAGCAATTTCCTGAAAAACTTCCCTTATTCTTTCTTTCATATTTTCTTTTGTAGTTATCGGATATAGTTTATAAATATTGTACAATTCTGGTTCCATAAGAGATATTTTTAATACAAAAACAATTTTTACAGTACTCTACCAATATAGTCCCATTTGAAAAAATTAAGTTTCGTTAAAATTCTCTGGTCATGGCACTCTAGATGCACCAACAAAGAACCCCCACACCAAATACATGGGTTATTTATTGTCGACAGAATCGTTCCAAAATATAGGAACAGAATCTTTAGGTCATTCCGTTGTCTGGTCGATAGCCGAGTTAAGGCGCGAGGTGGCAATCGCGATTAATCACACTGACATCGCACCACCGGGTTCGAATCCTAGCTCTGGCACTGTCGGAGGAAATGGTTTTTTGAATGAGTTTTTTTAATGTGTAACCCTCTTCTGCACAAGCCCTGACTTCTGGAATTGGGGGTTTCTAATTTCTGTGGTGTTTATTATTATTATTATTATTATTAAAATGTCATGTACATAAAATCATAAAATGCCTTTATTTCAAAAATACAGCAGGTCGTAGCTTCGAAATTCGAAACTTTAAAATCGCGATTTTACCTATTTTTTATCAAAACGAACTTATGTATTGGTTATTGGTATATATCCAAATACTGTGTATTTATGTAGATAAGTATATTATGTTTTTCCTATTTATACGCAAAGTAAGAATCAATAGTTTCAAAAGTAAATTAGTATATATGAAAGCTCACAAAATTATAACTTAGGTGCTGTGTGCACCTAGGAAAAACGTAATATTATACTTATTTACGTAAGTATACAGTATTTTACATATATAACTACTTCATATAAATCAATGCATAAGCTCGTTTGGTAAAAAAATACGTAAAATCGTGATTTTAAAATTTCGAATTTCGAAGCTACGACCTGCTGTATTTTTGAACTAAAGGCATTGTGTGATTTTATGTACGTGACAGCTTTTATTCAAAACGACCTAAAGATTCTGTTCCTAGATTTTGGAATGATTCCGTCGACAACAAATCACCCATGCATTTGGTGCGTCCTTCTGAGTAAAATTTTTTTCATGTCGAAATGTCACTTATGGGGCATCACCTTACTCAGAATTTTTCAAGGATTCCAAAAATATAATAATATACGGGGTGTTCCATTTAGAAATCAAAAGTTGGGACCATTTCCGGTGAAACCGGAAGGGGAAAAAATTATAGTTATGTCACATAGTGTCATCCCGGTCATATAATACATCTACCACGTTTTATACTGTATTCTAAAAAATAAGGACAACGTGATCCGTTGACACCCGGTATAGTAAATAAAAAATATAGAAATACATTGAAAACTTCAAATGATCTTTGTTTTGTAAAAAAAAATAATATACTAGAGAATAAAACATTCTTTGAAATATGACCACTTTTTTTAACTCATTAGTTATAAGATACACTACTTTATATTATCATTACAATGCACCTCACTCTGAAATACTACCAAATCTAATGAAACAGTAGACGAACTTACCTCCCACTGCCTTGAAATGGTCTTTTGAGCATCACATTCGGTTTGGCAACCCTGTCGGAGGAGTAAGCGAGCTGTTATATAACAAAAACTTATACAAGAGAGGCGTTTCTACCACTTGATATATGGAGGCGTGCTACATTTACGATTATGGCAAAAAATTGTATGTATTTAAAAATTATAATTTCTTACCCCTCTCTTGTTGCTCTTATAGTTTATTCCTGTTATTTGCCATTTGTGCAAAATACACACAGAAAACTTTAATATTTATCATGGAGGGCGGAGTGCCTGTGTAATGCATGGAGGCGACTAAGATAGCAGTGCTTATATATATATATATATATATATATATATATATATATATATATATATATATATGTATTTTAAGGTAAGATTAGCTCGACTGGCGATTTAAGGTTAAAATATAAAAAAAAATTAAAGAAAACTCTTTATTTCTGTTCAAGCCATCGTATTACACTTAAATTAGGGTTGATATTAGAGTACTTACGAGATGTTGAGGTTATGTTGAAGTTGCACATGTGAAACAATTTTCAAAAATATGGACAAACACTTATCAATAATAACAGCTTACAAACTTACAAGTTAAAAATTATTAAAACATGGATAGATGTCAATTGATAAAATAAAATTGTTAAAATAATTAGATTTAAAAAAACATGGTATCCTGAAGGGATCCATCTTGTATTATAAGGTTAAGTTGGAACTTCCTGTGAAGATGGCCAACCTGTCAAATTTATTCCTCAAGGATAAAAGTAACTAACCTGCACTTGTACCTGCTGTCCCATCCGATGTTATACCTTATACAATAAAGCCTCGAAAGCTTGAACAGAAATAAAGAGCTTTCTTTAATTTTTGTGCCACACGACTGCATACCCAAGTTTAAATTGTAAAATTTTAACCTCTATATATATATATATATATATATATACATATATATATATATATATATAATAATAAATAACACCACAGGTAATTACGACCCCCTTTATCCCGGAAGGTTCTAGAAGAGCCTTGTGTGGGAGGGGGCTACACATTTAGAGACAAGGGACACACACCCAATATCCGTGTATAGTGAAAAAATCCCTCTCACAGTATTTTCCACTGCCACGACCGGGGATCGAACCCGGAACTTTTGGGTGAGAGGCAAGTGCGCTCACCTCTCGACCACCAGTCATACTAATATATATATATAATCAAAGTTGACGTGCCAAGAAGCACTCGATTATTCGTTGACAGGTAAATAGACAGCCATATTAATATACGCAGCTTCAAATTTTTTCTCGCCGTTTTGAGAAGCACTTAGATTTCTTTGATTTTGCCAATCTTCGCATAAATCTTCTGGGTTTAATTAAGTTTTATTCTCATTAAATACCTATAAGTCTAAAAATAACAAAATTGGAATAGAAGTTTTAACGAATTAATAAATTACTCAGCAGCGCCAACCATCAAAAATATATAGAACTTTCAACAAATGAATATTTGATCAAGATATGCGTTAATTTAGCTCCTCGATATAACAAATGAAGCTACCTAACTGTAAATATTTTAATTTGAGGTTTAACGAGCTTCTCCGGAATTAATTTAAAGTTTATTAACATAAAAAAAGTTTCCGACGCTTGGGAAATGTATATTTATTTCAAAGACTAGAATAAGTGTTTCAATTTATTTGGTAGTTATTTTATAAAACAATTAAATTTCGAATACTGAGAAGTTGTAGTTATTAAAGTAAAGAACTTTAAAATAGCATCGAATACGTATGTTTCTTTAGACTTTCAATAATCTCCTCCACTTCGCACATTACTCCCACATAAGGTTTTGAATGTTTTTTATTCTGACAAGAAATAAATTAGAGATATTTGATTTTTTTGCGCCGCACACTTATTATTTTTACCCAATTATATTTACCTTCCCTTATGACGAAATTAGCAAATATCGCAGTTCAAAGGCGAAGTATGTATAGGACCAGTGTCAATACAAGGGCAGTTAATATACTTTTCCCAATGTAAATTTACTTTATTCATTTTGAACTGGTGAAAATTGTACACAATTTATTGACTTTGCGCGCGTTAAACATTATACTATTTATTTTATAAATCAGCATATATAAATAAAACAATATTTCTTACCTGATTTGCTTTGATATAGAGATAACCCAATATTTTCCCTGTAACTGCAGATGATTAATATCGTGGAACATTTTTAAAGTTGATAAAATTGTCCAAAAGTAGTGCTTGAAGGTGCAAAAGATGCAAAACTTGACAGGGCCCTCGTATAACATTGACCCGTTTTCTTGTTGCATTTACAATTAAATTATTTTAAAAAAGGTTAAGTGGTAGAGCGCGAATGCAATATTCTCTGATATTGCAGGAGCGAACTTCACCCTTTCATTACTATAAATAAATACTGTCTATTTAAATGTAAATCTTAATATGATGAGTAAAGACATTATTATCATTTAATTTAAACAATTTTCATATTCAACTAAGATTTAATTTGTAGGTGCATCTAAACCATTACAATAGTTTAACAAACGACAAATATATCTGCTTGTTTTTATTTACTTGCTAATTCATTTGACCAAAGGCAGGTGGTATTCAGGAAGTATTCTTTGCTAGTATAATTTATTCTGCATGATTTGATCATTAGTTACAAACTATTATGGACGTTTATTAACCTGTACGCCTTTTGATCTGTGTTTACTTACATGCCTCTCCATAATTTGCTTTCAAATTGCTGCCTTTGTTTTCTTTTTATGATGTCTTTTATAAACTCATAAACGTCATAAACACAAGTTTAACAAGTGCTGGTTTTATGTGGTAAAGTATTTTATATAAAATTTTCATTTAAAAAATTCTACCTCCCCCTGTTTTTTAAATGTTTCGCTAAATTGATTTCTATGTTAAAAATGTTTCAACGCAGTTTTATTTCATTAAATCGTTATCTCTTTCATAAAATCTCAACGTAGCTGAATATGACAGAAAATAATTAATATTTATATATAGCTCAACACACAGAGCTTAATTTTATCTGTTTATCCTTCCAGCATGTTAAAATATTCAATTGTATAGTTAGTTAAATTAATGAATTATTTGCTCTAGTTTAGCGAAGATATTAAGCATCGAGTACTGTCGCTATATTAATTATCCAAATTAGTAATATTTATTCTAATAAGTGAAGTTGTAAGATTAATAAAACCTCTTGAGACTCCAATAGCAAATTTTCTAATTATATAATTAACATCGCTTCACTTCATAACTACCTTTATCATATAACGAAAGAAAAACCGCTGCCCAAAAAATCGCTACTTCCACATCTAGATTTTGTATCCAAGTCTTATACACACTAAATCCCAATGTAACATAAATTCCCTTTAATAATAAAGTGGAAGTGGTAGAGGGGGTGGCTAATATAAAAAAAAATTTAGAAGCCCTTGGCTCTCGTATACACATTAATCCCAATTTAATTTTTTATTCCCTTAAACAATAGGATGGGGGTGGCAATGGGTGTGGTAGGGAAGGTAACTAATGCCAAAATAAATTTTAGAGGCCCTTGGTTCTCGTACACATACTAAATCCCAATTTAACTTTTAACTCCCTTTAATAATAGGGTGGTGGTGGCAACGGAGCTGGTAGAGGGAGTAGCTAACGCCAGAAATTTTTTTTGAGACGTTTCGTTCTTGTACATACACTAAATCACATTTTAGTTTTTTTCACTCCCTTTCATAATAGCGTGGAGGTGGTATTGAGGGTAATAGTTGAGGGGACGGCAGCTTAGTGTGTTAAAGCTTCTGGCTAGCAAACTGAGTTGCCTAGCGAAGTGGTTCGATTCCCGCAAGGCGAAATAATTTTCAAAGTCTACTTTGAATTTTTTAAAATTTGTTCCTGAATTCCAAAACCAACTAGAATTAGGAAATAAATGCCATTTCTAACGTTACTTTTTATCCAATTTTAAATCTGAAAAAAGCGTTGGAAAGAGAAATTACAGCTTTATGAGAAAAGTAACTTAAGTATACAGGGTACAACCATGTTATGGACATTTCCGGCCATACCGGAAGTGCTTTTTTATCACCGATTTTTTTTTCCGTTCAGTTCGAGCAACGAGAAGCAGCAGTAGCAGCTTTCAGTGAGAACCTGAAGATGGCAGATGAGATTCTGCCGAAACGTCGTTTCGACAACCGTGACTCCTGGAGGAGTCGATCATCGACGCGGGAGAGTACCCGGAAGTACAACAACACTTCATATATATATATATATATATATATATATATATAAGTTCGAAATCGGTCTATGTCTATATGCGATGTTCAGAAAAGCTTTATTTAAAGTGTTCAGCAATTTTCTTATAGAATGTGAATACTAAAATTTGGCTCAAGTAATTTATTAAATTTTAGATAATTGCATCATATTAATATATATATATATATGTATATGTATATATATGATTTGGGTGTTCCACGGGATAAGCGTGTTGTTGGTCGTATCATGTAAGTATTCATTTGCGAGGATATTATGCAAAATAAATTCCTTGCGGAGGCCTCGTTAGATCAGCTTAACGACAACATACTCACATTTCCTCAAATTACATATAAACCTGATATATCTTGTATGTATATAGTTTGCGACAGTACGTGTCAGTTTCGTGGAGATACTGTTCTTGTATAATGTGATACAATATAACACTCAGTTAACTAAATCTAACTAAATGTATCAAAAGGATATTCGCGACTATTAAGAAACGAGTTTTAAAAAGTATAACGATAGAGATGGCAGATGATTCAACGGATTTGAATACTATTTCGATGATAGATACTGAATAACTAAAATCGATAAAGTATTTTTCCCATTTCGTCCTCCCTCACGTTTTACAATTTATTCAAATGATATCCTGTCCCCTTTTCCTTCTATGATTCCCTAAGTTTATTTGCAGAGAGAAAACATTATTTTCTGCGGTAAATGGACATTTATATATCGCTAATAAATATTAGATGAATCAACAAGTTAATGGAGATTGAGGAATTAAAATAACAGCCGTAGAAAGATAAAGAGAGGATAATATTCTCATACTCCAGTTGAGTCAATTTTTTTTCTCTTTAAAGTCTTTATTTTAAAGAATTAATCTTCCAGGATATTTTAGTACTGATCTAATTAATGTATCAGGAGAAAAGTGTATGGTTTCTTATTCGATATTTTTCATGGGGAAAAATATTCATGAATTTTTCGAAATCGACCGAAGACAATCATGAATTTTTATCTTAAAGTCCTCTACTATCATTCTAAAACATGTTCCAGAGTGAGAATTTAATCTGTGGGGGATCACATTTAAAAATAATGAAAACTTCTCTGTAGGTATTTTTATATATTTAAATGTATCTACAAATGGAAGGAGGACTGTAGGATGGAGCTCTGCAGCCTTAATTTATTTGTGTCACGTAAGATATTTATCAAAAACTAGCAGAAATAATATTTGGTCATAATAATGTTAGTCGAGTCAATGAACGAGAGAATAAAAAATGAAAGTGCAGTTAGCCCCAAATATTTTGTTTATTGTAACATGTTAGTTATACCCTCAGGATCCAACCAACTGAAGTAATGGTTGCTGGCCATGCCCTTTTTTTAGCCACTCGCTTTTAGCCAGTCCGGGTAGTATATTATTTCTTTATTTCTAATTCATAAGAAAATAAATATTTTGGTCCAAAAATGGGTTCCTATGGAGTTTCTGGTTCGGTGGTTACGAATCTGAGGTCAGTTTTCCGTGAAAAGCGGAAAACCATGAAATATTTATAGTATTTCGACCCTTTCGCAATTTAAAGATATTAGTTCAAGCTTTATATAGTTTTTCATGTTTTTTAATACGCCGATTGCAAATTTTAACATAAATAAGTGAAAATCTTGAAATATCCTTGAGAAAATTGTAGAGCACTCTTGGAGAATGTGGAAAACTGTCATTACAATACCGAGAAATATGTCGTTTTGGGGTATTTTTTGGTCACTGATGACTAATGAGATATTTAAAACGATAAAAAAAATTTGATTTCCCTGAAAATTGTGGAAAATTTCTCTATATAAATATATGAAGTTAAAATGCAAGAAAATCTTTGAAAAATTTCGGAAAATACTAAGGAAATGCAAATATAAAATGACTGTGTAACATATCAAATATTATGTTTTTTTAGTGATGAAGTATTGGACGTTATAAACGAAAAGAAAATTTAAACTTTTAGAAAAATCAAGGAAAATTTAATTTTATTCCAAGATTTTGAAAATGTAACATATTAAATGTTGAACGATTGATACAAATTTAAGCTGAGAAAAATGGAGATATAAATAGACAAAACGTAATTAAGCAATTTTTTTCCAAGAAATTATTAATAATGTTCTATTAATTAATTTTATATACAAATATAAAAATTGACAATTTTAAAAATCTTCATCATCGGATTCAGCTTCAAAAATTGGCATTTCTTGTCCACGTTCTCTTGTATATTCATCATTGTTGTCATAATGTCATGTTGTTGCATAATTCTCATTATCTTCTGTTATTATTTTATTCTTCTTCAAGAGGTGTGTTTCTTGATTGAACATTCGTATAATCATTTCCTTTACAAATTAAGCAACTTAATATGCAAAACATGCCACTCTTTCGACACCAGGAGCACGTAATGGCGTTTAGAATGTCTTCAGGAGTCGGTGGAGATAACATCCTAGTAGGACACAGGCCACCATCAATAATCTTCCACCCCCAATCTGTAGGACTATGCCTTAACAAAAACCAATCCATGATTGAACTTGGAAATACATCCGTTTAAGATGCTCTTTGAAACTATCTACAGACGGGGGTAAAGCGGCACGATTAACAGATTCGTCATCAGCGACCAAGAAACCTTGAAAAAGACATATTACACGATCTTGTAATGACAGTTTTCTGCATTTTCCAAGAATGTTCCACAATTTCTCAAGGATATTTTAAGATTTTCACTTATTTATGTTAAAATTCGCAATCAGTGTATTAAAAAACATAAAAAACGATATAAAATTTGAACTATTATCTTTAAATTGCGAAAGGGTTGAAATACGATCAATTTTTCATGATTTTCCCATTTTCACGTTAATTATTCGGAAAATTGATTTCAGATTCATAATCAGCGACCTAAAAAACCTATAAGAATCCATTCTTGGGCCAAAATATTTATTTTCTTATGAATTAGAAAAAAAAAAATAATCCGGACTTGCCAAAAGCGGGTGGTTAAAAAAAGGGCATGGCCAGCAACCATTACATCAGTTGGTTGAATGATCCTGAGGGTATAACTAACATGATACCATAAAAAAAATATTTGGTGCTAACTGTACTTTTCTACCCTTTATTGACTCGACTATATCAAACCTATTTAAGAAAAAAATAGCGATGAAGTAATATGTTAAAGTAGTTATTGAGATTTTTCAAAATGTCCTACAGATTAAAATCTCGCTCTGGATTATGTGCAAAATTTCTAGGCATCTTGCCGATAGCCGCGTTGGCTAAGCGCGAGGTGGCAGTCGCGATTATTCACGCGGGTATCACGCCACCGGTTTCGCATCCCGGCTCCGGCACTGTTGGAGGAAATGTTTGTATGTTCGCATTTTTTCATTTTGTAACCCCATCCACACGCCTCCGGCTTCCGGAATTGGGGATTGTCTAATTTCTGTGATGTTTATTTATTTTATTTATTTATATCTGGTTGAAGAACCACCTTACATGCTAATAGTTTAAGAACATACTACTATACATCTATTAATTCGATACTGATGGATGATCTGATATTCTGAGAAAATTCTACAGGCAGGCTTACATCAGAAAGAATATAATATATAAGTTTAATGAATATAAAGAAATAACCAAGTATACAACACGTCAGGTTAACAATCTCTATATTCCACCTTATCGATTAAACCAGGTTAGCAAAGGGCAAATAATTAGCTACTAATCATGTTGCTATTAATAGCTTCGAGCAATTTAAAATCGCATTTACACTTTGCGAATATTTTCACTAACCCGATTATATCGTATTTATGTGTGGATTATTTCTATTTGTACGTCAACCTGACTCGTTTATTTGTTTGTAACTCTCGTTGAATTAACTGTAGTATGTATCATGGATTGATTATCTTTTTCTAAAGTATGGATGACCAACCTCAATACGACGTTCTTTCAATATTTATATTTTGTACATTTTCTTTGTACTCTTAACATTTTCCAAACACTGCGTAATAGAAGTCTATATGGATGTCCTGACAGACCGCTGGACGAGAAGCGTGTTTCCCTGTATTTTCCTTCGTTGTTCTTCTTCACTCTTTTTCTCCATTTTGTTTAGGTTAGATAATTTTAACATAGTGTGATTGGCTGCATGGTCTCTGGCCTAAAGCCATAAAAAAAGTCTATATGGAGATGAATGTTTATTATTATTACGTTATACTCTTAGGCTGGTGCCTATACCTTTTTGCAAAAAAAAATAATAATAACAGGCAAGGACCAGCCGGGTAATTTAGTTAAGGTTATAATTAAGAGAAAAAACAAAAATTGAACACGAGATAAAGTGAAATTGTGAAATGGGGGTGCTGTTTAGGGGCTGAAAGTGGTTTTTTGTGGTTTTCGGCGAAATGTGACCTCCTAGCGGAAAATGTACTTCATAAAAGTTATAGATAATAAAAAAATCTAAAACTTTCAGATGGGGCATTTAAAAAAACTCAATTTTTTTGACAAAACGGTGGAAAACCGGTTTTCAGGTTTTTTATTTTTTTTTCTCGTAAAAATAATTCAATTTGCATGAAGTTATGTGAAAGTATACCTTTTTTGCAATGATTTTTTTGGAATCTGGGAATCAAGCAGTTTCCGAGATATTTACATTTTTAGAAAAAAAAACACAGAATTTTCCACGGCAACTTTATTAGTGTTTTTTCCGATTTACATATTCTATCCTTGCTTATTGTAACCGTTGAAATGACTACTTTAAAATGGTCTATATGTTGATGGTTTATTTCTCATGAAACCGCTTAAAATTGAGAAAAATTTAAAAAATGATTTTTTGAATCACGAATTTTTCAATATTTTTTATTATTTTCCATTTTTCAAATTATTTAAGTAAATGATGGTTTAAATTTCAATGACAGAATTTAGTTCAGTGTAATATTACTAAAGTTGAATGACTTTAATTGAAGAAAGTGGCGGAAACCATCCTGAAACTTGAAATAAATAACTTAAATTATGCATATAAACGTGGCAGAAAAATTTACAAAATTGTGAATTCAGGAATTTGGCAAAAGAACGATACTATTGAATAAATTGTAAATAAATATTTTAATTATATTCGAAGCCATTATGCAGCTAATAGTTTTATAGTATTCGATGGGTGTCCCGAAGAAAATAAAACTAACTACAACACTTACAGCATATACTTCCACTTCGATGGGCACGAAACAAGCCGAACCCTCACGTTGTAGGAAATCTGTAAACATCCCTACATTTGAATATCAAGATATAAGTAAGACACCGTTTTCGCAAGAGAAATTTGTATGCAATCAAAACAACAACAATCAAAGTATCAAAAACAATTTAATACAAACTATATCAGATAAACTGCAATCAGAGGAATTTTTGCGCAGGCAAGCTCCCGAAGACGCCGATACATCAATTATAAATACTGCAATTGAACTAGCAACATACGATAATAAAACTGTCTTCGTTGTGGGTCAAGATATTGATTTACTACTACTTCTGCCTCAACTAAATTCAAATGGTCTCAGTATTTTTTTCCACAAACCAGGTTCAGGCAAAGGTTTCATTTTATACATCTAATTATCGTACGCAAATATAACAGAATTTCTTCACTCTTTTTCGGGTTGCGATACAACTTCCGGTTTTGCTGGAAAAGAAAGAAGCAATAGTAAAATCATTATTCAGCATCAAAAATTTATCAAGCCTAACTAGTATTTTTTTTTAACGATGCAGACCAAATAACCATTGCAAAAAATGGATCTCAACTTATAGCTTTATATGCCTTACAAAAGCAATAAAATGGATGTCATTAAATCAATTAAGATTTGAGCATTACCAACAAAAAGTTACTTTTAAATTGGAAAGCTTCCTCCAACTGAAGGAGCAGCTGAACAACACTCCTATAGAATTTATTACCAATTGCAAACTTGGCTTGGTTATTTGGACAACGAGCCCAATAACAAAAAAGCTAAGCA
Organism: Leptura quadrifasciata; assembly: GCA_963675555.1. Lineage (NCBI taxonomy): Eukaryota > Metazoa > Arthropoda > Insecta > Coleoptera > Cerambycidae > Leptura > Leptura quadrifasciata. The sequence continues at coordinate 38,593,741 of OY776682.1, forward strand.
ATGGGGCTGAAACAAACATCTAGGTAGACTAGTGCCCAAATTTATCCCAGACAGTTCAGACTTAATTTCAGAAAAATTATTAAATAGTATTAGCTGCAGTTGTGAAAGTGGTTAATAAATAAAGATATGGCTGCCGAAAACACGGCTTAAAATGTAGGAATTTATCCAGTAATTTTCACGAAAACTGCTCAAATAGAGATGAAGAAATATTTGAAGACTTAAGTGATTCGGAAGAGATTATCTATGAAGAGCCAGCAAAGAGTCTCGATATTGAAACTGAAGAGCTCGAAGACGTCGATAATTTCAAAGATCCTTCGAAATTTGAAACTTTTATTGATGAACAACCACAATGCAAAATATCTAAAATTCATTAGGATATTATAATTTTTCATACATTTTTTATTTTTATAAAAAAATGACAAAACAATATTTTTCTGAAGACAAAGTGAGTGAAAAAAAATAGCAATAAATTAATTGTTATTTTCTTAATTTTAAGCGGTTCTTCTAGAGGGCAGAAAATTAAAATATAATTTTTCTGTCGCAAGCTCCTCTATAAAATCCTTATTTTACTATAAGGAACGTAAACAGACTGCAACCAACAGGTACTCTCCAGGCTATGTGAACCACTGAGCGCTGAATTACAAGTTACAAGTTATTTATAATTTATTCATATGTAGCATGCACTGCAGCATATATTATTAAAGGATACTCATTTACAGTCTATGGAACAATCTCTGTCAATATTTAACATGTAAATAAACTTTTGTGCAATAAAATATACTTAAGAATTTTGACATTTCAAGTTTACGAATAAGCTTTTGTGCATAACTTTAATAAAACAAATTAAAATAAAATTTTTTCCATACAGGCACTTGGGTAAATACCTAATGTTACTCCTGTTTACTGAAGCTCTGGGATTTCAGGTTCATGGGAGTTTACAGAGACACTCACAGGTATGCTAAATTTAGTGCTAGATAAAACCCAAGAGGTTGTTGAACTGCAATTGTGTATAATTACCATAGCGACAGTGCTATACAAGCTTTTCAAATCATTTTCAGACAACATTCTTGTGCGTGGACACTTTTAAGTGTGAATTTTGATGGTGGCGTACCCTGAAAAGTTCAGATTGTATTAGATGTAAGTAAGTAAAAGCCATTTCTCGTCGAAATATTAGTATAAGTATGTGTAATAGGTTATAAGAAATAGTTTTCATTGGTATTTGGTGTGTTCAAAGTTTAACTTTAAGAAATAAGTTGAAAAAGTTTCAAAAATTTTAAATTTGTTAATATCCATCCTAGAGTTCTCAGAGAGGTTTCAAAATAGCCGGCATGAAACGTAGATAAAGAAAATCAATAGACATTTTAGGCAATTTATTAGAAAAGGCATTCAAAATCCACATTTAGTTTTTGACATATAATATTTTAAAAATCCGGGAGGCGAGATTTGCAAATTTTGGTAATTTCCATAGTTACAACATTAATGGAGAGTAAAATTTGAATCATAAGAGTCCACATGTAATATTTTTCCTCGCGAAATAAACTCATTTTTCAAGTTACAAAACGTCAAATTAACGGAAAGAAAATAAGAATTATGATAATTCAATAATTGTTTTCACATGCGAGCCACAAATATTAAAATTTTGAAACTCATCGATTAACTAATGGTTTGAATACAATCATTTATAAAAAGGGGGCATGTAAACTCAAAAATAACTTTGTACTTTTTATTGTTAATAATCCACATTAAAAAATAAATTTGTGCTTCGATTTAAAACAAAGTGTTCGTCGCATCGAGTTTCTACAAGAACTTCACAAGATTTGGAAATAACAACACACTGGAAACCACATTGGAGGTAAACAGTTGATTTCAAGGAAACCGCTACGTCTGTGTACAGGTAGACAATTCATAATTAATTCACAATAAAGAGCTCTCTATACCAAACGGTATAATATATTTATTTTGATCGATTGTTTAATCGACATCTTTCTGATAAAATTTGTATTGTTAGTTTTAAGGATTTCGCATTTTTGTAATAATTTTTCACACCAAATACCAAAATAAAAGGTATTAATAGTTGTTGCGCTTTTAATTTCAGTCGTCCCACATATTCAACCACAGAGCTCGCTACTGTGGTTAAGTTTCTCTGCTCAAGTGGCTGAGCTGAGTTATTCCTATGATACATAGGTGGCGCCCAGGCAAATAAGTAACTTCATTCAAAATTTCTTTCCCATTGTATTAAATTTCAATCTTTCAAGTTTTCAAATATATTTATTACAAATTCATACTTGCACTAAAATCGTATTACAAATTCAATTTCACACTTTCAAAACATAATAATTTATCTTACCAACGTGGGGCTTTTCTCAAATTTCTCATTTTCTCATAACATAGTAATTTATATATATATATATGTTGTTTTTTAGGTTTTCGCGGGTGTTAAATGAAGTGTTGTTGTACTTCCGGGTGCTCTCCCACGTCGATGGTCGACTCCTCCAGGAGTCATGGTTGTCTAAACGACATTTCGGCAGAAACTCATCTGCCATCTTCAGGTTCTCGCTAAAAGCTGTCTACTTACTGCTGCTCCTCGTTGCTCGAACTGAACTGAACTGAACTCAAAGTTCAGTTCGAGCAACGAGGAGCAGCAGTAGACAGCTTTTAGCGAGAACCTGAAGATGGCAGATGAGATTCTGCCGAGACGTCGTTTAGACAACACATGATATATATATATATATATATATGAAGTGTTGTTGTACTTCCGGGTGCTCTCCCGCGTCGATGGTCGACTCCTCCAGCAGTCACAGTTGTCGAAACGACGTTTCGGCAGAATATCATCTGCCATCTTCAGGTTCTCGCTGAAAGCTGCCTACTGCTGCTCCTCCTTGCTTGAACTGAAGTTCAGTTCAACACCCGCGAAAACCTAAAAAACAACATATATATATATATATATAGTTAAAATTTTAAAAATTTAAACTTGGGTATGCAGTCGTGTGGCACAAAAAATTAAAGAAAACTCTTTATTTCTGTTCAAGCTTTCGAGGCTTTATTGTCTCTTCATCAGGAACGGATATTTTGAGGTTATATAGAAGTTGCACATGTGAAACAATTTTTCAAAAATATGGACCAACACTTATCACTAATAGTAGTTAACAAACTTACAAGTTAAAAATTATTTAAAACATAGTTGGATGTCAATTGATAAAATAAAATTGTTAAAAACATTAAATTTAAAAAAGGATTTAAAAAAGCATGGTATCCTGAAGGGATCCATCTTGTATACAAATCAAGTCACTAAATATTACGAAACAAAATTGTTGGAGTCCTAAATTGAACCTCGTTATTTAATATATTGAATTCGGTGTAAAATAAAATTACTACTACTTATAATATTTGATTATCCGATGCATAAAATTAATATATTTTCTTAACAAATTATTAATGCGGGAAGAAATACATATATGCATTTATATAATTAATATGTTATAAGCTCAGATTTAGGCATTCTCTGGTCTAGCGAATAGGCCTAAAAGGAAATCTGCGATATTTTAGATACACTAACATTTTACTATGATTAATTGTACAAAATGTCCTTATGTAGCCCAGCAGCATAAATTCTGTAATCTTACGTTTATCATACTATCTTATTATATCATCATCTATCTGGAGACGCCACTTGTGTTACAGTAACCAATGTGTATCTTGACTAGTTGTTAGGTATAACTTGAAAATTGTTGGGATATTTTATTATTTTGTGATGCATTTCATTTTTCAATATACACAACTGCAACTATGCACGAATAGAAAATACGTCTTAAGAGAAATTTTGGGTTTTTGATTTACTAAAAACACTGCTTAAATCAAGTCAACTACCGAGCAAGACTGCACGCAATATGGACAGAGACAAGATCCGAAACACCAAAAGATCCCCAGCAGCTCTCTGATCAAGTCAGGTCAATTCTGAGAAGAAAGGCTATCTGGGAAGCAGAATTAGACCATATTAAAAACCAAATAAGAGCTCGAAACAACGGTAGTCAAACACCCAGCCCTCCTCCAACATCAAGGAAGTCAGCAAGAAGATCCACTTTATTCCATGTCCCAGTGAGGTCGTTAAATGCCCTACTTAATAATGCGTATCAGGCCACAGATGCAAAATTTCAAGGTATACCATTAAAACATCGACCCGCTATTCCAAAAGTTCCATACAGTGCAACATCTAAAGCAGCAGTCGCTGACATGAACGTTATTCTAGCACAGGAGTTAGATGACAACGATACACTTGAACTAACTTGTCATAAAGTATACTGCGCAGCTGCGGCAGTTTGTGAATCATTGAATATTCCCCTGATAGAAAGTCAATCCAGTAAATCGCCCATACGAAGGGAATGTGATGCAGTAGCCCCATGGAAAAAACGTCTGGAAGGAAAAATCAACAAAATTAGGAAAGACATGGAAAAATACATACTTACCTTAACCAAGCTATCCCATCTGGTAGACTGAAGAACAATGTCCGTAGCATCATGATTCGCACCAAAATAAAGCCGTTCGATCCGGAGTTTCAATTTAATCTCCGAAGACATCTTGACTCCTTGAAACAAAAAGTCGCTGCGTTGGGGTGCAGAAATCGGCAATACAATGAAGGGGTGAAAAGATACAAACAGAACAAATTTTTTAAACAAAACCCTCAAAAGTTTTATAGGGAAATCTCCACCTCAAACCCTGAAACTAACGGAAATCCACCGCCAAAGAATCAAATGAAGGAATTTTGGAAGAACATCTGGTCTACACCATAACAGCACCGATAAGAAGCTTAGTGGATTGAGTCTGAAGAAAGGACAGTATCCGATTTACCCGTTATGAACCCAGTATTAATACTGGAAGCAGATGTCAAACAAGCTATATCCAAGCTTAAAAACTGGAAAGCTCCTGGCAACGATAAGATTCAGACCTACTGGTGGAAAAACTTCGATTGCACATACAAGAACTTAGCAGTACAAATTAACGAAGCCAGCCGAGATCCGAATAGACTGCTTGCATTCTTCACAGAGGGAATCACAATCATTATTCCCAAAAACAATCAAACTCAGCAACCCAAAAACTATCGGCCAATTACCTGTCTGCCAGTGATTTATAAAATCATAACTAGTATATTAGAAAATAAAATCACAAAACATCTAGAGAATAAAAATATACTAGCAAAGGAGCAAAATGGATGTAGGAAGGGAAGCAAGGGAAATAGTGAATGGCTAATAGTAGACACAGTTGTCACAAAACAAGCCATGAAACGAAAAAGAAACATCTCAATAGCTTGGATAGACTACCGTAAAACATTCGACTCCATACCGCACTCCTGGATCCAAAAAGTTTTGGCCATATATAAGATCGATCCAAAGATACTTTACTTCCTGAAGACAACTATGGAAGCATGGAGAACATCGCTTAGCGGGAATGTAAACCACCAAGTCTATACCACCGATACCATTTCAATTTCTAGATTAATATTCCAGGGGGGTCAGCATGAGTCTGCTGTTATTTTGCTTAGCAGTTAACCCTCTGAGCCTTATGTTAAAAAAGGAAGGTCGACGTTACACCATTAATAAAAATCCCGAAACAAAGCTTACACACATTTTTTATATGGACGACCCGAAGTTCTACGCTGCAAACGAACTCTAACTGCAGAATCAACTCGAGTTTGTTAGAGCATTCAGTACAGATATTAGAATGGAATTTGGAATGGAGAAATGTGCATTTATATACGCAAAAAGAGAAGTCGTACAGGAATCGGAGAATATTCAGCTGTTAGGCGAAACAGAGTTTAATGCCCTCCCTATAACAGAGTATTACAAATATTTTGGCGCTAAGCAATGCCTTACTATCGACCAGACTTCATCAAAAAGACTGGCAGAAGACAATCTCATGAAGCGAGTGAAGATACTGCTGAAAACATAACTATATGTAGGTAATCTTATTGCATCAATTAATGCTTGGGCCGTTCCTGTCATAATGCACACATTTGGTGTATTAAAATGGACTCAAACGGATCTCGAACGGTTGGACAGGCAGATACGAACAACAATGACTAAGAATGAAACCATCATCCAACATCGTCGGTCAGTCGACTCTATCTGCCCAGAAAATGGGGAGGAAGAGGACTCCTAAACTTAGAAATCCTGCAAGCCAACAAAATAAAAAAGTTCCGTACATACTTCGCAAACACCATTGCATCTGGCTGCTTGGGAACCACCTGCAACACAGAAAACCATTAAAGCGTTGGAGAAAGATTGGAAGAGTAAGGCTATGCATGGAACATACGCTGCCGCACTATATAACCAGAATGTTGATCTCGAAATGTCAACTAGTTACCTCAGACAGGTTTTCCTTATGCCTGAGACAAAAGGCTTTATTAATGCCAATCAGGATCAGGTCATGATTACGAGAAATCATCGTAAGTACATTCTAAGGCAGGACATAGCAGACGATAAATGCAGACTTTGTGGATTTACTGCGGAGACAATCCAACATCTTGTTTCCGCATGTACTTATTTTGCACCAAAGGATTATCTTGACAGACACAACAGGGTAGCTGGAGTAATACATCCAGAAATCTGTAAAAACAAAAATTTTATTAATGACATCATGCTGTACTACAACTAGGTGCCGGAAGCCTTCCTAGAAGATGACAAAATAAAAATATACTGGGACACGGGAATTGTGACTGATAAGGAAATCAGGCATAATAAACCTTAATACTAAATAAAAAGGGAAGACTTGCACACATCATCGGCACTACAATTCCCCTGGATGAAAACATACGAAAAGCAAGGAATGAAAAGATCAGTAAGTATCAAGACCTAGCAAATGAGCTGTAAGCTATCTACTTATATCGGCAAATGAGTTAGTAGACAAAGACCTGCCTAAGACATTAAGACAACTGGGTATATCTGAACATCAAAGAGTGATAGGACTTGCTCAAAAAGCTTACAATCCTATCTACCTGTTGTACTGTTCGAAGGGTGATGGCACATGAGCACACCGTTGGTCGCTTAGACCCCGGTGGACCATGATACCAAGAAATCCAACGCAAAGTTGTGGTAAAAAAAATGGCAGCCCTAGCGCACCTGGGAGGGGAAAGCATCTTCTTCCCCTTTGGTGCCGGTCGTGGGCCCACTGGGCTAACCATTCACAGGCCCTATGCTTTGGTTCCTGCAGGCCGAAGACAAGACCCCCACGATCGACCCCGTGCAGATAGGGGTCAAGGGCAAGGTGGTGGGGCCCAACCGGACAGACCGCCCGTTGACGTTATAATCAATGATCAAAGATGCTTTGGGTGGACAGATGAATAAGAGATGAACTTCTGCATTGCTATGAAAGCAGTGAGCCCACGCGGAGGGGATACATGGCGCGGATGCATGCTCTGTGGTGTGAGAGGCTTCCAGAGCATAGCGCCTTCACGCCACAAGACCTGGCCAGAGTGGATGAAGAACTTCGTGCAATGCTACCAGGACGAGCTGACCTCTGGCACATAAATTGTACCGTGTATGCTGCTGCTCAACGCTTTTCTCGGGTGTAGGGGCGAAACACTGCTTCCCCACAGGAAAGATGGAAGCCAAGATCTAGTCGGCGAGGCAACACGCATCCTGTATCCAATGTATGATGGACTATATGGCGGCCAACAGGCCGTTCACGCCTAAATTGCATGCAATAGCTGCCAACCTAAGACGCGCCCATCGCACACTCAATGAGGCAGTGCTGCGAACCACCAAACAGCACTGTCTCGATAGGATACGGATGCTAGTGGCTTGCAAAAAGTCACTAGTAAGGCGGGCGCGAGGGCTTGCGAAAAATAAACTTTTCCGCCAATAGCCCTCGCGCCTTTCCAACCACCTCCGCGTGTTGTAGACAATCCGCCGACTGCAGATCAGGTGGAGAACTTCTGGAAAACGCTGTACGAGGAGAGCCTTCCACTCAAGCGAGATTCTCCTGCCCTTGCACACTTTGAAGCCTTTTGCCAAAGGCTTCAGCAACCACAGGAAGTGTGCAAACCAATAACCCCAGAAGAGGTTCGTAGGGCTTTTGAGGGCTCTTTGCTGCTCCAGGTCGCGATGGGATAAATAACTTTTGGTGGAAAAGGTTATCGAGCACCCACCACCATTTGGCCAGAATTTTCAATTCCTGGTTGAATGGGGAGCAGCAAATTCCTTTTTGGGTTGTTGAGGGGCGGACAGTGCTGATCCCCAAGAACTGAGATTTGTCCAACCCAAAGAACATTTTGTAATGCGTGTGCTCCACGCAGTTGAACCGGTTTACGAACGGATATATGAGCAACGAGGGTCGAAGAGAGGTGTCGCTGGCTGCAAGGAGAACCTGCTGCTCGACAGATGTGTCACGCAGGACTCCATGCAGTATAAGCGGAACCTCTCTATGGCCTGGACCGAGCACCACAAGGCATTTGACATAACACAGCATGAGCTCATTGTTCACTTGCTCCGATGTCTTGTGGTATCCGGTTCCGTAGTGAGATGTATTGAAGAACTGATGCCGCTCTGGAGGACTCGCTTTACCATAGCATTGGGTAAAAATAGAGTCCCAACAGAGTCGGTAACATTCAGAAGGGGAGTATTTCAGGGACATTCCCTCAGATACAGGTTGGACAAATACGCACAGATACATCTCAAGAGAAAGCGATGCAGTGACTACGAAGAGGACGCGCAGCTCGTGGACGGAAGCATCTTACACCATCTAGATGCCGGAGAGTCCTACACTTACTTGGGTGTCGAGCAACGCTCCACCCAAGAAATGAGTGTAGTGAAAAAACACTCAGATCTGGTCTTCAAAACTGTCGAGGAAGAACAAGGTGTCTGCTACAAATATGCTTGCCGTTTCGATCCTTCTCTACTATTTTGGAGTAGTGCAATGGACTAGAGAAAAGCTGCGTCAACTCGATGTAGTAACTCGCAAGAAGATGCATCTCAATAGGCGCTTGTATCCTAAATCGTCCGTTCCACGATTATATCTCCCACGACATCGGGGAGGCCGTGGACTCTTGAGCTTGAAGAGTCTCCATAGCAGGAGTTCGGATCCCCTTCTCTGCATGGTCCGAGACCATGAAAATGCAGAAGTAGGAGCTTTTCTCTTTAAGGCAGCACGGAGAGCAGCCGATGGACTTGGTCGAGTGGGTAAACCTCGAGTCTGTCACCGAGTTGGAACCCGTTCGACTAAAAGCCCACATTAGAGCTGCACAACACAACATCCTTCTGCAGCTCCATAAGGGTAAGCCATTGCACGGGTCTTTTATAAAAAATATAGAAGACCTCGGCTTATCCGAAAAGCTGACCTTTACCTTTTTAAGATCAGCCGGGCTGAAGTCCGAGACCGAGGGATTCATAATGGCTTGCCAGGAGGGTGTATTTGACGCCCTCGTCTATCGACGTCGTGTCATGGGTATGGAGGTCCCTGATGTCAGCTGCAAGGCCTGCCGCAGGGCGCCGGAGACTGTAATGCACTACTGTCGGCTTGCCCGACGTACGCAGTCTCGGCCTATATTCACAGACACGACGTAGCATTACGAGTGCTTTACTATCATCTAAGGCACTCGTATGGGATAGACGAAACACCAGTGCTACCTTACGCTCCGGGAGATATTGAGTCCGTTATAGGGAATGAGAAGTGTCTAATTACTCGTTTCCCACCGTCAGGCAAATACAAGCCAACAAGCCTGACATAGTACTCCTCGACCACCAATTCAAAACAATGTATGTCGTGGAATTCTCATCCCCTGCTGTGAGCAACATTGTCTTGAAAGAAGAGGAGAAACGGACAAAATATCGAGATTTACCCTTCGAACACCGCAGATTTTATCCAGGGTATTCTGTTAAAATAGTGGTACTGATTATAGGAGCCCTCGATGGAATGATACAGACGCTGCTTTCAGATTTAAAGATCATACCGGCATGCCGAGATTCGGCAGAGATGTTAGCCGGCAGAATGCAGAAGGTTGTCATCCTCGGTCCATTGCGTCTACTCACCCGACGGACGTGGGGAGTGCCTATTGGTATTTATTACCAGCTCCCCTCTGCAAGGGGCGGAGCCACAGAGTAGGGTGACTGGTTTTTTCTAAAAGAAAAAAAAGAAATTGAAATCAGCAGTCTCCACAAGGAAAATGCAAAAACACATTTCAGGAGTCGGCAGCTACTAGCAAAAACCTGATGATGGCAGATGACTCTGTCGAAAAGTTGTTTGTACAGGAGAATATCGCCCAAGCGGAGAGCATGTGAACGATCCATGCTTTGATGGAAGTCTGAAGGACGTATTTTCTGCTCGAAAAACTTAGAAAAATTAAAAAAAAAATAGGAAAAAGAAAAAATTAATTTTCTCTTTCCTCAACCTTTTCTTAAATTCTAAATAATAATATTACGTTCACAAAATTTTTAGGGTTCAACGTGACTGTTTCAGACGGAGATTAATGGATAAATCATACTTACTGTCGTTTGTGCTTAACTGCGGCTCTGATGGTATCAATTGGAAGACGTCGTAACACTATAAATCTAACACTGTCTGTTTCACACTCTCTTAAAATTAAATCTGAAAGGGAATTTTGTTAGAAAACACAAGTAAAAGACAATATAAAGTTCAAAATATGTATATTAAATCTTTTAAAAAATTTATGTTTTTACAACAACTTCTTCAGAGAAAATGTTAACAAACAATGGTCTGACCCGTGTACAACACATGGTGAGGAACGGGACGATTCATACGGTACCAACTACCATCCAATATGCAGTTCTGAAAAGCTAACGATGCACAAAAAGATTCAAGAAAAGTTTCATGTAACTGAAATTTTGGTGGGCTTATGCTTGCCTGTCTTATAAACGTATTTATTAATTCACATAAATTTTGGTCGCTCCTCGGAGCTTAAAATTGCTTGAAGCGTTTCTACTTCGTTTGCATTATGCAATAACAAATTTTACGTTCAGGCAAGGCAGATCCCATGCACGTGTGAGTACATGGTATAGATACTTTTTTGACTCCGAATCACTGAGGAACCGGTTTAGGGCAAACCCCGTCAAAACACATCATTTCCCCGTCAAAATCGACTGCTAGGAAATGATGGGGGTCCCATGTCGCTAAGGGCTATTTTCGCTATAACTTCCGATATACTTTGAATAGTCGTTGGACTAACTTGTCCTCATATTCAATACCTCGTAAGAGTTGCAGTGCTTGACAACGTGGATTCGTAAAAGGGTTTTTAATCTTGGAAATTTTGAAGTTCAAGTCCAATTTTAGTATACTTTCTAAAATTGGGTGGTCGGGGCGACATTACGTCCCTGTGCAGCGACATTTACTACACTTTTTAAATTAACGCTCCTTGAAGAGTTAGCGAAAATTTGGCATAAAAAATGCTCCGAAGAGCAAAAATATGTTTCCAAGAATTAAAAACCTCTTCCACGGCGTTTTTACGTGAAGCACGCTTTTCTTACGAAGTATTTCCTAAGTCGGATTTTGTTACAACGTCGAAAAGTATATCGGGGTTATAGCGTTCTTTAACACTCCCCTCCTTTCCGTGAATCTTTTTGTGTAACGTTTGGTAAATTGGTTTTTGAAAATAAAATGGATCATTGGATGTAGTCTCCCATGTGTTGTATTCGGTTATATTTCAGACCGGCCTTTCTGAACATAACTTAGATGCAAATCTAAAATGGTGATAAATTTGAACATATATCGATACATAGCATTCGATTGAATAATTGAACATTGGGTTTCAAAATGGTATAAAAAAAGAAAAAATCGAAAATCCTCAGATTCTCGATGACACAACACAAACACTTTCGACGCACTTATCTTTCTTAGTGTTCTTCCACTAATGCGGGCTTGCGTCTGCTCCTCCTCGTGTCTATGTCTCCTCGATCACCTTCGGTGTCGAACTGCCTTCTGGAACAGCTTAGGAGGTCCTCGGACTGCTTGGCTCCAGCTATACTATGGCTCTGCTCAGTTTATATGAAACAATATAAAACAAAATGTTAGTAAAATGTTTGTTCACATCCCGTCTGGGGATCTGCGACCGATAACATATCGTCGTCTTTGAGAATAGGAACACTGAATTTTGTAGACTTATATTGATTGAAATGGTTTCCGTGTAGTTAAAAAATCTCTTCTTGGGAGAAATCTGCGACCGATATCACATCGTCGTCTTTGAGAATAGGAACACTGAATTTTGTAGACTTATGCTCATTGAAATGGTTTTTTTATTAAAATCTCTTCTTGGGAGAAATCTGCGACAGAATCTGCATCCGTCGGATCGTTGCATCTGCCCCTCCAGCAGACGTGGCGGCATCTCGCCCTTGAGTTGCTAGACTCGTCTGAATCGCGCTCTTGCGTCAGAGTCGTCGTCTTTCCATGCCGTGCCAATGGAACATTTGTTTGGACCCTTTGGGTCGGACTCTGCTTACAGATGTATGTTTATTAACATATGAGGACTTAGAAAAATTATAAAAAATACCAACTCTGCCGGACACGGTCAGAGTTGCTGCAGTGAATTTTGAAGATTTGTATGGACGATACAATATCCTCGATAAAAATAACTTGTAAAAAAAAAATGCATAAAAAATACCAACTCCCTGACACGACAAGAAGTTGGTATGGAAATTTAGATATAAAATAAACCTAGCACTAAGTTAAAACTTAGCCTAGGTTGAAAAATATTATAAAAATATAATTGAATCTCCAGAACTGGATTCTGAATCAGAAGTGGAAGCATCTCGTGGCGGTGCATGGATTTGTACAACCGTTTGCTCCGGCGGTGGAGGTTCTGTGGAATCGTCTGAGAACGGGGAATCATTTCCATCGAGTGATGTTCCGCCTGGACTAGCATTTTCTTCATCGGAAGATTCGATTTCCAAGTTGTGCTCCTCTGGCGGGGCTGGTCTCAAATCATTTACATGTACTCTTGTCGTTACATTTCCCTTTTGCACGAGATACACTTCGTCTGAAAACTTCTTCAGAATTCTGGTTGGGCCTGACCAAGACGGCGTGAAGGTATGTACCTTCCTTTTTCTCTTACTCATGACTCTGTCTCCTACTTTGAAAACGATCGGAGTGACGGCCTCTTTCGGCGCATATTTTTGTTTGTAATTTTGTTGGGCCTGACGGGCTTCCTTGACTCGCTCGTATCGTGGAAGCGTTTGTTGCTTGGCTCTTTCTTGCCTCCAGGCATACAAATCCCATTCGCCTCTTTCGGCTGGATCATATCCTAACACGATCATGCTAGGTGTTTGATTTGTAGCGGCGTTCCTACGATTTCTTAAGATGTATGTCATCTGATGCACGTAGCGATCCCAAGTGTCGTTTGGTTTTTTAAATAAGAGGGTGTTTAAAATTTTCTTACACTCCTGAACCCGTCGTTCCACGGGGTTGGATTGTTGATGATATGCCGGAATTAAGTATCGTTCGATACCATTTCTTTCACAAAATGTGATGTACCATTCGGAATTGAAATGACCACCGTTGTCTGAAATTATGACTCGAGGGACTCCGAATCTTGCTACTATTTCTTCGTCGATAAATTTGGCTATCGTTCTGCCGTCGACCTGAATGTATGCCTTTGCCTCTATCCATTTACTGAAAACGTCTTCGACGATAATCATGTATCTGTTTTCGGCGTCTTTAGTCCTCTGCAGCGGGCCAATTACGTCGACGCTCAAGGTTTCAAATGCATTGTGTGGTGCATGACTTCTAAGTGGAGCATTGGGTTGGGCTTGTCTTGTCTTTACAGACTGGCATATCAGACAGTCGTTTATGTATCTGCCTACGATCCTGGCCATATTATTGAAATAGTAGCGTTTTGCTATTTTCCTGAGAGTCTCGTCTCTTCCTGGATGACATGCTTCATCTCGGTCATGATAATGGTAAATCAATTCCTTTATTTTCCTCTTTGGAACTATCAATTTAAAATTTCGATCGCAATCTTTAAAAAGTACATCGTCTTGGACGTGAAAATTTTTCATAAAAATAAGATCCGCATCGGAACGTTGTTCCTGTTGAAATAGATCATTCCAACGGCGGATCTTGTCTTGAATATCTCTTGAACTCAATTGAGCCTGTACGATATCTTCGTATATTTCTGAATGCGTTAAAACAGAAATACGTTCTGGACACTTGTAATTTGGTAGGAACATTCTTTCCTCTTCATCGTCTGTCTCGACATACTGATTTTGTGGGTTACGACTGAGAAAATCTGCTAATAAATTCTCCTTTCCTGGACAGTGTTCAATTTTGAATGCATATTCTTGCAATAGTAATGACCATCGTGTAAATTTTGTTTTGTCGTCCTTATGTTTGTTTAACCAAAGTAACGCCCTGTTGTCCGTCTTCACCAAGAACGGTTTGTCTGCTAAGTACATCTTGTACTTTTTTATATAGTTCACCACCGCCAAGCATTCCAGCTCGTTTATGTGGTAACGTCTCTCTGCTGGAGATAACGTGTTGCTTGCATACGAAATTATATATTTCTCGCCGTTGTCGCCTAATTGATATAATACGGCCGAAAGGCCTTGTAGGGATGCATCTGTTTGCAAAATGAACTGACGTGAAAAATCCGGCCGATGGAGTTCCAGCGGTCCGGATAATAATTCTTTTAATTTTCTAAAAGCTTCATCACATACATGGTTCCAGTGAAAACGGTTTTCCTTCGAAAGAAGTTTCGTTAGTGGCTTCGTGATCATCGCCACATTTGGTAGATATTCTCTTACCCAGTTGCAAAGTCCTAGAAAACTTTGTAGCTGCTTTTTGGTGGCTGGAACGGGATAATTTTGAATTTGTAAGACATGTTTTTCTAATGGTTGGGAAGTATCAGTTCTAATTGTGTGGCCTAAATATTGGATTTCATTCGTCGCTATTACACACTTTTCCGGTGACACTTTTAGATTGTGCAGACGTAGTCTTTCAAAGACTAACCTCAAGTGGGACATATGCTCCTTCACGTTTACGCTGTAAACGATTATATCATCTAAGTACACTTTACAGAAATGGTGCAGGTAACCCGTTAAAACGTCCTTTGCCATGAATTTCTGAAAGGTACAGGGAGCTGTCTTGAGGCCGAAAGGCATGACATTGAATCTGTAAGCTGCCCCATCAGGAGTGGTAAAAGTCGAGAAATCTTTTGATGCTTCATCGAGCGGTATTTGCCAATATCCACTCTTTAAATCCAACACAGAAAAAATCTTCGAATTGCCTAAATCTTTAATACTTTCGTGTATTTTGGGTAAGACGGAAGCCTCGTCTTCAGTCATTTCGTTCAAATGGCGATAATCGATGCAAAAACGTGGTTTCTTGTCTGAGCGTTTTATGATTACGGGTGGTGAACTATATTGGGCAGTGCTAGGTTCGATGACGCCAGCTTTCAACATCTCTTCGATTTGGTCGTACATAATTTTCTTAGTACTCGGAGACATCGGATATGGTCTGATATTAAATGGTTTCGTGTCTTTTACTATAATTTTGTGTTTCACAGTCACTGTGGTTGCTTGAGTCGGTTCCGCAGTGAACAGATCGACAAATTCTTCGAACAGCGGCCGTAGAAATTTGTCTTTAATAACAAGCTCTTCAGGAAGCTTTGCCTGCTGTCTCTCCCTCTGAGAAGCTTGATTCCAGAAGACGGTAATACGCTCTTCCGTGCCGGCATATAGGCATTTTCGGCCATAATCATATGCGACATTGTTCATATATAAGAATGGTGATCCTAATATTATCGTTTCGTTCAAATTTTCGATTACTTGAAAATCAATTTCAAAAGAAGTGCCTGAAATTATTACTTTTAATTTTGTTGTGCCAAGAGAGTCCACCATTCGATCTCCGCACGCCATAGCAAATGATCGACGTGTCGTGAGATTTTTAAAATTATCCAACATCCTCGGATGGATAACGTTTCGTGTCGAGCCTGAATCGATCAGTGCGTCGACCGCATGTTCATTAATTTGAACTTTTATACGAGGCAAAGGGAACGCTTCGCTCATATAATTTATTGACTCCCTTGTCTTGTGCAGAGGAGCGTCGTAGTGGTCATGAGTATCGGAAAAGATTACTGGACATTGCTGCCGCCTTGGTTCGGCCGTTGTGCCGGGGATCTTGCAGATGGACCCTGGCCTGGGTCTCTGGCCCCTCGAAAGTTTCCCGGTCTCCTGTTGAGATGAGGGTTATTCGGGCATTGGCTATGGAAGTGCCACTGCACTGTGTCTGTACAGTATCGGCACGGGGTTGCCGGTCGGTCGGGTACTCGGAATTTCCCCGATCCGCCATTGAAATTGGTTTGCCTGCGGTCAGGATTCACTGATCCGCTTGAATAATTAGGCATAAAAAAAGGACGACCAGGCGCTCTGCCTGGACCGTCCTGTCGAGAGACATCCTCTCGGAAATGCACCCTCGGTGCTGTCGGAGTTGGGCTTCCATTGCTCCTGTTACTAGAATTTTGTTGACTGATGTGTCCCGGCTCTTGATAGTAAGACGCGCGGGACAGACGTTGATTGATAAGCTGGATTAGCGACGTCTGTTCGTCAGCTGAATCCCGCTCGACGTTAGTAGCCGCTGCTATTAACATCTCTGTAGATGAAATTAGGTTGCTTCTCAAGCGTGACCTAATTTCTGGACGCAGTTGGTCCATGATGACCCGAGCTCTGATGGCTTCGGATTTGAAGGGATCAATACGATCGAAAAGACAGGTTTTCCTTGTGATAAACACTGCCGTGTCGTCTAAAGACGTTTGCTTGACGGCATACAGTTGAGCAATAGCTCGTGACTGTATGTCGGGAGAATTAAATCTCGTAAGGAATCTTTCCTTGAATAAGGTATACGAAGTAGTCAACGTCCTAAATTGTTCGGACCATCGTTGAGCTTCGCCCTTGAGTTGGCCGGTTACGTTATGGAGGCGATCATAGTCGTGGCTTATGCGAGCTCTGTCGAAATATTCCTCCATAATTTTCAGAAAAGCTTCTGGATCTTCATGATCAAGCCCATGGAACGTCACGTTCGGACATCTTTGTCTCTCATGGGGCGTACAGGTCGACACGTTCTGTATCGCCTGCACGAAGCCCTCTGCCATTTTCAGAAACATACTTTCCATCGAATTAGCAGTTTGTGGCTGTGAAGCAGATAAATTTACATTATTTCCCTCTGGAAACAGTCGTTGTGGTTCTATCCCTCTAGAACCGCCGTCGACGAGCGGTGCGGTGACTCGCTCGTAAAATTCTCTTGGGGTCGACCCCTCGGAGTCTTCCGCCATGAATGAGAAAGGATTAGTTGGGTTTGGGGACGGCATGGTCCCTGCTCGGGCGCCATGTGAACGATCCATGCTTTGATGGAAGTCTGAAGGACGTATTTTCTGCTCGAAAAACTTAGAAAAATTTAAAAAAAAATAGGAAAAAGAAAAAATTAATTTTCTCTTTCCTCAACCTTTTCTTAAATTCTAAATAATAATATTACGTTCACAAAATTTTTAGGGTTCAACGTGACTGTTTCAGACGGAGATTAATGGATAAATCATACTTACTGTCGTTTATGCTTAACTGCGGCTCTGATGGTATCAATTGGAAGACGTCGTAACACTATAAATCTAACACTGTCCGTTTCACACTCTCTTAAAATTAAATCTGAAAGGGAATTTTGTTAGAAAACACAAGTAAAAGACAATATAAAGTTCAAAATATGTATATTAAATCTTTTAAAAAATTTATGTTTTTACAACAACTTCTTCAGAGAAAATGTTAACAAACAATGGTCTGACCCGTGTACAACACATGGTGAGGAACGGGACGATTCATACGGTACCAACTACCATCCAATATGCAGTTTTGAAAAGCTAACGATGCACAAAAAGATTCAAGAAAAGTTTCATGTAACTGAAATTTTGGTGGGCTTATGCTTGCCTGTCTTATAAACGTATTTATTAATTCACATAAA
This sequence comes from Leptura quadrifasciata, assembly GCA_963675555.1. Classification (NCBI taxonomy): domain Eukaryota; kingdom Metazoa; phylum Arthropoda; class Insecta; order Coleoptera; family Cerambycidae; genus Leptura; species Leptura quadrifasciata. The sequence goes on from OY776682.1 coordinate 38,611,681, forward strand.
TTTTGGTCGCTCCTCGGAGCTTAAAATTGCTTGAAGCGTTTCTACTTCGTTTGTATTATGCAATAACAAATTTTACGTTCAGGCAAGGCAGATCCCATGCACGTGTGAGTACATGGTATAGATACTTTTTTGACTCCGAATCACTGAGGAACCGGTTTAGGGCAAACCCCGTCAAAACACATCATTTCCCCGTCAAAATCGACTGCTAGGAAATGATGGGGGTCCCATGTCGCTAAGGGCTATTTTCGCTATAACTTCCGATATACTTTGAATAGTCGTTGGACTAACTTGTCCTCATATTCAATACCTCGTAAGAGTTGCAGTGCTTGACAACGTGGATTCGTAAAAGGGTTTTTAATCTTGGAAATTTTGAAAGTCCAATTTTAGTATACTTTCTAAAATTGGGTGGTCGGGGCGACATTACGTCCCTGTGCAGCGACATTTACTACACTTTCTAAATTAACGCTCCTTGAAGAGTTAGCGAAAATTTGGCATAAAAAATGCTCCGAAGAGCAAAAATATGTTTCCAAGGATTAAAAACCTCTTCCACGGCGTTTTTACGTGAAGCACGCTTTTCTTACGAAGTATTTCCTAAGTCGGATTTTGTTACAACGTCGAAAAGTATATCGGGGTTATAGCGTTCTTTAACAAGCACTCGGAGGAAAAACACATTAATAACGCGAAAATTATATAACAATATCAAAAATTTGGGTTCAATGTTTTGTTCTCTAACGAAACAACCTCTAACAATGGCATTATCCAGACCAAAGGCCAGAAAGGCCCAAACTTGCTGACTGGAGGTTGGCCACCGAGGTTATAAAACCTGATAAAATCAGATGGGCAATTAGTAAGTTCCAACCACTCAAATCTCCTGGGATGGACGGAATATATCCAATTTTGCTCCAAAAGGGGCTAGAGGTATTAATACCTTACTTATGTAAAATATTCAGAGCCTGCTTGGCTTGGAAATACATACCAAAAATATGGCGGAAGGTGAGAGTCATCTACCTACCAAAATTAGGTAGATTATCGGACCAAACGCCCAAGTCATATAGGCCTATAAGTCTATCCTCTTTCCTACTTATAACAATGGAAAGACTGATAGATAGGTACATTAGAGACGAATTACTTAGGGAAAATCCCTGAGTGAACGTCAATATGCATACCAGCCAGGGAGGTCGACAGACCTTGCGCTGGATGAATTAAACAGACTACTAGCAAAGTCCCTAGAGGACAAGGAAATAGCAGTAGTTACATTCCTAGACATAGAGGGTGCGTTTAATAACGCAACAACGCACTCACTAATGAGTGCATTATCAAACAGAGGAGTCCCAACAACGATCTGCCGGTGGATTAAAGTCAGCCTAGATAATAGGATTATAATATTTAATCTAGGTGAGATTTCCATTGAGGCGAAAGTGAGTACAGGCTGTCCCCAGGGAGGGGTATTATCTCCACTACTATGGGCAACCCTGGTTGACGAACTCCTCCTGAAACTTTCCACAGAGGGCTTCTATTGCTTAGGATATGCTGATGATCTAGCAATAGTCGTTAAGGGGCGATTTGCGAATACAATAACGGAGCGTTCGCAAAGAGCCCTAAATGTTGTCGGCAAATGGTGTTGCAAGGAAGGACTTTCTATAAATCCCCACAAAACCACAGTCGTCAATTTTACACGGAGAAGAGCACTGCAAGGCCTAAAGCCCCTAAGACTCAACGGAGTGGAAATTCTATTTGCCTGTGAGGTAAAATATTTAGGAGTCATTTTTGACCAAAAATTAACATGGAATTCTCACATCCAAAAAGTCACATAGAAAGCCACAATCGCCCTGGGAAGGTGTAGGCAAATGTGTGGAAAAAACTGGGGGTTAAATCCCAAAATGAACCTGTGGTTATACACCAGGGTAGTGAGACACATGATAACCTATGGATCAGTGGTATGGTGGACTAAGACGGTGCAGTCGGGAGCAATAAGGCTGTTAAGTGGCGTACAAAGGCTTGCTTGCCTGTGCGCCACGGGGGCTATAAGAACTGCTCCTACGGCTGCACTTGAGGTCCTCTTGGACCTGCCACCCTTACACGTATTCGTACAAGGCAAAGCTCGGTCAGTGGTGCACAGGTTAATGCAAGGCCAAACGCCAATTAGCCAGCAACACGGGACGGAGTACCAGAAGTTATACTCGGAGATGAGGGCAGATCCCATTTTAGGCATGCCCACGGATGTAATGGTCCCAAGGTATAACTTCAACAAGAACTTTCAGACTGTTATACCAGACAGGGAGGATTGGAAAAACGGTCCTCCCATAACAACACAAACAGTCTGGTACACTGACGGCTCCAAGACAGAACAAGGAGTCGGAGCCGGGATTTACGGGACAAGGTCAAAAGCCAATATCCCGATAAGTCTAGGGAAATACGCAACGGTGTTTCAGGCTGAAGTGATCGCCATACACTGTTGCTCAAGGGAGATAATAGGACAAGGCACTGTTAACCAGTCGATTGCCATTTTCTATGATAGCCAAGTGGCAATAAAACAATCAGTTCCATGCAAATCAACTCAAGATTGGTGTGGGACTGCTTGACAGCCCTTAAAGAGCTGGGAAGTCAGAACAGAGTGACCCTAGCATGGGTACCAGGACACGAGGGACACAGAGGAAACGAAAAGGCTGACCAACTGGCCAAGGAAGGCGCACTTGAAGCCCCAATAGGACCCGAGCCCTTTTGTGGCGTGGCAAAGCCATGCATACGAGCAGCCATTAAGGAATGGGTGCAAAATAAATCTCTGGAATGGTGGAGGAATCTCCCAAGACAGAGACAGGCCAAGGAGTTCATTAAAGAACGTTTGGCCAAATTTACGGAAGATCTACTAAGCCAGAATAGGAAGGCCGTCAGAGTAATGGTAGGCCTTCTAACTGGCCACTGCCGGCTCAATAGACACATGAGTCTAATGGGCCTGGCAGAGGACGCGACATGCAGATTCTGCCAAGAGGAAGAGGAAACCTCAGTTCACGTATTGTGCCACTGTGAAGGCCTGGTGAGGCTGAGATTCCAAGTACTCGGAGAAGAAAGACCAAGGGCGGACAGCTATACAAAAGGGCTTTTATCAAAGCTGTGGAGTCTAGTACAAAGGACAAAGCTGGATGAGGTACTATAAGGAAGATATTCTGGGAGCATCACAATAGACCTGAAAAGGTCGCGGTGGTAAAGGCTAAAGAACCAGCTCTTTCGTTAATCTAATCTAATCTAACAATGGCATGCTCAACTATGCTGATGAAGTATTCATTTTCAAAGTTAATTCATGTCATAATATTATGAGAGAGATATAAATTCAAATCAAGTCGCCATGCTTTCAAGATAAATGGAAATTTAAGACAGTCGTCAAAGCGTTGGCTGTGGAGCGTTGGTCAAATATTCAACGTTATTTCGTAGTTAAAGCTTATTTAAAAAATAGCTACTATGTTGTAATCACCCAACGTTCATTTCGTCGCTACTTTCATTTAAATCCACGAGATCCAGTTCCTACTCGAATAACAATTAAAAAGTGGGTACACAAGTTGCGCAGTACTCTTTCATGTCCAAGAGAAAAACTAAAAAGAATAACTCGTTCTGTATGCATATTTGAAAATACTGAAAGGGTAGGAAGTCCTAATCGATTTGCAAAACGACAAGCATTAGCATTCAATATTTCGAACCGTAGTTATCGCCGCATTCTGAAAAACTTACACTTCCATCTCGACAAAATTGAGGTCGTACAAAAAACTTCTGCCTCAAGATTTTGGAACACGCGTTCATTTTTGCGAACATTTCGAAAGGTTATTTGCTGAAATCCGAATATCGTTGATTGCTTGCTGATGTCAGATGAAGCTCATTTTCATCTTTCCAGATATGATAATAAATAGATCTTTAGCTACTGAATGACACAATTGCACGAAGTATCGCTTCATAGCAAAAAGGTTACTGTGTGGTGTGCATTATCCGCCTTTGGAATTTTTGGGTCGTTCTTCTTTGAGGAAAATGACTTGGTGGTTACTGTTACAACACAACGTTATCAACAGGTATTGCGTAACTTTGAACAACAACTTCGTAATGTTGGTGTGGATATTTGAAGGATATGATTTCAGCAGGACGGAAGCACTTCCCACACTGCTAGGGATTCTATGACAATTTTGCGAAGAATGTTTCATGGTCATGTCATTTCGAAATTTGGAAAATCAACTGACCGGCACGACCACCGGATCTCTCAGTATGTAATTTCTTTTTATAGGGCTACTTAAAGTCAAAAAAGTTTTCTAATCTACCCCAAACTGTGAAGCAACTACAGTTTAATATTCGGACAGAGATTAACGCAATCCCAATTGAAATGTTGGAGAGGGTGGTGAAAAACTTTCGTGCTAGGTCATTTGCATGATATTATATTTAAAAAATAAGATTTCCGTGTTTTCTCAAGAACCTCGTGTTTAATTTTTGAATAAAAATTTAGCCATTAATAAAAACAACTCAATTTAAAATGGGTACTTCATTCTGACGAAAGGTTTAGATTATCCATGTTTCTATTTAGCCGTACTATTTGAATAGTGTGCATGTCGAATCATGCGACAGCCCGTTCTGAAGTGTGTGTTTTACCATAGTTTCCACACTTATCGCACTATCTGACTATGATCGAGTACGCGGAATTTTTCTCTGATATAAACTGATATCTTACCAAAATAATGGGATTGTAAAAGCTCTTGCATTATTTACCGTAATCTCCTATAGCGTGTTTAACATAACGCCCTGAGAGAGTCCTGGGCGAGAGGAATGTGCATACGTTCTCTGAACTCAACTCTAATTCAGTTTGAGCAACGAGGAGCAGCAGTAGACTGCTTTCAGCGAGAATCTGAAAATGGCAGATGAAATTCTGCCGAAACGTGGTTTAGGGCAACACCAAATATCTCGCTTAATATCTATTGTAGAAGAATAAAGCTTTAGATACATATCCCATTTTTTGTGAGCTATATTTTAGTAAAAAGAAATTTGAAATCCACAACCTACTTTGTGAGATATATTACAAAAACCTGAAAAATAGGAAAACCATAAACGCTATAGCTTCCTTATTTGACGAGATACGAGAAAAGGTAAAGGGATGAAAGTTGAGGGCAATGATAATCAGAATAATAATGTGTATCAAAGAATACAAAAAACGCAGTTGGCTTTGACATACGCTCTAGTGCAAAGATGAAAAGAACAAATCCCAAAGTAGACCATGACACCATTAATTCCATTTATTTTTTCTCTTTCCAACGATATAAAACATGTCAAAAAAATTCAACTGATAGTGTCAATATTTAATATTTTACGAAAACCACCTCACGCATTACATTTTGGAGCATTTCAGGCGTAATTGCCTCACATGCGTTTCTAACTCTGATTTTGTTGTCCTCAATATTTTCAGGGGCACTTTGAAATACCTTGTCTTTAATGTAACCCCAGACGAAGAATCCAAGGGAGTAATATCTGGTGATCGAGCTGGTCATAGAATGGTTCCATAGGTGCCTATCCAGCTATCTGGCATAACTTGGTTTGAATAATTTGTATATATTACAGCAGTGTGACGTGGAGTACTATCTTGTTGAAAATATGAATAATTTAATCTTTCTACCACTGTTAATTCATAAAGAAAATCTTGAAATTCGTTTTGCCGGAAATTAAGGTATCTACGAGCGGTTAATTTGCCATCATAAAAATAAGGTCCAATTATTTTAGTCCCTAAAAGACCGACACAAACATTCGTAGAAAATAGTCTCTCTGTACCAATGTGTATTTTCTCGTGTCCACTTATAATGCATATTTCTATTGAAAAATCCATTATTAGAAAAATTTGATTCTCTCGACCAAAAAATTTTGCTAGATATCAGCGGGCTATTTCTTTGTTTGTGGTTGATGGTTGTTAACATCTACAAAATCTTACTCTTCTACCATTTTGTAGGTTATATAAATTTTTGTAAAAATAAGTATTGTTGTACGACCGATATTAAGTGAGATATTCTCGAGTGAACTGATAAAATGGATAGCCTGTATATATATATATATATATATATATATATATATATATATATATAGGGCCACTGTCATTTGTCTGTTCTACGACCTATGGCATACTGATGAGAACTAATAAGTTCGAAACCGGTCTATGTCTGGTCGGAGAATTGACAAATGACATTGGCTACCATTCATGATTTGTAAGGTATAATTCAATGCAGGTCGGGGTATTTGCCCGCTGAGTAGTTGTTTCCTGCGAATCATATGTAATATCAGTATAGGTTAAGTCCACGAAGGGCTGAAAGTCACCGCTCTCGGTACTTGCAAAATAGCAAGTCGCTATACACCATGGAGACATCTATGATGTCTGGTGTATAGTAGCATTTGACCACAGGAGAGGATTCACTTACCTCTCACCGGTACACCATTTACATCAGTTTGTATAAAACTAGCAGGTTGGCCACTGTCATTTGTCTGTTCTACGACCTATTGCATACTGATGAGAACTAATAAGTTCGAAACCGGTCTATGTCTGGTCGGAGAATTGACAAATGACATTGGCTACCATTCATGATTTGTAAGGTATAATTCAATGCAGGTCGGGGTATTTGCCCGCTGAGTAGTTGTTTCTTGCGAATCATATGTAATAGCATATATATATATATAGCCTACTTTGTCAGATATATTACAAAAACTTGAAAAATAGAAAAACCATAAACGGTTATAGCTTCCTTATTTGAGAAGATACGAAAAAAGTTAAAGGGATGAAATTTGACGGCAAAGACAATAAGAATAATAATGCGTATATAAATTCGAAAAACGCTGTTGGCCTTGACATACGCTCTTGTGCAAAAATGAAAAGAACATATCTGAAAGTAGGCTATGACAACATTAATTCCGTTTATTTTTGTCTTTCCAACGATATAAAACATAAACATTTTAACTGATAGTGTCAATATTTAATATTTTACGAAAACAACAATTCGAATCATTGAATCGTAAAAATCAGCTATGCCTGATTAGTGAAAAGCAATGTACACAGTTATTAACAAATTTGACAGATTGTCACTGTTGTATGTCGTATGTTGCGTTGTCGAGTTCTAAGACAAGTTTTAAATGAGTAATTATGGTATACACCAATAATAACAAATTCGATATGATTAGCATTTATTGTCAATGCAATTTTGACGCTCAGATAGCAGTCACAGTCTACGGAGATAGATTTTCAGATGCTCCGCAGCCAAATCGAATTATGTTTAGGAAATTAGTTCAAAATCAGTATTGAATTATGTTAACCAAAATGAAGAAACCTCTTTGAGACAAATTCAGAGAAACTATCGCATAAAAAAGACACTGCAAGATAAGTATTAAAAAAACTGATTTCGATGCTACAAAATGAGGAAAGTTCAGTATTCAAATGAAAGAGATAAACCGAGGAGGGTAAGATTTTGTAGATGTTAACAACCATCAACTACAAAAAAAGAAATGGCCCGCTGATATCTAGCAAAATTTTTTAGTCGAGAGAATCAAATTTTTGTAATAATGAATTTTTCAATAGGAATATGCATTATAAGTGGACACATACAATAATCTTCTGAATTATAAGTAACAATGTTGATGTTACCGCGATGGAATTTTTGTTATTTTTGGTAAAAGTTAAAAAATTCACTGTTTCCAACTTTTTATGCAAAAAATGATACTATAAAAAATTTCTAGATAACTTGCACGTATTTTGACTAATATTGTGATACCATTATGACAAACTGCTAAATGAATTTTATTTGCGAATCCCTGCGCATTCGCCATATTCAAGAATATTAAAATCTTTTTCAATTCTACTTAAGTCAACTAAAAGAAATTTATATGGAAACGAAAAAAAGTATCACGAAAGTCTAAATACCTGGCAAAAAGTTATGGCTAAACAAACAGAAAACAATAAACAAATAAAATCACACGGGTTGAATTTACAGCGCCTCATTCTTTTAAAATCGGTTAGAAATTGTATTTGAAGCAGATTAATACTGTACCATCTGCGAATAAGGGACATTTATTAAGAATTAAAAAGTTACATATGATATTAACATAAATTGCGAATGACAATTTAAGTAATTAACATCAATTAAAAGTAATTAACAGCAGCGCAACATTAATACTAATACTAGTATTTACGTTGAGTATAAGGGAGTTGGTAACAAATTTTTTAAATAAAATTCGTAACAATATAATATTTATCTAATACACATGGTTAATATGCCAATGTCACTCTAGTTTTCATAAATGGCTGTCATATAACCGATAAATTAAGAAGTTAATGTACGAAATATTAATGAAAGAACAGAACATGAGCTTTTCTGAAATAGAGAATTTGCACGAACTTCAACTTGAACAGTTATTTCATTTAGAATATTCGAAAACGTAATTAGTATTTTTATAAATGACATATAGCAAGAATATGAGCGGCATTTATCAACTTCCAGTAACACTCCTGCGAACGCATGGAAGAGGGGAGGCGTAATTCAATTTCCAGCGTTTGCTTCGGCCGCATGTTTATTATTATTTTGTTGACGCCTGCGTCAGGACCGGTCTGAACTACATAAAAGGAGTCTCCGACGAGAAAATAGACCATAATTTTTCAATTTCTAATTCATTTTGAACCAACTACATCAGCATCAGAAGCACCCGGGAGAAGAATTTCCAAGCGCGCGCATTGGGTGCCCTATCGATCCCACACGTCTCCGCATCCAGATCAGAGGCTGAGCAATATTAGCAACGTACGTATCCAGCAGCCAGTGTGCAGAACATCGCATCGTGCTGCTGATATTGTCCCGTGAAATGTCCAGAAAACATTCGCGTGTGACGCCTGCAATGCTCAGCTAGTAGTAAAGATATCTGGCCGTGCCGTGGGCGTGTGGTGACATCGCAGTCGACGTAGACGGAGGACGCTCGACCGCAGAAGTCGTTAGCACCTCCTGGGGCATGACGGCCAAGTCTGGAGGAGCCTCAAGAAAGCCATGAACAGTGTTTCAAACTAGGATGGTCTGGAACGATCGAATGTCTTCGCAAGTGGCTATTGCCTTCCTCTTCATCAGTATGCTGCCAGGTAAACAATAAACAATCCATTTAAAAATGTTTACTTTCTATGTTTACCTTTACCGTATTGACACAAAAAGTAATCTAGTACCTATATTTGTTATTTCATTGAATTTTTAGCGTGAATATAATTTTATTTGTTACCTATATATGTAATTTTTGGGCAAATAAAGAGGGTGGAATTTTTATTAAACAAATAAAGTTATAATTCGAAGATATAATTTCCGTGTGCTTTCATATAATATTTGGTTGATTATTTGACAATTTTCAACTTTGTTGATTGTATACTAGTAGGTAAGTCAAAAGATGAGAATATAAACAATCGTTGTTTTCTTAAATTAGTGTCACTCTATCTGATAGGGCCGGGTAAAGATGAAATTAGTTACTTATACAATTAAAATGCAAATTAAATGACGTTTTATAAGCACTATTTCAAAGTGCATGCAATTAAGTGCTAAAAACACGTATAATTTAATAATGTTCTTAACGTAATATTTCATCAAATTAGAAAATTCTGTGCTTTTGCTCTTTTCATTTTCTAAATTTTCTCCGAGGCGATAGAAATTATATTTTAACGAGAATATTAGTTTAACAGTTATTAAATCAGCAAATCATTTCACAAAGATGTTTTCCGTGTATTTTCGTTTTGCATCCGGTGTTTCTTTGGCGATTTTCTTAATATTCTTGAATCTTCGAGAACCAAATTTTAATAACTGCACTCGAGTTTGTTGATTTATACTTGCTCAATATTTACTTGTTTGTTTTGTTGAGGAATACGAAATTTTATTTTATTTTTTTTTAATAACGTTTAATTACTTTGTTTTAATCGCCTCAAATGCAAACAAATTAAAAATTGTATATTTTTAAATAAAATTCGACATTTATGTTGAAAATATCCGAATGGAATAAAAATAGTTGAAAGTAGAGGACAACCATTTTCTAATATAGTCCGAAAATTTATTAATTCACAAAGGATTTACGTAAAGCCACGATATCCTAAATTAAATTGTGTTAAAACATACTTTACTTCATGCTTTTGTATCTGAAACATTAACGTATAAAGTTGATGCAAAAGTTAACATTTAATTAGTATATGTGGTGAAACAACATTGCATGGCAATTAAAAATTATCAAATTATGTAGTGGTATTGTAATTGTGTTCGTTATATTTGTATAGCTATGCTAAGGGCAAACCATTCATTAGCTGAGTCACTGTTTTAAAATGAAATGTATTTACATATATCGTACCTATTTTTCCAGTAATTATTAAATAAATTGTTTAATTTTGTTGATTTTAATAACCAAAAATTTGTATTATCTATCTTGCCTTGGCATAATAAATAATTTCGTCAATTGCGCAGTAACAGTTAAATCCCGCCCTCCTAAACCCTAATTGGGCAACCAAAGACCGAATTACGTTGTATTAAAGAAAATACTTCTCAAATAATAGGCCTACTTATTACATCCAGTTTAGGCCAACAACGTCTGATTTTTCATGCGCTTACAATTACGCAGTAAATTAGTAAATTGACATGAAATTTAATTAAGGCAAGAGGAAAATATTTCTTTATATACCGAGCGTTAAAAAACGCTGTTATGGAGCCCATGCTTGACGAATTATTTAAACTGTCGTTGGTACTGTCACATAGCAACACGTAAAGAATTCTGTAATGGTAGTTTCGACGTACTTTCGTACATAAAGAAATATTCTTGTAGTCCTATCAATGATTATAACACTCCTAAATTGTTCATAACTTTTACGTTTATTAAGGTATTTTTTTCAAAAATTATGGATTTCTCTATCTATCCCAATTTCAATATAATATTTCTTCAGTTATTGCGCTTACGAGAAATGTAACGAACAGACAGACGGACATTTCTTCTACGAAGAATATAACAATAACTTAATAAAAAGCGTTTTTATTTTAATAGACAACTTGACGACTACCATATTCTAATTTTTGTCAAAAGTACTATGCGATATACTGGGACTATTGCTATCTTCCGATTGGGACAAAACCTAGGCTACATCATGCAGCGATTAGTCTCGCTTGTCACCCATTAGTCTTTATTCATTGCACTACCATTGTAGATATATAGCTCATTTATTTATACAATAAAATCAATTTAACTTTCAGAGACTATAATAGGCATTTTGATATTACGGATTCTATAGGGTAGCTCAAAAAGGTGCTTTCACAATATAATTTGAGTCACCTGGGAGAAATAATGCGCCATCGTTCGCACACTACTGAGTTGATACGGAGGCAATTATTGATCAGGAAATTAATAATGTTTATTTAATTATCTTGCCGATTTGAATTCTACTCTGTATGTTACACAAGCAGTGCTCACCCTCCAGATACACAAAAATTAAAGGCTGCCTCTGATTGGTCAGTTACCTAAAGCCCTATAGCGTTATAGAGATTTGAATTTTCTAAAAAGATCTCTCAGAATCTCCTATTGCTCAATTTATGAAGCCATATGAAGAACGCCTACTTCTATTTAATTTGCCTATACTCAGCACTCGACGAATCAGAGGGGATTTAATTATTACATACAAGACACTTCATAGCAACACATCATCAATTCGACATATTTATAAATTGAACAATGATGAGCGTCTTCGTGGTCATCCTTTGAAGCTTTCGCGAGATCCATTTCGATCAGTGGTCCGTCAAAATTTCTTAACGTTGAGAGTGTTTTATAAGTGGAACTCTTTGCCATATGAAATAGTTTGTGCACCGTCTTTGAACAGTTTTAAAGCTAGACTTGATAATATGGTACTGTGAACTAAATTTTGTTCGATGTGAGCATAATAGGATTTTCCTCTGCTCTTATTTATGTTTAATAATAATAATAATAATAATAATAATAATAATAATAATAAAGCAGGAGGGGCTAACTTCCATCTATTAAGCCTTTGGTGAGTAGCGCCACCACTTACTCCAGCTAGGGGTGCAAAACCGAACCGGCAGCCCTAGTGCACCCGGGAGGGGAAAGCATCTTCCCCTCTGGTGTCGGTCGTGGGCCTGCTGGGCTAACCACCCACAGGCTCTAACCTTTGGTTCCAGCAGGCCGAAGACTGGGCCCCCACGATCGACCCCGTTCGGATAGGGGTCAAGGGCAAGGTGGTGGGGCCCAACCGGATAGACCGCCCGTTGACGACGTACGCAACGAACAAGGACGCTTTGAGTGGACGGATGAACTGAGGGATGAGCTTCTGCATTGTTATGAAAGCAGTGAGCCCGCGCGGAGGGGGTACATGGCGCGGATGCATGCTCTGTGGTGTGAGAGGCTACCAGAGCATAGCGCCTTCACGCCACAAAATCTGCGTGACTATGTATCCCACCTTCGTAGTAGGGGCTACGTGAGGGCTGCTCCTGGGCCGGTGAATGAGGTGGCCGAAGAGCCGCCACATTCATCAGTTGAGGACGTGGCTCTCCTCGTTCCGCCAATACCAGAGGGCCTCAGTACCAGAAGGGGGTTACACCGTCTAAAAACCCCCGGGCCACAAGACCTGGCCAGAGTGGACGCTGAACTTCGTACAGCGCTACCAGAAGAGACATCTGGCACATAAATTGTGCCGTGTATGCCGCTGCTCAACGCTCGTCTCAGGTGGAGAGGCGAAATACCTCTTCCCCACAGGAGAGAGCGCAGCGGCGCATACAAAAGATGGAAGCCAAGATCCAGTCGGCGAGGCAACACGCATCCCGTATCCAATGTGTGATGGACTATATGGCGGCCAACAGGCCGTTTACGCCTAAAGTGCGTCGATTAGCCGCCAACTTAAGACGCGTCCATCACACACTCAATGAGGCAGTGCTGCGAACCACCAAACAGCACTGTCTCGACAGGATACGGATGCTAGTGACTTGCAAAAAGTCATTAGTGAGGCGGGCGAGGGGGCTTGCGGAAAATAAACTGTTCCGCGAGAAGCCCTCGCGCCTTTTCCAACCGCCTCCGCGTGTTGTAGACAATCCGCCGACTGCAGATCAGGTGGAGAACTTCTGGAAAACGCTGTACGAGGAGAGGCTTCCACTCAACCGAGATTCTCCTGCCCTTGCACACTTTGAAGCCTTTTGTCAAAGGCTTCAGCAACCACAGGAAGTGTGCGAACCAATAACCCCAGAAGAGGTTCGTAGGGCTCTTGATGGCTCTAAGAACTTTGCTGCTCCAGGTCCCGATGGGATAAATAACTTTTGGTGGAAAAAGTTATCGAGCACCCACCACCATTTGGCCAGAATATTTAATTCCTGGTTAAATGGGGAGCAGCAAATCCCTTCTTGGGTTGTTGAGGGGCGGACAGTGCTGATCCCCAAGAACGGAGATTTGTCCAACCCAAAGAATTACAGACCGATAACCTGTCTAAACGCATGTTACAAAGTGTTTACACGCATTTTGTACATGCGGGTGCTCCACGCAGTTGAACCGGTTTACGAACGGATATATGAGCAACGAGGGTCGAAGAGAGGTGTCGCTGGCTGCAAGGAGAACCTGTTGATTGACAGATGTGTCACGCAGGACTCCATGCAGTATAAGCGGAACCTCTCTATGGCCTGGATCGACTACCGCAAGGCATTCGACATGACATCGCATGAGCTCATTGTTCACTTGCTCCGATGTCTTGTGGTACCCGGTCCCGTAGTGAGATGTATTGAAGAACTGATGCCGCTCTGGAGGACTCGCTTTACCATAACATCGGGTAACGATAGAGTCCAAACAGAGTCGGTAACATTCAGAAGAGGAGTATTTCAGGGAGATTCCCTCAGCCCCCTTCTGTTTTGCATCTCACTACTGCCATTATCCGTCTCGCTCCGGAAAACCCGTGGCTACAACTGCGGTACCCCCGGCGACAGGAGGCATAAGGTCACCCATCTATTTTATATGGATGACCTTAAACTTTATGCCTCTGGAGAGAGGGATCTCCAACAGTCCCTTAGGGTGGTACAGGAGTATACGCAGGCTGTCGGTATGCAGTTCGGGTTGGACAATGCGCACTGATCCATCTCAAGAGAGGACGATGCGGTGACTATGGAGAGGACGCGCAGCTCGTGGACGGAAGCATCTTACACCATCTAGATGCCGGAGAGTCGTACACTTACTTGGGTGTCGAGCAACGCTCCACCCAAGAAGTGAGTGTAGTGAAAAACGCTCTCCGCGGCAAGTATCAGCACCTACTCCGACAGATCTGGTCTTCAGAACTGTCGGGGAAGAACAAGGTGTCTGCTACAAATATGCTTGCCGTTCCGATCCTTCTCTACTCTTTCGGAGTAGTGAAGTGGACTAGAGAAGAGCTGCGTCAACTCGATGTAGTAACCCGCAAGAAGATGCATCTCAATAGGAGCTTGCATCCTAAATCGTCCGTTCCACGGTTATATCTCCCACGACATCGGGGAGGCCGTGGACTCTTGAGCTTGGAGAGTCTCCATAGCAGGATGGTTCTGGAGGGAGCATGTAAGGTCATCAGGAGTTCGGATCCCCTCCTCTGCATGGTCCGAGACCATGAAAATGCAGAGGTAGGAGCTTTTCTCTTTAAGGCAGCACGGAGAGCAGCCGATGAACTTGGTCTCATCTTCGACGTCGAGCGGGTAAACCCCGACTCTGTCACCGAGTTGGAACCCGTTCGACTAAAAGCCCACATTAGAGCTGCAGAACACAACATCCTTCTGCAGCTCCATAAGGATAAGCCATTGCACGGGATCTTCTATAAAAATATAGAAGACCTCGGCTTATCCGAAAGGCTGACCTTCGCCTTCTTAAGGTCAGCTGGGCTGAAGTCTGAGACCGAGGGATTCATAATGGCTTGCCAGGATGGTGTATTTAACACTCTCGTCTATCGACGTCGTGTCATGGGTATGGAGGTCCCTGATGTCAGCTGCAGGGCCTGCCGCAGGGCGCCGGAGACTGTAATGCACTTACTGTCGGCTTGCCCGACATACGCAGTCTCGGCCTATATTCATAGACACAACGCAGCATTACGAGTGCTTTACTATCATCTAAGGCACTCGTATGGGATAGACGAAACACCAGTGCTGCCTTACGTTCCGGGGGATATTGAGTCCGTTGTGGGGAATGAGAAGTGCCTAATTTATTGGAACTACTCGTTTCCCACCGTCAGGCAAATACAAGCCAACAAGCCTGACATAGTACTCCTCGACCACCAACTCAAGACAATGTATGTCGTGGAATTCTCAGCTCCCGCTGAGAGCAACATTGTCTTGAAAGAGGAGGAAAAACGGACAAAATATCGAGATTTGCTCTTCGAACTCCGCAGGCTTTATCTAGGCCATTCTGTTAAAATAGTGGTACTGATTATAGGAGCCCTCGGTGGAATGAGACAGACGCTGCTTTCAGAACTAAAGATCATACCGGCATGCCGAGATTCGGCAGAGATCTTAGCCGGCAGAATGCAGAAGGCTGTCATCATCGGTTCATTACGTCTACTCAGGGCACACGATTCGCGGACCCGGTAGTCACTCACCCCACGGGCGTGGGGAGTGGCTATTGGTATTACCAGCTCCCCTCTGTGAGGGTCGGAGCCACAGAGTAGGGTGACTGGTTTTTTGTAAAAAAAAAAAAAAAAAAAAAAAAAAAAAAAAAAAAAAAAAAATAATAATAATAATAATTATTACGAACAATACCGGCCTGTCAACATTCGGCCGAATGGCTGGCAGGCCAGATGCAGAAAGCTGTTATCCTGGGTTCTCTTCGTTTACTTAGGGCACACGATTTAGGAACCTACGGTCGCTAACTCTGCAGGTTGCAGGGAGTGGTCGTAGTAAATTCGCTGGCGCTTCTTCCGTGAGAATGTCGGAGACACGGCAGAACTGACCAGCATCGCTCTCGCGAAAAAAAAAAAAAATAATAATAACCAAGAAGGAAGTGATGGACCTGATTGGTTGGCTTGAACAAGGCTAGCATGCATGTGCACTGCAACAGAATTTATGATTAAGTACATCTTTAAGTATGCATCGGCTTCCGTTTTTATAACTCAGATAACTATATCATTCTTTCTTTCTCAGTTGTCTGTAAGTTGACTGATATATGATTTTGAGAAGAAATAAAAAAAAATGAAATATCTTATTACGACCTAAAGTAAGGACAAGCAAACGAGGTCCCAGATCTTACGAATCCTTCTTGTAGTGAGAACGAACAATAAAAAGAGAAAAGTAGAAAGAGTACAATTTATTATAAAAATCAGCAAAGTACAATATAAAAATTGAAAGGAAAATCTTACAATAAAATATATAAAAGATATATCAAAGTCTAGGGTTTTCCCAGCTTATTAGAACTATTTAATTTATGCAATTTTTACAAGAAAAAAAAAAACAATATATATATATATATATATATATATATATATATGTATATATATGTGGTTCAGTTCGAGCAACGAGAAGCAGCAGTAGGCAGCTTTCAGTGAGAACCTGAAGATGGCAGATAAGATTCTGCCGAAACGTCGTTTAGACAACCGTGACTCCTGGAGGAGTTGATCATCGACGCGGGAGAGCACCCGGAAGTACAACAACACTTCATATATATATATATATATACAGTATTACAGTATTTACTTAGCTTTTACAAAATTTGGAGAGTTTCCAGGCTCTCTAGTCTTGAAGGTTGTTGATCGAGGTCCTTGCTGGTTGTAGAAACCCTCGTAATGATTAGATAGGGGTTTCTCTCAATCGTAAAGTGTAAATCATATACCAAAAATCGTGTACCAAAGAATAGCAAAATCCAAATAATCAAAAAATAGAACAGTTGACAAGTTCTAACTCAAAATCTAGCCGTACCAAATCGAAATCTGGCCTTACCAAAATCGTCTTGAATTAAATTTACAAAATTAGTCTCAAAATTAGTATTTAACGTGAGCACGTACCTATAATAATCTAAGGAATTAACACTTACCTAAAATACTACTTCTGATCGATAAATGTGCTAATTATTAATAAATCGAAATTTCAAATAAACAAACCAAAATATTAATTGAAGATAAGGTTAAATTTAGTCTTTGATCCGGTATCAAGCCGACTTGCAACCATGTACCTTTCAACTAAATTAATCCCTAGCAAAGTTTTCGGCTTAATTTCTTGATTTAAAAAGGAAGTTTCAAGGTGCTTGAGTAGTATTTATAACCATTTCAGCTCACAGAAACAAGGGGAAATGACTTAAATTGACAGTTCGACAATTCGCCTATCAGAGTACCAACTTGAGAAATGTCAAAACTAAATCGGTTGACATGGACTTTTTTCGATCATTAACTATCTTTGTACTATCATTTTGTAGACAATTTCTATACGCTAATTATAATAATAGTTTATAGTTTAAATTTCCGTAGCATACACAATTATTTTATAACTTGGTATGTTTGCCTAGTGAGGCATCTATTGGCGAAAAGCTTAAAAGTGATAATTGGATAGAAAATTATAGCGTGGTGACATTTATCGCTGAATGTGTAATTTATTACGATGTATTGATGGGTTCATCGACTAAAACCTGTTATTATTACTTTGTGGGTATCAGCGAAAGATAGCACGTCACAATTTTTACCAGTTCAACATTAGAGGAAGTTTTTTTTGTGTGTACCCGGTGGGTGTACAGAGTGAGGGAATGCTGATTGTAATTTTGTCACTACTTGTATTGGTTTAGTATATTTTATGATATTTTTACATACAGTTTAAATGAAACATAATATATCATATTTCAAATTCTAACAGATTCTTGCTAAACTTTTCTGACTGTACATAGCCAGACTTGTAGTAATTTAAAATCAATGTCAATATCAAGACACGGTGTTAGGACCGCTACTATTTTCATTTTACTTAAATGGAATATTTTTCTTGCAAAGCACATGCAAAATAATCAGCTTTGTCGCTGATACTGCAATTTTTTATAAAGCTAACACGTGAGATGAAAATACAGTAGACACTGATTTATCTACAATAAAAAATTGGTTTGATCATACATTTTTGACACTTAATTTTGAAAAGACTTTTTGCTTACCTTTTAGCTGTACCAGAGCATGTTTCCATTATTTAATCAAATTAATATTAATACACTGGGAACTCAACAGGTTATTGTGTAAAGACAGAAATTAAATACTTAGGTATTATAATAGACCAATACTTATGATGAGATAATTTTTTTAAAGATTTATTTAACGTCGGTCTATTTCCGCTACTGAGGCCTATCACCGTCGCCTGTAGACGAGCTACCCCCAACCAGGAATTTCCGAACCTCTTCCCTTAAGAAGAGTAGGGATCTTTTACTTGCCTAATATTTAATAGGCAAGGGACTGACGGCTTTACATCCCCTCCGAAGGATGGTATATTACCTACATAACCTTCGCCTAAGGTTGCATAGCTTCTGCGCATACACAGATATACAAGCCGCTGGAAGATATGTGAGGCGAGGACACGGTCTTCTTTGAAACGGTCGCTCGTCCAAGTACTAACCGCATCGCATATCGAAGTATGTACATAGTAAAGACGCATCTACGCTCGCGCCTTGATGAGATTCACATATTAATTATATTATTAGAAAGTTACAGATTCCATATAATTTTAAATATCTACAGAATATGCTGAATATTCAACAAATGAGAACTATTTACCACGGTTTAGTAGAAAGCAATTGGAATTATGCAATATTAGGATGGGAAGATGCAACTGAAACTCATTTGCATGCATTAGAAACGTTGCAGAAACGCTGTCTTAGAATAATACTCTATAAAGATAATACATATCCCAATATCCAATATACAAATTTATTACTTTTTCGCAAATGTGAAGAAGCAACATCTAGAAAGAGCTACGTTAGATATCCGACATACACATATGATACAAGGCAAAAGCCTAAATGTGTATATCCTTTAATGTTAAAAACTGTAGATCAAAGATCGAATCAATTTCTAGCTACAAAATTATATAACTCAGTCCCTGACAATATTAAAGACATAAAATCAATTTCACTATTTAAAAGAAAGCTAAGGATTCATATTTTAGGTCAAAACAGGATTATATCGATTTAAAAAATAAGAATTAAATATTTAATTAAATGGAAAAATAATTTAACGAATTAATAAATATTATATATAGATATCTTACGTTTAAGCTTGTAATTAACTGCACGTCTATTCATGAATTCTTACACCCACTTATGTAAAGCTAATTATATATTTTATACTGATTTAGAACCTCCAGATATGGTATATTGATTATATTAAACATGAAAATATGTAGGTATATGTTAATATTTTTTTATCGACATATTTGTAGATATCTTAATGATAATTTTTTTTTTATACATTTATTTAACGTCGGCCTATTTCCGCTACTGAGGCCTAACACCGACGCCTGTAGACGAGCTACCTCCAATCAGGAATTTTGCCGAACCTCTTCCCTTAAGAAGAGTAGGGATCTTTTACTTGCCTAACATTTAATAGACAAGAGACCGACGGCTTTACATCTCCTCTGAAGGATGGTATATCTCCTATACAACCCTCGCCTAAGGTTGTATAGCTTCCGCGCATACACTGATATACAAGCCGCTGGAAGATGTGTGAGGCGAGGACGCGGTTTCCGTTGGAATGGTCACCCATCCAAATACTAACTGCGCCTGTCGTTGCTTTACATCGCATACCGAAGTATGTACATAGTAAAGACGCACCTACGCTCGCCCCTGTTTCTTAATGATAAATTTCATATATTTTACTTAGTATCTCTAAACAAGTGTTCTCTCATTTACCGAACTCCTAGCTTATTTACTCGTATATATTTACTGTAACTTAATATTTATATTATGTGCATCATGTTGTGTAAATAATCATTATTATTATTATTATTAATGTCAACAAATGAAATTTTAAAAAAAATCCGAAATTTTTAAACAAGGTCAATCAAGGTAATGGTTTATTACGACCTATATTCGGGATGAGGGAAAAAATAAAAGAACAAGTAAAAACAAATACAATTTATTATAAAAATAAGTAAAATGTAGTACAAATAAAATAAGAAAATTCATGCAATAAAATAAATATTCAAGAATACAGCAAGTCTAGGGTTTAAAGCTAACGCTATGGAAAAATAATTATTAAATTTAAATAATTTTACAGTAAAGAGGAAATACAGTAGATTACTTAGCTTTAACAATGAAAATTGGAGAGTTAGCAGGCGCTCCAGACTTGAATGTTGTTGATCGAGGTAGAAATCTTCACAGCACAAATTAATAGGGTTTAGAAAATCTTCACAACGATAAGATAAAGTTTCTCTCAATGTATAAATCAAAAAAATATCAGGACCAATTCGTATATCCAAAATTCGTGTACCAAAGAATAGCAAATGATTCAAAAGTCCAAAAATCCAAATTTTCCAAAAATAGCACAGTAGGCAAGTTCTGTACTCAAATTCTGGCCTAACCAAAATTGTCTAGAATATTACTTCTAGACGATAACTTGCTTATTAATCCGAATAATTCGAAATTTCAATTAAACCAAAACATTAATTGAAATATTAGGTTAAATCTAGTTTTTAATCCGGTAGGAAACCGACTAGCAACCACGTGCCTTTTAACTGATTTAATCTCTAGCGAAGTTTTCAGTTCAATTTCTTGATTTAAAAAGGAAATTTTAAGCAATTTGAGTGATTCTACAACATTTAGTAACTCACAAAAATAATGGAAAATGACTTAAGCTGACAGTTCTACTGTCAGGGTACCAACTTGCGAAATGTTAAAAACTAAATCAATTTTTATGGACTTTCGATCATTAACCATCTTTACACTATCATTTTGTAGACAATTTTATACGCTAATTATAATAATAATTTATATTATAGATTTCCTAAGATATACAGATCTATTTAATAAATTGATATATTTTCCTAGCGAGAGCCATCTGCTGGCGAGAAGTTTACGAGGTGGTATTACACGTGGCGTGCCAGCTAACGGTAAAAGCGAAAATCATTACTATAGAGTGGTGAATTGATCTACTTATTAACTTGCTGACACCAGCTAAAGATAGCATGTCACAGGTTCCTTGTTCATTGTGTAAAATTAAATATATGAACACACCACCACACCACATACAGTAGACAACATTCAAAGCCAGAGGCTGTCCAGAAAGGGTTGAAAAAACGCAGACAACACTCACTACCCACCGACATTGTCAGTTTAGGTGTCGGAGATTGTACCCAAAACACAATAGAGTATGATCAATTTCGAGATAGGTTTATTAAATATAACTTGTAACATTTTAAAGGAAATTAATTTTCATCTAATCTATCTGACGTATATTCAAACTTGAGAAACCTTTTTAACGTTAACCCAACTTTAAACCAGGTTCTCTAATTTTGATCACTCTTCTTTCGTTTAAAAGGGAAAGCCTTTCCAGTGATCCCATGCAGCTTTCCTCTGCATATCTTGGGTAGAATTGGAACATAAGATATTTTATATCACAAAGATATTTGTATACATGGCGAATGCGCCAGTGTTATATATAATATCACCATTTGCTATAAATAAGTCGAATAGGATACCATTAATAATTGCGGACTTTTTTGCAAAAAATTAAATCGCCTTTAAAAAATCACTAAAAATTATTCAGTAAAATTACACTCAGCTTTACAAACGTATAACTACCTGTCAGTGGTAGATAACAAAGAAATATATCGTATTATAAATTTGCCCTAATAACATACTTCTGTAGCATGGAAGGCGGTTAAGAAATACTTTAAATTTCTTGTTACCTTTCACTAATAAGTATAAAATTATGTGACATTTGCAATCTTTTATATTTCGTCAGTATTTTTATTTTGTTGGGGCGGTGCAATTTCTCTTAACATTTTTATAATATTGCGTAGCTAGTAACATAATTTCCCGTAAAATCATCCATTGTTCCTTTTATAGTCATATTTCATTTCACAATTATGATTTATTTTATTTCCGTATATACATACTACGCATATTAAATATAAATGAATCCCAGGTGATAGCTTGAATTTAGCGAATTTTCCTTTGTAATTTTCCGAGTTTAATCCCCCTTGTTAACAACAATAGTTTGGGTGAGAAATTAAGCTCTGGTTTATAATTGGCAATTACTCATCACGTACGTGAGGCTTCCTTGTAATTCGCGTATTTGTCAAAACCTTGTGTATAAATACAGATATTTTCAGACATGTTATTTTTTCTAATTAAGAACAAATGTTGCAGGTCATCAACGTGCAATTAATACCGGCCTAAAGCTATATTGAACAACACCGATACTTTATTTAAGGTCTCATGTAGTTTCCGCACACGGCAGACTCCATGCCAAATAAATCGATGGATTTTTACGTGAGAAAAATAAGAAATAAGTCATTTTTCTACTTTATCTTAGGTGTCTGCCTGCAAAGATGACTACTTGCTACATTAATACCAATAAACAGGAATCTTGCACACTAAACCCCGCATATCTGTTTATTGTCATACATATCTTGGACATTTAAAATTAGATAGATTCATATGATGCAAAAATTTCTGAATTCATTTTTGTGGAGCGCAAATTCAAGCTTATGTTACCTTTTTATGTTAATACTTTTTGTGTATTAACATAAATAAACTATTTTTTATATTGTATTCTATTATAAACTAGTGAAATCTAGATTTCTCGCATCTTTGTACATATTCGTGACTTTATTATCTCTACCAAGCCAATCAGCAGCATCAAGAGATAAGCTCAATCCTAAATCTGGAGATCTGGTTTGAAAGATGCTGTCTGGGGCAAGTCTGTCCACCCACATTTACTCATACAGCTCGGGTCTGAACCCGGGCAGTACGCGTGGAAATATCTCGAAATGCAGTGATTATATCACTGAAACTATATCTTGTAACAAAATTAAATTACTTTCGATACCACAACCGATAAATTCGTATAACGATCCTAAATAACTACAGAGATCCTCAACATATATACATGCTTCGCAAAATGGTATAGACAACCCTGCAAGCAGTAACCTAATCTAACAAAGAAGAAGAAAAGGTCCCTTGAGTACCTAGCCATTCACAAAACACACACGATATACAAAACTTCCTTGGAATCCTAAGTCAACAGTGAAAAGCTCTGGCAAGACAATGATTAGACCCAACAGAATAGGATGGAACACACTGAGACGACTAATAAAAATTATGACAGCCAAACAAATAGAAGAGGAATGTATAAGGAGAGATCGAAACCGCATAGAAGTGACCTAAGATAATATTACTACATGGCAAAGGAAAGCGGGAAACGCAGCAGAGAAAAAGTCAGGATATATCCATTATTAGAAAAATATAAACAACAACAGCGACCCGAAAATAGATGAGCGCTATATAGACCAGTCATCGGAGGAATCAACAACAATTATTCGTGTACTAATTTTTTTGTTTTATCTTGTCAAGAGACCCCCTAAATAATAAGAATCTGAGTTTAGATATTTTTAAGTGTAGAGTATTTTATTGTTATAATTTAAATAATTGATAATGTGGTTATAAGATAATAAAAACCTAACGCATAACTCCATCGGAATCAGACCTAGTCTACCTTGTAAAATATAAAATTATAGACATTTTGACACTGATTTTCTTCCATATGATCAGTCCTTTAAAAGTTATACACTATAGGAAATTGAATTATGCACATAAAAAGAATCTAAAAAATGGCACGTGAAATATAACAGTTAAAAATTAATTTTGTTTCAGACACTCTGACACGTATTCTGATTTTGCAACCATTATCATCAAAGAACAATATAAACTTTTTAAAATTCAACTTTTGCAAAGTTTATAGCGTAAGCTCTTTGATATTGTTCGCAAGATCAAAACATGCGTCAAAGTATAACATCTGCTAAATAACTTTTGAAACAAAAAAGCCACTCTTCCTATTTTAATAATTTCATTTTTATATTTATTATACTTCATCAACGTCAACTGCAGGAAAATTCATTTCTTTTGATCTTAAAAGCATTAAGAAACTTTGAGAAAATGCTTGACATATCACTGGAGAGAATTATATCAAAATAATTTATTTAGGAAAATGAGAGCAGAGCTTTCATAATTATGGAATAATGGCAAGATTACAACGTTGTTAAACAAATATAATTTAAAAAAATATAAATACAAATTATAAACCTTCACTTCAAACTTCCAGTATTGTCTCCCCAGGAAACTATCAAGTTTACTTAAGAAAACTTACATTTTCTCATTCTCAATTAATTTACTTTGTTTAAATATACTTTAATTCTTGAAAATGAAGATTTTATATATTGACAATTGCCAAAGTTATTAATGAAAAAATATTGATACAGTATGTTTTCGGTTATAGTCTAGTATACTTTAACTTGACGTGTGTATGTATGAGTTAATATTTCCGTACGATTTCATTTTCTCTTGTACACAAAGATCCAAAAATATTGTCCACGTAGACAATGTTTCTGGACTATTGCTTTAACTTTGTGTACAATATGGGAGAAAATGAAATCGTACGGAAATATTAACTCATACATACACACGCCGAGTTAAAGTATACTAGACTATATTTCGGTAGGTACCGTTATCTGTCTGTCTGTATGAATGCACTGATATCGAGAGTATATTGCATATTCTTTAGTAAAGGTTTCTATGCCGGTCAACGTATCAGCTCCAAATTTACCATGAATATTCTTCGATATCTTAGAAAAAATACAGTGTTCATGTGAACGATCCATGCTAAGACGGCTGAGGGACGTTTTGTTACTCTTTCAAAAATGGATAGTAATGTGTTCACCTGAAGGGTTCGATGTGACTGATTCAGATGAAAAATACAAAATGTATGCTTACTTATATCATTTGCTTAACTGCTGGCATTGGATGGTATCTAATGGACGTCGTGGCATAGTCTTAAATCTAACACTCTTAAATTACACTTTCTTACTTAACCTGAAAGAGAAATTTGAAACACAGTAAAAGATTATATTTGTAACTTCAAAAAAATATATTGATCTTTTCTAAAAAAATGTTGTTACAGATACAAATTTCAAAGATATGGGTATAAAGTTAATGAATGTATAAGTTTAACAATGACAGTGGTCCACACCACACAGGGTGAGTAATAGGACGATTCAGGCAATGTCTCCAACTATCATCCAATGTTTTATTTTTTAGCAAACGATTGACAAAAAAATTCAATGTAAAAGTTCAATATTTACGAATATGTGGGCTTTTGCTTGCCTGTCTTTATACGTATTTAAAATATCTCAATAATAATTTTCATTCAAAATAATAAAATTATTTATATATTCACACGTTCAGGCAAGGCGGTCCCATGTACTGACTACATGGAAGGATATTTTTTTTCCACCGAATCACTACTGAACTGCCTAACATATAACTTTACCGCCAAAATCAATTGCAAAAAATGAAAATGTACCTTCAAAAATTTTGTCGCTCGAGCCAAATCTCCCCTTAAAATTTTTAATTTGGAACTTTTAACTTGTCCTCATATTTAATATAACACATGAGTTGCATGCCACACAACGTCGGTTCGTAAAAAGAATTTTTATTCTGAAGTAAGTCGGTTTTTAAGGTAGTTGCTAAGTTTTGGTGGTCGGAGCGACGTTACGCCCCGTGCAGCGACAATCATTATAGTCGCTAAAATTACTCTCCGTGGAGCGTCATTCATAAAAAACGCTCCATGAAGCGAATTTTTATAATAGTTTTCAAAATGCAATTTTTGCTATAGTTTTGAAAATTTAACAATTTCGTTGCAAATACGAAAATTAAATATATGCACGGGACCATCTTTTATTATAGTTACAATAATTGAAATTGATTTTCGTAATATTTTGCAAAATCAGGTTTTGGACACTCTTACAAGTTAAAACATGGTTATAAACTAATCTTCCAAAAATATCTTCCGACAGTGTTTTTACATGGAGCACGCGTTTCATGCGAAATATTTCCGGATTTTGTTACAGTCACAAAATATTTTCCTGATGAGATTTTTTTTTGTTTTTAAGCGTGATGATTTTAGATAGAGTTTGGTGCGTTTTTTGACATGACAACGCAATTTTGCACGCACCCTGTGCTCCTATTAACTTTATTGTAGATAATTTATTCTCTATAACTTTGTTTACATATTTTTTTCACATTTCGTATCACTTTGCAGCGTTTAAAGCCTAATCAACCTGCCTGCTTCCCTCCGCCGCGTCTTCCTCCTTATGCTAGATGGGAGTTGTCTCTAACATACTCATGCTTAGGCTATGCCAGCACCTTGGATACTACTCTGGTTTACCTTATGGTGTATATTACTTACCCACTTCATGTTTCTTTTTTGTTATGATGTAAATATTTACCAGTATATTCTAAAGTAGAAAAATAAAATACTTTTTTTAGTGTGAGTTAACTAATAGTCATCCGACTGCAGTTACTGAACTCCGAGTTATTATATCGGCAGAATTCCTTTTTTCGTACTTGGGTTACTTGTTTTTTATTATTATTATTAACCCTTAAAAAAATTATGACAGTTGGTGCATTTCTCAATATAGTTTTAATTCATTTAAAGATTTTGCCATTAAGGTAAATTATAGAGATTGAAAACTATTAATCTCACAATACATGCCCTTCTGCAATGAGCTAACCTTACAGCATTGTTAAGTGCTGCGGTATGCGCTCTGCACTTTGCTTTATTTTTAAAAAGTTTTATCTCCTCCGGAACTGCCTATGATATCGGGATGCAACACACACTAAATTGGTAGTAGTAATGTTGTCTATAAGCTGTACAAGATTAATCGATATTGATCAAGTAGTACTGAGTTAAAATAGAACTGATGGACAAACAAACAGAAATAACACTTCCTGGTTTGAAGAATATAGACGGGCGTATTTAAATAGTTTGGCTTTTATTTTGTAAAAGTTGTATTTTGCAAAACCTGGATGTAATTCATTATTACCAGTTGACTTACGATATTTTGGTAGTATATTAGAAAATTACTTTATAAAATACAATTTGTTTGAAGGTCTGTCAAGATAGAAAGGACTTTGTGTGTATACCCCAGCTTATTACTTCAGCATTTCACGGCAATAAACTTCGACATTCGATATTGAGTTCAGGATGTTTGGAAGGAATTTTATATAATTATTTTTTCGGCGTTTAATATTTCGACAGGTAATATTACTTATTGACTGAAGTGTAATAAAAATAGACTTAAAAATAAGCTTTTGACAAGTTGTAGGTGGTTTATCTGGTTTAATATTTTCCTAAACAATTAATAACAGTAACGGAAAGTTAAATTGAATTTCAACGTTTTCCTTAAATGGCAAAGTTGCTGGGAAGATCGAACATTGGTAATGAAGGGTGTTGTTTAAAATTACAGAAAAATCAAATTTATGTTTGTTTTGTTTTAATTTTTTATTAACTGCCTTGCAAGTTTACACGTTAGGCCTAAGCTGTAGTCTACTATAAGACTGAAACAAAAGCTTTTCTCAAGTATACTAGGGGCTATGGGGTGTAACCCCCCGAGTAAGGGTTTTTGTTACATATATGTCAAATAAACTAAATGTTTCAATGCCAATGTTAGTGTTGCATGAAGTTAATTTTTTCAAATCATTTTGTAATGGTAGTAATTTAATTTCGAATAATTTATGTGTCGTCCCTCCCGACTTGACAACTAGAGATTTTTCGGAAGTACAAGAAATATTTTTATATATTTTTTTGCTTTTTAACAATCCTTAACCATGAAACGCAAGAAATGCTCTATTACTATACTTGAAGTAATCAGACTAAATCAATCGTATACATAAATAATAGTTATTTTGTGTTTTCATATTAATGATTAGATATTTAGTGTATGAGAGTTCTGTTTATTTTTTTATTTTTTTTGAAATTGGTAGAGACTACTGTAATCATATAATACGCTGGCATATCTAGTATGCAAGTCCTTGACTCTCCAAATTTGGCAATAAAATACTATAGATTTTCAACATGTTTATGCCGCGGTTATCGAAATATCTTTCGGTAGTTGTTTCAAATAACACCCTATATTTTAGCGCCGTAACGAGAGAGACCTAATGATTCGTCTGCTACTTTGAAAACTACAAACGGAGAAGTTATTAAACACAGGTTTGTCCGTAAATTATGTAGAAATTATTCCTTCTCGTAGAAATGACAAATTTAATTTAGAAATGGAAATTTCTTGGCGAGTTTGGCGTGATGACGTGTTAATAAAAGGGCTAAGGCAAACTACCGAGAAGTAACTTAAAGGGAACGAAAAGTTATACAACTTAGGAAAACTGTAGTGGTGAAAGCGAATGTACCTTCGCATAACATGGAAAATGGAAACAAGAGGTATTATGGTAGGAGCTGTAAAACTGGATATTATTGATTGAACTGGTTCGTGCGAAATCGCCTCTAAACCTGGAAAGTAGAATATTTGACACAATTTGTAGTCAAATTAACGACATAAATATCTACAGCTTCATGATTAAGAAATAAAACCAAATATAGAGGGTGAATCAGTTAAATGTCCTTAGATTGATTACTGTGCAACCCAAAGTGACGTTGAAATTCTATAGACAGAAGTCAATAGATACTCCAAAAGACTTAAAAGACTTCATGTCCAAACGACGTTTCGTCAACACGCAACAAGTAAAAAGGGTGAATCTATGTTCACGCTTTTGATTCAAAATTTCCGTTTGTTAAATTTCTACAGCTTTTATTTTTTCAAATTTGAAAAATATATATAAGGTAATCGAAAAGAAGAACATAACAATAAAAGAAGCAACAAGTTTTACATAAAGCAGATGGCTTAAGATTTTCATAAAGGTAATAAATTTCAACAGCTCTTATTTTATAAAATATTAACACAGGTTTAGTAGTATCTATGTAATTATATAAATCATCAAAGTTTTCATAATATTGATTGTATAAATTTATAATGCCAAATTCAAGCCAAAAATATTGTACATCATCATTTTTTATTCTTCTTCCTATGATTACCGTCACGGGTCATTTACAAACATCGTTGTAATTGTGGGAACTTGAGGTGAGTGGGCAAGTGAGCTACTACATGGCATAGCAAGTGAGCTGCTACATACACTCCCCCATTAAAAGGGAAGAACAATCAGTTTATGGCAAAACGCACTTTTCTAATAGAAACGGCTGGGATATGGCACTTGTCAACTAATAAAAACGAAGGTTTGACTCTGTCAATCTTGACAGTTACAACCTTAGTCCTATTATCAAAAGTGCTTAGTTTATCAGTACAGGACAAGACTTTAAATGGGCCCTCGTACAAAGGAGATAAGGTAGGTTTAAAACATTCTCTCCAAACAAAAACATAAGCAGAGGTCAAAACGTCAGGGCTGACAAATGATTTTTGACTTCTGTGGTGAAATGCAGAAAACGAAATTAAATTACCAAAATCATCATCATCGATAACATAAGGAGTATCAGGGCAGTTATACGATTTAGTGAAAAATTCGCCAGGTAGCCGTAAATTCTGATCAAATACTAGTTCAGTTGAAGAGCATTGCAAATCGTCTTTGGGGTTAGTTCTAAAAGCTAATAATCCAACAGGAAATTCATCTACCCAATGTGACGTGTTAGCCTTAGCTATTAATGCAGTTTTAAGAGTTCTATGGAACCTCGGGCCATCGGGTAAAACGT
Organism: Leptura quadrifasciata; assembly: GCA_963675555.1. Taxonomy (NCBI): domain Eukaryota; kingdom Metazoa; phylum Arthropoda; class Insecta; order Coleoptera; family Cerambycidae; genus Leptura; species Leptura quadrifasciata. The sequence continues at coordinate 38,641,445 of OY776682.1, forward strand.
TCGATCACAGTCAATATATAAGAATAACCTCTGGGTGGAGGTAATGGTCTAAATTTACATGAATGTGATGGAATCGCCCCTTAGGTATAGCAAATTGATCTACCGGGCTTTTTGTATGACGGATAACGGTTCACGCATATTTTTGCCCACAAGTTACAGTCGGAATTCATTTTGGGCCAGAAATATTTATTCGTAATTAATTTTCTAGTAGCTTTTATGCAAGGATGAGACAAACCAGGAAATATATCGAATATTGTTCGTCGACAAATATCCGGAACATAGGGGCGTATATTTGGTTGAGAAATATCGCACCAAATAAACTCTAAATCCGGAATCTTAATTTCCGCCAAATTGAAATTGGATTTAATTGGGAATCCTTCTTTTGAGCATCGCTCAATAATTTTAAGTTAATTCTTATCAGTTAAAGGGAATTTTCTAATGTGAACTGAAAAGATACATTAATTGAAAGCAGATGTATTATGTACACTAGATAAAGTATCTGCTATGTTATGTTTTCCTTTAATATGACGGATTTAGGTAAAACAAACAATTTTACGATATTCATGTAAAAATTTAAAATGCTTTATAGCAGTGTAAAAGGATAGAGGATCCTTGTCAAACGTTGAATATTCCGCTTGGGCCGTGGTAAGCCTGAAAATAAAGCTAAAGGCGTAAGTAACTATTCACTGTCTCGTTGCTGCAAAACCGTTCCCATGGAGACATTAGAACAATCGACTGTTAGCACCAATAGCATACCGTCAGCACAAGGATGAGCTAACATTGTCGCATTAGCTATAGCCCTTTTGGATCTTGAGAAACTGTCCAAACAGACGGCAGGCCAATTATCTATCACTTCAATGTTATCGTACAGTCAGCGGGTACTAAAAGAATGTAAGGGAACTAAAATTTCAGCGAAATTAGGTACGAAACGGCGATAAAAGTTTACCATACATATAAAACGCTGGAGCTTGTTACCTCCTTTCTCTTATTATTTATTTTTGAGAAAGAATTGAGGCAACATGTGCGGACGACTAGCTGGTTTAAGCCGGAGCAGAGAGCCGTGGGTCCAGAGCATTCGTAAGAGTGGAGAAACTTACCCTTTCTGACATGTACAGCATAAGCGACAGATTTCTGTTTATTTCGAGAAAAGGAGACAAAGAAAAATTGATGTTAAATTGGGCACCATCTATAGTAAAATAAGCAAAATAGTCTCTTTTTCTCGAATAACCAGTCTGCTATAGATCGGACTGAAATTGTTGGTAAGAGAAATAAAAAGATGTTTAAAATGAATGACAAAATATATTACAAAAAAATTAGACAAATCGGTTTGAGACAAATTGAAATGTAAAAAAAATATATATATATATAAAAAACAAATTGATACCAGTATCCTAGGTGGTTTATGGGTCAGGTGGCTGGTTCTGGGACAGCAATCCAGGCCCACAATTGTCTCTTATTGCAAGAATTCTAAATTTTTCTTGGCAATTTACGTCTCTCAATGAATGGGGTGAAAATTGTAGGAAATTTAACCAAATATAAGCACATACAAAATTTATGCAAGTTATTTATGCAAAATTTAAGCAATGTTAGCTATGCAAATATAAGCTAGTTAGCTGTACAAAATATATTTGAATTAGCTGCACGAAACATTAATCTAGCTATACAAAGCTGCAGGAAATTAATTTCAGCTATACCAAAGTAAGCTGATTAGCAGTACAAAAGTAATTTTAGCTATGCAATAGTAATTATTAGCTATGCACGAATTATTATTAGCTATGCACGAGTTATTATTAGCTATGCACTAGTTATTATTAGCTATGCACTAGTAATTATTAGCTATGCACGAGTAAGCTGATTTCTTAGACTATAAATTGCCAAAAAAATGAAAAGGAAAGAGAAAAATATTTTTACAACCATGCGGTACATATAGTATTTTAACTACTTATTAAATTAAGAAGAATTGACTTTGAATTTATTTTAAAAATAACTGAAATTATATCAAAGGCAAAATTTGAAGATTAATTACATTTTAAATAAGTATAATGAAATTACCTGTATGTTAAACACTTTGTAACTGGGATATAAAAATTGTAATATAAATTACTGAAGTCCGCAGTTAAAAATTATAATGTTTGAATCAGTACAAAGGCTGCAAGCAAATGACTTTCTGGTGAGTTTTACTGATAAGGTAAACTTTTTTGTCCTGTTTACTGGAAAACAACGCCACCAAAAAAATGTGAGAAATCTAATTCCCTATTTAAATTGAAAGCTATCAAAATATTGAAATCGTACAAGTATGGCCATCTGTCAGTGGTTAATTTAAGCGCACCAACTTGCCTTGTAGATTCCCATACTCAACTAAAGTAGTGGGCATATAATCGATAAAAGGAATCTATAATAATAGTTTATTTTCCATGCCAGCTGATTTGCCTTTGCAATTTCTATTTTATACATAACAACAAATATTAACAGATGTAAATAAGTAGTAAAACGTATTGATATTATTGATAAGTCAGTAACATATTACATGTTATAGGATTTACTATATATAGAATGAGAGAAGGTAAGGAAAATAACCATATGTACTCCATAGTAAACAAAAATATAAAAATTGAAAAATAGATATCTGATGCAACTAAATTTTGTAGACAAATTGTTTCCTGGGATAATAATGCTGTATTACAACGGATATGAGATACATAATAGTGTTAGTAGAAAAACAGGATTAAGTTCCTAAGATATAAAATTAAGTACATAAAACAGTGTGACATGGTTTAGCAGTTATACATGTAAAATTCTGTTAGTTGAAAACAGTTTCACCTGCAAAAACTGAATCCAAAAAATATACAGGTCGTGCTAACTATCCACAAAACACTAGTTTTTAAATAAAACTGTTAAATGGACATAGGCCATGTAACAGAATGCCTCCCTTCTGGCGAAAAAATTTTTTTTTTAAGGTACGTATAAAAATTTTTGCTTTGCTTTACTCGTAAACATATTATGAAAGTAAACAATACTTTAATATTATTAATTCCTCGTAGGAAACATAAAATACAAAATTGAGAAAGCGAGCGAAGGATGAGTGACAAAATACATTCTCTACCAGAAGTTCTACGTACAGGGAGCAAGTGTTTGACCTAAACTGAAGAAATCTTCGGAACTAAGTAATGAAAAAAATGTGAAAAGTTGTGTTGTGAAATTTAAAAATTGACAAAAAAAAATGGATAAAATTAATTTTAAGGAGACGACTTAATGTCGAAATCCTACAGACATTATAACGTCTGAGCAACTGTGAAGCCGTTGCTAGTACTAAAATTGGTAGAGTTTTATAAAACTAATACCACGATACATATAATGTAATATTATATGCCAATATAGGTTAGCAAGAAGTGAAAACTTGTGGTATTGTTAACCTACAATTCAAGTGTATAGCCGTTGAGTGCTAAAACTGATAGTTCAAAACAAATCAGATAGTACATGTAAGATGTACTATAGTTAAATCAGAAAAATTGTTCTAAAAAATCAAAGTTAAAATCGTGAGGCGAAGTAGAGAAGCTAGAAAAAAATTTAAATTTATCTAGGTAGGAGAATTCTATTAATTACGGTAAATAGAAGAAACATAAACAAGAAAGAAAAGAAAGAGGAAAGTACTGAATACCCATAAGGCTGGTTTTCAGAAAGGTGATTAAAATAATCTAGTAAAAATATAAAACTTATGGTTTTAAACTTTTAGTTGTCAAAGTTTTGAGGTTATGGCTTCTTATCCAAGGTGGTAGGAAAAGATTAAACCAAATTGAAGTAAAGAATCGTATAGGGATTCACAGAAAGCACAAAAAGAAAGAAGAAAAATACAAACACAAAAGAAGAGAAGAGACGGTGTTGTTGTCTATCGTTATGAGAATCCACAAGTAAAATTATAAGTAGAGGTAAGTACTCCTGTTCGGAAAGTTGAACAAAGGAAAAAGAAATAATTATAATATTTTTACATTTGTAGGTTCTCATCATCTGGTAACGTAAGCTACCGGATGTTAATTTGCTCCCACCCCTGAACCTTCGTGGATCTGAAGAAAGTAGAAATAGAAAGTTATAGATCCAGCCGGAAAATACATAAAAGACAAATAACTTTTTACTAAAGTTACCTCTGTACGATAATAATGAACACTGTACGTTATGCAAAAGGTTGACTCGCGTATTCTCACTGGAGAAAAAGTCTGGCTAGCAAGCGATGGTGAGGAAACGTACTTATTAAAGGTTAGTATTTGAGAAAATTTTCTCAACGTTAAAGAAAATATTTACATAATAACAATTTAGGGCAGTGTATATCTCACAAGTAAGATAACTTATAGGTAAGATATGAAAAAGAAATCTTTTTAATAAACAGATCTCAAAAAATTGTTAATGGAAGAAATATTTTTAGAAAATATTTCCAGAAAAATATAGCTAAATATTTTTTTTACTAATTTACAACTTAATTAAACTAATATTTACAATAATATGTACAGTACTTAAGCAATGAATGATAAACATATGTGATATATGATATAATTCAGTGATACTTAAATTAAGGAGTGCATGAATTATTAGTGAATAAAATGCACGAAGGACTTAATGAATAATGCATCAAGGACTTAAAGAGTAATGGATAGGGGACTTAACTTAATAATGCTTAAAGGACTTTAAAAAAATAATGGCCATTTTATATACAAAATTTACAAGAGAATCATCCTCGAAAGAGGAGCGGGAGGAAATTTTTTTAATTTCCGGATGAGTGAAACAATTCACTCAAAAAAATGAAGTATGTAGAAATGGTAGCATGCCATGTCTACAGATATAGTTAACCTTGAAAGTTAATCCAATACATCCCTTCGTTAGAGATTTACGAAGAAAAAAAATATCGACAAACGATGGTACGTACTAGTACCAAAAAGAAATTGCGTAAGCTTTGCTTACTGGTATACCAAAAAAATTATTATACTTATTGTATAATTTAAGGAAATTTACCAAAAATAGACACTCAAAAAAAATCAAGAGACATAAAATAGGTATTTAAGTGAATCGTGATGTTTACTTTGTTTTGATGATCCGATTTAAAAAAAAACATTCATTTCCTTATTCTGTTATCACTGAAATATTGGAGTTTGAACCAAAATATGGTTTCAACTTTGAAATATGGTAATTTCCAGCGGGACTACCATCCATATGTTCCAATTCATATGAAACATTGGAAATGACGTTTCGGACTGTACATAAAACATAACGATTAGCTAATTTTGCAGAAAAATCATTTTCTTTATCGCTTTTCACAAAGTTTCTCCTCCAGACTATGTCACCAATTTGAAAAACGCGATCTTTTCGTCTTAAGTTATAGTAGTTACTACTTCTTTGGTAAGCTTTGTTAAGTCTTTCTTGGACCAGTTTATAAATTTCTGGCAATTTGTCCAGCTCATTGGCAAAAAGTTTGCGATTATTATCTAGATCTGGTAAAGTTATATCGGAATCTTTATCACCATAGCTGCCTCGAATAGGTAGCTTTCTACCAAAATTTAAAAATGCTGGCGTGAAACCAGTAACCTCGTGTACAGCTGTATTGATGGCAAACTGAATCTCAGGAATTTGTAAATCCCATTTTTTATGAGAATCTTTAATGAAGCATCTTATAGCTGTACCGATCGTCCTGTTTACACGCTCGACTGGGTTAACTTGGGGGTGGTAGAATAGGTTGAAAAATACCTGAGGAATACTAAATTTCGCTATAAACTTATCGAATTCCTTGCTTTTATGAGCTGAAGCATTGTCTAAAAGTAATGTCCTTGGGACACCATATGTTAAAAATACTGATTCCAAGAAAGAAACAATAGCTTGAGACGTTGCACGCCGTACAGGCCTCATTATAACGTACTTAGTAAAATAATCTACCGCAACTAATAAAAATCGATTACCTTTCGAACTAGGCGGAAAAGGACCTTTTGTATCGTAACAAACAAGTTCAAAGGGAAACGTAGCTTTTTTCTCAGCACCCATTAAACCACATTTTTGATCGTTCGGAGGTTTTTCTCGTCCGCAAATATGACACTTACGAACATATTTTAAAATATCTTGACGCATCTTAGGCCAATAAAAACTTTCTGCGACTTTTTTAAGCGTTTTATAAAAACCCATGTGTGCACTTGTAGGTACATCATGGCTGTCTTGAATTACTTGACGTCGCTGGTCAAGAGGAACTACTAATTTCCAGTCAGAAATATTAGTTTTTAAAATTAATTTCCTTTGCGTATGTTTAAAAATATACCCATCTTTAACCATCCACTGTGGATATTTTTCTGGCCTCTTATTGATGTTCTCTCGCATTTTTATGTACCAAGGTTCAAGATTATCGAGTGAAATATCTAACAGGTTGATATTTGCATCAGGTATATTTACTAAAGTAGGTGAAATTTCAGAAAAGTTATTTTTATAAAATTTACGAACTGTATTTTTCCACTTCTCCCAATCAAAAATGTCAGTTTTAGGTTTAACTTTGAAATTTGAGAAAATATGTCTATTTGAGTCATTTCTGGAATGCTTTTTAAACTTAGAATTAAAAATTACTCGGCCTCTAGGGTTATTTTTCTGCCGTGGGCCTGATAAAACAGCAGAAAACCTTTCTAGTTTTTTGGATTGCACTCTGGGCAAGTCTTAGAAGTAAAATTAGGTTTTCCACATCGGAAACAAAACCTATTTCGAGCTTGTCCACACTCGTGAAAGCTATGACCTTTCTTTTGACAATTCCAACAAGAAATAGAAAATTTATTATTATTTGATGTACCCGGAACAGCATTTTCTTGATTCAAATTATTATTTAGACTAATATTTTTGTTACTTTTGCTTTTAGAATTGAAATTATTTTTATTTTTAGGTGATGGAGGATTTTCTACATATGCCAAGTCAGTTTCGAGGACACATGCTTTAGGAGATGGAGAATAATAATTATTTTTCATTTGTGTAGCCAAATCTATTTTCTTGCATAAAGTTAATAGTTCGGCTGTATTTTTAATATCTGTTAAAGCTAATGCATGAATATATTTAGGCAAAATGTTACGTCTAATTATTTTTAACTTCTCCTCTTCACTTAAAACAGTATCTAAACGATTAAATAAATTTTGCATTGTAGCAACAAAAATATTTATGGACTCTGACTGTCCTTGTCTACGAGATTTTATCTCATCTAACAATTTTTCATCATAATCGCATACTAAAAAAAGCGATTTTAAGCTGTTCTTCAAGCTCTTGCCAATTGGATACAATAGATCTGATTGACCGATAAACAATTAAGGCCTTGTCAGTAAATAAATCAATACTAGACTCAAATAATTGTTGTTCCGATACATTCCTAGCGGCAGCAAGTTCCTTGACTCGTTCGAGAAAAGCTTTTAAATTTGACTTTCCGTCAAACTGAATTCCCCATTTATAAACTGGGACATATTTCTTGTCAATTGGGTAATTAATAGGTGAAATATTTTCTAATTTAGGAATAATTTTAATTTCTAACCTTGCATCAATTTCCTCGCAAGATGCGACTGAGTCATCTTTAAATTCCTGCAGGTTAATATTTAACTCTGTTGGTTCTTCCGGAACCACGAATCTATGCACTCGATTTGTTAGGCATATTAAACGATTTGAAATTATTAAATAGGATGTGTCCTCCTTGCATGCTGAAAAATCGTGAACTAAAGCAGTTAGTTCAGCGATAGTGTTGGTGATTGCAGTTTTTTCTGTTTCGACATTGAAGCTAGGATCTTTTAATGATTGAAATTCGCGTTTTTGCTTTTTTAATAAATTGTCTAATATCATCCGTTTTATATCTAAAGTTTTATTAGATGCCTTAACATTTCGAATACGTAGTTCATAATCTACCTCAGATTCCGTTAAATATCTTACACAAAATGGAAGTTCCATGTTAACAAGAAATGTAAAGAAGTAAATTAAAAGTTTTTATTAAGAACCCAACTGGCAATAAATTGTATGTTTTAAATAGCAAATGAATGTAGTTTTATCTGTTGTCAAGAGATAAAAAAACACAAACAATTTTATCTATCAAATAAAAAAACTGTTGTTTCAATTTTAACTTTCCAGAAATAAATCAAATTAAACACTTTAAGCAGCAAAATAATATTTCAGGTAGGTATAATTCCACAACTTCACTTTCACTAATAAAGAATATTTTAAGAAAATATTTGGACTTGTAAAATATTTGATATTTAAGGACGCAAATTTTCTGTATACCATAGAATTCAATTGTTGTAAGCAAAAATATATGCAAAAATATATAATAAAAATTTTTAGACAAAATGAAATATAAGCAAAAATATGACAACTTAAGAAAAAATTATTTTCTTACCAAAAATTTAAAAATTTGTCTCATATGCAATACATTCAAAAATTGGGGTTTCACCTCTCTTACTACTCTTACTATATAAATATGTTTATTGAATTGAGCCCTACACATTTGTCGCCAATTATATTGTTTCGGGCCCCACACGTTGGTCGCCAATTATGTTACCTCCTTTCTCTTATTATTTATTTTTGAGAAAGAATTGAGGCAACATGTGCGGACGACTAGCTGGTTTAAGCCGGAGCAGAGAGCCGTGGGTCCAGAGCATTCGTAAGAGTGGAGAAACTTACCCTTTCTGACATGTACAGCATAAGCGACAGATTTCTGTTTATTTCGAGAAAAGGAGACAAAGAAAAATTGATGTTAAATTGGGCACCATCTATAGTAAAATAAGCAAAATAGTCTCTTTTTCTCGAATAACCAGTCTGCTATAGATCGGACTGAAATTGTTGGTAAGAGAAATAAAAAGATGTTTAAAATGAATGACAAAATATATTACAAAAAAATTAGACAAATCGGTTTGAGACAAATTGAAATGTAAAAAAAATATATATATATAAAAAACAAATTGATACCAGTATCCTAGGTGGTTTATGGGTCAGGTGGCTGGTTCTGGGACAGCAATCCAGGCCCACAATTGTCTCTTATTGCAAGAATTCTAAATTTTTCTTGGCAATTTACGTCTCTCAATGAATGGGGTGAAAATTGTAGGAAATTTAACCAAATATAAGCACATACAAAATTTATGCAAGTTATTTATGCAAAATTTAAGCAATGTTAGCTATGCAAATATAAGCTAGTTAGCTGTACAAAATATATTTGAATTAGCTGCACGAAACATTAATCTAGCTATACAAAGCTGCAGGAAATTAATTTCAGCTATACCAAAGTAAGCTGATTAGCAGTACAAAAGTAATTTTAGCTATGCAATAGTAATTATTAGCTATGCACGAATTATTATTAGCTATGCACGAGTTATTATTAGCTATGCACTAGTTATTATTAGCTATGCACTAGTAATTATTAGCTATGCACGAGTAAGCTGATTTCTTAGACTATAAATTGCCAAAAAAATGAAAAGGAAAGAGAAAAATATTTTTACAACCATGCGGTACATATAGTATTTTAACTACTTATTAAATTAAGAAGAATTGACTTTGAATTTATTTTAAAAATAATTGAAATTATATCAAAGGCAAAATTTGAAGATTAATTACATTTTAAATAAGTATAATGAAATTACCTGTATGTTAAACACTTTGTAACTGGGATATAAAAATTGTAATATAAATTACTGAAGTCCGCAGTTAAAAATTATAATGTTTGAATCAGTACAAAGGCTGCAAGCAAATGACTTTCTGGTGAGTTTTACTGATAAGGTAAACTTTTTTGTCCTGTTTACTGGAAAACAACGCCACCAAAAAAATGTGAGAAATCTAATTCCCTATTTAAATTGAAAGCTATCAAAATATAGAAATCGTACAAGTATGGCCATCTGTCAGTGGTTAATTTAAGCGCACCAACTTGCCTTGTAGATTCCCATACTCAACTAAAGTAGTGGGCATATAATCGATAAAAGGAATCTATAATAATAGTTTATTTTCCATGCCAGCTGATTTGCCTTTGCAATTTCTATTTTATACATAACAACAAATATTAACAGATGTAAATAAGTAGTAAAACGTATTGATATTATTGATAAATCAGTAACATATTACATGTTATAGGATTTACTATATATAGAATGAGAGAAGGTAAGGAAAATAACCATATGTACTCCATAGTAAACAAAAATATAAAAATTGAAAAATAGATATCTGATGCAACTAAATTTTGTAGACAAATTGTTTCCTGGGATAATAATGCTGTATTACAACGGATATGAGATACATAATAGTGTTAGTAGAAAAACAGGATTAAGTTCCTAAGATATAAAATTAAGTACATAAAACAGTGTGACATGGTTTAGCAGTTATACATGTAAAATTCTGTTAGTTGAAAACAGTTTCACCTGCAAAAACTGAATCCAAAAAATATACAGGTCGTGCTAACTATCCACAAAACACTAGTTTTTAAATAAAACTGTTAAATGGACATAGGCCATGTAACAAGCTGCTTAAGTGTTGTTGGCAGAGTAAAATTATTAATAATATCTACTCGCTCACTAGATGATAATATACCAGCTGAAGAAATATGATGTCCCAAAAATGTTAGACTGTCAACTCCTAAAATACATTTAGACGGTTTATATTTATGCCATACTTGTTTAATCTTTGAAGAACTATTTTTAAATATTGCAAATGTTGCAAGCTCTTGACTTACTTGCTACTAAAATGTCATCTAAATAGATGAGAACGAATGATAATCCGGAAAGCACTTCGTTCATGAACCTCTGGAAAGTTTGGCATAGCAATCGCGTAAATTCTAATAAACCAAAAGGGGTGGTATAGCTGTTTTAAAAACGTCACTTTCTGCGATGGGTATTAGATGATACGTACGGATCAAATCAATCTTCAAAAAAATTGTACAGCAATGCAATTGGGAATTAAAATCGTGAATGCGAGGTAAGGGATACCTGTCAGGCACTGTAACCATATTCAATTGCTGATAATCTCCGTAAGGTTGCCGGTCACTGAGGTCTTTTTTAGCTACCATATGAAGCGGCGAAGAGACGGAAGGATATGAAGGTTTACGTATGCCCAATTCTAGTATATGGTTAAATTCATTTTCAGCTAATTTGAACTAATATTGTCTAGTCTACGTGGACGTGAAAATGGTAAATGTAAATTGTAATTCGGTGAACTTATTAAATTGGGAAATTGTAAAAGGAGTTTGTTGTATTCGTTCATCAGAGGGAACAATTTAGGAGAATCTACTGGTCCTCTATGTAGCAAACAATTTAACGATAAACTAGTTGTGTTATGAATTAAACGTACACTTTTTAAATCAACTACCAAACCAAAATGGGACAAAACAATCGGCCCCAATGATTTGCAATTCAATATCAGCAATATCAAAAACTAAAAGAAAAACTCTGCGTAGGTTCAAATTAACTCTTAACAATTTTTTACCATATTTGTATATAATAGAGCCATTAGCTGCGGTCAAAATCACATCCGGAGTTTTATTGAAATCTATAAAAAGATTGCAAGGTGTAACAGATAAATCAGCTCCAGTATCTATTAGAAAACGCCAGTTATTTGTCCGGTCATAGACAAAAAGTCGACGTTTACTGTCAGATATGCTAATGTCAGGGGTCAAAACATTAGCAACCTCTACTCATTCGGAATTATTAACTAAAGTGTTACGTGTACACCAGATCCCACCACAGCGAAAAGCTTTCTCTTTTTAGAGTTGATCCCAAAAACAAACTGTGTTATTTATAGGATCGAAATTATTACGGGCACTAGTACGGTTCGAGGAACGGGCCCTAGAGTTGTTTCGACTTCTACAATTACTACAAAATAAAGAAGAGGCTGGTGGATCAGAATTTACAGAAGTGACTTTGTACTGAATAGCATGTAGTTGTGAATTATAAACTTCTTGCTGCTGCTAAAGTACTCTAAAAAGTATCTGAATTTTTTTAAACCAATACAATACCACAATACCAAATCCAATACACAAGGTATGGATTCCACGCTAAAAGGGGATACCGATGCACTTTCAATCGGACCTTGGAAATAAATGCCACCGTCGAGTTCTGTCACGATTCCCAAATACGATCCACAATATCTATTATCTCCTTAGTGTCTGTCTTACCAGAGGCGGTAATTGCAATAAAAATAGTTTTGGATAAGCGCATTCCATAATTTAATAAGCATTCCGATAAAAATCGAAATCTCCCATCTGGGAACCAGAGAGCAAGTTATCTAAACGCTTCCCCTCACTAGAAGTCATATGCTTTAAACTGACATACAAATCCCTTTCAGGAGGGTTAGCTATAATATAGTAAACATTGTTTATAACTTCTAAAGGTAAACTAGCGACTACCTGATAATATTTTTTACGATCGTTGCTAATGCGAGCCACGGCAAATTGAGACATACTGATCGTGATCCGTAACTACGGAATCATCAACTACAATTTGATTTGTGGGCTGTACCATCATGAATGACTAATTGTTCTGTCTCGTTTAATAAGAGGTGATGAAGACACAACTCACTTACCATAAACTATTAGCCAAAATATATCCTTACGGTAGACGTCTTCCTCGCTTCTCCAACAACCGTACAGACAGAATCAATCAACACTACCCAAGATAATCCTCGAAAATCTTTTTAAAAATAAAAAACATATCCATACACTTCTGTGGGAGCCAAAAATATATAGCAACAACCACGACTGCCGTCTTTTCAGGAGGACAATACAGAATCACACGTCGGGTCACCAATATATAGCAGTATCTATATAATTACATAAACCATAAAGGTTTTTATAATATTTATTGTATAAATTTATAATGTCAAATTAAAATCCGAAATATTGTACATCATCATTATTATATATTCTTCTTCTTCTTATGGTTACCATCACGGGCCACTTACAAACATCGTTGTAATTGTAGGAACATGAAGTGAATGGCCAAGTAAGCTGCTACATAACATAGCAAGTGAGCTGCTACAACAGGCTTACAAAAATATATAAATGTAAGAGAAAATCGAAGGGTTTTCAACATTTATATAAAAAAATGTAAACTCATAATTAAACAATTATACTAATTCACAAGTACCTATAGAAAAACCTTTAATTTTTTGTTGAAACTTTTATAAAGAAAACATATTTAATACATAGTACATATTTAAGAATATTTTATCATTTAATCGTTTTTATATTGTTTGGAACTGATTTCACAAGTTTAGATTGTATTATTATTTGTACATAAAAGTCATCTCTGAAATTTAATTATCTGCGGTCCGATGTATATTGTTTTTCTTGGTAAAAATTGATAATTGCCCATAACTTGTCACCACATAATAAACGATTTTTTATCTTGTTATATTCTCTTATGAAAAATAAATGCTATAATCCATTATAATACCGAGAAATTCAAAAGCGGCTGTTATCCAAGACAAAAACATTCAGATTATAGAACTGCTTTAAATTTAAGAAAAAATTGCTACAATATGGTGACCCCATGGAAAACAAAAGTGAACCTGTGTAAAGAGTTAGAAAATGTGTGTGTGTGTGTGTGTTGAAAATAATCTGCATATTTCAATAAGTGCTGAAAAAATAATCGTTTTTCGTTATTCTGTGTCAAAAAAATTCTTTCTGAGCATAAATATCATCCTTATAAAGTGCACCTTGTTCACCATTTGTAACCTGGAGATCCACACAGAAGAGTTGATTTTCTTTCCCTTTTACCGGTACATATATCAGGGAAATAATATGTTATCTATGGAGGAATGGAAGATGTTTTCTTAATAATAGTGTGGTAAACACACAATTAACGTTATGATACAATAACAATCAAATCATTTTTTGTATCAGTCAATCAATCATGTGTGTTGTGGGCATTTTAAATATGTATTTAGTTATATGATGGTAAACTAATGGCCACCGACATCTACATTCTCTGGCGAGCGAGATTTACTAGAAGATGTTCTCATTGGCGTACGGTAATTTCAAGAGGATGTCGAGCATTGGAAGAACTGTTTCAAATTATATAGACAAGATTTTTAGATGTCAGTCGATTGAAAGGAATGGTCCACTTAGTTGACCTGTTCAAACAGCTGGATGAATTCACTTGACTTCTTTTCGTGGGGTCACTTAAGAAATATGGATTACGGGAAAACCATACAAGACTAGGCTGATTTGCAAAATAAAACTATTCTAGTTCCGCAGCAATTAGACGAAATACATTCTTTATTAGCTGCCTGTGATATGGAACTTACGCGTCGGTACAACATGTGCATATTATGTGTATTTTAATTAAAAAGAAAGTACAATTAGCATCTCAAGGATATGTTTGACTTATTGATATTTTTTATTAGGCCTTTGAGATGACAGGTGCTTAATTTTTACGATCGGTTACCCATAACTGTAAAATTATCTTTTGGTACATTTGGGTATTAAACAACGGTCGCCAAATCTATATTGCATATTAATATTTTAACATTTATAGTGAAAGAACTGATGTGGTGTCGCAAAAATAGAAGTGATATATCCATTTATATTGACGCAGTAATACTTTGAAACCATAAATTCGATAATCCACTACCTTTATGGCAATTTTTATGATTTAGTATCTGTAAAGTGCCTTTACTCGATTCATTCGAATTAACTTCGATGTGAAAGAGCTTTGATTGCAGTTATTTTTGCAAATATGTATCGGAGTTGACGCAATTTATAACATATCATTAATTACGACAACATTAGTGTAAAAGTGAAAGTTTCAGGCGCCCACAACTGCTCATCTTTTTGAACAGTGAAAATTTTAGAAAATATTGACTGTGTACTTGATTTCAGTAGCATGATGTAAAATTTTAACCACGATAAAACAGCAAAAAGTGATTAAAGAAAATATTATTTTACATAGTAGAAATAATTTCTTAGAATGTTCAATGAACATTGTCACTATTATATGAAATTTTTCAAGAAGATACAACACTGTGTACATGAGATAAGAAGTCAGTAATGCTTGAGACGTGTCAGATTTAACTTTGTTATAGAAATACGGTAAAATGAAATACTTAAAGAAAGTTTAACGAAGTTAAGTGTGGTTTTAAAAGCTTCTCTTAGGATAATACAAAAATCATTTTCCAAGTGTTGGAGGACACACGTATGAGCAGTTAAATAAGGTGAATTCTGGACAACAAAGAGTCAATCAGATGCAAAGTGCGCTCCAAACAAAACACAATGTAAAAACAATATTGGTATAGCACATGAAAGCGTACATTGCCTTACTAATTCGAGATTTAGAGCTTTTTCTTCATGAATACCCTAGAGAAATATGTTGTCTGACTAAACACTAGTTGAATCCAGATATTAGCAATATCATGAAAATTAATGGGTATCAGATTTGTAGTATGTACACAAGAAGAAGCTACATACATGGAAGAGTACCTACTGATACTAGTTCAAGAAAATATTAAGTGCCAAGAAACGCACGAGGTAACAAAATTTGCAGTAGAAAAAATATGTGAGTGCTGTGCAGTGAAATTTGAAATAAATAAATATAAATTTGTTATTCTAGCTTTGTATACAAGACCTAAGGCCGACATAAACTTATTTTTTGGTATATTATGTTCTTGCTTGTCATATATACAAAAACCATGCAAGAAACAGAATGTAATTCTATGTGGTGACTTTAATATTAATACTTTATTAAGAAGTTCTGAAATATCAGATTTCATTAACCATTTAAACTATAAAAACTATAATGTTAAACTAACTATAATCGAACCAATCAGATTCTCATCTACGTACAATTCATGCATTAACAATATTGGTTGGTTATAATTAAAACACAAATCAAGAATAAAATTCAACGACAAGAATAATGTTTATTCTGACAAAATCAAATTTTGTTATAAAACCCTAAACTCCCTACTAAAATAACTTAACTAATATAAAAACAATGAATGAAATAACACAGATTAAAAACCTTTAGTCCGTTTCTTCCTGTGTTCACACTTCTTTATTCCTTAGATCGGTGACTTCTTTCTTCTGGTACCTTGGATCGATGACTTCTTAATTCACTTCTTTCTGCTTCTGCCTTCAGTTGGATTATATAGGACCTTGTCCTTATATAAATGCCTCGCTGACGTATGTCTCTGACTTTCGCCTCTAGCTTTAAAATAAATAATAATTATTTACTTATTGCTTGTTATTGTTTCCTCAGCTCGTCAGGTTCTTTTTACTTTATCCTTTGCTGAAATTATTTTAATATTTCTTCTTGTACTTTATTATTAATCTTTATAAACTCTTTTAGATATTTTCTTTATGTTAATGTCGTAAAATTTACTAATTCATTATTTATTATTTTTCCGTTCCCTGGTAATCTTTTCTCCGCCATCTTCCTTTTCAAACTCCTGTCAAAATAAACTTTTCTAACCTCCAAATCTTTCCAAATTATCCCTAACCATCAAATATCTTCTTCCTCTTCTGTATGTTTCTAACCTCAAACTGCAAAATAATATTTATTGCCTTATGGTCTGATAATCCTGGGTCAAACACCTCCGTCTTATATTTATAACATGAATTAATTAGGATGTTATCCAAACAATTTTTTTGTCTTGTATTTTCATAAATAATGTGCTGGATGAGAATGAATTTATTAAATCTAGGAATTTCAAGTATTTCTTATCAGTGGTATTAAATTTGATGTTAAAGTCACCATTTATTATTATATCCCTTTTAGAGGTCTTGAGTTTATTTAGTATGTGATTAAATTTTGATAAGAAAGTAGTAAAATCCCCCAGAGGTGACCTATAAACAGTCAAAATTAATAAATTTAATTTGTCACATTCGACTGTTATAATTTCGCAGTGAACCTCTATAGTACAAGAATTTATGTCACCACAGGGAATAAAATTAAAACATTCTTTTTAACTCAGAATTGCAACTCCACCATGAATTGTATTTTTTCTATAGTAGCTTGTTATGACCTCATATTTATTAAAAACCAGATTTTGCATTTCATGCTCGGTCGAACAATGTTCAGAGAAGCTAATTTTTATCACATAGAAATGCTTCAAATTCATGCACTTTAGTATGCACTGACTGTACGCTTAAATGTAACACTTCCACTTGCACATTACCTGTAGTTTGAACTCCTGAAGTTCTTTTGTCTGTACCTATTCTGTTGAAATCTTGTTTGTGGACGAAAAAGCTTTTTGAAATTATATTTTGATACCTCGACACCTGCTGGCCATATTTTGGCATCCATGATATCCTTATCCAGGTCTTCATCTGCAGTCATTTTAAGATAATTAAATATTCCCAAATTTTGGATTTGTTCTACTACGAATTTACGATTTTTGAAATTGTTTTCCAAATGATCTTTTAAATTTTTAGTTGTATAGTTGTCATGTATTTGATATAAAGTACCAGTTTTTCTTGCCCACCACCAAATTGCTGTTTGTTATCTTTGTTTGAACCTGCTATTTTATATGTGGTTTTTTTCTTGCGTCGTGTCAGAGATGTATTATTACGTAGCGTTGTTGGTAAATTACAGTGACCATCTAATGTTTGTTTGTGTGTCGAGATTCCTGCTCCTAAACTTGGTTTATTTACAGAATCTAGGTATTCGGCAACTTCACTAGGTGGCTCCTCTATGAATGGTAATAACTTACTCAATAGAATAATTTGTTGCCTTAATGCACTTATAGTGTCCTTTTGCTTACTTATCACCATGTCCTTTTGATTTAATAATTGTTTTAAGTACATTACTTCTACTTTGGAGAAATCATGTTAATAGACAGTATAGTTACATTTTAACCTCTCCACAATAAAATTGTGAGAGGTTACTAAAATTGGTTCAAAAACGAAAATTGAGATAACATCAAATTTTTACGTTTTGAGGTCCTAGGAACCCAAAAAAGTGGTTATTGAAAAATGTCTGTGTGTGTGTATGTGTGTATGTATGTGTGTATGTATGTGTGTATGTGTGTTAGCACGATAGCGCCGAAATTACTGAACGGATTTGAATGAAACTTTGCGTGTGCGTTTCTTTAGTGTCCCAGAAGATCTGAAAAGGTTTTGGTTGAGATCGGATTACGTTTAGTGCCATTTTGACGCAACAAGTTGTTTATTTTATATTTACTTTCAATTTACAATGGAACCATTGAAAAGCAGTTAAAATTCTGATTTCAACGATATATCACACTTCCACCCGTTCGATTTGGTTTCCGTGAAAAAAATTAAAAACAGCAAATATGGCATAGATCGCATTTCGCATGACATGATCGATGCGCGTAGCGGTTACATCGTGAAAGTCGTCACATCACGTGTCAATTCACGTGTGAGGGTTTCTTCACTGCTCTAGAAGTAGAGCGGATTACGTTTAGTGCCGATTTTAAATATATATACAGACAAATCGAAGAATTAAACTACAAATATTCCTCTAAAATCTATTAAAATTACTGAAATGCTAATGCTTGATTTAACAAAGACAGCCGCGAGCGATCGGATTGCAATGAGGAAATTTTGATGATTGTCATTGTCATCGTTTGTCATCCGATAACGTTGGTGTCATGTCATGTTAATAAGATTTCGGCACATTTGTAACTTTTAGTGGATTGTCACAAACTTTAAAGGTATATGTAACAATATCAAAATCATATGCTTTCTGTACCTTCGTTGGTGAATTTATTATAGATTATCACTTTACCAATTTTCAGTTTGTTGCTTTACAAATCTGTAGTATTAAGGATAACTAGACTTTCTTAGTCGTTCAAGTGATGTTAAAGTTGTTAATATCCTAATAGTATGTTATTCAACGAGCGATAATGTAGGTAATAACTCGCATAGATGATTGTAAATTCATTAAGTTGAGGGTTTTTTAGTGCCCCAGAAGATCTGAAAAGATTTTGGATGAGATCGGATTACGTTTAGTGCCGTTTTGTTACACAATTTAATGCTCTTTTCGGCTTCAAAGATCCACCGAGTGGGGAGGTTCCAGCCGCTTCCAGTAGCTGCCGATTTTTTTATCTACAACTAAATATGAATAAATAACTCAAAATATGAAAAAAGGGGAGTCAAAGACTCTATTGAGCATAATGTAAATAAAGGAAAATAAATAAATTTTTAAAGTACATGTAGAATCAAAATGTAATTGAGTGTTAAGTGAACTAACATTATTAGAATTGGAGTGTCTAAGAATTTCTAATGATTCTAAGTTATTGAGTAAAATCCCTTTACTCGCTAAATGCAAAACTGCAAAACCAGTTTCTAGATCAAAATTGTGGTTTCCATTTAAGTGACGTTCCGCAAAACCTGAATTTAATCTTAGAATTTCAGGTGTTCTTCTAATCCCGTTTTAAAATTTCTATAAGTTCTACCTTTGTATATACTATTACAATAGTAACCTCTTATCTCTCTCTCTTTTAGACACACAGCTTTACGGTTAATAGTTTTATATACACACCACGATAAAATCAAATTCAGATTATAAATAGCGTAGGTACTACAACCAATCACGCGTTCCATCACTATTAAAAACAAAGCACTTACGGAAATGGCACCTTGATTTAAAGACTAACAAACACACAAAAATAATTAGGTTATAGAACATCTCCATGATTTGATTAGACTAGACCAATAAAATGACAAAAACACAAACTGTTTAATTTCTTATCCTAACGGCTTGATACTGGAATAAAATTAAAATTGAATTAGTGTGTGAGATGTCTATATCCTCCAGCAACAGTAAAAACATATAGAAAGTAAACATTTTCTTTCTTGTGGGTGTCAAACGGGATATAAATTTGAATACATTTTTGCAAAGTTTTTTAAAAAAAGCTATTTCCACTTTTGAAATTCTCTCACTGAATTCGTCATCTTCGACCTAGAAAACCTCAGCATACGAAGTTAACAAAAATAATCTATGGATACGAAAACTATTCTAGTGAAACTGATATTTTTGATATGTTGTTATTGGTGGTTAAAATCCACAGTTGCCGTATCTCCACCTGTTTCAGAATCGTCGCCATCTCGAAAAATTTTTGGAATCGATTTATCTTGTGCTCTGTTGGTCGGAGAAAAAGTGTCAGAACAAAAATTGTGGCTCTCGAAATTTGTAATATTTTTTGTATGAATTTTTTTAACTGAGGCCGAGCTCCTTGTACTTAGTTCCCAAAAAGATAAAGGGCGTCAAAAATCAAAACCGAGAAATTTATTATAAAACTTATAAATCTCAAAAAAAATCTATTAAAAACATATACCGTCTGTCCATTTTACGAGGGACACACCAAATATCTCGTTTAATATCTATTGTAGAAGAATAAAGTTTTAGAAACTGTTATCCTATTTTTTGTGAGCTATATTTCAGTAAAAAGAAATTTGAAATTCATCGCCTACTTTGTGAGATATATTACAAAAATATTTGAGGAGAGTCAGATTTTGTAGATGGTTGTTAAATAAAAAAAGAAATGACTCGCTGATATGTAGTAAAATTCTTTGGTCGGACGAATCAAATGTTTCTAATAATGGATTTTTCAATAGAAATATGCATTATAAGTAGATACGAAAAAATACACACTGCTGCAGAGAGACTGCTTTCCAAGAAAGGTTTTCTACGAATGTTTGCGTGGGTCTTTTAGGGACTAAAGTAATTGGATTGGATAGATACCTTAACTTCCTGCAAAATGAATTTCAAGATTTTCTTTATCAATTAACAGTAGCAGAAACAACAAGATCGGGCTTCACCTTATGCTGCTGTAATATATACAAATTATTTAAACATGTCTCTTAGAGCACATTTGTATACTAGAATGCATGGTGCACAGTTTGAGCATTTATAGTTAGAAAAATAAATAAACACATTTTCTTTTCAGTATGGTAGTAGGCAGTACTGTTATACATAGTTTTTCGTTTTTTTTGAACGTTCATTTTACGTACTTATGTTTTTATTTATGAGATATTTGTTTGTTTGTATTAAATTGTAAAAAATAATTACTAAATTATAATTATTATAAAGTGAATGTTTACTATTATGGCATAGCTGATTTTTACGATTCAATGATATGAATTGAAGTTTTCGTAAAATATTAAATATTGACACTATCAATTAAAATTTTTGTGACATGTTTTATATCGTTGGAAAGAGAAAAATAAACAGTATTAATGGTTTCGTGGACTACTTTGAGATTTGTTCTTTTCATTTTTGCACAAGAGCGTATGTCAAAGTAAACTGCGTTTTTCGAATTTTTTGATACACATTATTATTCTTATTGTCTGTCTTTGCCGTCAACTTTCATCCCTTTAACTGTTTCGTAAGGGGCGAGCGTAGGTGCGTCTTTACTATGTACATACTTCAGTATGCGATGTAAAGCAACGACAGGCGCAGTTAGTACTTGGATGGGTAACCATTCCAACGGAAACCGCATCCTCGCCTCACACATCTTCCAGCGGCTTGTATATCAGTGTATGCGCGGAAGCTATACAACCTTAGGCGAGGGTTGTATAGGAGATATACCATCCTTCGGAGGGGATGTAAAGCCGTCGGTCCCTTGTCTATTAAATGTTAGGCAAGTAAAAGATCCCTACTCTTCTTAAGGGAAGAGGTTCGGCAAAAATTCCTGGTTGGGGGTAGCTCGTCTACAGGCGTCGGTGTTAGGCCTCAGTAGCGGAAATAGGCCGACGTTAAATAAATGTATAAAAAAACAACTTTTTCGTATCTCCTCAAATAAAGCAGCTATAACCGTTTGTGGTTTTCCTATTTCTTAGGTTTTTGTAATATATCTCACAAAGTAGGCTATGGATTTCAAATTTATTTTTACTGAAATATAATAATAATAAATGTCTTTATTATTTCCACCACAATAGTACATCATAACAACTAGTGAAGAAAAAAAAGATATTGGCAAAAATAAATGGCGAAGTTAAATTGTTGCAATGCGTGCAGCATTTCTCTTAACCAACAAAATGCACGAAACCTCAATATATATATATATATATATATATATATATATATATGTTATATTAGAAATATACTATGATATATAATATCACCGAGACAGGCTTAACCTTCTCAAACATATCATGTTACAAATTGCGCAACAGCTCTTCTCTAATAACCGCTCACGTTGGCTGAGCTTAATGTTTCTTTCTTGGTAATCCCTTATCATGCTGAATTGCCAATTTAATGTTCTTTGTTCTCTTATATTATAAATACAACCAACAGACATTTGTACCTTCAGTCATATACTCATTTTCGACCTAATACATTCTAAATTTATTATTGTTCATTATTGTATCAAGTAAATAAAGTTTTTAAAAAGTGATTTCTACAATCCATTATCTAACATTGGCGCAGTCGGTAGGATCTGAAAAACACCCTGTAACCCAGAGGTGGTGGATTTCAATCCTTCAATCAGCAAAGAATCTACGAGAAACAAGAAAAATACAATTTCAAGCAGACAAGCAACGTCTCAACAAGCTCACAAGAAGCATCATATACACATCGAGAAATAATTAGCAAGTAAGAAACATTCCTGGCCCCTGAAAGTCGGTGTCTTCGGCACTTGGAACACGTCACCGTGGATAGGAACACCTAGTGATACCCCTGACGGTACATCCCAGTGTAGCAACGCTTACGAAACCGCATTCGACCTTCCATCTGGACCCCAGGCATGAAGATAGTAATGTAAGTAATTTAAGAATCATCTCGATTTATTTTCTATTTCAAACTGCACTAAACATTTATATTTTATCATTCGTACATTGCATTCACATTTGCATTAAACCCACGACAGTTCTGCAATCTAATTTAGTTGAATATATTATCTAAATATCGTATTACTTTAGCCGATATTTTATTTTATTTTAACACATAAATATTTTCATTGCAATCAATATATTAATTTGACATATATCAAGTTTAATCTTTATCTTGTAACGTTTTTATTGCAATTTAATACTACTACTGCTAATAAAGGTTAACGTATTGTTTATACCATATGACTATAATATCTGAATAAGTGCAAATACCATCGCAAAAATAATTTGTTACATACTTTATACAGAAAAGAATACAATTTCGTTTCCTTTTATTCATTATTATTGCCAGTGGCGTACTCTTGCACCTTTTACAATTAATTTTTATTATTTTTTTGTGTGTACCAAATTAATTTTTGTTTGTTTATCTGAAATTTATATACAAATCTTAATAATACAAAATGGCGAACCAACCAAATACTACAGCAAATAATACCAATAACGCTGATGAAACCCTTACCATAGAACCCTACAGGTTAAGTGAGATTTTCTCAATAGTTCCAGAGTTCGACGGGAACCCCATTTTCCTACAAACCTTTATTTCCGCGTGTGTTTTCGCGAACGGTATGTCCATAGAAGACCAGCGTATTTTACTCACCCTGCATATTAAAAACAAACTTCGCGGAAAAGCTGCCGAATTAATAAATTCGAGGAACCCTGCCACTTGGGCAGAAATTAAAAGCCTACTTGAGGCGCATTTCGGTGATTCACGCGACTTGACAGCCCTTATACAAGACTTACAACGGATTCACCAACTACCTAATGAAACTGCCCTGACATTCGTATCTCGTTTACAAACACATAATGCCAAAATGCACGCTGCTGTGCAAAAACAGACTTTGACGTTGGAAGAAAAGACAGCCCAATCATCCCTAATTGAAACCATGACTCTAACAACACTACTTACCGGACTAGAACCCAAACTTGGACAAATAATCCGTGCCGGAAATCCCAGCGACATGCTAGAAGCAATCAATAGAATCAAACGCGAACTCCAACTGTCCTACTTCGAATCACAAAAATTCCCAAAACAAACTATCAACAAAAACCCCATCCAGAACCAACAGAGGCGTCCCAACTCCCAACAATTCTGTAATTTTTGCAAACGTAACGGGCACAATTTTAATGAGTGCCGAACAAGACTACAATTCTCACAACAAAATCAGAACTTTAGACAAAACAATTTTGCCAGTCCTCCACAATTTTCTAGACCGAATTTCCAAAATTCTCCCAACCAGCAATATCAAAGAAATTCCATGCCGCAACAAAATTTCCAACAGAATAGGCCTTCTGTAATAAGACCTAATCCGAACTTTCAGAGATCCCCAAATCAACAAAATTCAAATTTCAATCCTAACTTTAACAGACAAAACCCGCAGAGAACACATCACGTTAATTTTGACAATCATTTCGACTGTCAAAATTATGATACTAATTTTTACAATGAAACTGATAATTTCAGTGACCCGCAATTCCATAACTTCGGAAACTATCAAACTAATTCTAGCCTTGATAATATGGCAAACATGCCACAAATAAATTATGAAGATTACCCCCATTTTCCGCAAAATAACGACGATAACATGCCATACCAAAATGAGAATTATACAGCTAATTCTCAGATGTCGCAGGATTATACTGCTAATCCTCAGGATTTTCCATTAGGCCCGGAGTATTCAATGAATACTCCAACCCAAGAAATAAATTTCGAAGTGGACCAAATGTCCAACCAAATCCAAACATTAAACCTGAACGACAATTACAACCCCCTACTGAATTTCTCAGACCAGAACTTCGCTTAAATTGGCCTACACACACACTATTGACCGTGAATTCTAGTAATCTTTATTTCATAAATGACATTTCGAACAAATTTAAACTCTTAATTGATACTGGCGCAGGTATTTCGATTTTTAAGCATAAGACAGCGGAAAATTTTAAAAATAGATCTCCAGAAAACGCGATTATACAAGGCATAACCGACGAAAAAATTAAAATTAGCGAATCTGTTCTTATACCATTTAACGCACGCGACCCGCACAGAGTCTATATTCACGACTTGGACATAGACTTTGACGGATTATTAGGTGCCGATTTCATGGAACACTACGAATGTAGAATAGATTTCAAAACCAGGCAACTAATTACAAATTTTAAAACATTGCCCATCTTCAAAGTAACTGACGATTCTCCAACACCCGAAATCAACAAAATCCGACAAAATTATAATTCTAGCCAAAATACTATCCAAATTGACGGTCGCACGGAAAAGGTTTACAAACTAAAATGCAATCTTAGAAACACTGACGCTGTACTGTCAGCGCAGGAAAACGAAAAAGTTCGTTTGCCTAATGCTCTTGTTAGGGTAAACGAAAATGGAGAATTTTTGACAACCGTAATTAATGCAAACGCCATTCCGAAAATTATAAATTTTTCTAATCTAAAATTAGAACCATTGCAAAAATTTAAATCGATTTTTAATTTAAATGTTCAAAATTCCGACTCACACATACAGACCGACAGATCATCTGAAATTATTAACCAGTTACGTTTAGATCATCTAAACTACGAGGATAGTGAACTAATTACACAACTTTGCCTAGACTTTTCTGAAATATTTTACCTGGAAGGAGACAACTTGACTTTCACTAACGAGATTAAACATTCAATCGACACTAATAATTCTAAACCTGTATTTACAAAATCATATCGCTACCCTCAATGCCATAAACAAGAAGTCAAAACACAAGTTTCTAAAATGCTGGACCAAGGCATAATCAGACCTTCAATTTCTCCCTGGTCATCTCCCGTTTGGGTTGTACCCAAAAAACTCGATGCCTCTGGCAAACAAAAATGGCGAGTCGTAGTAGATTACAGGAAATTAAACGAATTGACTATTGACGATAAATACCCTCTCCCAAATATTTCTGACCTTTTAGACCAACTAGGCAAATGCCAATATTTTACCACACTAGACTTAGCTTCCGGATTCCACCAAATAGAAATTGACGCGAAAGACATTCAAAAGACTGCTTTCACAGTCGAAAACGGTCATTTCGAATTCGTTAGAATGCCATTCGGTTTAAAGAATGCTCCATCAACGTTTCAAAGAGTGATGGATAATATCTTGTTAGGAATCCAGAATGAACGCTGCCTTGTTTACATGGACGACATTATCATTTACTCCCCTACTATTCACGATCATATTTCCCGACTGACAGAAGTATTCAAACGCTTAAGGAAAGCTAACCTCAAAATTCAACCCGACAAGTGCGAATTTCTACGCAAAGAAGTCGCTTATCTAGGACATCTTATAACAAAAGACGGTGTTAAGCCAAATCCCAGTAAAGTAGATGCCATTTTAAACTTTCCTCACCCGAAAAATCAAAAGGACATTAAATCTTTCTTAGGTTTAGCGGGCTATTATAGACGCTTTATTCCAAATTTCTCTAAGATTTCAAAGCCCCTGACCAAGCTACTACAAAAAGACACTCCCTTTAACTTTGACAATGATTGTATGAATTCGTTCGACAACTTAAAGCAAACATTGACGACGACTCCGATATTAATATATCCTAATTTTGATGAGCCTTTCATCCTAACTACCGACGCGAGCGCATTCGCCATCGGATCGGTACTCTCTCAGGGAAATATAGGCAAAGATCTACCAATTGCATACGCTTCCCGAACTTTATGCGGTGCGGAAACAAAGTATTCCACCATTGAAAGGGAATTATTGGCCATAGTATGGTCGGTAAAACACTTTAGACCATATTTATTCGGTAGAAAGTTCAAACTAGTCACCGACCACCGACCACTTACCTGGTTATTCTCAATAAAAGACCCAGGAAGTAGACTTGCCCGCTGGCGACTTAAACTGGAGGAATACGACTACGAAATCGTTTACAAGCCCGGAAAAATCAATAAAAATGCCGATGCCCTCTCTAGAATCAAAATAAACCATTTTTCCAAATGTTCTAAATTCCATTCCAAAATCTTAGCCGCGAATGAGGACACAGACGATGACGGAAATCCAGACAATGACGATGAAATCACAAACGAACAAATAATTCAAGAATTTAATACTTTCTCCCGACTATACAAGACCAAATCTTTAATTGACTACTCTAAAATTCAAACTTCGAATAAACAACTCCTGGACCGAGAAAACAAACACATCATAACTTTCTTTCAACAAAATAACCTAAGAGATCTTCATCACCAAATTATTGATGACATTTTCGAGGAAAACCCCGAATTTTACGACGACAAAATAAATATCCTTTCCAGTAGATCGGTTAGACATAGGAAATACTATATCATTCCTCTACCCTTTGACCCTGAATCTGTAGTAGAACATTTGTTCTTAGCAATATTCAAAAATCAAAATGAATTAGATCTTTCTAATACTTACCATGTCGAAAATAACTTAGACCTCCCGATACTCGAAATTCTGTCATTTATCTTCGCAGAAAAGGACTTAAAACTCATTATCTGTCAAAACCTAGTACAAACACCTGACGAAGACCAAAGACCGATAATTCTTGACCAAAACCATACCGGCAAAAACAACCTGCATCGCGGAATAAACGAGACTATGCGTAGGATCAAAAATAAATACAATTGGCAAGGACTAACCAAAGATGTTGAAAATTTCATAAAAAATTGCGAAATTTGTCAACGGACTAAAGTTTGCCGTAAAAACCTTAACAACCCTCTAGTAATCACTGAAACTCCAAGAACGCCTTTCGAAAGAATTAACATCGACCTATTCGAATTTCCTACACGAAATTACGCTCTAACTATCCGTGACGAACTTACAAAATTCACACAAGCCTATGCAGTACCGGATAAAAGCGCAAAATCTGTGGTAAATACCCTATTGTTATATTTTCAACATTACGGTACCCCACTGAGGATTCACTGTGATTACGGCGGTGAATTCGACAACAACTTACTAAAAGACCTCTGTACCCTCTACGATATAAAACTGACATATTCTAGCGTAGGACATCCCCAATCTAACGGTTCTATAGAACGCTTTCATGCTACCTTAGCCGAAATGATCAGAATTCACTGAAAACTGAAAACCCAAATGAACATCCTTTTACCATATTGCCGTATGCAGTAATATGCTATAACAATTCGGTTAATAAAACGCACGGTTTTACGCCATACGAACTGATCTTTGGACACACAGCTAATAGACCACCAGAGACCCTGTACAACCAAAAAGACCTAATAACTAAATATGTTAGGGACTTAAATAATAGGATATCCCACTATTACCAAATTGCACGCAGTCGGACTGAAGCGCAAAAACAAAAAGCTAAAGTCAGATTCGACAGAAATATCCCAGAAAATCGCCCCACGTATAACGTTGGAGACGAAGTATATGTAAAGGAATCCCAAATCAAAAGCAAGTCACAAAATAAATTCAACGGCCCTTTCGAGATCAAAGAAATTTTCCAAAATTCTGCCACTTTGTTAAATCCCGAGACAAATCAAACAAGTAAAGTAAATTTTGATAGAATGAAACCATATACTGAAGATTAAAATTTATTTTCAGGTTTCTACTGCTGTTCGGATCAGCATTTTCTCAATACGAAATAACACCAATAAACAATACTATCGGTGTTTACTATCACAAAGACACGGACATTGTCATCTCACACAAAAAATGGACATTACTCGTACATAAAAATATATCGACCTTTAAGACAGCTCTTGACAGAAACGACAAAATTTTACAGACAATCCTTACTACCCTTGACCCAGCATACAAAAACATGAACGAATTCGCGAGTGAGGTTAAAACGCATTTAAGCCTCCTAGGCCAAATCTCAAAATCCATACAAACTAAATTTGACGAAATACATCTCGACACGAAACGCTACAAACGCGGAATCATAAACGGAATTGGTTCAATATTCAAAGCAATTACCGGAAATTTAGACGCAGAAGACGATAAATACTACTCTGACTGTATCAATAAATTAAACCAAGACGAACGTCAGATAGAAAATTTGATGAAAAATCAAATATCAGTTACAAATTCAGTTATTAAAAATTTTAACACGACAATTCAAAAACTACTAATAGACGAGGAGACATTCAACAAAGACATAAAAGAAATCGAATACGCAATCTTAGACATTACGTATAACGTACGAGCAGTTGAAACAAAATTAAAATTCTTGGAAATTTGTGAACAACTCATGGCGAGCTACCTATTTATAGAGGACAACCTCAACGATATTTTAAATTCGATCACTTTCGCGAGACTCAAAGTAATTCATACGTCTATCATTAACCCCCAAGATTTGGTAAACTCATTGCAGGAAATTTCACAAAACCTACAAAAGAACAATTTGCCACTCCCAATTAAACTTTCAAAAATTGCACAGTATTTAGATATTATTGAATTAAAAGCTTTCCAAATGAACTCAGAATTAGTATTTGTATTAGATATACCCCTAGTAGACCCTCAAACGTACTCCGTTTTCCAATTATACCCCATTCCTATCTTAGATAGTAGAACTGGTCTGTATCATATTTTGTCAACTTCTCAAAAATATATCGCGAGAGATGATGATTCTTTGATGTACATACCCATTGCTGACCTCAGAGAATGCAAGCCACTCCATACCAATACTAAATTATGTCCAAATTTGTTTGCATATCCAATTGACAACAACGCCATATGCGAAGCCCGCCTTTTCAAGGATCTACAAACTCTACCAGAAAACTGTCAAACGTCAACTATCATCGGCCAAGGATACAACATCCAAAAACTAGACGAAAACGTGTGGATGATCGTCAATACAGAGCCACTAAAGATGACTATCAATTGCCCGAAAGAGACCCCAAAAACCGACACCATCCTCAAAAATTGTATAATTAAATTACAACCAAATTGCTACGCCTTCATAGGTATCACGAAGATCCAAGCCAGCTCAGGCGAAACGACAGACGTGAAGAACGACGCTCACCCTATACAAATCCCGTTCGAGTGTTGCAACCAGGTTCCGGACAAAGTTCGAGTGCCCAACCTGAAACCACTAAAACTAAGTGATCTGAACACCGAAGACCTCGATGTCGCCAGACACCAACTAGACCAATATTCAAAAGACTTAGACGACCTAATCAAGGAACCTTTCATCACGAGACACATTTCTTGGTTTACCTATCTTACCATAGTGCTAATTTTCGGACTCTTATTCTTGTATCTATTCTGTAAGTGTAAAGCAAGAAGACGAAGACTAGCCATCAACGTTTCCACGACTCCTCCATCTCCACCAAGGCCTAGTGAACCCCTCAGGACAATCACTAGCCTGTTTCATCAACGAAGACGACCTACCTTAAGAAGAGAAGACAACGAAGCCGAAGACATAGAACTTAACTAAAGACATTTTGTGCCTTTTTACTGACTTTTAGTGCTAGACTCTTCAGTGAATTTCATTTCATTTATTTAATCATTATACTTCATTATTTTTCTATCCTTTGTTAATTTCAATTTTATTAACATTTTTACGTTATTTTCATTTAAACTTATCATACTCATATTTTATGCTTTTATATTAAAGCTATATTTTAACCCTGGGAATATTTTACCCCATTTTAAGACAAACTTATTATGTTTGTATTTTACGCTTTCTTGCTAAAGCTATATTTTAACTCTAACATTTTTATATTATTTTATTTTATGAATCAAGCTTATTGTGCTTGCATTTCATATTTTAGACACTAAGGTTATACTCTGTATTTTAAACTTTACGACAACATTTTTGTACTCTTTATATTTTTCCAAATTGTACCATTACCTTTTATATACATTTTATATTCATTTCAAAAGTTGCTGCATAAAACACCAACTTTTTTTATAAGGGGGAAGCTGTTATATTAGAAATATACTATGATATATAATATCACCGAGACAGGCTTAACCTTCTCAAACATATCATGTTACAAATTGCGCAACAGCTCTTCTCTAATAACCGCTCACGTTGGCTGAGCTTAATGTTTCTTTCTTGGTAATCCCTTATCATGCTGAATTGCCAGTTTAATGTTCTTTGCTCTCTTATATTATAAATACAACCAACAGACATTTGTACCTTCAGTCATATACTCATTTTCGACCTAATACATTCTAAATTTATTATTGTTCATTATTGTATCAAGTAAATAAAGTTTTTAAAAAGTGATTTCTACAATCCATTATCTAACATATATATATATATATATATATATATATATATATATATATATATATATATATATATATGTTATATCAGCATTCCATATTGTATATATTTTATTATTATAAGTCCATTATCTGTAACGTTAAAGAAATCCAATACTGGTACAGATAAAGTCCTAGCAAAAAGCTCATTAGTCCAAAATTACAATATTTGATATAACAATAAAAACTCGCAGAGTTCTTTATTTTTTACTGAAATACTCTAGTTAACTATTTAGTAGATGTAAAAAAATATAAGACACATTGCTTAAAATATTTTATAATATTCTTGTCAAGCGATTATGAAAAAAACAAAAAAAATTCCTGAACATATGAGGCTTCTTAGAGGAAAAAGTGAATATGTGATGTTATTATTAGAAATAAAAAGTAAACATATCAACTCTGACTAACTAAATAAATGAAAACTTCACTACTAGTCTTAGTCTTCGCAGCAACTGCTATTATCATCGTTGTCGATAGTAGTATTCATATCAGGGCTGTCAAGTTGTTTGCTATTCTGGTTTTTTATCAAGTCGTCATAAAATTTTCTGTTGTGATTATGTAAAAGGGGCAGAAGCTTTTCCAGACTATCCAGTTTTGTTTTCTTAATTGGTATTGGCAGATCGTAAGCATGTTAAACTTATTTCGTTTTGAATGCTTATTTTTGATGAACGCCATGGACCACTGTAGCTGTCTCTAAGAAAAATGCGTCTGTTACTACTTTCAATTCGGAACATTTTTACATGTTTTATTTTAATTGCTGGTTTTGGCTGCTTTAAAAAAAAACTTTTTAGTTGCACTGTTTACATAAAAAATCATAGATTGGTCTACTTTGACAACTCTAAAAGGAGACGGATTAGATCGTGCTTCTAAAATGATATTATCCCAACCCTCTGGAATTTCAACTCGTTCAGTTTTTCGATTTTTTCTTGAAATAAGAGAAAAGTCCCGGTCATTAGGAAGATACGAATGACCTCTTATAGGAAACACGAAAGTTATAGAGTTAAAGAGTTTTAGCCCATGAACTAATACATATAGGAATTGCAACATGGTATAGTTTTTGTTTTGACCCGGACCGCCATGACTAATCAAAACCAAATTTCTAGACAAATCATTGGTATTAATGTAGTTCAATAACATCGATACAACGTCTATTGATCCTTTTTTTGCTTGGTCTTCGGTATAAGTATACATTGTTGCTTGATTACTGCCTAAATCATGGATTCCAAAAACGTAATATCATATTTGTCTTGCAAAAAATACTGGATTTGATGGAATGTGTGGCAGTGGTAAGTTCTGAATGAAGTCAAAAGTAATGCACGAAATTTCGCCTGCTCTAGTCTGTTCTTTGTAGCTACGTTTTTTGGAGTGAAATGCATTAGCTTTTCTTAGATGAAGTTCTTTTTGCGTATTGCAAGAAGCTTTATTGGCGTCAGAAATATCTTTGTTGCTTAAGTTATGTTCATATTTGTCACATTCTGCACATGTGTCTGAGCGAGGATATCCGAATTTAATATTAAATTTCGTTTTAAAAATTTTCCAATACATTTTGTAGGGAACGTTAAGGTAGTATTCCTGCAGAAACGCCTTGTGCATATCTTTCACTGTTAACTCGGATGGTAGGTATAGTTGACTTGGATTTTTTCGCAATGAGTAATGTGACTGCATAGGAGAAAATGTACGTATATGATTCATTATGAGAGTAGTAGTTTCTTTACAGTAGTTTCTGGGGTGGCAAGTATGTTTGCCCTTCATATCTCTAGGTGTGGAACCTTTTTCTACTAGTGATAACTGAATTCTTTTTAGACGAGGCAATGTAACATCATGAATGCTGGCAAATGCTTTGACACAAACTGAGTTTTCTATACCAAAATATCGCAACTTATAAGAATATGTAGCACAATGTGGTTTATTGTTTTCCTTTATGATTTCTATGTTTACACCTTTTACTTTAGCTTCTTTGACGACAAGCGTTGGATGTGCTTTATTTTGCTTTTTTTCCTGCCACTGAACGACTACTGCTTCTTTGCTCTTTTCTTCGTCCATTTTGTGGAATTTCAAAATAAAATAACGTTATCTACTCGAGGCACGATCACAGACTAACTCAACAAGACGCCACACGTGCTAGGAATTGAAATATTTCTATTGAAAACATCACATGTTATGGACGTGTGACTTTCTTAGATGAAACAAAGCGGACTTGTGATGTTTTTACAAGAACAAGCTACATTTCATACTTAGTTTTATGCAACGTGTAATGTTTTTAAAAGAAATAACGATTTGTATACGTGTATATGGGAATTAGGAAACAGGTGTTGCCAATATTCCAATTTCCGCTAAATTGGACTAAAGGGGTTTTTCCTAGAAACGCCTCAATTGTATCATATTCCTTTTCGTTATCTTCGTAATATAATACGTCTGCAGTTTAAGAGCACGTACGTACGGTATGGTTTTGGATTACTCTGTGAAATGCAGA
Organism: Leptura quadrifasciata; assembly: GCA_963675555.1. NCBI lineage: Eukaryota > Metazoa > Arthropoda > Insecta > Coleoptera > Cerambycidae > Leptura > Leptura quadrifasciata. The sequence goes on from OY776682.1 coordinate 38,674,967, forward strand.
ATATAGCAAATTGATGCTAATTCATTGATTGCCACTCTTATAAATACACCCAGAAAGCATTCAGTTAACAGTTAGCGTTTGGTAGCAACAGTTAGCGTTTGTCAGCCGAGTTAGCAATTAAAAGTTAAACTCAGTGTTTCTCATGTCTGAGATCCACACGTAGTTTGAAGTCAAATAATTTCATTTAGCAAGATACAACCTTTTATCCCAAGGCATTCTTGGCACCATGATCTTAATATACCCAGAAAATATGTTACATCTATTAATCGAATCAGATTTGGACATGCATGCTACCCAGCCCACTTATATAAAATCGGAGTATTACCATCTCAATTATGCGAACAATGCGATACCATCGGTGACCTTGATCACATTTTTTTTGGATGTGCAAAAAATAAGAATGCTACGATAATTTAATCAGGAATTTAATCTTAAACTGCAATATCATGGCACCTTTCAATGTGCTGAACCTACTATCTCTCAACTCACAGCAAATTTACGAAGCTATTATTACCTTCTTGTGTTTCTTTATTTCTTGTTTAACCTTGTGTTTTTGTATCTACAAGCTCATACGCTTCTTTACCAAATATAGTTATTTAAGTGAATATTGTGAAATCAACGATAGTAATAATAATTGTTACATTTCTTAATAAAATTGTTTTTAAAAAATCAATCAACGAACTTCAAATCTAACATATATACAATAAATATACCTGCTATAGAGACAATAACATTTGATTACATAATTCTAAAATAAAATCTTACAATCAAACAAAAATAGAATAGTATATTTACACAGGCAATAGCATAAACCATGAAAATAATAAAAGGGAGATTACATTTATTTAATCCTGAACTGAAAATTTGAACAAAAATGTAATGCAAAATTGATTTAACAGATAAGCCAAAAATAAAATAAATAAATATAGAATACACAATTAAATATTGTATTATTGATATTGAGTCGTAAATAATAATGACATATTTAGTTTTAAACGAACTAAGTTTGTTATTTTTTAATTCGTGAGAGATTGAATTATTTGCAAATCTGATACCGGAAGGACCTTTTAAATAGTTCAGTGCGATGAGGCGGAGGATTTAACGCACCTTTAAAACGAACATTTAGGTTATGTACATTCTGAATGTTATTTTCATGTATAAATACTGAGGTGATTTATTTATTATGATTTTATGATATAAACAGGCCGCATGATGTATTCGTCTGTTGTTCATATTTAACTAGCCTATATCCCTTAGTTTATGTGAAATTCTCTCCCGCTTTCGAATTCAAAAAATAAGCCTTAAACATGAGTTTTGTATCTGCTGAATTTTATTCGTTTACAGACTAGTTAATTTAAGACCGTAAACGCTATCAGCAAAAGTAAGTTACGTAAGTAAGTGACGACAAAATTAGTGACTCGCATAATGTAATTTTAGTTTTCTGAGGTAGGTAATGCCTATTACCATATATTAATTTGAGGACATTTATATGTTTTTGTACTAGTTTATTAACATGCGTGTTAAATCTTAGATCTTCATCAATAATGACCCCCAAATTTTTTTTGTCATTTACTCCTTCAATTGTTTGATTCTCAATAGAAATTTATATAGACGTTTTTACCTCATTTCTGTATTTTCTATATCCAAAGATAATGACTTTGGATTTATTTGGGTTTATAACTAAACAATGGTCCTTGGATAGGTCTACAAAATATTTTAATATGGGTACAGGCATTATCCGTCTCGTTCGAGTGGTACAATTGGGCGTCGTCTGCATAAAAACAAGCTTGATAGTAAGATTGGCTAGAATATATATTAAAAAGTAATGGACCCTTGTGGTACTCCTGACTTGAGTGCTAAGGAATCGGAGCTTTCACGATCGATTTTTGCTATCTATTGCTCATATAGTTTTTAATCAACATAAATAGCTTATTCAGATAACCCGATGGTCCCGATGTAATGTAAAATTGCTTCAAGCATACGATAGTTAATAGTATTGAACACTCTGCTAAAATCGAATAAAAATGTATCAAGTTATTTGAGGGGTAAGTTGTTGGAATGGCGTTAACAAAATGGTTATTAATATCATTTGATTTTTAAAGTTCAGTTGGAATTTCATTTATTTTGCGGTTACGTATTATGTTATTTATTTTAAGTACTTTTCAACATTCTTTAGATGAGGAACTATTTAACTGAAATGTAAGATATGCTTTTTTCCCTCTTTATAGCTTCTGTAGTATAATTACGTAATTCCTTATAATATTGAAGATGTGCCCCATTTCTTGTTTTCTTATACTTTATCTCTAATTGACATCATTAATTTAATTGTATCTGCCAGCCATGGAGCACGGGGTTTTGTAACTCTTGATGTTATAACAGGTGCGTGTTGATCAAAAAGGTTAATGAGATTATTTGTAGTTAAATATGTGACTTTTTATCATTTACATCATTTAAGTCAAAAATATTATAAAATGGAGTACTAAAAAGATCTGCTTGAAATTCCTCATAATTAAATTTTTTTAAATTCCTATAGGTGCACATTTCAGGTCAATTTTTTTATAGCTCACAAAAAATGGGATAACTGTTTCTAAACTTTATTCTTCTACGAATTGGGGCGAGCGTAGGTGCGTCTTTACTATGTACATACTTCGGTATGCGATGTAAAGCAACGACAGGCGCGGTTAGTACTTGGATTGGTGACCATTCCAACGGAAACCGCGTTCTCGCCTCACACATCTTCCAGCGGTTTGTATATCAGTGTATGCGCGGAAGCTATACAACCTTAGGCGAGGGTTGTATAGGAGATATACCATCCTTCGGAGGGGATGTAAAGCCGTCGGTCCCTTGTCTATTAAATGTTAGGCAAGTAAAAGATCCCTACTCTTCTTAAGGGAAGAGGTTCGGCAAAATTCCTGGTTGGGGGTAGCTCGTCTACAGGCGTCGGTGTTAGGCCTCAGTAGCGGAAATAGGCCGACGTTAAATAAATGTATATAAAAAAAAAATTCTTCTACGATTGATATTAAACGGGATATTTGGTGTGTCCCTCGTAAAATAGACAGACGGCATATCATTTATAACTGTTTTCTGAGTTTTCACAAAAAACAGGTTTACAATTCCAAAAACTGGTCCCCACGCATCTACCTGTCATTTTTTTAAATCTCAAATGACATTATTGACTGTACTAGGTATAATATGCTTAGAAATGATTTTTGAGGGAATTGATAAGTAATGAGAAAATAATCCGGCGCGTATCGCTCACCAGTTGTGATTTCTGGGACACTGACCTACAACAGAAGCCAACCACGCCCATAAAATTATAGGTTTACTTAAACCCAAGCGTGTATATTTGTCAATATTGATCAAAGCAAGCATATTTGCTATGACGTATGATTACCTCACTGAAAAAATTAAAACGTTGGAGATGAGATTCGTAGTTTCTCATTGCAGGCATTTTTTAAGTACATTGCGAATACTCATTGTACCAAAAGCATATTATGATCTGACAATACACTCATGATATGCGAATTATCTTGGAATCGATTTTGATGGAATTACGTACACGTGTTGCAAATAGGTATACCAAACAGAATTACTGAAGTTCAAAGCATACTTAAGCTTTTTACAAGTAAATTATTCACGTCATTATACACACACAATGCCAAGCCTGATTGAGTTTTACCTCGGAAACAATTTTAATAGCAAATAAATCCAGGACTGAGGTCCATACATTATCCAGAAAGTTTATCTTGCTACATATGAAGTGTTTATATAATCTCACATTTATATAGATGCTTATGGGCTAATACTATGTAAATATTTCAATTATACAAAACCAAATACGGCATTAAATAACATTCTTGTTAAAGCATATTTACGGTTAAAATAATTATGAACCGCCTCCAAACAGAATGAAAAGGTTGAACTGGAAAACGATTTTACAAAATTAAATTTTAAACAGGAATACTTACTAAATTCCTCAAATTCAGGCTTGAATAAATGTAAATAAATTCGTGTATCGACATGTAAATAAACCAACCAATAAAAATTTTTTACGGTTAAAATAATTTCAATGGTATTATTTAAGCCAATATGAACGAAAATCTTATTCGAAAATAAAGAAGTCTTTATTGTTTCCTTTAAAGTACCTATGACAGACAACTCCTTAATACCTACAAAATATGTAAATTACAGATTCGATTTTAATAAATAAACTTTCTTCATTTTAAATACATAAATGCATGATAATAAGATAAGGAAATATCGGCAAAGACATTTCTCAATTTCCCCATCATAAAATGATATATCAAAAATAGCACATTATAAAACATGTACTTAATAAATGTAATAGTTGAGTATAAAAATTAAATTGAAATACAGGAAATTCTAAAAAATGTAAGTCAGCGAAGCACATATATTATAAATATGTATTTCTACATCATAAGACAGTACTTTTGGCTTTGACTTTTTGATATTAAAAAAACGATAATCTATATCTGTTTGAAATAGTTGTTTTTTAACATATATGTGTGTGTGTATATTCATTCAATACAGTTCATCGCTCATCGTTCAACAAGGAGTGAAAAACGCATAGGAAAAGATGAGTCAGTACTACTTTCCAGCCCTCGCGGTTACTCTTTGTTCTTGCTCATTCATTTAATGGTCCTTCGAGCCGGATTTTCAATATAAAGTATTTAGTTTCTAATTTAATAAAATAAATGTCTTACCAATAAAAATTATATTTTCGTTAATTTTAATACGTATAAAATTCAGTTATACCTATTTAATATACGATTTATAGCGTTTCAGTTTTTTGCACAACCTCTTTATCGCTTGAGTTTTTATTCTACAAATACTTTCTTTTAAACATCACATTTAATAATAATAATAATAATATTTATTGACCAAAAGATACACAAGGTATATATGGCATGTCAATACAATAATAAAAAAAATAAAAAAAGGTAAATATACATACATATTGTGTTGTTCTACTTTTATTGAACTTAATAATTTTCAGTACTAATCAAACTTTAACTTGTTTATTTCCAATAGATAAAAAAAAAACTTTAAAACCAAAAGATCAAATTAAAATCTCTTACCTTTTGATCCGAAAGTATGTCAAAATATTTAATGGGCCGGCTAGCTTATATTTCCCTTCAGGAGCTGGTTAAAATTCAGTTCCTATTTAAAATGAAATTTTTATTAAAGTAAAATTTTTAATCTGATATAAATAATTTATTTTCTTTGATATTTCGATAATTTAGCTTTATAACAGGTTCGAAAGTCTAATACACTATTTAAATTTTAATATACAACCTTGTCCAAAAATTAAATACACAAAAACCTTCCTTCTTCGTAGCTACATTCTTCTCTTTCCATATCCAACAATTCTCCTTTCATTAATTCTTCACCTTATCTCGTCCTTATCTCCTCTGCAACTCCAATCCACAATAACACCTCTACCTTCTTATTTACAGTCTATTTTTCTCTTCTTCGCTGATCTCCACAATTTCTGACTTTCAATTCAATTTCAAAATTATTAATTCTTGTTTATTATTTTTCTCCTTCACTCCCTAATTTTCACTTGTTCTTTTTTTTCTTAAATTTGTTTTTCCAATTTTACAACCTCTCTTTTATCTGTTGTTTGTTGTTCTATATAACTAAATATCAAAGTATCCAAAATAAACGAAACAAAACACCATATGAATTTTGATTAATTTCATTCCAAACATAACCTAACTTAAACCTCCTTGTCTTTTTTTAGGAAAAAATTTACCAACTATAAAAAATAAAATTTCCTACTTAAGAGAAATGTCATAATGACTTAAATGTCAGAAATTATTTCAACAACAACTTAATAACTACTAACATAGATGTCAGTATCAAACTAACTGTTGACATCAAATAAAAACTTTAAAACTATTAAAACAACTCTAAACAAGTATTAACATTCTAAAACACATACCTTTCGGATCTTTAGCTAATTTAAATAAATTTTGAAAACCATCTAAAGGAAATAAACAAATTCAAACCTTGATTCAGCAAATAACACAAACATGCAATCTTCGTAATTGTCCAATATGCAAATACATAGCAAGTTACAACTATATAAGTGTTGTAAAACATAAAATATGGGTATATGAACAATGGACAAACATATATACAATAGTAGCAAACAAATGCAATTATTGTTATGAAACGTCACAATTTGATTAAAAATACACACAAAATCACAATTTACAGTATACACATAAATGAATAAATAAATAAATAAGGGTACAGAACAAAATTACATTATAAGTGACAAACAATAAAAACATAAAGTGCATGTAATAAAAATGAATTTACGTGTAACTTTGGTCGTCTCAGATTTAAAATAAGTGTGAGTTTGGACAATAAACCAGAAAATTACACATATTCAAGAGACGCAGATAAAAATTCATCAATACTATAAAAACATCCATTAATCAGGATAGATTTAACATGTCTTTTAAACGTATTATAATTTGCTAAATTTTTAAGCTTATTGGGTAATTTGTTATATAAAACAATACAATTATAGTTTGGCGAATGTTTGTACGTAGATGAATTGTGCCGAGGGATACGCAGTAGTTCTCCGTGCCTGGTGCTATGATCATGCACGCAGGAGTTACTGGTAAATAAATGATTATGGTTTTTGACATATAATAGACATCTGTAGATATAGACTGATGGAGCCGTAAGTATTTTATTATTCACAAACACCCGTCTACAACTTTCGCGATGAGTCATATTGAATATTAATTTTAAAAGCTTTTTCTGAGCTATAAAAACTCTCTTAAAATCCCTTCCACAACCCCAACTTATTATATTAAGAGCAATATGTGAATAGGCCATAGCATAATATATATTAAGAAGGCCTGGGACAGTTAAGGTATCTTTTAATTGGAGAATAGCATAAAACGCTTTATTTAATTTTTTACATACGTCATCCACATGAGCATCCCAGGTAAGCCTGTTATCTAAGTAAGTACCTAGAAACGTTACTGTATCGAAGCATTGCATATCTCCAGTCAGGTTGGTAGTTGGCATACTTCTTCTAATAAAAAAATTTATACACTTAGTTTTGGTTTTATTCAATACAAGTCGATTACGTTCACACCAAATGCTTAATTCAGAGTCAGCACCTAGAATCATATTTTCTAGGTGTTGAGTTGTATCAGCTGATAAGGTTATAGTCGTGTCATCAGCGAACATTGTAACTAATCCCTCAGTAATATGGTTGGGAAGGTCATTGATAAATAATAAAAACAGTAGTGGACCCAGAACAGATCCTTGTGGGACACCAAGTTTAACATCATGGACCTCTGACTTAATACCATTAATATTAATGACCATGTTTCGACCTCCAAGATATGACTTGATCCAACTAACAATGTTGTCTGATAAATTGTAGACACTAAGTTTTTTTATTAAAAAGTCTGGGCACACAGAATCAAAAGCCTTGGACAGGTCAAATAATAGTGACACGACATATCTGCCACTGTCTAGCTCATAGTAAACGAAATAGTAATTCGACCGTAGCTGACTCAACTGATCTGTTTTTTCTGAATCCATGCTGAAAAGTAGTAAATAGTTCATTATTCTCCAAATGTGTGGTAAGGCAATTACAGACAATTTTTTCAAATAATTTAGACAATGCATTGAGGATTGAAATCTGTCTACAGTTATCAATGTTTTGTGAATCGCCCTTCTTATAAATTGGCAGAACTAAAGCTGTTTTGAACACATCTGGAAAACAACCTTGGTAAAGTGACTGGTTTAATAAATAGAGCAATGGTTGCATAATAAGATCTAAAATGTTTGAGATTGTGGTCAAGGACAGTTCATCGGTCCCTGATGATTTTTTGTTTTTTTATCTGATCCAGGGCTACAAAAACATCATGATCATTAATGGGGTCAATATGTAGATTCATAATATTCGTTGGAGGTATTAATGTACAAGGCAGGGCTAAATTCTGGCCAAAATGATTTTTAGCATTCTGCTCAGCAGCATTAGAAAAGTGGCTGGCAAAAAGATTAGCAACTTCATTGGAGTTATCTATATAATCACCACTGTAATTAAGAACAATGGTTTTAATATCGTTAGACTTGCCTAATTTAAAATTAATTATATTCCACATTTCCTTGGTTTTATTGGATAAGCTATTGATTTTTGTACTATAATAGTTAGTACTATAATAGTTAGATAGTTTATATAAGTATAAGAACTATGTTTGTTATCTGTTTTGTTTGTCAAAAAAAAATTTGTCACTCGTAACGAAATACGCATAAAGTAACTGAAGCCTTAAAATCTTGCTGCATTTCCTTAATTTTAGCGGTGTAGAACCGGATAATTGTCTGCAGGAAGTTCCATTCCTAATGAATTACACTAATAATATAAAAAAGAAATTTTACCGTCCCCCACAGGAAAAAGCTATTTCCAGGATTCAAATATTTTTCATACTCCTATTGTTACATTTGCTAGCAAGTAAGAAAGATTTTTTTTTTGTGAAGAAGGCGGAAGGAGTATTGAATGTTTTATTTTAATAGGCCATTGTATGTGCTCTTGGAGAAGAGAAAGGGTTCTAAAAATTTGGTCTGGTATTGGGAAGACGGAGCTTTATCACGTTCGAATATGAATACGTTTGTACGTTTGAGAACAAATTACTCTGAAAATAGATTGAAAAATATCAGAATTTTTAGCATCAAATTGAAATAGAAGCGGCGATTTTATTTATATTCAAAATAAATAAAATATATTCAAAATATAAATATATACTATGTGCATACACGGGTGTAATTAATTTCTTATTATTCAAAGACTGTTAATACGGAACGACCAGACAAACTAGTCCACATAAATCCTTATAGCCTAATAAAATGAGGCGAAATTTGTCGATTCGGAAATAATTCAGAGCGGGCTCAAATTTTGGGAATAGGCTGATTTTGTGGTACTTTTTAACATATCAAAAGTCCTCACCCGTAGACGCCGGCGGAGGGGAGGTGGGGGGGAAAGTAAAAAAAATCGGCTTTTTTCAAAAAACTCGGAAAGTATTAATTTTACTGTAGAACATGTACACATGAAAATTATAGGTAATAAAAATAAGTACAATTTCGTTTTTTTAACTTCATAGGACCTATTGGAGCCGAGATAGATTTTTTTGAAATTTTGACAGTTTTGCGACGAAATGGAAACGCACGCGTTTTTCGCTAAAATCTCGAGAATAGTCATTCAGATTGCGAAATGTTTCAAATAAAAGTTGTAGAGAATTCGATTACGAACAATTACCTTTTATTTTTAATTTTCATCCGATCAGTATTGGCAGAGATGTGAATTTTTAAGCATATTTATAGTACGCTATCAGAACACTTGTTTTATGATAAAATCGATAAAAACTCGAAAACAATATATCGTACGCATATAGTGTATATAATGAAAGTTAAAGAAAATCAATTTGAATATGTTGGTGTATGTACAAAATCATTTTTATAATGAGTGAATGGAGATAAAAGGGAAAAATATTAAAAATTGTCATTTTCAAATGCATTTTGACAAATAGTTATTTTTTTATTGGCTTTAGGTAATAATGACACTAAGGGTTTAAAGCTGTTTAAAGCTATGAGCAAAAATTTCTTTTTTATTACAAATTAAGATTTTCCTGCAAGAACTGCTCATAATTTTTGTTTTTTAAATTAGTTTTGACCTATTTTTATTAGTTTATATACATATGAAAGTAATGCAATAGCATAAGTCGTTCCTTCGTTCGTTTCTTCTTGAAAACTGTTTTTGTTCAGAAAAATTGAACTAATATTATTTTTTAATTCCTTTTTTTGTATATATCGCTGTTTCTTTTTACTTTACGACAAAATTTTATAAGAACTAAATGAAAGCTTACAAAATTTCCTACAAAAACACTTTTTCGTGTATGATTTTTAATAAGTAGCGACAAGGAATTGACAATTGAAAACGCGGTTGATTTTTAATTTTTAGCAAACAGGCAATTTTCGTCACATATGAAGCACAAAAAAGTACATTTAATAATATTTTATTACTTTTTGAAGTATCAGAAGTTATTCTGTGGGCATTTCTGAGTCATTTCATACTGGGCGCATATTGTTATGCATAGTTCTTGCAGGAAAACCTTAATTTATAATAAAAAAAGTGTAACTTGTGAACCATGCATCGTATGAAGGTCACTTGGAGCTCATTTTACAGATAATTTAATTCTCTTCAAAAAATCTTTAGTGTCATTATTGCCTAAAACCAATCAAAACATAGCTATTTGTCAAAATGCACTTGAAAATTTTTCATGTCTTTCTCTTTTGTACATACATCAACATATTCAAAATTTTATTTTTGATTTTCTTTAACTTTCATTAGATACACTATATGAGCACGATCTATCGTTTTCGAGTTCTTATCGATATTATCACGAAACAAGTGTTCTGATAGCGCGCTATACAGATGTTTAGAAATTCATATCTCTGTCAATATTGATCGAAGGGAATTGTTCACCATCGAATTCTCTACAACTTTCATTTGAAATATTTTGCGATCCAAATTACCATTTTCGAGATTTTAGCGAAAAACGCGCGCGTCTCCTTGCGTCGCAAAACTGTCAAAATTTCAAAAAATCTATTTCGGCTCCAATAGATCGTACGAAATTTTAAAAAAAACGAAATTGTGCAGATTTTTATTACCTATAATTTTCATGTGTACGTAAAATTGATACTTTCCGAGTTTCTTGCGAGAAACAGGTTCTCTTAGCTATTTTCTACACCCCCCACTTTTGGTGGACTTTGGTATGTTAATAAGTATCGCAAAATAAGCTTGTTCCCAAAATTTCAGCCCGCTCTGAATTATTTCACTCAATTCATTCAAATTTTCCCATTTTACTGGGCTATTAGTAGATTAGATAAAATCATGCCGTAAGGAAGGCAGACTAATACCCGCTCATAGGAGATAAAAATTAAATACCGTTTCCGACTCAGTCCAGTATCACGATACCATAAACGAGATTACTACGAGTTACCTTAAAAATAAACTTGAAGGTATGCTTATTAAAGGTTCATTCTACAAAAATATTTCATAAATATTTTTTGAATATTTGGAGGCGAATGGAGCTGTCATCAATATATTAAGTTGATGGAGAAATACCGATATGTATGAAATATGACAGGAGAGCCGGTTTTAAGAAAGAACATAGTGCTGCTACTCTCGACCGAAAATGAAAGTATCGATCTTGTATTTTTAGAAAACTCAAACAGCTCCCAACAATAGACGTTAAGGATTCAATAGTGTGCAAAATGACGTTCGTAAATAGCTATCGGAAAACCTTTTCTATTGTTTAAGCGAGATCACACACAATATTCGTATTAATATCAAATTATGATGTAAAATTCATGTGGAAACAATATAGTCAGTGGATTAGATTAATGAATGAAATGATGTTCATTACACGCAAGGGGTTAATGATCTAGGAAAATATGAGAGATTAATTGAAATTCAATCATCATTAGAAAATATAAATATAGGTATAGGTGTATAGGTACTTATTCCGTACTTTTACTTACATAACAACAATAGTCTGATGACAGAGCTGCAAAAAATAAAAAATGTTCCAACTGTTTAATCTGAATTAGAAGCAACAATCAAGAAATACATTTTCATTGATTTATTATTATTAGTTGCTACCATTCCAGCGAAAAAACAGAAAACACTAATAATTTTCCTGTTCTGCACTAAAAGTCTTAAATTGTGGAATAATGTATAGTCAGTATATCTTCTGAGATTTTGAACATACTCTGTTTAAAGTCTAAAAATCATATCGTATTCATAAAACATAAAATCGAAAAATCCAATAAAACTCCATACTTTTACTAATAATAATTGTATATGAGAATTTGAATTTTCAATATGATTATACAGGGTGTCCCGTAGTAACGTACAAAAAATTTAACTGTAGATTCCCTGTTGAAAATTAAATTCTTCATATAAAATTTTTCATAGTAACCTTCTTGTCCAGCTTGTCCTTTAAAGGGTTGTGCCAAAAAACGGTTTTTAATTTCTATCTCAAAATAACGTAATTGGAAAAATACGAAATTTGGCACATCTCGGTTACTTATCAAAAGGCATCTAACGAAATTATTTCGTCCACCTAGCATGTACACAAAGGGGTGAAATTAACTACCCTTCTTGAAATTTTGTATATATCTTTCTGTTTGCTATTTTTTTTTTCAATTAAGAAAATAACTAAACATTATGATTGACTTACTTAATACTAGTAGTTTTCTAACCAGATTTTAAAATGCATAGTTTTAGTAATGAAGAATATGCAGACATACATACATTTAATTTATGGTGAATGTAAAGGAAATGCTTCAGCGGCAAAAGAACGATATCGCCGTATGTTCCCTACTCGTACTGTGCCAAATGTTCGTACTTTTTCTAATATTCACTTGAAGTTAAGGGAAGGGGGGGTGTTTTAAAAAAGGAAGTCATGATTGTGGTCCTCGGAGAATATATTACATTATTTTGGTGAACATCCTGAATGTGGTGTTAGCCAGGTTGCTCTTCAATTCCACATAACAAGAACATCAGTATGGAGGATTTTGAGAATGCAAGGACTTTACCCCTATCATTTACAGAGAATACAAGAGTTGTTCCCTCGTGGCTTTCCAGTAAGACTTGATTTTTGTAGAATTATACATAGGAGGTCGTTAGATTTTACAAGAAAAGTACTATACACAGATGACTGCTGCTTTACTCGACACGGAGTTTAAAATTTTCGTAACCAGCATTTATGGAGCGATGATGATGCGCTGTTGTAAATGGAAGATATCAATACAATTTCTCAATGAATATTTGGGCCGGAATTATAGACAATAAATTAATAGGGCCTTTTGAGTTACCAAACAGAATAAATGGTCCAGCTTATTTAAACTTTTTACAAAATGACCTCTGTCAACTTATAGACGATTACCTCTTGCATTAAGCCAAACACTGTGGTTTATGCAGGATGGCGCGCCATCTCATTATTCTTTAGAGATTCGAGACTGGCTACACTCAACAATTAGAAATCGATGGATTGGAAAGGGGCGATAAGCAAGAATTAAATGCCCCCCTCGGTCCCCAGATATGAATCCATTGGACTTTTACTTTTGGAACCACTTGAAAAGTGTTATTTCCTCGACACCTGTTCCTAACGTCGAAGTTTTAAGAGAGAGAATTTTTAATGCTGCCAATGAAGTTCGAAACTCTCTACATGTTTTAAATAGCTTGTATGGCAATTTTAGGACGATTGTAAACGTATATTCAAGTTGGAGGTCGTCATTTTGAACAAATGTTTAATATCTAAAAACAACAATCATTGTCTTCATGTTTAAAATTTTTTACGGTTTAAATTCTTCTTTTGTGTATCTTGTGCTAGTTTTTTTAGTTTACCAATAAATTTGCTTTTCAATACCTTCGTCTTTAATTTGTAATGTCTCGTGCAATTTATAAGTACCAAATGATCATATCAGTACGTAACATTGTCAAATTATAATTTGACACCAGCCTACTTGTCGTATTTTACACTAATATAATTGTGCTCATCGCTTTTGATTGATCAGTTAGGCAGATGCAATTTAATTTTTTTTCTCAAAAATGGTCGATTTTATGAAATGTTTTCAAGAGATAAAAGTTTCTAAATGAATCATAATGTTTAGTTATTATTTTTATTGAAAGAAACAGAGACAGAAAGATATTTGCAAAATTTCAAAAGGGTAGTGAATTTCGACTCTTTGTGTACATGCTAGGTGGACGAAATGATTTCGTTAGATGCTTTTTGATGAGTAACCGAGATGTGCCAAATTTCGTCTTTTTACGATTACGTTATTTTGAGATAGAAATTAAAAACCGTTTTTTGGCATACTTCTTTAAGGGGATGTAGCTGGACAGGAAAAGGTTATTTTGAAAAATTGTATACGAAGAACCCGTCTTAATTTTCGGCAGGGTATCTAAAGTTAATTGTTTTGCACGTTATTATGATATACGCTACGGCCTACTTGTTTCTTTTCTTATCGATTTATAGCAATCGCTTTACTATGAGATGAGGATTGTAACAAAAGAAAAAAGATAAATACGATTTAGAGAATTTAACTAGTATCATTAAAATTGTTAATGCAAAATATTAAAAAATAAATAGCAGCACTGCCCTGCAAAGGCAATTAAGAGTAAATTGGCTCATGGTATACATTTACATTTCCACAAATGCAAATGATGCGGCTATGGTGTGAATTCATTGGTTTGGTAATTTTTAATACTGCTGGTGTATTCACAACCTGTTAATTAGGAATCTAAATATCAGTTCTCGATATAACTCTCAGGTAATAAGCAAAAATACAGTATGTTTCGCAAACGACTGATCATAAGCTAGTGGACAGTAAGGAACTCCCAGACGGTCTATAACTTTTATTAATGTCCTAATGCCATTCTTTTCTCATATACAGTATGTTCTTTATTTTTTGCGAACATTTTGATCTGCAATATTATCGAATGAACGAGAAACAATTTTTCAGGCATTTGCTTTAAAATTTACTATTATTTGTGGTTTACAAGTTTATCTCATTTAAAAATTATTTCTGATCTTTACTTCAGTCTTTCTTCAAGTGGGAAAAAATTATGTTTAAAATCCATATTTCGACATTTGATATTGGAAGACTAAAAAAAGCCTATAATATCGACATGGCTGTATAAATGTAGCACGACCTCATCAAGAATTGGGGCGGAATTATTAGAATAGTGTTCTCTTTCCGTTGAGAGCTAAATATGTCTCGCTGGAGAGAGTCGGCATGTTCGTATCTGGAATGGAGTAGCAGAAGCAAAAATCAGCAGAGGCGGTTACACGTTGTTACACTGGCTGTAATTAACGATTAAATTGACTACATCAAGTTGTTAGACTGCGATTTTATCCATGATATGTGCGTAAAAACGATTAATATGAACACTACAATACGGCTACAAAATCTGCGGAACATAATTATATTTTATAGAAAATCGTGGCAACATTCGATCATTCGATTAATTAAATAATGCCACATATATTGTCCACTAATTTTGAGCAGTTAAAAGTGAATTGATAAATTTCGCGCAATACAAGTAAATATTACAATTGCAACCTGTTTCGTAAATGTAAATTCTATCAGGTTCCAAATAAACTGCGCTACCGATAAGCATTAATATAATGACACAGTAAATGTAGGAAACTCGCAATTGTTGTTTTCACCCGCTGAAACCTCCATTATTAATATTGATTTTCATCGCAAATTCATCAGTTTATAATATCATATGTAACTATTTCAGTGCCTCTATGCGCGAAGGTACTAAATTAAATTTTAATTAGAGTTACTTTAAATTTATATTAGTTTGGAGTACTTAAAGTCACTATAACAAACAAAGTTTAATACCAGGATTTCTAGTAACAATTAACTATAATTGCTTTTAATAATTAAGTGGTTTTCACGTTGTTTCCGAATTCTAAAGATGTTTATAGACCCTTGTGTCGGCAGCACCTTCGTAAGTTATTGGTTAGAGAACATGCCCCTGACAGGCTTTAGCATTTCATTATTTGTAAACAAATAGGATACAGTCACGCCAAATGCAACGTGGTTAAGAAGTTTGAAGATTAATATTTTATACCTCTTTTTCTATTACTAAATGACGAGAAACCTATCAAATCACTCGTATTATATTATATGTGGGAAGAAAGAACGATGAATAGGCCTCTTTTGGAGGCCATAACCGAATATATGACGTAGTGATAGCAACGGCCCTACGTATTCTGGCGGGACGCCTCCCAATAGAAACAGATTCAAAGGCAGCGTAGGTGGATTGAGAAATGCGTAAGAAACATGCGGATATGACGATGTAGGGATGTCAGTTAAATTTAATTTACCAAAACCAGTAGAAAACTATAGGCACTATAGAAGTACTAAATGTTTTCATAATAACCACAAATTTAGATAACAGATTCACAATATGAGACAGAAAATATCAAAAACGTAAAACGATAATTCACGATATTGAAGAGATTATACAAACAGCGAGTGGATATATATTGAGTGAAATAGTTTGTAAAGAAGGTACACAATGAGAAAGTAAACAAAGCGACATCGAACATCGAAAGTATATTAGAAAGTGACGAAGAATTTAGGATAGATAGTGGTAATAGCCAAGAAAACCTATGAAATTTTTCTGATAGTAGATGCTACGAGAAAATATTTAATTCAGGAAATGATATAGTTAAAACATGCCGTAGATATCTCAATGAATAAGTTGTCGATGATTTCCACGGAGTCAGACAGATCGAGAATGTGCAGAGAATGTCAATATGTCATCATAATTTGAATATAACTAAGACGAAAAAGATATATTTAAATGATACTAAGAATCCAAATGGATACAGTGCTTTTTAGTATTATGAGGGTGGAAATTAACAAAAGAAATGTTACAAGAGTTAAAACATTGGAGTACATAGAAGTCACAGAAGCATTTTCGCTCAAACAGGACTTATTAAGGCTTGTTTACGAATGGTGGAGAAGGGGTACATTGATGCAGAAAAGTGGTCGAATGTCTTATTGCCGTTGACCCATCTAAACTCAGCCCTGCATGTTTTTTAAGAAAAGTTGCTAAAATAAATCAGAAGACTGCCAAGTTCAAGAAGCACAACCAGCGATTCTTTCATTGCGTAGAAACTAAATAAAGGGCTGCTAAAAAAGTATGCCATGTTCCATATAAACTATGTTCTATTACAATTCTAGAACAAAATGTTCTTCAGTAAAAATTTCAATATGTACGAGATATTTCAAATTGCAATATGAGTGTGATATCTCTTAAAACAACATCTATCAGTTATATTAAATTTAATACGTACGCAATATTAATGAATAATTCTACTTTATATTTACATAAGTAGATTTATGTGTATAACGAAATATAAGAAATTCTGCAAAACATGATTAACTCTTCGTGGTGGCATGCCGCCAAATGATTTTGTGACTTCTAAGGCATAATAACAGAATAATAAATATTATCCATCTTATGGTTTTCAAAGAAAAGTAGCAGTTATTATCTTCGTTCAACCACCAATAAGAGAAGGCTCAATGATCTAGCGGTTCCAGCATCGAGTTTAAAATATCTATCAGCTTGGACTTATAATATCTGGTCGATAGCCGCGTTGGTTAAGGCACGAGGTGGCAATCGCGATTAATCACACGAGCATCACGCCACCGGGTTCGAATCCCGGCTCCGGCACTATCGGAGGAAATGGTTGTATGTTCGATTTTTTTCAATGCGTAACCCCCTTCCACACAAGCCTCTGGCTTCTGGAATAGGGGGTTGTCTAATTTCTGCGGTGTTTATTTATTATATGCAATACTATAAATCTCATTATTTGATATTAACCGTAAATTGTATCTATTCCGTTAGGATTCATTTTCCTTTTAGTTTTAGTATAAAATATATGTTTAAATATTTTTCGAAAGCAATACAAGTTGTGAAATAAACACACAAATATACAGTGAGGTCCATAAGTAACGGAAAAATTCATTATCTATGTAATTAACAATTTATGAGTAAAATCCTAAAACACGTCAATTTTTAATTCTATAA
The DNA here is from genome assembly GCA_963675555.1 of Leptura quadrifasciata. NCBI lineage: Eukaryota > Metazoa > Arthropoda > Insecta > Coleoptera > Cerambycidae > Leptura > Leptura quadrifasciata. The sequence goes on from OY776682.1 coordinate 38,692,641, forward strand.
TTTTCTTAGCATAATTTTGTACTTCCCCGTCAATCCCCTTGGAGTGACAACTATTCCTTTAAAATTTTTTAATGGAACGAGGGTGTGTGTAATAGCTCATTTGAAAGAGTTTTTAATTCTCTATCCAGCAGTATGAGATTTTTTGAATTTTGTATATTCTTCATCAAGAAAATTAAATTTAAAAGTTTTGAAATGTAGTTGAAATGTACACAACCAAATGTATCCTAAACTATTTTATGTACCAGATATCTGCCAAATCTGACTTTTCTAATTGTCAAGTTGGTGATTATTGTAACAACGAGTATTTCGATTACCCCTCTGCGCCTGTGACGCTTACGTCAAAGGAACAATATATGTAGGTGAAAACCCAAATAAAAGGAAAGAATATTCGTAGAATGCCACAAATAACTTTCAGACAATATTAAGTTCGATATTAATATGTTAATATGTTTAGGATACTTTAACTGTACTGGATCCTAGCAGGCCAACGCACCAAGCAGAAACTTATTACTATTACTTATTGCTTGTATCTTTCGCAAGCCCTGTAAAACTTTCTAGTTTCTTTGCTAAAGGGCGTCAGATTCAAATCTGCAGCAACACCCAAAATCCGGCTCAATTAACAATACTATCATCGGTTAAGTTAAGATGAAATGTCCTACAGCTACAATTTTACTTTATATTTTCCTGAATTAACAACGTAGTAGGGTTTTTGTAATAGTTTTAATGATCTTTAAGCGAAGAGTACAAAACTGTAGTTATAAAATAGCCGCATACTTAATGATTGAAATTGGTACAATTGAAACGAAAAATACTAATTTTAGCTAAGTTACATTATTTAAAATTTAACAAATGTAGTTACAGAATAGCCACTAAGATTCTCCAAAATTAGTTGACAAACGTCAAACTCTGCAAGGTTAGGACACTTTAATATGAAAACTTCTTGATTGCACTATAATTAAAATAATATATATTAAAACTACACGTTCACACAAACCTCATAGTCTTTGTCCTTTAATTTCTGCACTTACGAAATCACGATTGTTGCCAAAAATGCTGTCATCATGACTGCACTACTCTAGGTAAATTTACCCCGGCTTGCAAAAATCCCGTGTCCGTCATCGCTCAATTAAAATACTCTTCAAACTCGCTTTATTTTCATACCTAACTACCAACTGGCCAACCGTTCATCAGATATTTGTAAAAAACCGAAAACAGGGACACATTTTCCAAATTATAAAACTAGCAGCTGTCAGATCTTTTCAATACGCCTACGATATATATATTGCCATGATACCCGCGACTGCGTAAAAAAAATTCACAAGAAATAATTTCTAATTTAGATCTCAAAGTCGTAAATTCGGACTATTGAAATTAAACACAATTCTAGAAAACATACACAGCAATAAAACAAATTCAAACCAATTGGAACAGTGTATTGTGAAAACAATAAAATACGGTACACATAAAAGATTCCCTATCTAGCTAAAATATAAATACAAATCAAATTTGTTAAATTTATGATCGAAATTTTCAATTTAAAATATACTCAATTATTTTCCAGACTATTAAAAGATATACAAGAAATTTATATGAAGTTTATGACAACCTTTTAGTCCGCGTAGCTCAAATAAACCTCCAAGCGCACTGTATCTCTTAATTCGATGTTCACCTACAATCTGCCAAACACATACACAAAGAGATATCTCGGTTCCACTAGGAAGCGTTTCTGCACCTTAAAATAATTTATATTTATCTTCTCTCTCCAACTTGTCAAAATTTTGAAAAAATTAATTTTTCTTTTTCTTTGTCTCAAATTTGTAAACGGTTTGTCTTCCTTCTTCTTACTATACTTTACTTTCACCAACAACAGTCTATTTTCTTTCGTATCTTTTAATATTTACTTTCTCTAAAATTTTCAACCCTTGCAATTTTTACTAATTTTCTTGTTGTTATTTATTTTTCATCCCCTAGCAACTTGTAGTTATGCAATTTTTCCACACTCTCCCTTATATTTTCTGCAAATAATAAAATCGCCGATACCAACTTGAATTTTTCCTGACATCAGCTTGATAAAACGAATTGGTTCTCATCATGTGGTATTGAGCTTTTTCCAGTTTTATCACTTTCCCGCATAAATTAAATTAAAAATCTTATACCTACATTAATATAATAAATGCGTAAACAGTTCGAAGTGAATTAAAATAACATAACTGATTCTAATTACTAATAAATAGTGTTATAACTGTTTTTAAAGGCTGAAATATAAAAATTGCATGTAATTAATAAAAATATCTGTTTTCTATAAAATACTTTGGTATTTTATCAAGCAGAACAAATGAACGAAAACAGAAAATTCTCGAATCTCAGATAAAATAAAATGCATCTTATTCGCAGTACACAGCTCAAATCGATCCGAATGTGTTCTAAAGCTTAAGTACAAGTAATACCATACTACATATGGTATTACTTGACTCGAGTTGAACCGCGTCTGAGATTATTGATGTCTCGACGTTTCGGCTCCCGTTTTGGAGCCATTTTGAAGAGAAAAGGGGGTCATGAAAAAATGGTTTAGGAAATAATGCTAGGATAGGTTTGAGTTCGTAGGACTGGTTCGATTCCGGGGTCCCAATCTGCCTACTCCCCAGATCTCACCACGAACCGTCTAAGACAGTTTGAGCAATGTATTTCGTATGTCCCCAAACCTACATTGGACAAATCAATGCCTTGATAAACAGTGAACTGTTCTACAACTGTCATTATTCGTAGTATTGTCAATTTTCGTTGTTTATAGTTTAACTTGTTCTAGTTTTGGTTTAAATTATAGAGAAGATTGTTATTTTAATCAGTATTAAAAGTATACAAACCTAATCTATCCTGGACTAGAATATTGTTCTGCTGTGTATTATCAATATTTAACACAAAATAATAAAAACAAAGTACAAAGAATACAGAACGCATGTATGAGATATGTAGTAGATAGTCTAGTATACTTTAACTTGGCGTGTGTATGTATGAGTTAATATTTCCGTACATTTTCAATTTCTCTTGTACACAAAGATCCAGAAATATTGTCCACGTAGACAATGTTTCTGGACTATTGCTTTAACTTTGTGTACAATATGGGAGCAAATGAAATCCTACGGAAATATTAACTCATACATACACACGCCGAGTTAAAGTATACTAGACTATATTTCGGTAGGTACCGTTATCTGTCTGTCTATATACTAGACTATACTGCATACCTATTAGAGAGCATGTGACACCATATTTCAATAATGAATTTAAAATAAATAAGAGATTCAAGTATTTATATTATATATTTCTGTACACAATTGTTCGCTTTAAATGTCCAGAATATTTGTGTCAATCACTAGTTTTAAAATCACAAATACACGATGTTACCCTAAGGACTAGAAATTACTATTCAATATCACAGCATACCACATCTAAATTCAAAAATTCATTTTCATATATGGCACCAAATCTACTAAATACTGTTATCTCATTATTGTCATTGTCAGAAACCAGTTTTAAAAGATCATTAAATCTACTTTTCAAAGATGAAAATACTTAAATCATTATATCCATCTAAATGTATTTTAAATGTAAATATTTTATAAAATTCAAGACTTTTTTAAGACTAAAGTTTATTTAACAAAATTATTTTAATGTGTTTAAATGTGTAGTATCAATTTTAATGTCTCATATACGTATAATTTAGTAGTTGACGTATTCAATACCATTATTTGATTGTTAAATAAATGTATATCATCCCTCTTTTTCTTCAATAGCACAATAATTCATTTATATGTAGGCAAGGTGGAAGATCAATTTATTGAACTTTGTCATTTTGTGTAATATTATACATACTTGTATTTGTACATTAATTACACAATGAACAATATTATTATTATTATTATTATTAAAGTCGGTATAAAAGAAAATTCAGTGGCCATTCTACGCCTTCGTAACTTTCTACACGGAGGCTAATAAAATTTTGTCCGTTATAATAGGCATTGGACATCAAATAAATTTAATGAGTCAGCATTTCATTGCAGGCCTATAATAATATTAAATGTCGCAACTCTTTACATTTAAATTTCTATTATTTACTTTATAGAACGAAGAGAATTTACTAGTTTGCTTTCATTTTAACTTTATAGTAGGACGTAGGACGACTTTACAGCAAATTTCGGTTGAAGGTTGCACGTTTCCTAAGCGTTTTCCAACCACAGCGTCGCCTAAGGCGTCTATGAGATACCTCTACTAGCGAGGTTTTAAAAATTCAATATCTCAACGGTACAAGGGCTTTAAAAAGTAATTGCCCATTGACATGTATTTTCAGTATATCTTATCACAACTGTATTTAAATGAAACTTACTAGAGATCATTCTTATTTGCATTGCGTATGCAGGACATTTGGGACTAAACAAAAAGGGAATATGAAGTATTTACGATCGTTCATACTGTATAAACAACTACAAAATGTAACTAAATTCCAAAGTAAAATAAGATCTGATCGACATTTATACAGGTTTGTCCGTCTCATAAATATTTCACAAAAAATTACGAGATTTGCTTCCCCTAAAAAAAGAAAACAAAAAGAAGTGGTGGATTACAAAGGCAGTAAAACTTTGTTGTAAGCTGTAGAACTGTAATTTATAAACTAAAATCGTAATTTGGAAACGGCGTACTTAAAACTAATAAAATTACGTGATGTATTGAAAAATACTAATTCAAGCAAAAATCAATAACAAGAACCGTGTTACAAATAAATAGCAAACAAAACAAAAACTATGGGAAATAATACATAAAGAAAAAATAATCATAATGAAATCAATGAAAAATAAATATGTATACCGGGTTTAACAGGATCATGGTATACCCCCTTTTCTCCTTTAGTTTTGAAGATAATTGATTGAAATTTAGAGTATACTATACACATAATAAGCGACACTTTTTGACATACAATTAATTTTTTGTCACTTCAGGTTTCGCCGGAAGTGACACTAACTTTCGATTTTTAAATGGAACACCCTGTATATTATTGCATTTCTGAATTCTGCATAATTTTCTGAATCCAACGATGCCAAATAAGTGACATTTCAAACATCATTTTTTTTTATAATATAATTTTTAGTTTTCCATTAAGTGTGCCATGACGGTTCCGATTTATTCTAAATGACCAGTGTAATGCTACAAAAATTGAAATCCCGTTAAAAACACAAATTGCAAAACTCAATTTTTTCAAATGGATCCATATCGGTACCGAGTACCATTTATTAGTACTATTAATAAGGAATTTATTCATACGTATTAAATTGTGCGAAAAATACAAACAAAATTACAGTTAAAAGAAAATAAGAAAATACAATTTTATTCTAATTAAATGTTAAGAAGTAACTAAGGTGGCTTTGAAAACAATGAAATATTTAGCTTGTCAAACATTTGTTGGTTTAACGGTGTTTTTATTGTGTCTTTAAAAATTGTTTAAGGTTCTTGTTAATTTTGTTCAAAATGCCGCAAATTTATACAAGAGATTAACTTGTCCACTTTTTCATCTCTGGTGATCTGTCAACCACTGCCGTACCAAAACTGAGGAATGAACTGGGCAACCGTCTTGCTGTCAAAAAATGTTAAGCCTTACTTCCGGTTGCAGTGTTTAGAAATAGCAATACGAAATTTTCCTAAAGGTCCAAATAAACGTGCTGATTTAAATTTTCTTCTATCCATGAAATATGGACCAACGATTCGATCGTAAAATCCCACAACATACATTAACTGTTTTATAACGCTGACTTAATGACTTAATGGCATAGTTTGGATTTTTAAAAGCTCAAAATATCGATCCTATTTTGTCACAAGTATGAGTTAAGAATGCGCAGCGCATTCCCGCAGATCTCTTTCTCTTCAAAGTTTTGTTCAAATAATTTCCGATGGTAACGATAGTATAGCGTTGATGCGCGTCACTGGTGAGGGGGCAGGAAGGGCATAGACGCACTTCTGGGCTCGCGCTCACTCAAAATTTGATCGTTGATTTTTTTTTTTTTTGATTTGCACTAGCTCGACGAGCCCATTCCAAATTTATCAAAAAGAAATTACAAAATTCACCGTAAAATGGAGAAAATAGAAGAGTATTTGGAAAATTCAATTTTATTTCATATTTTATTAAACAATACATAAATATATTATAATCTACGCCTTTTATTGTATATACATATTCATTCTCATTATCCTCAAACTCATCACGCTCATCGTACTCCTGCCCCCCTCTCCAGTGACGCGCATCAACGTTAGTCTTTCCCTTTCATCATTATTAATATATTTATTCAAGGGAAGTTGAAAATACTGTGAAGTATAATTCAACTAAACCTTTACATTCGGGTCAAATTTCATAGCTTCATATAAATAAACATTGGAGCTATAGTTTTTTGGAAAAAAAAAATGTGTCTTTGCTCCAAATGAATTTGGAAAATTCTAGTTCGGCGCAACATAAAGTTCAAGGCCTTAGTTTTAATTTGATTCGATTGACAATACGTTGCGTTAAATATTCAGCGAGTAATTCAATTTGTTTATGTGGAAAATATAACACCATTTTTAAAGCCATTTTAAACACTCAAAAAAGTTATTATTTGACTGGGTAATAATTGCATTAAGAAGTAGCAACCTTTATCTTTCAAATGAACCCATTTCTATAATCGTATGACTGAAAAATTGACCGTTATTGTACGTTAAAGTCGTCGTAATTCTATAAACAAATTAAATTATCTCGGAAACTATTGAATATTTTTGGATCAAATTTGAACCGTACTTTAAGCATACCATATACTAAACTTTCAAATGGTTTACACGCGGATATTGTTTATTTTTCTATTAAATAATAACAATCGAAAAATCACTGATTTTCAGTGTTTTTTTACGATTTGCCAATAAACTATTGAACCGATCTTGATAAACTTTAGCTTAAAATGTCCATATTATCAATACCTACATCTTTTATATTAAACTTTTTTCTCGCTGAATACTATGATTAAAGTTATTAAGAAAAAACTGTTTATTACAACATTCAAAGTGCTGTTATAAACAAATGCCACTGAATTTTCATCCACAAAGTATGTACATATCATCTTTGATACTCTCCCTGTTCATGAACAACTTCACAATTATCCACTAAGATTTAGGTGCTGGTTTCGGTATTTTTGGAGCTAATTCCACTGGACCAAATGCAAAATAAAGGGTTCTGTGATTTGTATAGGTAAAAGTTCAGCTTAGGGACTTTTGTGAAAATTGCCAAAATTTAATGTTTTTTTTTGCTAAAATCATTGATTTTAGCATAACAAGCGATTTTAAGTCGGGGAACAATGTTTTTAAAAACACGGAAATAGCGTGCAATGGAAGTACCGATGTTCACCGAAAAATTCGTGTTTGGTGTTTATTCTATTTGATTAGAAATATTCACTATACACTAACCTAACACTGATTCTATTTCATTAGAAATATTCACTAAACAACCCAACCTAATATTGATTGGAAATATTAACTAAATAACCCAATTCAACCTTTGATTGAAAGTATTAGGAATGGAAATATGTTAGATAGGTTTAGGTTAGGTTAAGTTGGGAGTGATTTCTTTTCGGACATAATTTACTGTATCGTAAGTGTAGTGAGTGAATGTATCGGAACTAAAGGTTCAGTTTATCATTGATTTTTGTGAAAATAATCAAATTTTCGGTTAAAATCGAGTGTTAAAATATGAAATGATCTCACACTACTTTCACATTTTTAACAGAAACCTTGCTCCCCCGACTTAAAATCGCTTTTTATACTAAACCAATGATTGTAGCAAAAAACTCCAATTTTCACAAAAGTCCCTAAACTGAACTTTTACCGAATTTACTTTAAGGGTAACGTACAATTATTTATCATTAAATTTAAATTGAATACTTTATAATCCGTATGTTTTAAATTACGGATGTCACAAGTAATAATATTAAATATTATCAGAATAAATACCTTATGTGATACAGTACAGTAATTTAATATAAAAACATTAGTCGTAACATGCACATTATAATATTAATTCGCCGACGTATTAGTCTAACACGTCGGGAATTTACCGGTAACATCATCCACAAATACGAAGATTTCCGAACGGCTAATATATCGGCCGAATATGCATCCGGGGACATACTGTATAATCAAATATTTTTTTATTAGAGCAGAAAAAATATTTTAAAAAATACGACAATATTTCACATTAATATTAAAGAAAATTATTAATCACTAGGAACTCAAATGAGGCGATAAATGACGTCAGCAGCAGGGTTGGCTCTAGGTGATGTGTCAGAGTGTGAAAATTTTCAAGCATGTATGACACGATATCTTGTAGTTATTTTGGCAAGTTCAGTAAGAAAGTACCGCTGAATATAAACTGATACGCACACTAGCGCCTACTTGAGTAAAGGTATATATTACTACACACACAAAGGTTGCTTTTGGAATCGTTTGGTTACCCCATCGTCGCAGTCTCCTTCTGTGCCATGGGACCACACCACTCGCCTTCCGCAACCGAGCTGGTCAGTTGCATACCTGCTCCAGCTAAAACTTCAAATGCAGCTTCGTTTTCAGTCGATTAAGGCTTTAAAAAAATGATGGAGCGTTCAAGTGGGATAAAATCATTCGGAGGTAAAATACCCTCCCGATCGGATCTCCGGGGGAGGGTGCTCACAGGGACACCTCATCGAATGTCGAAAAAACACCGTCAAGTTAAATCCAACAAAACTAATTCTTTCATCTACGGCGCTTGGAATGTTCGTACTTTGAACGACAGCACTCGCACCGATAGGCCTGAAAGAAGAACTGCTCTAATAGATAGAGAACTTCATCGACTCAATGTTGACGTTGCAGCTCTCAGCGAAACTCGATTTTTGGAGGAAGGCTCTCTCACAGAAAAGTACTACACCTTCTATTGGAAAGGTCTTCCCACCAATTCAAGAAGACAACATGGAGTAGGATTTGCCGTTCGGAATCAACTTGTATCCAACTTAACACAAGTACCACAAGCCCTATCCGAGCGTCTAATGCTGCTACGCTATGAGCTATCAGATGGCAACGCGGTAAATCTAATAAGCGCCTACGCTCCCACTCTGGATGCAAGTCACGAAACCAAGGAAAGCTTCTATCAACAGCTGGAAGAAACCCTCTGTAGAATACCTAAAACGGAACGACTCGTTATTCTTGGCGATTTTAACGCTAGAGTAGGGAGAGATGCAGACACCTGGCCAGGCATCATAGGCAAGAACGGTTTGGGCAACATGAACGCTAACGGTCAACTACTCCTAACTAAATGCGCCGAACATGATCTAGTTATAACAAACACCATTTTCCGACAAAAGGATAAATTTAAAGGCACCTGGCGTCACCCCAGATCAGGTCACTGGCATCTACTGGACTATGTTATCGTACGTAGGAAGCATCTCAAGGACGTCCAAATTACAAAGGCGCGCATTGATAGCGAATGTTGGACCGATCATCGTCCTGTTGTCTCTAAAATGAAAATTGTTATGAGACCCAAACACCGAAGAACTCAAGTAAAACGTAGACCCCGTCTCTGTATTAGTAAATTGCGTGACCAAGAAACCGTCGAACAGCTAAAGCAAAAAGTTCAAGAGAATTTGAGTGCACTAGAAGAAACCAATTCTGTAGGTGTCGCTGCTACCTGGACACAAATTAAAGACAGTTTAAAAAGTGCGAGTGAGGAAATTCTTGGCACTGCAGCAAATAAAAAAACAGGAGGACTGGTTCAATGATAATGAAGCTTTTATACAAGAACTTCTTGACCGCAAACATACTGCCTTCCAAAACGCTATCAACCACCCCAACGACTCATCAAAAGCAGAAGCTTTTACCCAATCTAAGCATGAAACGCAACGCGAATTTAGAAGAATAAAGAACGAGTGGTGGGCAAGCAAGGCCAGAGAAATTCAAAGGTACGCCGATTCACACGACTACAGGAATTTCTTTCAAGGAGTAAAAGCAGTGTACGGCCCCAGTCGGAAAAATATGTGCCCTATTAAAGATTTAAATGGAAATCTCCTCAAAGAAGGCCAGGAAATAAGAGCCCGATGGAAAGAACACTACTCTAACATTCTTAACCAGCAAAGTCAAACCGATCAAGATATTATAAATCTTATCCCTCAATATGACACCTTCGAAGACTTAGATAAACCACTAACAACGGAAGAGATCTTAACCGCCATTGGGCAGCTAAAAAATAACAAATCTCCCGGCGCCGACTCACTCCCAGCTGAGGTCTTTAAAGCTGTGTCGTCAGAGCTCATACCCTACCTCAAAAAACTGTTTGATGTCGTGTGGGAAAGTGGTCAAGCTCCGCAGGAGTTTCGTGATACACTTTTAATCAACCTCTTCAAAAACAAAGGGAGCGCTGCGGACTGTGGAAATTACAGGGGTATAGCTCTCCTGGCTGTTGGAGGGAAGATACTCACTAAAGCGATGGCAAATAGGCTAACACCTGTTATGGAAAAGTTACTTCCTGAAACACAGAGTGGCTTTAGACCAAACCGAGGCACATCGGATTTAATCTTCACACTTAAACAGCTTCAAGAAAAAGCACTCGAACATCAAGGAGAAATTCACATGGCCTTCATTGATTTAACCAAGGCGTTTGACTCGGTGGACAGGGAAGTACTCTGGAAAATTATGTTCCGCCTAGGTATCCCTAGAAAATTTGTAGAAGTATGTCGCAGTCTACATACAAACAACAACGCCCAGGTTATGTATAATAATGAGGCAACCGAACCTTTCCAAACCCTCACTGGAGTTAAGCAGGGATGTGTCCTGGCACCCCTACTCTTTAATTTGTTTACCACTGCTCTAACAATTATTGTTGACAACAAACTGAGAGTCAGAGGAATAGGTCTCAGATACCGTTTTGATGGCGGTCTCTTTAACATAGGGCGCCTTAGAGCTTTCACGAAGACACGCACACGATTCATTTGTGATCTCCAGTATGCGGATGACTGTGCACTTTTAACCTCTACGCCGGAAGAGCTTCAAGAACTTTTAGATGTGTATGCCCAGAGCTATGATTCCTTGGGACTTAAAATCAATATTGGAAAGACTAAGATTATGTCAACTCCTCATCAAGTGAACCAAATAGTCATTACACTTAACGGAAATTCCCTTGAAGTGGTGGATCAGTTCAATTACTTAGGCAACGTTGTTAATGACAAAGCAAACATGGACAGCGAGATTCGCAATAGAATTAACGCTGCATCTAGAGCACTCTGGGGACTTAGAGAGAGAGTATTTGACAACCACGACCTTGCTTTGTCAACGAAAATGGCTGTCTACAGAGCAGTTGTCATTCCAACACTGCTATATGGATGTGAAAGCTGGGTCACTTACCGTCGTCATGTGAAAGAATTAGAACGTTTTCAGCAAAGACACCTCAGAAGTATGATGAAAATCCGTTGGTTCCATCACATATCAAACGTGGAAGTACTCAGGAGAGCAAACAGCCTTCCAATTGAGGTGCTTATTTCAAGAGCACGCCTAAGATGGGCAGGTCACGTTCATCGTATGCATGATAACCGCCTTCCTAAATGTACACTTTATGGTGAATTGCTAAGCGGTAGAAGAAGGCGTGGCGGTCAACGAAAGAGGTTCAAAGACGCTCTCCATGAAAATCTAAAATCCTCCGGTATTGCAGACGAGCAATGGGAACAACTTGCAGCGGACAGAACCGAATGGCGAGGGGTTGTGGCCAACTATCAAGGAAATGTTGCTGCAAGAAGGCCGAATCCAAGACCTAACCAGGTCTATGTTTGTCCTGACTGCGGTCGACATGTGCTCTCCCGAATTGGCCTCTATAGCCATAGTCGTGTGCACCGTAGATGAATGGGAATTACAATAGACTACACCTTTTACTTATTTTTTATTGTACCCAATTTATCGACTGTAACATTTTTATACTCGGACTCGAGTAACGGCTAATAATAATAATAATATTACTAATTGTTTCGAAGTTAAGAGTTGTTCGGAGTGTATTAGTCATCCGTGCTTCCAATTTTAATTGTAAATTACTTCACATCAATAAAATGACGCAGCCAAATGTACGGTGTGCTTGGAAAAAGAAAGATAGAGATGTAATAGAATATGACATTGGACAAATTTATTGTACCTAATCTTTAAATTTCTCGGTACACTTGAGGACATTAGGGCTAATTTTATTTTAGTTCTACAAAAGGGAAAATGTTTATTTTAATAATACCTATGTGGGATGATAAGAATTATTTTTGCAAATCGAAAATAGAAGAAAAGAAAATTATTTTTTTATATATACTTTTTTTTCTCTCATCGTCCCACATTGTAACATGTTTTTAATGTATTTTAGTGAAAGCCGTTTTTAAAATAATGATTTATAGGAGAGTAAATTGAACCGTCTTTCCGGCTTATATCCGGAGCGCTCTTAAGTTTTCATTAAAAACCAATTCAAGTTACGAGAAAAACTGTTTATCATTGATAGATAACTGGCGAACTCTTAAAATACGTGAACTTTTGAAATGTCTCATGGAGAGAGAGGACGAATCCAGTTGATATGTCACGTGACAGGAGAATAGGGGGCTATACATCTACAAGTGTCTTATTCTTAATCTTAAGTATATACAAAAAGTTGAGCAGTTTTTGCCGAATCATGAACATAACACTGGATTAACTAGAAATGTGAATTAGGCGTCGTCGACTGCGAATACCTATTTAAATAATAAAAATTTAAAGACGTTGGTACGTACTTGAGTAAAATATCATCCAATAGATATTTATAGTCGGCCACATCCGGTTGCAGCTTCTATTCGTTCTACTTTATATTCCCAACAGCCTTAAAGAAATCCGCGTTTTCGTAGCATTGCGGATTTTCACAGTAAATATATTATTCAACACATACATTTTTAATTTACAGGTTCACAACAGGGGCCACACGAAAAGCTGCTGCTCAATAATTTGTTAGCCACGTACAATGTATTGGAGAGGCCTGTGGCGAACGAGTCGGATCCTTTGGAAGTTAAATTCGGCCTAACTTTACAGCAGATTATTGACGTGGTTAGTATATTTTTCATGATATTACAGACTTCATAATAAATTCATTTGGTACATGCAAACTTGCCTTCCACGAAACGCTTTTTACTAACATATCGGTGGACAATTGTACTATGGTTTGGGAAAGGACAAAACAAAACAAATATTAAAATATGTGCAGATCAAGTTAAGTATAGTATGAAAGAAATATTAAATACAAACCATGTTCATAAATAGAACAAGGATGCAGAATCCCTGTTTTCGTTTTTGTCTATGCCTACTGTTTCCATACTTGTGTTGTTGGACATCCTAATGTTGTCCTAGCTTGCTTTCTGTCACATCTGGATGCGTTCAAAAAGAAAAAGTATGTGTCTTGTCTAGATTATCGTGCTTATATAATAAAACGCAAACAAATTGCATGTTGTTGTATTGTACTACAAAAATTAATTTTTACCTTGAATTGCTTCCGAGAAAAGTAAACACTGCTAACATTAATCTAAAGTTAAAGTCTAGTAAATTTCAACTTGGCGTGTGCATGATTATACTACGCGTACGACTTCAACATAAAGTTAAAGCAATAGCCCAAATACCAGAACTGCTCCTAAGGACCGTCCTTAGTGCTCGTCTAAGCACTCTAAGTACTTTTGTGCTCGGGAGCAATGTGCTTAGGAGCACTTTTTAAAAACGGCGCTTAGTGCTTCGACACTTTACGAAAGGGCTTAGTGCTAAGTAATCGCATATAGTGTTCGCGAGCACTCCAAAAAGCTCCCGAGCACTTTAGATGTCTAGCGAGTGAGGAGTCATTTTTACATGAAATTTGTATACTGGATATGGGTACATAAACGCCGTTACACTTTAAACTCACATCCAATTTAGAAGAAAAAAAATAGAAATAAACTATTTTGAAAAAACTTGATATGACAATACATATACCGACTGTAGAAGAATAAAGTTTTAGAAACAGTTATCCCATTTTTTGTAAGCCATAATTCAGTAAAAAGAAATTTGAAATCCATAACCAACTTTGTGAGACATATTACAAAAACCTGAAAAATAAGAAAACTACAAACGTATGTGTATCAAAGAATTTGACAAACTCAGTTGTCTTTAACATACGCTCTTGTGAAAAAATGAAAAGAACAAATCTCAAAGAAGGCCATGACACCACTAATTCCATTTATTTTTTCTCTTTCCAACGATATAATACATGTCATAAACATTTTAAATGATAGTGTCAATATTTAATATTTTACGAAAACTACAATTCATATCACTAAATCGTAAAAATCAGCAATGGTATAATAGTAAAAATTTACTTTATAATAATATAATTCAGTAATTATTTATTACAATTTAATACAAACAAACAAATATCTCATAAATAAAAATACAAGTACAAAATGAACGAAAAACTATGTAAACAGTACTACCCACTACCATACAGAAAAGAAAATGTGTGTATTTATTTCTCTAACTACAAATGCTCAAATTGTGCACCATGCATTCTAATACACAAACGTGCTCTACGAGACACCCCACAATTACATTTTGGAGCATTTCAGGAGTAATTGCCTCACATGCGTTTCTAATTCTGGTTTTGATGTTCTTAATATTTTCAGGGGCAATTTGAAATACCTTATCTTTAATGTAACCCCAGACGACAAAATCCAAGGGACTGGTGATCGAGATGGCCATAGAATGGGTCCATAGGTGCCTACCCAGCTAGCTGGCATAACTTGATTTAGATGATTTGTACATATTACATCAGTGTGAGGTGGCGCCCCATCTTCTTGAAAATATGAATAATTTAATTTGTCCGCCACTGTTAATTCATAAAGAAAGTTTTGAAATTCGTTTTGGAAATTAAGGTATCTAAAAGCGGTTAATTTGCCATCATAAAAATAAGATCCATTTACTTTAGTCCCTAAAAGACGCACGCAAACATTCGTAGAAAAATTTTCTTGGAAAGCAGTCTTTCTGCACCAATGTGTATATACTCGTGTCCAATTATAATGTATATTTCTATTGAAAAATGCATTATTAGAAAAATATGATTCGTCCGAGCAAAGAATTTTGCTACGTATCAGCGAGCCATTCCTTTTTTTATTTAACAACCATCTACAAAATCTTATTCTCCTCGGCGTATCTCCCTCATTTAAATGTTGAACTTTCCTCATTTGTAGCTTCAAAATCCGTTTTTTTTTTAAATATTTTTCTTGCACTGTCTTTTTTTATGCAATAGTTTCTCTGAATTTGCCTCAAAGAGGTTTTTTCATTTTGGTTAACATAATTCAATACTCTATTCATTTTTTTTCATATTATCCGCAACATGCCCTCGCCTTACTACTTTTTTTGAAAATGAACCGTCCATCTTTAGAATTTTAACTAACTTCCTAAACATAGCTCGATTTGGCTGTGGAGCATCTGGAAATCTATATCCGTAAACTGCCATCTTAGCATGAAAATTGCACTGACAATAAATGCTAATCATATCGAATTTGTTATTATTGGTGTACACCATAATTACTGGTATAAAACTTGTCTTAGAACTTGACAACGCAACATGCAACAGTGAGAATCTGTCAAATTTGTTAATAATCGTATACATTGTTTTTCACAAATCATGGCATAGCTGATTTTTACGATTCAATGATATGAATTGTGGTTTTCGTAAAATATTAAAATTGACCCTATCAGATGAAATTTTTGTGACATGTTTTATATCGTTGTAAAGAGAATCTGGAAGTGGTGGATCAGTTCAATTACTTAGGCAACGTTGTTAATGACAAAGCAAACTTGGACAGCGAGATTCGCAATAGAATTAACGTTGCATCTAGAACACTCTGGGGACTTAGAGAGAGAGAGTATTTGGCAACCACGACCTTGCTTTGTCAACGAAAATGGCTGTCTACAGAGCAGTTGTCATTCCAACACTGCTATATGGATGTGAAAGCTGGGTCACTTACCGTCGTCATGTGAAAGAATTAGAACGTTTTCAGCAAAGACACCTCAGAAGTATGATGAAAATCCGTTGGTTCCATCACATATCAAAATACTCAGGAGAGCAAACAGCCTTCCAATTGAGGTGCTTATTTCAAGAGCACGCCTAAGATGGGCAGGTCACGTTCATCGTATGAATGATAACCGCCTTCCTAAATGTACACTTTATGGTGAATTGCTAAGCGGTAAAAGAGGGCGTGGCGGTCAACGAAAGAGGTTCAAAGACGCTCTCCATGAAAATCTAAAATCCTGCGGTATTGCAGACGAGCAATGGGAACAATTTGCAGCGGACAGAACCGAATGGCGAGGGGTTGTGGCCAGCTATCAAGGAAATGTTGCTGCAAGAAGGCCGAATCCAAGACCTAACCAAGTCTATGTTTGTCCTGACTGCGGTCGACATGTGCTCTCCCGAATTGGCCTCTATAGCCATAGTCGTGTGCACCGTAGATGAATGGGAATTACAATAGACTACACCTTTTACTTATTTTTTATTGTACACAATTTATCGACTGTAACATTTTTATACTCGGACTCGAGTAACGGCTAATAAAAAATTTGTTCTTTTCATTTTTGCACAAGGGCGTATGTCAAAGCCAACTGCGTTTTTCGAAATTTTTGATACACAGTGGTATTCTTATTGTTTTGCCGTCAACTTTCATCCCTTTAATTTTTTTCGTGTCTCCTCAAATAAGGAATCTATACCAGTTTGTGGTTTCCTATTTGGTGTGGCCCTCGTAAAATAGACAGAAGGTATATAGCGATGGTATGCTCTGGGGTTCTCAAATTTATTCATATATCACATTACGTTACAAGCACAAGCATATCAGTTTCACGTAAAAATTATATATTTATCATAATGTCTGGTCAAAAGTAGCAAAATGTTTTGTCTAACAAAATAACTAAATAAGATGTATAAGCTCACGTACTGCTCTCTATCTTTAAAAAAGGTGTGATAAATTGTATCTTTCCTTACAAAATGAAACCACCAACTTTTGGTGAAAATCAGACTAGAATGTTGATTTATTAAAAAAAAAAAATTCTGCTTTAGTCAGTTACCGACGTTTTAGACAACCCCTCATTTTGATCTTCTTTGATGAATCTACATACATCATTCGAGTAAGCGTACGATAAAATAAAGAAAACTTGTAACATCTAATGACATAACAATTTTAGTTCATTATTACATCTTTTATTTATTCTATTGTTTGCATAATTGAACCGCGAAGAAACTGAAAATATAGGATTGACCGAAATGTCTGTTAATAACTAACAGTGAGTTTCACAATCGTTGGTTAACTAATAGTATGACAACAACTACTATCAAGTCAATTTTTGTTTTGTAAGAAAGTGATTCAATTTATTTCTATCAATGGATTTCGCAGATATAAATACTTACATTGCTTGCAGTAATGGTGAAGAGATTAGAATATCTAAAACACTTAACAAAATATTTGTAATTTCCAGGATAAAGGGAATTTGATACAGAAACAAATCTTAAATATATGTTATTTATAAATATAATAATAGGATAGGACACTCGTTCATAACATCATCACATCTGTTAAACACCCATTACTGTAAAACACATTCTTAAAGAATGTCCAAACTTTACTGAGGTGAGAAGAAGATGTGGACACAGAGGGACATTAGCGCACATGCTTTTGGGAAATAACATTAAAAATACTCTGAGTTTCGTGAGAGAAATAGGCGTCTTCTATAAATTATAAAACCACATCTATATGAAACCACGATTCCTACATCACGTGTAATTACTATCGTTGTACTTAGATGCTACTAATTGTCCAGATATGGTCACTATACCTCTTAACCAATGCGAAGAAGACGAAGGATGCGACTAATGACATCTGCAGTCGAAGTCGCTAATAAAAAATAATAATAATAATTTCAAGACCATAAAACTTTCAATTATAAATAGAAATAGTTTGTAAATAACCTAAATTTAATATCTGTAATTTTGTCACTGTAAATTAATATAAATAGTTATGTATTTGATCCTTTGCGCACATGTAATGATGTACTTAGTTCCTTGCATTTCGCTTTTGGCATGTCGTATTTTGTAAAATTGTCCCGTAACTGGAGTATTCCGTTGGGCAATAAATTTTTATTATTTATTATTAGTTATAGGCATTTCCGCTAAATGAAAAAATATATAGTGAATTCAGCAAATTATTTCTTTCCTACATTATTTTTCTGGGCTGCTTTTGTTCGCTTTTATCCTTTTTTATACTTAATAACATTGAATTCAATTGAGTTCTAGCCTCAACAAATAGATACTATTTAAATTTTTTTAAAGTGCTTAGTGCTTAGTGGGAGCAATTCATTTTTGTTTTCAGTTTCATTTGTGCAAGTTTTTTGTCAGAAATACACCAAACAATGAAATTAGTAAATTAATACTTCTTAACATTTTTAATATTTTTATAATTACTTATCGACTACATCAGTTATCATTCATGAACTGTTTGGGAACCACTGACATTTCTGATCCATACAATACATATTAGTTCAGATGGTGAAGAGACCTTTGAATCCGCCAAGTTAAAGTTTACCAAACTTTAATAGTAACCGGTATATCTCAGTAGCTATCAATGCTATGAAAAAGTGGTCCAAGATTTATTACAATAGTACAATAATAGATCAAAATAGTGTCATATGGACAAAAGCTTACAATGATCAACTCCATTTGTATCTCTCCTAATATCTAGAAAACTATTATATAGAAGTAAAAAACAAAGCATAGAACAAACTATTGTACTATTAGCAAAAGACCGTAATAAACGAAAAATAAGGAGGTAAAAATTATATTACAGTCACCAATAGTAAAGCAATTCACCAACATTGTAATAATCTATAGTTTCCAAAGTAACGCGTCCGGCAGAATGAATATCCATTTTCAAAGTTAATTCATGTCATAATATAATGAGATATAAATTCAAATCAAGTCGCCATGCTTTTACGTTAAATGGAAACTTAAAACAGTTGTGAAAGCATTTGCAAGAAATATCAGTTTAGCTGTGAATATGAAGCATTGGTCAATTATTCAACGTTCTTCTGAGGTTGAAGTTTATTTTAAAAATAACTACTCTGTAGTAATCACCCAACGTTTATTTCGTCGTCGCTTTCATTTAAGTCCACAAGGTCCTAGTCGATAGTCGAATAACAATTAAAAAGTGGGTACACAAGTTTCGTAGTACTGCTTCATGTGCCAGAGAAAAACCAAAAGGAAGAACCCGTTCTGTACCCACACTTAAAAGTGCTGAAAGGGTAAGAGTAGCTGTGCTAGGAAGTCCTAAACGATCAACAAAACGATAAGCATTATAGCACTTAATAACCGAAGTTATGACGTAAAGCAACGTCAGGCACGGTTAGTAGTTGGAACGAAGACCGCGTCCTCACCTCCCACATCTTGCAGCGGCTTGTATATCAGTGTATGCGCGGAAGCTATACGACCTTAGGCGAGGGTTGTATAGGGGATATACCATCCTTCGGAGGGGATGTAAAGCCGTCGGTCCCTTGTCTATTAAATGTTAGGCAAGTAAAAGATCCCTACTCTTCTTAAGGGGAGAGGTTAGGCAAAATTCTTGGTTGGGGGTAGCTCGTCTACAGGCGTCGGTGTTAGGCCTCAGCAGCGGAAATACGCCGACGTTAAATAAATGTATAAAAAAAAAAACCGTAGTTATCGCTGCATTCTGAAAGAGAACACTTCCATCCCTACAAAATTCAAGTCGCACAAAAACTTCCACCTTAAAATTTTGGAACACGTGTTGATTTTTGCTAACGTTTTGAAAGGCTATTTGTTGAAAATCCGTATATCTTGATTGCTTGCTGATGTCAGATGAATCTCATTTTCATCTTTCTGGATATGTTAACAAACAGAACTTTCGCTACTGGGCGACGGAAAATCCAATGCAATTACACGAAGTACCGCTTCATGGCAAAAAGGTTACCGTGTGGTGTGCAGTATCCGCCTTAACTTAAAGTTAAAAGTGTTTTCTAATCGACCGCAAACAATTAAAATATAATATTCGGACAGAGATTAACGCAATCCCAATTGAAATGTCGGAGTGGGTAACGAAAAACTAGGCTAGGCTAGGCTTTAAGAGTGTCAGCAGCGAAAAGGAGGTCATTTGACAGATGTAATATTTAAAAAGTAAAATTTCCGTGTTTCTTCAAGCACCTTTAATAAAAACCGCTGCCCAAGGAATCACTACTTCCACATCCAGATTTTTTATCCAAGTCTTATACACATTAAATCCCAATGTAATATTTTACTCCCTTTAATAATAGGGTGAGGTGGAAGAGGGGGTGGCTAATGTCAAAAAATTTTGAGACCTTGACTTTTCGTACATGCCCTAAATTGCAATTTTATGGACTCTTACCTGCTTGCTTTGCCTCTTTATACTTATTTATCCCGAACCCTTCAACGGAATTAGATCAAAATATAATCTAGTGCCAGATCTCCTTATAATACTCAAGTGTACCAAATTTCAAGTCAATATCATAAACGGTTCCAGAATAAACGTGTGCACTGAAAACAATTACAGACAGACAGACCAACAAACAGAAAATTATGTTTCGCTGAAATTTAAAATCTCGACGTCTCGACGTTTCATGACATTTTAAGCCTATTTCAACAAAAAAAAATATATTTTTCTGCGTTACTATACTTCCACTGGACGTGGAAGTAAAATTTAGCCATTAATAACAACAATTCAAATTAAAATGGACACTTCATTCTACCGGGCCCATTATATTAAAATAAATCTGTGATTTTTTTCACAAAAAATTATTTTTGCAAATTGTCGTAGGTCATAAAGGCAACAGCATGCGCTCTATATTATTATATAATGGAGTTATAAGGTTATTAAGTAATAATACTGGGATGGTAAGGGATGCTCCAGCTGACCGTAAAAATTTATCAGTATGGCTTTTTATATTCAAAAAAACTTGATTGCGACTGTTATTTAACATTACCGTACTGCTGGTTAATCTATTATATACATTGTTCGCGATAAAATGCGCAGTATTCACGTAGAAAAGAAGCCCTTTTAAAACTCCTAATAATTTAACAAGCTAACGCTCTAACTTAACATAATTATTAATGAATAAAATGAGAGGCGGAAACATTCTTCTAATTTGATATGCCTTTTGTCCCTGACGCTGAAAGGACTTTGTCATTGTTTTTCAAGGGATCCTGTTTGCTTATAAAACGTTATTCATAATATATTAGACGTCTTTTCAATATTTAGCTCTCGCACCTTGTTGCATAATAATATGTACATAGCGGTACTATAGCCTCGTTTGGCGCGACAGAACAGCGTTTGTTGACGTAAAAATTACGCTTTTTTCAATTTGAATTTTCTGTTCATTAAAATTTCACAAATTATACCAGCCGCCTTGAGCTTGCCATTAACTGCCCAGTAAGTGAGCAAATTGTCCTTAGAAACTGCACACTTTGCTGCAAGTAACAGTGATTAGTTTTATGATGTATTAGAAAATATTGTTCTATATATAGACAGAGTTCCACTTGTTTTTTGATTATTATAATTTCATGGACATACTTTAAAAATTAGAGTAGTTAGAGCTTGCTTTAATACTTTTTTTTTACATTCATTTAACGTTGGCATACTTCCGCTACTGAGGCCTAACACCGACGCCTGTAGACGAGCTACTCCCAACCAGGAATTTTGTCGAACCTCTTCTCTTTCGAAGAGAGCCTAACATGTAATAGGCAAGGGACCGACGACTTTATATCCCCTCCAAAGGATGGTATGTCACCTATACAACCCTCACCTAAGGTTGCATAGCTTCCGCTGGAAGATCTGAGGCGAGGACGCGGTCTTCCTTGTGAACACGAAGGTGCCTCTTGTCGTTGTAAAAATAAAAAAGATTGGTGTCGCGAGTTTAAGTTAAAACTCAGGAGACCTTTCGTGCACTTAATTTTGATTTGAAAAGAATTGGGGTGGTTAATCCTTAAATGGTTGGAACGGGCTAAATGCTTCGCACTGTATACGTTTTAGAGCTGTAGTTTACTTGTATTTATTATTTAGAGTCTGACTATCACTTTATTTAAATTTAAATTTTATGGCAGGGTCAAGAGCTACACCCTGTATATGTTTTTCTTGAAATTAAACACTTGGTTTTAAACGAAAATTAAAAAAATATTTATTGAACGTAAAATACAAAGTTGATTATTTTAGTTTATTTAAATTAAAATTGTATTGCATGAATTATATTATTTAATTTGTTTAATTTAATTTTTAATTTGTTTTATTTAGATTGTTTAAGACTGAGATTTTATGCGCGACGGCAGGTTAATTAAATTAATATTTTTACTTGGGTTGTCGTCGATTTGTTGAAATTTAAGGTTGGCCGGGAAAGAATTAAACACTGTTTGATTTAGAGACGCAGAAACTAACTTGAGGTACACTGGAACTAACTTCTATGATTTATACGCGATGGCAGTAACGTTTAAAAAACCTTTTTTACTTGGTTTGGCCAAGGAAGTAGCACAGTGACTTAGTTACAGGGAAATTCATGATGTTACAGCTAATAAGTGGAACTAGCCAGACGGCACTATATTTTAAAGCTTGTGACCGAAGGATTTACTAGTATATTGCGTCGACTAGACAAACGGAACTAAAATTTTTCCAGGATTTACTGTACTTCTGTTTTAGAACTCGAAAGCTTACTAGTATACGACAACTAGACAGACGATAACGATTTTTTAAAATTTAGGTAAACCGAATGCATATAGTAGTACACTTCTTACATCTAATATAATAATTTGGATAAGACACTGGAACTGACTTCCTTTGAGCTCGTCATGCTCCTCTATTTATGCGGTACGATGGGGACTTGGCTCGCCGAAGTCTGGATAGAGTTGGATGCGTCCCCGGTCATTCTATGGGACTCGATTTTGTGAAATATTGCGCAATTGTTTTGAAAAATTTGAATTCAGGACTGAAAAATATATGATAAATACGGCAATGAAATATATAATACGTTTCGATATATAAATGAAAGTTGAATCTAAATTGGGTTTATAAATATGTGTGACTGTCTCAAAATATTGCTAAAATTGAATTGGTCCCATAAAGCAGTTCCGAAAGTCGTAAATTAAGCCATATTAACACCCATATTAATGTCATATTGAGAATGTTCCGTCGCCGGTATTGAAACGAAATGGAAGTAAGTTTTGATTTGAAGTGAAGATAGCCGCGAGTTGCTGGCAACGGTTATGGAACATATGAATGGGAAAGAAGTTTTGATGAATGTGATGGATATGTGAATGAAGTGTGATTTGATGTATAAGTGGAAGATTGAATTAGAAGTTGATTTTAAGGGAAAAATAGTTTATAGAAAATTTTCGACGGTGAATTAAAATATACTGACGAGGGGTTTGGGAGTGGTTTTGATGAGAATCGACATAATGAGGAAGCGTATTTTTAGGGCAGTCGATTGTAAGGTTTTTGCTATAACTCGGTTAATTTTAATGTTTGAATGATTCTATTGATAAGTTTAGGTAAATTGTGAATTATCGATATAATATGAAGTTTCTCAGAATTATTTTTGAAAATTTGAGGTTATTGACTATTTTGAGTGTCTGAAGGACTTTTTTATTTAGTTTTAATTCGGCGACCTTAAAGATTGATTTTAGTTTATAAATTATAGTACTTTTGACCTTGACTATATTGTTAATACGTGAAACTATAACACTTGAAACGGTCACCCATGTAAGTACCAATGTTCTTCTGGTTCTTTTATATACCAAATCCCAATTTAATTGGCAATGGGGGTGGTAGAGGGCTGATGCCAAAAAAAATTTGAGAACTTGACTTTTCATGCATGCCCTAAATTGCAATTTTATAGGCTCTTACCTGCTTGCTTTGCCTATTTACCCTTATCTAGCCCATTTTCCCCCGAACCCTTCAAAGGAATTAGATCAAAATATAATCCAGTTCCAGATCTCCCTTTTTTTTAATACATTTATTTAACGTCGGCCTATTTCCGCTACTTACAGGCGTCGCTAACACCGACGCCTGTAAGCGAGTTACCCCCAACCAGGAATTTTGCCGAACCTCTTCCCTTAAGAAAAGTAGGGATCTTTTACTTGCCTAACATTTAATAGACAAGGGACCGATGGCTTTACATCCCCTCCGAAGGATGGTATATCCCCTATACAACCCTCGCCTAAGGTTGTATAGCTTCCGCACATACACTGATATACAAGCCGCTGGAAGATGTGTGAGGCGAGGACGCGGTCTTCGTTGGAACGGTCACCCATCCAACTACTAACCGCGCCTTACGTTGCATTACATCGCATATTGAAGTATGTACATAGAGACGCACCGACGCTCACCTTCGTTCCAGATCTCGTTATAGTACATAAGTGTACCAAATTTCAAGTCAATATCATAAACGGTTCCAGAGTAAACGTGCGCAAAAAAAGTTACAGACCGACATACAGAATTTTTTTTCTCTCAAATTTAAAATCTCTACGTTTCATGACATTTTAAGCCTATTTAAATAAAGAAATTTGTTTTGCGTTGCCATACTTCCACTGGACGTGGAAGTAATAAAAAACAGAAGTGTTGAAATATTGTAAACAAAAATGTACCATGTGGGCGCCTAAAAATTTGCAATTCAATTATTCTGGTCAAAGAAAACAATTATTTTATATTGGAGAACAAAATTGCCAGTCAATCGCGGAAATATGTACCGTATGTATTAAGGGAGTATTTCTCTGACACGAATGTTCCGGAAGGAAGTTTTAAGGACAGCCTTTTCTTTTTTTGTACGAATAATGTGTACTATCACAACTGATAAGTACAGAAAGCTGCTAGAAATTCTTTAATGGTATTATTATAAAATGAAGTACAATATGTATACAAGTGAGTGTCTTCGAATTTACAGCAGACGTTCCCTATGATTACACTATATCAATAATAATTCGTATCACAAAACTAAGTTTCTACTATAACAGGCAGTATTTCCACAAGTGCAAAAAGTGCCCCTGGTTTGTTTATTTTTCTTGGAAAATAATTTATGAAAACACCATTTATTATTCAATCTTCGTTTAAAATTTGATCTTCGTGGCATTTATAATTTTCGAGACAACGCAAGTTATCATTCAAAAGGTATAAATATCATGTATCATGCTACGCATATTTATACGGATGCCTCAAAATCTAACTACGGTGCAGGCTGTGCAATTTTAATACCTAATTCAAGTACCCAGTCAAAATTTAAACTTTCCTAGGAGACGTCAATTTATTCAGCAGAAGTTTATGCTATAGTCAAGTCTTTAGAATATATTACAAAGAAACAAATTAAAGACTCAGTTACCGTATCCTAAGTGACTCCAAGTCAGTACTCTTGGCAATTCGTAATACGTATAATTTGATACCCAGCATGTACCATCCTTTCATTAAATTAATCAAGCATTACTCATTAAAAATATCTGGGTTTAACATTAACTATACATGGGTTAAAGCAGTCGACTTATTAGCCAAAGACAGTATTGGGAATGGAGACCCCCATCTGTGTTTGCAAGACTATTTAAATTTCAGTAAAACAGGCTTAAATAAAGTATGGACATCTTATTGGCACGAATATTTTTTACCCCTTCTACAAGATACACCCAAATTCAAATAGAAATTCTTGAGGAACCTTGGTACTATTCTTTTCAAATTCCTAGGCGGTATATTACTACTCTTATTAGGCTGAGATTTAGACATGATTGCTATCATCTACATTTAAATAAAATGGGAATTTTATCAACCAAGTTATGTGAAATTTGTAATGTTGTATTGAACATTTTTTTTTAGCTGCGATAAACATTCATCTGGAGGTAATTAACTCTATGCAGATATTCGGAACTTAAATGTCCAAATGTCAATCAATGTTACTTATTAGCTTTAATTAATAATAGAGTGAATGAAATTATACGCTTTTTGAAAACCTCTGGTCTGAAAATAAAGATGGGTAAATAATAGATTCGTTCCCTACATGTCTAACCTTCGTTTAAAATTTACCTAATCCCTATGTACCGTAGTCTATTTTTGTATCTCTAACATAATGCCCTGAAAGGAAGGAAACGTATCCCCTTTGAGACTTCTCCAAAAATTTTAATTTTTGGTAAGATAGATTTAGGGTGGAGTATGTATGTGTGTATGATTATGTATATTTCTAAATTATGGCATATCTAATAACTTGTCCCTGGCTGCGTAGTTTGTTGCCTAATGCCATTAGTAATAATAAAGAAATATTATGTATCATCGAAAACAGGTGAAAAATTAAGATACTTGATGAATGAAAGTCCGAATCACTTTGTATCCTCCAAAATTGGATTCAGCCGAGCCTTCTACGCTATATAGATTTAATTTTAAGGTGGGCATGTCCAAGAGAGAAAGAGAGATCCGATAAGGAAATATTTATTATTTTTGGCCACAACTTTTTTTTAAATACATATATTGGTAAAAAAAGTATAAGATTACCTAAGTAGATCTATGACAGATGTAGTGATCTGAATTTTCACTCAATAATTTCAGTTGTTTGCAAAATTAGTTAATTTAAATTAAAAAATAATATGCTGACCTTCATGTCCTGAAGTTTTAAACTAACTAATTTTGCACACAACTGAAATTATTGAGTAAAAATTCATATCACTACACCTGTCATAGTTCTACTTAAGTATTCTTATACTTTTTTACCATATATGTATTTAAAAAAAAATATGGCCAAAATAATAAATATTTGCTTATGGTATTGAATGTATATCCAAAAGATATGTAGGACTAAAAGAAAACTGGTTTCTGGATCCCTGAGTCTCCAAATAATGTTAATTGACTGAGTCCAAAGGAATATTTATTTACCAGGTTTGGTTTTACGACGTACGTGTGGATTTATAAATATTTTTGTATACTGCCTTGACTGCATATACCTGTTTTAATGTGTTCTAATTTAACTTATATAAAACAATTATTGCTAAACACACAATTATATTCAACTCATTATAATCACAACTTTATGCATTTTCATTTCAAATCTAGATTACTATTTTAGAACCTTTCCTAAACCATGAATAAAGTATGATTGATAAAAATACAGGGAAATTAAATGCTAATTCAGAGTTTACGATAATCGGTTTCCCGTTTGATTAACCTATTCAAAATTAAATTTAGCGAGTAATTTGAAATTATATTCGCTTTCATGTAATTAAACTAGTCTAGTAGTAGTTCTAGAAAGCGTTTTATTTAAAAAAATCTCTTTTGAGAGCAATATGTTGATATATTTCTAATTAAATTATTGCGATGTAAGTATTTTCAACACAGTGAAAATTATGTTAAATGTATTAGTTCTGTACACGTTCGATTGCGTAGACCTGCTCTCGTCGTCCAATTGGAAATACTCAGAGCCGCCATTTAGTGGTTAGCTTAAGAGATTTAAAGTTTCTGTGACTTCCTCCCAGTGACAACCGCGACGCCGTAACGTATTACTGCTAAACCGTAAATAGCTGCAGACCCCTTCCATGATGACATCTTTTAGGAAACTCGATTTAATTAACATACAACTTCTGGAGAAATAATTCATAAAATACTCGATAAAATGAGCTATGACTTAAAATAGGAAAATACAGCCAAATAGCAATGGAGAATATCAACTTATCTAGTTTGATTGCGTCTGTAGATAAATATTCCTATATATATATATATTTTAAAATATTTCGACGTGACGTGAGATCAGGGCAAATTTCATACTGGTCAGTTATTTTCATTGTGGTTACAGGTGCCCGTTATACATAAAATGACCAACACGTATCGGTTCACGAATTAAAACATTTTTCGTGTTAGAAACGAGGCGCTGATTATAAAAGTCTTTATTCCCAGTCGGAAGCTTGGAGAAGTATTGTTTAAATCGAAATTATTTAAGCAATTAATGTTTTTGCTTTCAACTTTTTTCGTGTTTTTCAAATTGCAACAATCCATTAATAGTTTTCACTTATCCATTTTTGAGATTTGGAAACTTATGGGAAATGGGCCCAGGTGAAACTCGCTGGAATCGATATATGTTATTCCTCTTGAGCTCCTGATCAAAAGTTCTCATGGCCATAAGGTCGGAAAATGTACAGTTTTCCAGATATGGGGGGAAGTCGATTTTTCCGGATTTTTTCACTAATAGCATGGAGCCATGGTTCTTTCAATACGGCTTCGCTAGTGTTATACGGTGGTTTTTGCGGGTCGCTGATCGTGTGGCACTGTCAATTCGCCTTATTTTTCGGAAAAGATTTATCAGAATATATACGAGGGTTTTTTTGAGTCGCTGATTTTAAATCTGTTGTCGAAGGTGGCATTTGACAGTTGACAGCTGTCAGTAGCAGTGTTAGCTGTATTATCCGCAAAAGATTTATTTATTTATATACTTCTTCACTGACCAGCACTTTTTGTTTATTGCTGACTGAATTGTAACGAGATTTTACATTTGATGCTGTCAATGCGTACTCGCGTGTTGAGTAATATACTATAAAAGTGCTCAAACACAATATATTAATTGGAATGTTTGCATCTACTTTTATCGTGACCCGGGAACACTGTGATAAGTCTTTTCCGGATAATACAGTTAACACTGCTACTGGCAGCTGTCAACTGTCAAATGCCACCTTAGACTTCGAATTTGAAATCAGTGACCCAAAAAACCTTCGTAGAACACTAGCGAAGCCCTATTGAAAGGACCATGGCTCCATACTATTAGTGAAAAAAAAGTCAAATTGCTATTACAGAGGCTGTTATGTCAAAGATAATATAATGGATTGTGTTTTATAAAAATAATCTTATTTTGGTTATACCTTTTATGGGTTTAAAATGGGCAAATTCAGTTAATTTCAAACTTTCAAAAGATTATTATAATTTGAAAGCAGATGAATTTGTCTAAATGTTAATTATCGCATTCTTTAATTTTATTCTAAGATATTTTACCATCCACTTCAGAAACTAAAATCGAAGGGATCTACAAAATAATAGTATTATCTAGTATTGGTGCCCCACGTTGGGCGCCAATTATAAGGGGCGTCAATTATAAAATTAACTTTATTAAATTAAAATGTACGGATCAAACTTATGTTTAAGAAAATAAACACATTCTATTTTCGGGAGTAATTTACATGAAAAATATGTGAATTAACAGTTGTTGTAATACTTAACGTACAACTTGATGCGTTTTTGGTCCTTGTTCGCGTAAGTACTCTTGTAAACGAAACTAACTTACTTTCCCAATAAACGCAAGTTTGAACATTACATCTTAATTTAACGAATTATTGCGAGTTTAAAAAGCCTCCCTTATAGTACCAAATATTTATCTTTTGCCTACAACATATTTATCAATTTATCAAAGAATATGAATACAAAATTGTTGAATGCAAACAAATTAATATGACTAATTGTTTAAAACAATTTTGATTTAAACATTACCTGATAGTATAGACATTCGTAATCAGCGCTTCAACCATGTCTTTTCTCCAACACCAGAAGCAATTTATTTTTAAACTCATCAGCAATGACCAAATGCAGTGGGCAAATGCCCACTTTTAAGCTCTGGCGACAATGATCAAAAACCCATTTTTTAAACAATTCCGCTATTAAGCTCCCCTTTGTCGAGAATTATTAGAGCAAAGTTACTTTGATACTCTCCTTCTGTATCCGCCATTCAAATGTACATACTTGGCGACATCCAATTAACACCTGACCAGTAGTTTCCTTTAAAGTATGCCGACAGTCGAGGACGTTTGTTAAAATTAGCAACATATGCTGTAAATAATCAAAGTCAAATGTACATACCTGGCGGCATGCGGCACCCAATTAACACCTGCCCAGCCGCTTCCTTTAAAGGACGCCGAAATGTTACCAAATGGAAGATTTCTCTTAATAAAAATGCTCTATACTTACGCACCAATACGTGTTGGTCTAAATTATCATTGGATAAAATATTGATGAGTTTTTTTACCAATTTAAAAAAGGATATTTTAATGCTTCTTTAATTAAAATTAGCACATACAGGATATATAAAACGATTTGTGTCACTTGTTTCATAAAAATTATACGGGTATTTAGAAATATTCTGATACCTTCCTACCACAATGATATTTCGGAGAGAGACCGAGTAAGCTCGCTAGCATTTATTTATTATAATATCATATACCGTGTGCTCCGATTCTCGAAGCAGACTCCCTGATACACTGGGTAAAAATTGTTGATGACAAAAAATTGTTATCCGCGTCAACTAAAATTTACGTGGTAATGGTAATTATGTATTGGGAGATAAATGAAAGGGGGTAATCACTTTACAATTTAGCGTATGACTACTTAATAAGTTAAGACCATTTTACAAGATTTCACCGCATACGATATTATTTCCAGCTGTATTTCATCCATTGTATATGTAGTTGATAGTGTTTTATAATTATCTCAACATATTCCATTACATCGCACTTATGCCTACCTAATACAACACAATTTGTATTGTTTCAAACATTTTGCGCAACTTTTCTTGTATTTTCTGTATAAGCAGTACATTTATTTCTTGGATCTACTTATCAATTTAGAGCACATAAGAAAGATAATCATCAGTAAGACTATAAGAAGTTAAAAAGATATAACAATGCTCTAACCCACTAAAAACACGTTGAGGAAAGGAACCTATTAATTTTTTCCTTAATTCCCGCAGTATTAATAAAAGAGACAGAGTAGTCCATTTATTTCATGTACTAAACTTACACGTTATTAAGGAATCGTCCTATACAGGGTGATACAGACTAGCGGCTCACTCTTATATTTTCTTTATTTTTCAACTTAATCACGTGAAATTTGGGGTGCATAAACTACCTGTAAAAATTAATTTTTAGACATAACAAACGGTATGAGACCATTTCCGGTTTACCTGGAAATAACCGCAAGTCTCGATTATTAAACGTAACACCCTGTATATTTTTACATACTTGGATTCAAGGCAACATTCTGAGTATACCATGAAACTTTCGACAATTTTTGAGTCGATGTTCAGTTTTTTAAAGCATTTTAAGACATTCGTCTCCAGTGCTTTGGAATACCAAAATTTGTTCTACGGCAAGTCCATGGAAAAAATATAATTTTTCATTTAGTTTCATTAATAGCTATTTATGAAGCCTCCAAAGTTGACATATTATCACTTGTTTATCGAAAAATTTTTTTTTCAAATGGTAAGGTGATGGCTCATAGTGTTCAATAAATTATAGATTTTTGTCTGAATTCATTGATATCCATTTCAAATCTACGCTGTTTGTTCATCTATTTTATTTAAGTTATTTAAAAATAAATAATCACTTTCAAAATAATTTCTATTGATCCCTATAGTTTGAACTAGTATTTATTTATACCTATTAAGAAACAAAATAGAGAATTAAAAGGATGTTATTCACAAAAAGGTACTTATTCATATTTGATTATTAGACATATAATTTTTTTTTAAATTATACAAGTGCAAATCGCACAGTTATAAGTGTTGAATTCCTAGAAATGGTGAAAGGCATCTGAAATGTACAAATATTGTTCAAAATGATCCCCCTCACAATCAATACATTTTCTTGCTCGCACAATTGTGTTATTGTTATTGTATTACATTCCTTAACATTTGTGGAATGATGTTATTAAAAAGCTCTTGTTATCCTCAATTCGAGATCATCAATAGTAATAACTGTAGTTTTGTAGACCTGTCCTTAGATATAATCCCCCAAAAAAAGTCTAATGGGCTTAGATTAGGTGACCTTGCAGGCCATCTTATGAAGCTTTGGTTTGAAATAAATTGTGGGCAATAAGTTTCATTCAGGTGATCCATAACAACGCGGCTGCTATGGGGCGGTGCTCTGTCTGGCTGAAAATACAACAATCGGTATTGTTCTAGAAAAACTTGTTAGATTTCTCGTTAAATTTGATTTTGTAAGAATTCGACATACCTCTGTCCTGTCAGCGTACCTTGAAATAATATTGGGTCAATGATTCCATGTTCCATAAATACCCGTCTATACATTTATCCCAAATCTTTCTTGAAACCTCCCTTGTCCATCCATCTTTACACATCGGAAGGACTTTTTACTACCCTGCCTAAACAGATATTAAAGTGTTCACCTGAAGGGTTCGAAGCGACTAATTCAGAAAAAAAATACAAAATTTATACTTACTGTTTCTTTCGCTTAACTGCTATCACTGATGGTATCAATTGGACGTCGCAGCACTGTCTTAAATCTAACACTGTAAATACTAACACTCTCTTAATTAACCTGAAAGGGAATTTTGAAACACAAGAAAAAGACGATATTTAAAGTTCAAAAATATATATTGTTGTTTTAAAAAATGTTTTTACAAAATCTCAAGAAATGTGTATAAGATTAACAAAGTTTGGTCCGTATTCCACGCATGGCGAGGAACGGAACGGCAAAGACAATGTCTCCAACTACCATCCAAAGTTTAGTTTTTAGTAAACAATTGATACAAAAAGATTCAATGTAAAAATTGAATGTTTATGAATAGGTGAGCTTTTACCTGCCTGTCTATTTACGTATTTTAAATTGCACAGTAATAATTTCAGGTGCTCGTTCTAGAACCCAAAAATGCTTGAAACGCAACAATTCAGAGTTATAATATTACTTATAGATTCATACGTTCAGGCAAGGCGGTCCTATGTATATGTGAGTAAATAGTAATAAAACTTTTTTACCACCGAATCACTAATGAACCGGTTAAATACCCGGAAAACACATCGTTTTTCCCCCAAAATTGATTGCAAAAAATGTAAAAGTTCCCTCAAAAATTTTTGTCTTTTACGTCAAATTCTTCTTAAAATTTTGAATAGTAACTTTTTAACTTATCCTCATATTTAATACAATACATGTGTTGCAGTGCAGCACAACTTCAGTTCATAAAAAGACAGTTTATTTGGAAGTAAAAGTTGGATTTTATAATAGTTGCTAAAATCCATGGAAAAAATATAATTTTTCATTTAGTTTCATTAATAGCTATTTATGAAGCCTCCAAAGTTGACATATTATCACTTGTTTATCGAAAAAATTTTTTTTCAAATGGTAAGGTGATGGCTCATAGTGTTCAATAAATTATAGATTTTTGTCTGAATTCATTGATATCCATTTCAAATCTACGCTGTTTGTTCATCTATTTTATTTAAGTTATTTAAAAATAAATAATCACTTTCAAAATAATTTCTATTGATCCCTATAGTTTGAACTAGTATTTATTTATTCCTATTAAGAAACAAAATAGAGAATTAAAAGGATGTTATTCACAAAAAGGTACTTATTCATATTTGATTATTAGACATGTAATTTTATTTTAAATTATACAAGTGCAAATCGCACAGTTATAAGTGTTGAATTCCTAGAAATGGTGAAAGGCATCCTCAAAAATTTTTGTCTTTTACGTCAAATTCTTCTTAAAATTTTGAATAGTAACTTTTTAACTTATCCTCATATTTAATACAATTATTATTATTATTAGCCGTTACTCGAGTCCGAGTATAAAAAATGTTACAGTCGATAAATTGTGTACAATAAAAACAAGTAAAAGGTGTAGTCTATTGTAATTCCCATTCATCTACGGTGCACACGACTATGGCTATAGAGGCCAATTCGGGAGAGCACATGTCGACCGCAGTCAGGACAAACATAGACCTGGTTAGGTCTTGGATTCGGCCTTCTTGCAGCAACATTTCCTTGATAGCTGGCCACAACCCCTCGCCATTCGGTTCTGTCCGCTGCAAGTTGTTCCCATTGCTCGTCTGCAATACCGCAGGACTTTAGATTTTCATGGAGACCGTCTTTGAACCTCTTTCGTTGACCGCCATGCCTTCTTCTACCGCTTAGCAATTCACCATAAAGTGTGCATTTAGGAAGGCGGCTATCATGCATACGATGAACGTGACCTGCCCATCTTAGGCGTGCTCTTGAAATAAGCACCTCAATTGGAAGGCTGTTTGCTCTCCTGAGTACTTCCACGTTTGATATGTGATGGAACCAACGGATTTTCATCATACTTCTGAGGTGTCTTTGCTGAAAACGTTCTAATTCTTTCACATGACGACGGTAAGTGACCCAGCTTTCACATCCATATAGCAGTGTTGGAATGACAACTGCTCTGTAGACAGCCATTTTCGTTGACAAAGCAAGGTCGTGGTTGTCAAATACTCTCTCTCTAAGTCCCCAGAGTGCTCTAGATGCAGCGTTAATTCTATTGCGAATCTCGCTGTCCATGTTTGCTTTGTCATTAACAACGTTGCCTAAGTAATTGAACTGATCCACCACTTCAAGAGAATACAATACATGTGTTGCAGTGCAGCACAACTTCAGTTCATAAAAAGACAGTTTATTTGGAAGTAAAAGTTGGATTTTATAATAGTTGCTAAAATATTGGTAGTCGGATTTCGTTGTAGTTTCGAAAAATTTCTCGAGGGTCTGGCGGATTCTTTAACAGTCTAATTAATCTTTGATTTTGTTGGGGCCAGTACCTTACGTTCTGCCGGTTGAGCATCTCATTATTTGTGAAACGTGCTTCATCGGAAAAAAGGATGTTAAAGGCAAAGTTATCGTCTATTTACTCTCTTTGAAACTTATTAATTCATCGCTCGCAAAACACAATTCGTCTTACAGGATCTCCTTCGTACAAATGTTGGAGCGGATTATATTTTAACGAGCGGTAATTATATTTATTCAAAATTCTTCTTACTGTTTCCCTATTTGATCCTAGTCCTTCCGCTATTTCTCTGACAAAGGCTGATTGATTGTGCCTGACGGTTAATCTCCAACTCTTCATTTACAGTGAATTTTTGATTTTGGATACGTAGCTCTCGCCGCATTTTTCTCTCTAATTTTTTGAAATAATTACAAGACGGATGTCTTCTTTCAAGAAATCTCTCAGCGTACATTTGACGTGCAAGTACAGAATTTTTTCGACATTCGCCATAAATTAATATCATGTCAGTTTTTTCGTTATTGGTGTAGTTCATGTTAAGAAATATCAATAATGGACACCAATCTTCCGCTAACAATAATTGTTAAATGGCAACTTTCTTTTGTTTTATAATATTGTATCAAATCGTAGTGCAAACGCAACTATGTTAAAGTTCAATGGAAATTTTTTTGAAAATGATTATTAATTTTTCAATAAATTAAGTAAGATAGAAAACAAATCGATTTGACATGAATATCAATGAATTCAGAAATAAATCTATGACTTATTAAGCCACACTATGAGCCACCGCCTTCTCGTTTGAAAAAAAAATCGATAAAAGTGATACGTTCAACTTCGGAGGCTTCGTAAATGATTATTAATGAAATTAAATGAAAAATTATATTTTTTCCATCTACTTTACCTGCTGTAGAACTAATCTTGGTATTCCAAAGCACTCTAGCCGAATGCATAAAAAACTGAACATCGACTCAAAAATTCTCGAAAGTCTCATGGTATGCTCAGAATGTAGTCTTGAATCCAAATATGTAAAAATATACAGGATGTTCCATTTAAAAATCGAAAGTTGAGGTCATTTCCAGGTAACCCGGAAATGGTCTATACCTTTTATGTCCAAAATTCCATTTTTACAGGTAGTTTATGCACCCCAAATTTCAAATGGATAAGTTAAAAGATAAAGGAAGTATAGGGTGAGCCACTAGTCTTTGTCACCCGGTATCGAAAATGAACAACATGAGCACAGTTGTTGCTAAAAGAAGGACCCTTACATTTGAAACAAAATCCAAGGTTGTGTTTTTATAAAAGTCGAATAACGTTTTATACTCCAGGAGAATAAGACAATAATCAGTAAAAATTTTCGGGGATGTCCAGAAAGTTCAAGATCTTCACTTTCCAGCAAGTAATAGTTCCTAATTTCTAAACTTTCTGGACATACCCGGAATCAAAAACTCTAATTCGCCTTGTCTATTATATCGACCACTTTAAGTGACCATAATTTTATTTAATGCGTGATCATATTTTAATAATAAATCGTTTGTGTTGCACGTTATTTCATCATTGTATGATCTTACTACTATATGATTAATTTCATACTAATAATAATAATACTAATTTCTCATATAGATCATACATGGAAGCCAGTGCAATTTCATTACACGACACATTGTTCATACCATTTCATACCATTCATAACTATTGCATATCATCTTACACTATTTCTTACAACTTCATAACAACCCAATTATCACTTCGTCAATATAGCAGAAATAATTCGAAACTGGATTTTTTGCTTAAAACCTTTATTGGAACGTCTAAGAAAGTAATTGAGTTTATGAATTTTTACTCTGCAGGTAACGATAGAATATGTAAGATTTCACATATAAATTGAGTAAATGTTTTTAAATTAGTCATAGCTGGTTTATTATTTAAAAAGTTGTGCTGGAATGAATCCCGTACGGACAAGTATATACGATTATATAAAACGATTTCATAAAGGTCGGCAGGACAGAAATCGGCCTGTAATTGCTAATTAAAGTTTCGTCACCATTTTTAAGTATTGCGCAAACTCTAGCAGTTTTCTATACTTTCGGAAAGTTTCACATTTTACAGCGAAATTAAATAAAAAGCAGAGCGGAAGAACTACACACGTGCCCAATCTTTTACAATAAACGAAATTTATTATCTGGTCCAGAAGTAAGTTTGTTTTTAAGCGTATTTTCCGCAACAAGTATTTCTAGTGGCGGCACAATCTCTAAAAAATAAGCCTAACCTAGAAATTTTATGTGCCGAGTTGAATTTTTCAGAATATAATAACATACTAAAAGTCCCGAAGAATCTTAGTTGAGCATTAGCCACCATATTGAAAAATTGCCTTATCTATTAATCGGTTTTAATATTTAAAAAATAAATTAAAGCCAAAGAATGTGTCTTTGATACGAATTTAAGAGACTATAATAAATTGTTTATTAGTATTGTAACAATTAGTTAATATTAAAAATTAGTTTTTGAGGGTTTATATTTTTTCATTTAAAAAAATACTCGCTCATCCTATGAAAATATTTTTTAAATAAATGTAGGCCGTTAAAGGACAAACAATACTTTTTTTGATATTTTTCTCTAGCTTAAAAAATAGCTGAGACTGCCACATGGTTTTATGCTTAGATATATTTCTACACGTACATTTGCGCTGCATTGTTATTAATATAAATAAGTTGATAAGTTGGGTTATCTCAAATCAAATTTAGAATATATAAAATTTTTGAACATATTTAGTATTCTCATAGGTTTTTTTCAGGACATTGTTTTATTTTATTTTTATATCGAATTTATGTGTTCTTTTTTATTTCGTTATTCTTTTTTACGATTGTTTGATTTTTTCTATTAGTATTTTATTTCGTACAAGGATGGTTTTACTTTTAATATTGTTTACGTTTAGGTTCATAATTGTTTAAAACATCAAGTCATTTTATTTCCAAATTTTACCCGTCATTATGGAAAGTATTTATATTTTTTGTCAAATTCCATTATCCGCGGAAGAAATGGTAGTCGTCGAAAGAGGATTAGACACGATAATTTCAAAAAGTATACAACATAATGACGATATTCATAAAAAAATTATTTCTGAAGGACTAACAGTTTACAAAAATGTAGAAAAATTACAATGAATTAATGTTAGCTCGCTGGTCTCTTGCTATGCCATATTACCGAGAAGTCTGCAATTCTGGTATTGATTCCTCCATATCTCCGCAACATAAGGATGTTCAGAAATCTGCCCAAAAAAGAGATTATGAACATTAGATTATATTTTACGATTGGTTGATGGATTACTCTCCATTTGAAAATGTTACAAACGAATTGGTGTCATTGGATACTGGAATTGTGGTAAATGAAAAGGTTAACTGTCGAAATATGGAAGGAATCTATTGGGTATGTGATAGGAAAACCGCTAAAAGATATGAGGGTTCAGAAAAAAAATAATTTAGCATCTGTAGCTTTAAAAGGTACAAAACTTGGTGACGATATAGTTCATATAAATTCGCAATAAATTTTTAACAGAATAATGTGTATTATGAAATCGATCTCGAGTAATATTTTAAATATGAGCTACCACCCTTTCCACCATCCTTATTTGATGATTCAATGAGGTTGAGGAAAGGAAATATAGCTAATCTGGTCAGTAATATTAGAAGCGGAAGCTGAATGTATTTAAACTCTACCGGCTCAACCTATTTTTTTGTAATTGATGGAGGTCATCTTCTTCATAAAGTGGTTAGGCCGACTGAATGTACGTTTGGTCATCTGTATGAAATTTACTTTAAATACATTATAAAACATGGTTTTAATGCAATTGTTGTATTTGATGGTTACAATTCTCCATCAACAAAAGACCATGAACATTTCTGGTCGGTACCCGAGTGGGTTAAGGCGCGAGGTGGCAATCGCGAGGTTCGAATCCTGGCTCCGGTACTGGCACTGTCGGAGGAAATGGTTGTATGTTCGCGTTTTTTCAATGTGTAACCCCCTTCCGCATAAGCCCTGGCTTCTGGAATTGGGGGTTGTCTAATTTCTG
Source organism: Leptura quadrifasciata (assembly GCA_963675555.1). Classification (NCBI taxonomy): domain Eukaryota; kingdom Metazoa; phylum Arthropoda; class Insecta; order Coleoptera; family Cerambycidae; genus Leptura; species Leptura quadrifasciata. Next base: position 38,731,332 of record OY776682.1, read on the forward strand.
TGGTGTTTATTTATTAATTATTTATTATTTAAAGAGAAATAAGTCTGACCCTCCAAATATCAAATTTTCACTTTCTTTCTCACAAATAATAATATCAAAAAATTTTTCATTGATCAATTGAAACTGTATTTACAGGAAAAAGAAATTGTTGCTTTGCAATCCAGAAATGATGCAGATATTTTAATTGTGGATACCGCAATTTCCCAGTCCAGGAATAAAGACAGCACTGTTGTTGTTGGCGATGACACCGATTTATTAGTTTTACTTATAGGTAAACAATTTCTGCACAAAAATATGTACATGTTGAAACCTGGGAACAGCAGAGTACCGGAGAAAATATTCGTATTAGCTTAATACAGAAAAAACTGGAACCAATTCGAGAGACTTTTAAATCTGTATGCACGTAGTGGTTGTGATACAACGTCGTACTCTTACAGGAAGGGCAAAAAAACAATATTTAATTGTCTGAGGAAAAATGTTGATCTAAACAAATAATTAATTTTGTTTAATAACGAAAACGCTAATAAGCAGGATTTAGTTAAATTGGGAATTAAGTATTTCCATTGTATATATGGATGCAAGTCAGATGACATAGATATCGAGATATTAGAGATATACATATGAATAAAATTTAAATAAAAATTTTGATTTAGCAGTTTTACCACCTACTTACAAAGCTAGCATGTTTATAGGGTATATTTTCAGGTGCAAACATGGCTTAATTCATATGCCTGGGGCTGGGAATTGAAAAAGGATATAACCAAACCCGTACCAACATCTTTGTTAATTGTACCTGGCAATATATTAAAACTCCTATATTGCAACTGTAAAAATGACTGCAATAAATATTGTCCTTGCAATTACACAAAGTGTTTTGATATGTGCAGTAATTGCCGTGGCATAAGTTGTGTCAATTCAAACACTCTAAATTATAACCGACAGTGATATTGAATATGAAAATTAATTATTAATTTTTCCTATTATTAATTAATTATTATTATTATTTATCATCATCATTATTATTATAAACCATCTAATTCTGAAAACTGAGCTTGGTAATAATTTTTGTTTGGGATTAATTGTGCCGTGACTAAAATTGCACGTTTTAACTTTTCAATTTCGATTTTAATGCTGTTAATATATATGGTTTTATAATAATTAAAATGTTCTATGTCCGTTATTTTTAAAGCTATAAAAGAAATTAAAAAACGTTCTCTTTATTTATTGATGGCTTACAACTTTTACTTCAAACATGTTTTCATAAACCCTATAATTTTCTTTTTAATCATATAAATAGAATTTTTCAAAAATTTTAATTTTCAGTTGTCAGTTTTTTACCACACAGACAAAGTTTAGTAAATTGTGTAAAATATATATTAAAGCTACATTCTTTGGCTATGATTATCTGTTTAGAATGTTACAATTGGCTACTAAATAAGGCAAAGAAAAAATGTTTTCTCCGTCTACGCGCGCATGCCATTTTTCAACATGGCGGCTAACGCTCAGTTTTGATTCTCCGGGACTTTCTGTATGTTATTGTACGTATCATAGGCTACATATTTTGAAATATTCAGCTTGACACCTAAAATGTCTAAGTCCAAACAGATTGCGTCGCGACTAATTCTTACTTCGTAATTGATTCAAAATGAATGTTGTGAATATTAAAATTACTTTCAACTGGAGTAAACTCTTCATCAGACATAGCAAAAACATTAGAAAAGAAATTACCAAATGCGTTAACAATATCCAGATATTGATTAAAAATATATTTTCGTGTGACATTTTACAAAGGTATCCTACTAGGCTTATTTTTTGAATGAACAAAGGATCAAAATTGCTAAAAGTATTACGCAGAATCATCGATTGCACTTCATTAATATAATTTTTATCAGTAACTCTTGTGTCTTCTTTAATAAAGCTTCGTAGTCTCTTAAACTCTCCTAAATATGAATTAATATCTGTTTCTTAATACTTTTTAAATGATTTAGTTTTTTCTTAATGCTGTTTATAATTTGAAAGTTGAACCAATAAGGATACTTATCTTTGAAAGATTTATACAGAGGTAAATGAACATCAAAAATCACGTAAAGCCTGGAGTAATACTCGCACAATGCTACTTCAATATATTATCCAAATTCAACAAAAACGACCAATTCATTTGTAATATTTTATTATATTCTAGAGTGTAGAAAAATTGGCTTTTTTTAAATTATACCATTTAGCATCTATATTTGGTAGTATTTCAGATTCTTTCTCAGATATATTAATTCCATTTATTATAACAGCAAATCAAGTAACCGGTAAGCAAAAATTTTTTTCAACAATGTTTCGCATGATTGCTCTTTCTTGGAAAATAATTTTTCCCATCCATGTAGAAATGAAGTTAAATGGGACAGAATAGAATTCACCCAAGAAATACTTCTCTGGGTCTGCAACTGAACCCCAATTTCTTGACATTTTCATTTAATTTTGTTTGTTTATGCACAATTCAGTGAACTTCATGCTTGGACTGCTTTTATGTACAACCAATAAGGTCTAAAAAAATTGGGAAAGAGCGCATCTTAGAAACATTATTTAATTATGTGATTTATGAGCAATTAAAGTTCATCAAAATGGTTTTTGGGATAAATCACAAATTTTTCAAATGACATTGGTACTGCAGAACCATTTATTAGCGCTATTAATAATGAATTTATTCATATGCCTTTTTAAAATGTACGATAAATAAAATCAAAATTACAGCTAGAAGAAAATAATAAAATACAGTTTCACAACTAATAAACTGGCTCAAAAAACTGTCCACTTTGGGGCGAATAATTGGGGTAAAGGGTGGTCCCTCTTTTTACGTAACTAGGTGTGCTCTAATATAACATTAAACCAATTTTATGTATTATCATGATTTTTGGAAATTATTAGTACCAAAATATATTATTTTTTCAGTTTCTTCTTTTGGATTGGAACCAAACAATCTACACATTTGCGAAATTTTTCAACTTTTTCAAAAAAAATCTGGATTTCCAATGAAGTCAGAATTACATACTCGGAGTAATTTTTTGCATACATAAAGAATGTGTTTAACCAAAAAATTCAGTAACAATTTAATTCTCTATAAAGGTACTTGATGACTGGGTTGTAAGTTATGTTCACTTATTACATGGGTATTGCTCTTTCTAAGATATATTTCACGAGTGATTACACCCTTCGATAAATGCTGCTAGAAAATGGGTAAAGAAGACGTAACCGCCTAGGTGTGGCCCGCCCTAAACCTATTAAGCTTACATATAATAGTTGTTTAGTTTCCCCAGATGGACGGAAGACATAATTAAACTACACATAAAGTATATATCAGCTAAATTAATTAGTGTAATGGGATCTTATTGCATTTTATCAAATTTAACATTGACCTCTAAAATATTGTTCCCGAGTATACTTCGCTGCATGTTACTAGCTTCAATGGTCTTTACCAAGCAATTAAACTGTAGTAGTACCAAATTCGCAATGCATCATCAATTATTATTAATCTTATTTTACTTTACCTAATGATTTGACATTTTAGCAGTAGATGACAAAACATAAATTATAAACAGCCGGATAAAGCCTGCGTGTCAAGTAGACATTTGAAATTAATTAGAATTAAACAAGACAACTTTAAAAATGGTCGACATGATGAATGGATTCAGCATTATCGCTGTTTTAATAAATAAATAGTGGAAGTATAAATCCGAGTTGAGTAGTGAGTGATGCATATTTTGTCAAACATATACTGATAAATTATTTTGCAGACATAATGTACAATGTGAACATTCCTTAATTTTACTCTATTCAATGATATTTTGCCTTTTTTCTAATTGGTGACTTTGTGTTACATTCTATTAGAGTACTTCTAATGACTTTTGCAGCAAAGCTGAATTCTTTGACATTCTTATCTTTAATTTTATTCATATACTAGTATGCTTACCATACTTTTATAATTATTTAGGTTAACATCCTGGTAAAGTTTAGCAGTAGCCATTCTAGCACTCCACCAGAACACAACACACATACAATTACACAACAACCATTCACTGCGACATTGCCATCTGTCGCAGTTGAGATTCGAACTCAGGAGAGATAATAGCGAATAGCCGTGTTGTCTCCCATGTAACTATCTGGTAAACACGTGAAAAACGTCACTAACCATCCATACCCTAGTCACAATTATCATGTGGTCAATTTTATAAAAACTGTAAGTTATAGTGGTTTCCGTATTGTCAAACAACTCAATAACTTTTTAGACTTGTGCCCATTTTGTAGTTCTTAGTATTGTATAAAGGTTTCAAGAATGGTCTAGTGATAAATATTGGAATCAAATAGTTTTATTAAATTTGCCGTGTAGCACTTCTATTAGTTTTTTAATATAATATACAATATACATAATATACCGGGTGACACAGGCTAGTTGCTCACCCCTATATTTCCTTTATTTTTTAACTTATCCATTTGAAATTCGGGGTTCATAAACTACCTGTAAAAATGGATGGAACACCTTCTATATGTTTACATATTTGGATTCAAGACAAAATTCTGTGTATACCATGAGACTTTCGAGAACTTTCGAGTCGATGTTTAGTTTTTTAAAGCATTTTAAGAAATTCGTCTAGAGTGCTTTGGAATATCAAAATTTGTTCTACGGCAGATAAAGCCTCCAAAGTTAAACATATCACTTTTTTATGGAAAACTTTTTTCAAAGGAAAAGTGGTGGCTCATAGTGTTCAATAAATTATTGATTTTTCCTGATTTCATTGATATACATTTCAAATCTATGCTATTTGTTTTTCTAATAAAAAATCACTTTCAAAATAATTTTTATTGATCCTTATAGTTTGCACTAATACTTATAGCTATTAAGAAGCAAACAAGAGAACTAAAAGTCTATTATTCACAAAAAAGGTACTTATTCACATTTGATTATTAGACATATGACTTTTTTCAATTATTATACAAATGAAAATTGCACAATTATAAGTGTTACATTCCTAGAAATGATAAACGGCATTTGAATTTTATAAATATTGTTTAAAATGACCTCCATCACAATCAATATATTTTCTTGCTCGCACAATTGTATTACTCATTACATTCCTCAATACTTGTGGAGTGATGCTATTAAAAGCTCTTCTTATTCTCAATTCGAGATCGTCGATGGTCATAACGGGAGTTTTGTAGACCTGTTCCTTAATATAACTCCAAAGAAAGAAGTCTAATGGGGTTAGATCAGGTAACATTGCAGGCCACCTTATGAAACTCTAGTTTGAAATAAGTTATAGGCCATAAGTTTCATTCAGATAATCCATAACAATGCGGTTGTTATGAGGTACTGCTCCGTCTTGCTGGAAATATAACAATCGGTATTCTGCTCCGAGTAGAGGAACTTATCGATTTCTTGCCAAATTTGATTTTGTAAGAATTCGAGATACCTTTGTCCTGTTAACGTACCTTGGAAGAATATTGGGCCAATGATTCGTGTTCCATAAATACCTGCTCATACATTTATCCCAAATCTTTCTTGATACCTCCCTTGTCCAGTGTCTTACGTTGTGCCGATTGAACATTGCATTATTTGTGAAAGTACTTCATCGGAAAATATATGTTGAAGGATAATCATTGTCTCTTTGGAACTTATTATTTAAACTCTCTCAAAACACAATTCGTATTGCAGAATTTCCTTCATACTAATGTTGGAGCAGATTGTACTTTAACAGGCGGTAATTCTGTTTATTCAAAATTCTTCTTATTATTTCCCTATATGATCCTAGTTCTTCCACTATTTCTCTAACAGAGGCTGACTGATTGTGGCTGACGGTTCCTATTACATAATTCTCCAACTCTTCGTTTACAATGGTTTCTTGATTTTAGACACGTGGCTCTCGCCGCATTTTTCTCTCTAATTTCTTGAAATAATGAGGAGATGGATGTCACCTTTCAGGAAATCTCTGAGCATACAGTGTGTCCCTGAATGGACCTAACTATACTTGTAATTTTCCTTATTTCGTCATTCTTCATAAAAAGTTTTGCATACAGGATGGTTAGCAAATAAAGAAACGTGAATTTGTGCCAAGAGTAAAGTATTAGTTTCTTGAGAAGAACATAAAAATTTTAGTGAAAGAAGTTGTTTCTAATGTTAATAGTAGTCCAGATATGAAATTTGAACGTCGTATCTCAAAGTTGATTTTTGCGATAATAATGATTAAAATAATTTTATAAATTCAACGACAGCACATAATTCATTGAATAAAATGAGAACAAAACTATTCTATGTGTTGTATCCATAGCAACATACACAGACATTTATTTATAAAAAAGTCAAATGCTTATCGGAGAACTTTTTAAATAATGTTTACTCTAGAACAACGAATTTATTTAGTTAAATGTTACGGTATAAGTGAAATATCCAAATTTTCGTATTATTACTAAAAGTCAACGATATAAAAAAGTAAATGTTTGGTGTGCGATACGTTATAAAAAAATTATCGGACCATATTTTTTCGACGCAATCGTAAGTCAAACCACATACATAGAGGTGTTGGAAAACTTTTTAATGCCTGCTCTGAATGATATAAATTTACAGGACAGAAGAAAACTGTATTATGAATATGACGGTTGTCCTGCACGTAGTGCAATTAGTGTAAAAAACTGGATAAATCAGCATTTCCACACTAAATGGATAGGACAGTTTGGACCAATAAGATGGCCTGTACGTTCTTCAGACATAACCCCTCTTGATTTCTTTCTATGGGGATAGCTGACGCAAAAAGTTTATGCTCATGATTTAAAAGATAATTTAAACCTTTTAAGGGAGAAAATATCAGAAGCAATAGCCGACATAAACGAGGATACAATTCATTTAGTTTATGAAAAATTTAGAAAAGACATTAAAAAATGTGTAGGTAGGAAGAAAACATATGGAATAGTTTTGTTATCATTTTATTCAATACATTTTATGCTTTCGTTGAATTTATAAAATTATTTTAATCATAGAGATACGACGTTCAAATTTCGTATCTGGACTACTATTAGCCTTAGAAACAACTTCTTTCAGTAACATTTTTATATTCCTCTCAAAAAACTAATACTTTACTCTTGGCACAAATTCACGTTTCCTTATTTGCTAACCACCTTGTATGTTATTTTGAAAGTTTGAGTACGGCTAATTACTTTTCACGATAAGGAAAACTTTTTATGAAGGATGACTTTTTCTCTTAAAATGCGAAATAAATTACAAGTATAGTTAGGTCCATCCGGGGACACACTGTAGATTTCACATGCAAGCACCGAATTTTTTCGACATTCACCATAAATTAATATCATAACAGTTTTTTCGTTATTGGTGTAGTTCACGTTAAGAAATATCAATAATAATAATTGTTTACAAATGTCACCTTTCTTTTGTTCTATAATATTGTATTAAATCGTAGTGCAAATGCAACTATGTTAAAGTTCAATAAAAACTATTTTGAAAGTCTATCTATAATTTATTGAACACTATGAGTCACCATCTTCCCATTTGAAAAAAAGGTTTTCGATAAAAAGTGATATGTTTAAATTTGGAGGCTTCGTAACTAGTTATTAATGAAGTTAAACAAAAAATTATATTTTACCCATGGACTTTACCTGCCGTAATACAAATGTTGGTATTCCAAAACACTCAAGACGAATGTCTTAAAATGCTTTAAAAAACTGAAAATCGATTAAAAAATTCTGAAAAGTCTCATGGTATACTCAGAATTTTGTCTTGAATCCAAATATGTAAAAATATACAGGGTGTTCCGTTTAAAATGGTCTCATACCGTTGCTTATATCGAAAAATCCATTTCTACAGGTAGTTTATGCACCCCAAATTTCAAATTGATAAGTTAAAAAATAAAGGATATATAGGGGTGAGCCCCTAGCCTGTGCTACCCGGTATATAATTATTAGAATAAAAATAATGTGGTTTGCTAACGTTTGCTAATTTGTTTTCTTTCTTCAAAGAAAAATATTCTTGTTTGCTGTGTATGTTAAATACATATCCTTATGATTCTGTTCATGTTATTTCCATAGATACCTACTATGTTCACAGAACTGTGCTTTGTTTTATTTTAAACCATATTAAGATTGTTAAGTTTTAACATTGGTAGCCAGGTTGTTCAACCATTTACAAAGCAATTCCATATGCATTTATCCTCATTTAGTAATATTATTTGTTATTATTCCTATCTGCCTCTTTTGTTAAAATTTTTACTGATTCTGAATTCGCAAACCGTTTGTTTGGTTTTACTTGCGTTATACTCGTACGGGATATAGTAAATAGTTTTGGAATATTGCTCTCGGATTACTTGTTTTTATCTCTAAATCAAGTATTGCCCTTTGAAACACCTAAGGGTACAGATTCGTAACAAAATATCTTCCTTTGAAACAAACGTCACAAGGGTAGAGGTTATTTTCCGACAATTTTATTGTTTTATAGTCTTTAGTTCTTGTTTTTTAAAAAAGAATATATATGAGTATTAGTACTGTACAAAAGGCAAAATTAAGAAATAATACAATTAACATTAAGACGTTATTTAACTTGAACATGCAATCTTACGTTACTATAAAGTTAGTACAGATTTATTTTGTTCCATCCGTTATTAATGATTGATATTATGAATCTGTAGCAGTTAGACGCGCAAATAAATTTACAAATCGAATTCCTTCAATTGTAAATTCGAGGTCACCACTGTCGACGGAAGAAAACCCGTATGCATATTTTAGTTATCATGGGAACTTGCATACATTTTGCAAATAAAATGTCACGTAATGTAGCACTCATTTTTGCTCTGATATTTTAGTTCAAATATAAAACTGAAGTATAGGAACGTTAGTTACATTTGAATCTCCAAATACTTTAAAATATAAACACAGTTCTTAAACTTCTACAATAGCTACAATAAATGACTCAGATTAATAATAATAATAATAATAATAATAATAATAATAAGTCTTTATTCTACTCTGATTATTTATCCAGAATTTTATTTCGTCTTGAATTAGAAGCATAGCAGGTCTGGAAGCAATTATAATATATGCAATTATATTAATAATAATAATAAATTAGGTACAGCAAGACTCTCATTTTGGCCTCAGTCGATTTCAGTATGTATTAGTAATACATCTCTCATCGCCGATTCTAATAGACCAGATTTTTTAGCAAAACAGCAAAATTACCCATTATACTAAACTCGTGAATGCCTATTTGCTCTTGTCCTTATTTTTAATATGTTCATGTGACATTAAAAGTCATGAGATTTTTTTCAATAACAATTATTTAGATTATTTGTTTAGCACTAGATGCTGAGATAAAAGTTTTACTATTTCCATCTGGGGAAATGAATGATTCCTTTTCTTAAATGCACACACACTTTTAATTTAATCTTCTTTTTGCACTGATGGTTTTCATCAAGCTAATCATACAACCACAATGAGGATGCAAATAAGATATTGCCTTGTTGTTTTTATTATTGTTTTCCCCTGTGTAGGATGAAAAGAATCAGATTCTTACGACAAATGCGTGGTTAAATTTGGTAAGTGTCATGGGGTCCATTTGGCCTCACGCAATGTTATAGCAGAGCAAACACTTACTAGGTGCCTGGGTTGTCAGTTAGTGTTTGACTCTGAGCTGAGTGGCTATGAACGTATATAGCTCCCGAGGAGGTGTTGGCGGGTATGCAATTTAAGTATACTGACTTGGATTGAAAATATCACTACTTAGAAGTACAGTTACGATGAATGAGCAAATTTAATTGAAACTTCTAGATTTTGTTTTCTTAATTATCGTCTGTATATACAGGAATTTGTATGTCCGCCTTCCACCAAAGGCACAGATGGCCGAGTCCCAACCAGTGTGGCGGGCACGGCCGTTTCGTGCTAATGCATGCTTTGTTATGTAACTAACTACCGATGTTTCCCTTTTTATTGTTTTACCATAGGACGAGAAGAATCAACTCCTAATAACAAATATTTGGCTTTCTTTGGTAAGTGAAAACCAATTAAATAACTAAACATACGTACACACACGGCAGTTGGTTTATTTTGTTCAGTCTGTATTTTTCAATCTTCTTTCATTCCTAGTATTAAACCCGCCCGCCCTAATGGTATGAAATGGTGTACCCCTCTTTTCTACCTGTATCGAGCTAGTTTTTTGTATTGCTGTGTCGTTGCCATATCTCGGCGGCTCCACGTACCCCTAGCTGTAATGCCTCCTGTAAAGAGTTGGTTTAGTTTGCAGCATTGCTCGGTTCAAGTAAAGTATCAACTATCAATCCTTTAATATCAAACCAAACATACGTACTAGTAGAATAGCAAAATTAATATTTTCAAACTGAGCATTAACTAATTCATATATATTTATATCAAAGGTAATAAGGTAATTTAATGTAATAAAATGATAATTTTTCTGTACTACAGTACCTCTTTTTTATAGATTTAGCACCTCGGTAGATGGTGAAGTCCGACTGCCTGCAAGTTGCCGGGTCTCTAGTTAAGTTGAAGCAGTAGCAAAATTCTAAGTAAAGTAGCTGTAGCAAATCCTGTATATAGCGAAATGGTATTTAAGTTGCTACTAACACTGTAAATTATAACCTTTTCAATTTGAATGCACCCATATCGCCATCGCAAACATTCAACGTACGTTCCCACCCGTGTTTTGGTCTACTGCCGTGTGTGTTGATATTTTAAACTATATTATTTAACAATGCTTCTTAACTAATTTACTGATTACCGATATTAGTTCTAGGACATTTTATTTATTTTTTATCTGGGAGTTTGGGGGTTTCTTTCCTGCTATTTCATAGCGTATTCAAAACTCGAATGATTTATGTTCTTTGTTTCGGGGCGAAACCCACGACAACCAGACTGACTCCCGTCACCAGTTTATCCCAAACGTGCTAAGTTGTTCAAATATGAAAATCTTCGTAACTAATAAGTAATCATGTTTGGTATAAACTTTATGTTAAATCCATCATGCTCTCCCATCCTGACTAAACGACGGGCACAATTTTTAGTTTCTCGTAAGAAACCTAAACACCCTGTGATACAGTAAACAATACATTTTTTAAAATTATACACTAAACATAAGCCGATAAAAATCAAATTACTAAAACAATTTTCCCTAGCATGTCCATCTCGCACAGCTTTGCATGCTCATGGGCTAAATTGAAGTTGTTTGAATGAAGACCAACTCTACACTGCGATCTTCATATGTTTCGAATATCTTATTAACTTTGGAATATATAAACAACAATAAATTCGCAAATCGCAAAAAATTTGAATTGATTTACTTTCAACTTTTTACTTAATAAAAAATACTTAGCTGCAATCATTCTCAAATAAGAATTAATTAATTTAGTGTTAAAATTATCAGGAAGAGGAAATCGAAATATTGCAATATTTTGTTTTCAAACAATATTATACTTCTAGAAATTGGTTCAACCTTTAATTTTTAGAGGGAAAATCCTATATATATTTCAATATTTGGATGCAGGACAAAATGGAAGTTCAATTTTTCCAAGCATTTTATTATTTGCATATAGAGTGCTGTGGAATTATTAAATTCGTTCTATAGGACATATGAAATGAATATCAGTTGTAACTTGTTGTAAGTTGTATATCGGCTGTCTACGATATTACTGTCGAGCCCCCGTAACTTTCTTGTAAAAAAAAATATCGATTTAAAATTTTGGGAAGTTGTATGATTGAATAAGATAAATATTTTGACTGCTCTAATATCTGATTTTTATTTCCGGTTTAACCGGAGACAGTATAAATTTTGTTATTTATAATGGACAGCCCTATATATTATTCAATTTGGATTGCTCAGCAAATTTCAAGTATAAAACATGCAGTATACATCTTGGACAGCTTTCTTAAAAATGGTGATTAAAAACGTTAGATAATCATAAATTATTTAATTTACACATATAACAAATACATGTAAGAAAAGATTTATTACAGTGAGTAAAATTTGACTTTCAGACTTAAATTACTTCGATACTTTTAATGGAACACCCTGTATTGAACCTTGAATTTATAGTTTACTAACATTTGTGGATATTTTATGCTGCTAATTTTCTTTGTTAAAATTTAATGCTTTTTGAGATATAGGCAACTGAATGTTCACTTGCATTTTGTGATTTTACAGCGCAATTGAACATTTAGTTGCCGTTATCTCAAGAACATCTCAGGACACTAGGTGCAAAAAAGTATTCCAAAATATTAATATATGTATAATGTAAATTTCCAAGTAATCCAAGTGTCCAAGTAATTTGAGTCTGAAGCTTATCCGGAAATTAAACTGTTATAGTTTTATCAAATTTTATTCACCAAACAAATTAAAAGTAGTAAGTAATTAACATATAAATTTCCTCCCAAAGTTTTAAATATTGTTTAATACAAAGCAAGAAACAACTCCTCAACAAAACTCGTCAATTTAATTCGCGGTTCGATTTTTGCAGTTTCAAGTCTCGTCCTATATTTTATTTTAATGTTTTTCAGAACAACTCTAATTCTAAATACTCAATGAATTGATAGAAATTGAAATAAATTGTTATCAGTTTGCGACACTGGGAAGTTACATTTATCTCCATGAGCTTTCTAAACTAAAATTTCCGATATAATGGCAATTTCCTGATTTGTTTTAAAGATTGCGTCTTCAAAGTTTATTTGAAAATGTTTGCAGTTGAGTATTATTGCATTATTTGACAGTACTTCAGGTCTAAGGACAAACACATTATATCGAACAAAAATCAATTTAAATCTGGACTCAAATTAAGATATCTTTCTCGACTGTCTTCTAATCAAACAGTTTTTATCAAATTTTTCGCGATACTTAAAATATCATGATTAAATATCGATTATATAGATATTTGAAGGCACAAGTTCGAATTTCTATTCTGCACAAATTATTATCAACGGACGTCTTAATTACCTTGAGAAACACGTTCAAACAAAGAACTTCTGTATAAAATTATTAACTCTGAGTTTACGAACCAACCACGCTGTGAATAAATGTGTATCCCAGTGGCAGTATTTGGTGGGTTGGTCTTACATTTATTTTCATGTCATCGCCAGGTATACATAGTATACCAGCATGCGACGCTTATGGCTGCCCGTTGATTTGCTAAGTAGAACGTGAGCTTCATGTTGTATTTGTACTCGTGTCCGAAAGAATTGGTAGCTTTGAAGTCAGATTTAAAATTGGACAAAAAAGCTTCCAATTACAGAATTGTTCTCAGAACATTTTCTATTTTACTATAAGTAATTTTGTTCAGGAATGGACCGACTACAATCTTCGATGGAACGAATCTGAGTACGGAGGGGTCAAAGATCTACGCATAACACCGAATAAATTGTGGAAACCTGATGTCCTTATGTATAACAGGTAACATGTGTAGTGCTATGATGATTGCATTTTCGTAAGCTTTAGCCATTTTATTTTGAAATAAATCAGTGACCATGAAATGAACGCATGAATAGTTAGTTATTTGATACATCATTTAGTCCATACAATAATTTGAAAACATAATTTTCAAAATTTTGTGCGGTATATTACTATCCTGATGTGTGATTAATTAGTCTCTATTCAAAATTAAGTTCAAATCTTGTTTACAAGAGTGCGTGTTGTATTGTGCACTGCTTGCAGATTAAGGTCACAGTAATTATTAAACGGAACGTGTAAAGGTCATAAGGAAACCAGTCTTAATATATCTAATTAACTACATTCACGGACACTTGTTTAAATTACATATAATTCAAATATTTTCTTTAAAAATAACCTTAAAAGAGTAAAATTAGCAGCCTAATAATACCTCAAACGGAAAAGGAAACCATAAAAGATAAGAGAAAGTACGTTAAAATCGATAAAAGTGAAAGGAGTGCTGTTGTTTTATTTCACTTATTACAATGTCTATACGAAGGCTTATATTGTTGCTTTACTGTCTTTCAGTCTGAAATAGCAGTCGACTAAAAAATATACGCGTCTTTTCAGTTGATAATATAATCACTTCTTTGACATCTACGAAAACCGTTTATAAAATGTATTCACGTGAACGAGATTCTTTCCTTCTCACTTTTAAGAAATGTTCTTTATTACTTGTATGAAAAGCACCTACAGAGCTTAGTTCCTGTAGGAAAAATAAGCGTCAAATTAAATTAGTTTTAGGTTTACAGGACAGGCTGTTGATTACTGTAGTATTTAACTTCATAAATATTGCACCGATGTTTATTTAATGAAGGCCAATGCTAAGTTTATATATTGGAAACAAAAATTATATTTCTTTGTTGGGAATAACTTTTTCTATCATGAAACTTATGCATTTATTACGAAGTGGAAAGGTGTTGGAATATAAGAAGCGGGGATACCTTTCGATAAATCACCAGTCGAATTGTTCTTTCACTTCAATAGTTACGAAACCTGAGGGCATCTTTGGAAGGAAGAGAAGAGTGTGTTGTCACTAATTTATTGATAAAGAGGACATTAAGAAGTAACTAAGACTTCAAGACTGTGATACAATACAAAATCACCGATTTACCCCAATCACAATCCATTCACGAGCAAATGTCATCTTTCAAATTGAGATATTACCTGCGGTCACAGAAAAATTGTTGGTCTTCCTTTGTTGGATATTTTCTTCAAGTTAGGGCAATGGATGAAATAAACAAAAAGACAATGAATTCTTTGATACTAACTGCAAATAACACATACTTCAAATTACTAGAGACACAGCAAGTCCCGGAGATATGATGAGAAATGAAATCGAAAAATTTTAAACGTAGCACTGAACCCAAATACAGTGACGAACAGCCAAATGGAATAAATTCAGTAAGTATCTCAATTATTGTGCATATTTATAAAAAATCTCGACGCCGTAGACTTTGGATTCTGATATGACAACCTGAAATATACAAATTTCATCCCTAAATTCAACCCCCTTCAAGTCGCAGTTGCAACCCCTAAATTTTTAAATGGAAAGTAGGAATTTGTAATACTTCATTTGTGAGGTATTTTCATTCTCTATTCAAAATTGCTGTGGGTTTAATTTTATTGCAAATATTAACGGTCAGGTTGACGAAATTCACTACAACAAACAAAAAATATAAAAACAACTTAACAGCGTTTTGTTCTTGCAGGCTAGCAAAAACAATTTCAGTGTTCTTTTCAACATTATCAAATAAAAAGAAGACATAAATATATCAAAATTGTTCATAACTGGGATTGCCAGTTTCACTGAAAATGCACATTTAGAGACAAGGGATACACACCCAATATCCGTGTATAGTGAAAAAATCCCTCGCACAGTCTTTTTCACTGCCACGACCGAGGATCGAACCCGGAACTTTTGGGTGAGAGGCGATTACAATTACAATTATGCGCAAGTGCGCTTACCTCTCGACCATCAGTCATACGATTGACAGCAGTAAATAGTCGTCAAAGTTGTCAATAAATAGTTGATGTTTGAGTTTTGTTAACTGCAATTTCTAAACTTGGTTTATTTAAACGAAATGCATAAAATAATACAGATGGTTGGTTACGGAGATAGAATGCGATTACAGAAGAAAGTTGCTCACTTACTTCAAGAAAATTTACTAATTTATCGCCTATATCCCAAGGTACAATTAGCAAAATTGAACAGCAGTTTCGCGAAAATGGACATGTATGGCAAATAAAAAAGAAGCTTCCAATGCAATGAGTAACGATGCCAAATTACATATACTACTTGAGTTTGAAGAAAACATAATTCAAGTCGACTAGTATCTTTAGCACTGAATGTTTCCTTCCCATTCCTCAATTATTCGCGTATTAAAAGAATCTCTATAAACTGATTCAAACTTAGGAGCTTAGTGAAGACGATTTTGATAGAAGGACGTATTTTTGTGAACAAATGATGCAAAGGTTAGACAACAATGTTATTCCACTGAAAAATGTGTTGTTTTCAGATGAGTCCACCTTAACTCTTCATGGCCATATTAATCGTCAAAACTGTCGTTACTGGACTAATGAAAATCCTCACTGGATGAGAGAATTACATACGCAAAATCCTAAAAAGGTTCATGTTTGAGCGGGGATAATTGGAAACCATGTCATTGGTCCGGTTTTCATTGATGGCAACTTGAATGGAGATAATTATTTAGCTCTGATCCAAAATAATGTTGTGCCAACTTTGGCAAACTTATATCCTGCTCAAGCAAACTCACAAGTTCCAGCGCAGGTAATATTGTTCCAGCAGGATGGAGCATCACCATATTACCGAATCGATGTCCGGCAATACCTCGAGTTAGCCTTTCCAGATCGGTGGATAGAGAGGTGAGGATCGCTGGAATGACCAGCACGTTCTTCTGATCTTACACCCTTAGATTTCTTTCTATGAGGATATGTGAAAAGTATGGTATACAAAACTAAGCCACGCGTTATAGCCGAGTTAAGAAGAAGAATAACGAATGTGGTTAGGTCGGTCACGCTTCAGATGTTGGAAAACGTTAGAAGACGTTTTTATTCAATTTTTTCACCGTTAATTATTGAAATAAATATTAAAACCATAGTATTTTTGAATAGAGAATGAAAATACCTTACAAATGAGGTATCACAAGCCCTTAATTCCCATTTAAAAATTTAGGGGTTGAAACTGCCACTCGAAAGGGGTTGAATTCAGGGATGAAATTTGTACGTTGCAGGATGTCATTTCAGAATTCAAAATCGACGTGTCTCGGGATTTTTTTATAAATATGCAGAATAATTGAGAACTGAATTTATTCCATTTGGCTGTTCAACACTGTATGCTACTACAGATGCTACAGCGTCAGCATTAGGTTCATGAACTATAAACATTGCTCAAAATGGTCTCCACTATTTAAAATACAAAGCTCATAGCTTTTTCTTAAATTATTCACAATCACAGCCTACTGCGTTTGTGTTGTTCTTTCTTTCTACAATTTTTATCACCTAAGAACTCCAGAGTAGTTCAAATTTCGAAGTTGAAAACAAGACGCCAAGGGAAGCTAGTGAGTTAATGATGCTATGGTGTCACAATGAAATAAATGAAATTATGAGTAATTTCTTTCACTATACGCAGCAGTTTAGCAGTTATTTTCACATTGCCCTCAGGAAAACATAATTTACGAAATAAAAACATAACATTCGATGTCAATTCGAGCGTTAGTAAAAAGATAATTTAAAAGAATCAATAAATGGAATTTGAAGGCCATAGACCCTTAGAAAATTGAAATGAACATGAAGATGTGATGGGGTGAGAGAGTACCAGTTTCTATTTTAGTAAGGACGTCACAGACTTGATACTTTTTCAAATGTGACCAGCAAGTAATAAGGAACATCAGCTAAATTAAATTTTAATATTAGTAACGTTTAAACGATTTCATTCGGCAGCACAAAATCGAGCGTAATGGAAGGAATGAGTGACTTTGGGAACTTTTATGCCAGCAGTGCATAATATGGATGAATGTAAGATTGGATGAATGATAAATTGGGCGGGAAGTACGACACAGCTAGCCGTTGCTGTAGGCCACAGCTACTTCCGACCCTCTGGAGTCGAACAACGGGTTGATACCGTAGCCGCTTTTTTGTTTCTATTAGCTGTCATCGTAATAATTTAAATTGTTTAATTATTACTGTTTAAATAATACATTTTATGCATGCTTATTAAATTTCTTCTGTTTCTGCGGATGGTAGCAGCTTGAAAATTCGACTTTTGCTGGGCCGGAACGTCCCTGAAAACTCTCTCACTAACAGCACTAAAATAAAAGTTAAATAATAAACTTGAAATATAAAAGACTCATAAAAATAAACTTTAAAAATCGCACGCGTTCGAAAAATTAAACAGCTCCTTTAAAAATATGTAAAATAAACTTAAAATTTAAACAGATACCATAAAACCAAATGGTAAATAAAAGAAACAAGAATAAAATGGTTCCAGGCCTAAACACATAAAGAGGTTGAGGAGAATGTAGCGACGATGGCTAGCTTGGTCACTGCAATCGTGTGTAGCTCGATGTTCGATGTTTGTTCAATGTCAATGTCAAAATAGATGTTTGTTGTGCTCAGTGTCGTACTGATATATTGACGTATTGACGGTCACTTTCACTGCAGTGGATATATGTTAATTGTTGCATGTAAAATCGCGTGCGGTCTACAGTCATGCCAACAGAGCAAATGGCTCTGTATCTAAGGCTCACGATCTGCCAATATTGCCAATCTATTGTTGTCGACCAAGACCAGCATGAAACAGTTTTGTAGCGGCGATTTTTAACGCTTTGTGTTGTTATGAAGTGCTGATGAGGGTTTCGACGGGACTTTCCAAACAAACGTTGTGGTCAAACATAACGGCAGCTGCTTGTATGTCCCTCCCGGTATCTTCAAGAGCACATGCAAGATAGACATTACGTGGTTCCCCTTTGATGACCAACATTGTGACATGAAGTTTGGTAGCTGGACCTATGACGGCAACCAGGTATTGCTGTAATGTTTACATGTTTTTTTGTTATACCACATCACACACCTCATACAGTACACATAAAGACCTTCCTTGATTTCATCTAAAACTACTAACATCTTGCTTTAGAATGAACTAGACAGAGAAACTTCATACAGAAATACCAAATGCACATCACAACTGTTGCTTTGGACACTTTTTAACTCTAAAATTTCATACTTATTTCAATTTCCTGTAAATAAAATACTATAAATACCTATCACAATTATTGCTTTGAGCACAATTTTTATTATAGTTTCACATTTTTAATGCTTTTACGCTTCAAATTTAACACCATTTAATAGTATTATAAACAAATTATGTATGTAAATCTGTTTTCTAGTGTAATTTTAATTGATACGACTTGAAGTTTAATTGGCTATAAAAAACAGAGGTCTCTGTTTAATTCGTATGTTACAGGATAAACTATGGTATTTTAAAGCTGGTATCTATTTCGTTGTAGGTTATATCTAGTATTAAAACATAATCTCAATGGAATTAATTAACCTCGATTAAAGTACAATAGATAAACGATATGTTTAGTAGTTTAGATAGTTTCATATAAGAAGGGCTTTAAATTCACACTGCACCAAAACACCCGGGTTCGCTTGGATATTGGCTCAGTTTATCGCAGGTGTTGTCCTGGCTCACCGTCATTGTCACCGTCAACAAACAGGATTATTCGTTTACACACAAGCTAACAAATCGCTAGTGGTTTGCGCCGTACGACCTCTAGACATAGTGCACGCCTAGCTGCTAGGGTGGTCCATGTATAGGGTAGATTATAGCGGGCGCGATATACTTTATACGTATTTGACCTAACGATCCGCAACTGAACATTTATTTTATTTTAGGTCGTCTTTCAGGCAACTGCCGAAACATAACCTTAAATAATGATGTCAGGCTTTGATCATTTTAAAATAAAAGCCTTAATCTCTACAATTTAGTTTCTTATCCATCAATTTCGGACGCTGATCAGCAGGATAATTTTAAACCTCTAACAGTATTTCCACGTATTCACGAAACCAACCTTAAAATTCATAAATTATATCCTTAAATACTTCAATTGAAATATTTTAATTAGTGAAGAGTAAATAAAATAGCATTATCAATTAGATCATCAAGATTTTTTGCACATAATGATACTGAATGGCGAAATGGACATCATTGTATCAGGCATGAAATAAATAAGTATTACGGTGTGCCCATCTGTATGTGTGTCTCAACAGTTTAAGTTGTGTTGTGTGTTAAGTTTTAGAAAATCCTACAGATGTCCTATTGGGTTTAAGTTTGAAGATCTTGGTCATAAACTCGATTGAAATACTTCATTAGTTTCAAAACTATTTAAAACAATTCTTATTCAATTTCAATTATATGAAATTATATGATTTCGTAATATTATATTCATACATGTGCATCCATTGTTTCTTCATCAGCACTCTCTCTAAAAGGATTTCCCATATTCCACAACTTGCGCATCTAAATTCGGGAGGACAATATAATTAGAAGTAAAAAAAAATAAATAATTTGTTGTCCTTTGTTATCCAGTGAATTCTGTTGTCGATTTAATTAGTGTAAAATCCACATAATTTATAATTATTATTAATGCCTATCCCACATTAGTTCAAGGACGTTTTATCAAGTTTCCCTAGTAATAATTCGCTAACAATGGGGTTTTACATTTTCGATTTTCCTGGTCTTCTTATCTCACTACATGAGCATGTGGTTGTGGAGTCAAATTATAGGTATCTAAGTAAATATCAACCTTATATTAAAAGTTTAATAGTAATAAAGTAATTAAGATACCCTTACTGTACACTGTGTCGCAAATTGCCTGCATGTATTGCTATCTCTTCTGGTATTATTTGTTTTTGCAATATTTGCAAATAATTTACACCATTCAAATTATCATGATAAACAAAAGGTTTAATAGTGCGACCGTCTTGGAAGCAATTTTTATATGAATGAACGATTTGAACAAATTTACCTATAATACCACACCAGACAATCATTAAAATATAGTTTGAACCTTTTTTTGGCTACTTATGTGAGGAGTAATGTGTGTTATAACTATCGAAAACACCATATCTTATAAACTTACTATTATCGGACTATAATACTGTTAAGAAACTCTGAACTCTGAACATTTATGTGTATTATAGATGCATTGTCTTGTATGTATTCATTAGAATACGTTGAATTATCAACGTTATTTTCTTTATCTATTTCATTAGCATCATTTCTATTTTCATTAAATTTTCCCTGATTTCATAAATTAATGAATCCCAGAATACCTTTTATTCGGTTGCACACATTCTGGAAAGTTATTTTCATACATTTTTAATGCCTCATCAGTATTTCTATTTGATTTGAAATAAATGTCTAGCATGTCTAACTCTTCTTCATTTGCACATCTTAAAGCCATAATGCAAAAGACGTAATAGACTGATCATAGTAAATCACTAGTAAAAGCCGTTTTACAGTCTGCAATTTTCTTGCAGGAAAGATTTTGCAGTTTTACAGCGGGCAATTTCTATAATTGCAATAATATTACGCAAGATTTGCCAACTTTGTAAAAATAAATTGTACTCTGTCTAATAAAGTAAACAAACACCTAACTTATTCTGCTCACTTTAGTCGTCGAGAATATTTATATGAATACGCTTTTGTCTACTGTTATCGTCTAACCTCACAATCGGGCATGATGTAATAGTCCAGTAACTTTTTTTCTGTATTGGTAACATGGACTCAACCAATTTATCCACCAGACTTGCATTAAAGTTGCAAGAAATATCGAGCGGAACCGATTATCTGCAAGATGTTGAAATCTGCAAGTAAATTGCCAAATGTGAAAAGCTGGCTCTCAACTACGCATGCCATTGATCAAGATTTCTTAAATTTGCAAGAAAATTGCAGGGTGTAAAGCGGCTTTAAGAAGAAAAATAACAAAAATAAATGTCAAATGAACATTATTTTTCCTTCTGTCATAGTAACAAGGTCCATGGCCACCCACTATTAGAAAAATTGTAGAATTTATTGTTCTATTTGAGCTGTGGTAATTTCAACAATGCATTTAAGTTCATTTTATTTAATTCTTCTAAATTTTACGTTGAACAGTAGAGATAGCAGTACATACAATCCTAATTTGAGATACAGTATATAGATATTATCCAAATGAGAAAATTATGAGTATTATGACTAACAAAGTCATCGTTCACATGTTGTATAGACATTGTTGATTCAAAATCAACGCTTAACTTTATATTCATAGGTTCACTTATATCAAAATTCCGTTATTTAACCGCTGGCCAACGGGCCTGACATATTAAATGTACAGTTGCGTATTTAATAAATTTACGTGCATAACCATAGGAGCAAATTTTGGTGTGTGGGTAAATGGGTATAAAGAAATTAGGACTTTATTTAACAGAGTTCCATAATCCTATAACTAATATTGACAGCATTATTAACATGTTCGCATTAAGCTGAGTGAAGCCTCACATTTTACACAAGCTTATAATTGATGGGGCTTTTTCTAGCTTTGTGTAACTTGAATATAGTGCATGCACAACAATTATGAACCATCCACCCATCACCATGATTTAATCCTACGAATACACGTAAATGTGACTACAACTACCATTAGGGAACCATGTGACTGTATCATTAGATTTGCTATTTTGCATGGAGCACAATGTCATCAACTTCTCTGCTACTTACTTTGCAGCTTTGACAACTGTTTTTACCGTTATGCCCAGGGCTACTAGATATACACTAGATCTCGCTACTACCAAATATTCAAAATATCAGCAATTGCTATTTCATCTTTATTGAGGTCCCGAAGAATAATTTGCGCATTAATCAGGAAACCAAATTGTGATGAGTGAGAGATACATACATTTCAAAGCAAATAATTAACGGGAAATATTACCGTTAGCATAAAAAAATCTACTTTGCAATAAAACATGTATATTGTATAATATAAGTTGAGCCATAGACAAACTTTCGTTTACTTATATGTTAATTCTGATATATAAAATTGAATGGAAATAGTTGCTACTATTTGGCACTTCCCGAATATGATGTTTTTGACCACAGCACTACATTAAAAACAGTATATTTTAATTACATGCTGCTCAATGTGTTTCTTGCATCATAACTTTGAATAACCCAAACATGAGCCATCACAATTTTAAGTCATGCACACGCTTAACTACTTTTTTTTATTAATCTTTATCTTTTCCCAACTTTAATTATTCGGGTCTTACGGGGAAATTACAGGGTGATGTAGCGCCCCTCAGTATCTGGAGTACAATCTAGTGTGTAAAGTCCACTTCACCATTCCAGCTTTGTCCTAATTACAGTACCCAACAGCCACCAGCCAATTTTCCAGTTGCCCACCTCCCGTAAAGTTTTTAGCAGAGGGGTTGAATAATTCTGCTTCTGGTGGGGATGTGAAACAGTGTGCGTACTAGTAAGAGGTCACCTCAAAACCACCCTCATAATATCAATGAATGCTACATCACAGAAATTAGAATTAGCACTAACACTGCACAGAGAAACGCATATTTAATGTATCTGTATCTATAATTATATTGAGGTATAATATAAAAGTAATGCAATGCATTAGTTTTTTTGATATAGTAATTTCTCTTATAAACAATTAAGGAAATATAATAATAAGTATACTTGAAAAATATTAAGTTTTACATTCAAGCATGAACTGCATGTGTTAATGTATGGTGATATCAAATATCAGACTCGTATATTCTTGTACTATTGATTACACGTGAGCAAGAAAGTAAACCACGTAACCAAGGATAAATCATATAGACTTTTTACAACGGCGATTTTGTTTTTGATGATGTCCCAATGCACACTATAAACTAATTAAACCAATGAGCCTCCTGGTTTATATGTGTAAGTCTATTTTTTAAGCATGTGTTGAGCTTGTATGTATATTCATATGTTCTGATATGTCTTCCGTTTACTGTTTGATTGTATTTTCTTCGTAGATATGCAGGGGTTAATTTTTTTAGGTGAATGTAGCATTAGAATTTGATAGAATATAAGCGTGGTCTACTAACTGTAAACTAGGAGTACTAGGACAATCCATTAAATTTGTGGTAGCTATCCAATTTTTATTAAAAATATTAGCAATCTGAAAAATATCTTACTACATACCTGAAACTAAAATAGGTCTGTACAAAATAATAGTAACCTTTGGTGTGAGGGGTGAAATCAATACCATTGATTTAGTTAGTAACAATATTCCGTTCAATTAGTGCTGCTACCGCCAATCTATCGTTCATTTCAATGCACTTCTCATATCTTTTTCATAACAAACATATTTGCAATTTTTTTTGTTTGAAAATGTTTTTTGACCACCTTCCAGGTCAATCGAATGACCCTCTTAGGTCTAGGAGATCTAAATTTGTAAAGGGGAGAGGGCCCTACAGTTTATAGAGGAATTCAAACCACTTCTGGGGGGATAATTTATAATTGGAAATTGTCCCTTAATATACTTGATATAACTAATTGTTCCAAGCGTTTATAGAACATGCTCGGAGTTCTTTTACTGTCTGTAGTCTTGTCTCTAAGAATATCCCGAACGAAAAATCAAGTGGCGTTAGGTCCTGAGATTTCAGTACCCACTTAAGTAAATTAGAGGACTGTAAAGCCCTTTCCACTGATTTTCAAAATTAGTATTCATTAGTACTCTTAGCACCACTGCATCATGTACAGGATACCATTCTAAATGAAATTGCAAATTCTAACGACCTTGAATCAAGCCATGTAGCATAATGCAAAACTTATTTCTTAAGAAGCCTATTGACAAATTGCGCTCAAAAAAGAACCAATAATCCTCTCGGCACGATACGTTTTACGTGAATACTGCCTCTTAGCTTTGTGACAAAAGTGGTTTCGTTACTGAATAAAAGTTTCTTTAAGATGTTTATGTTAGAATAGTATTCGTCATGGGCCCATAAACGGAATTCCATTCATCTCCGGGTTCCAAAGACTCAAATAGTTTAAATTTGTTCATTGCAAGGTTTCTTCTTTTATTGTGAGAAACTCCAGCATTTGACGACCTTGAATTAAGTCATGTAGTACATTTCAGAACTTATTTCTTAAGAAGGCTATTAACAAATTACGCTCAAAAAAGGACCAATAATCCTCTCGGCACGATACGTTCTACGTGACTACTGCCTCTTAGTTTTGTGGCAAAAGTGGCTTCGTCACTGAATAAAAGTTTCTTTAAGCAGTTTATGTTAGGGCATTGATAGCGAATGTTGGACCGATCATCGTCCTGTTGTCTCTAAAATGAAAATTGTTATGAGACCCAAACACCGAAGAACTCAAGTAAAACGTAGACCCCGTCTCTGTATTAGTAAATTGCGTGACCAACAAACCGTCGAACAGCTAAAGCAAAAAGTTCAAGAGAATTTGAGTGCACTAGAAGAAACCAATTTTGTAGATGTCGCTACTACCTGGACGCAAATTAAAGACAGTTTAAAAAGTGCGAGTGAGGAAATTCTTGGCACTGCAGCAAGTAAAAAACAGGAGGACTGGTTCAATGATAATGAAGTTTTTATACAAGAACTTCTTGACCGCAAACTTATTGCCTTCCAAAACGCTATCAACCACCCCAACGACTCATCAAAAGCAGAAGCTCTTACCCAATCTAAGTATGAAACGCAACGCGAAATCAGAAGAATAAAGAACGAGTGGTGGGCAAGCAAGGCCAGAGAAATTCAAAGGTACGCCGATTCACACGATTACAGGAATTTCTTTCAAGGAGTAAAAGCAGTGTACGGCCCCAGTCGGAAAAATAAGTGCCCTATTAAAGATTTAAATGGAAATCTCCTCAAAGAAGACCAGGAAATAAGAGCCCGATGGAAAGAACACTACTCTAACATTCTTAACCAGCAAAGTCAAGCCGATCACAATATTATAAATCTTATCCCTCAATATGACACCTTCGAAGACTTAGATAAACCACTAACAACGGAAGAGATCTTAACCGCCATTGGGCAGCTAAAAAATAACAAATCTCCCGGCGCCGACTCACTCCCAGCTGAGATCTTTAAAGCTGTGTCGTCAGAGCTCATACCCTACCTCAAAAAACTGTTTGATGTCGTGTGGGAAAGTGGTCAAGCTCCGCAGGAGTTTCGTGATACACTTTTAATCAACCTCTTCAAAAACAAAGGAAGCGCTGCGGACTGTGGAAATTACAGGGGTATAGCTCTCCTAGCTGTTGGACGGAAGCTACTCACTAAAGCGATGGCAAATAGGCTAACACCTGTTATGGAAAAGTTACTTCCTGAAACACAGAGTGGCTTTAGACCAAACCGAGGCACATCGGATTTAATCTTCACACTTAAACAGCTTCAAGAAAAAGCACTCGAACATCAAGGAGAAATTCACATGGCCTTCATTGATTTAACCAAGGCGTTTGACTCGGTGGACAGGGAAGTGCTCTGGAAAATTATGTTCCGCTTAGGTATCCCTAGAAAATTTGTGGAAGTATGTCGCAGTCTACATACAAACAACAACGCCCAGGTTATGTATAATAATGAGGCGACCGAACCTTTCCAAACCCTCACTGGAGTTAGGCAGGGATGTGTCCTGGCACCCCTACTCTTTAATTTGTTTACCACTGCTCTGACAATTATTGTTGACAACAAACTGACAGTCAGAGGAATAGGTCTCAGATACCGTTTTGAAGGCGGTCTCTTTAACATAGGGCGCTTTAGAGCTTTCACGAAGACACGCACACGATTCATTTGTGATCTCCAGTATGCGGATGACTGTGCACTTTTAGCCTCTATGCCGGAAGAGCTTCAAGAACTTTTAGATGTGTATGCCCAGAGCTATGATTCCTTGGGACTTAAAATCAACATCGGAAAGACTAAGATTATGTCAACTCCTCATCAAGTGAACCAAATACACATTACACTTAACGGAAATTCTCTTGAAGTGGTGGATCAGTTCAATTACTTAGGCAACGTTGTTAATGGCAAAGCAAACATGGACAGCGAGATTCGCAATAGAATTAACGCTGCATCAAGAGCACTCTGGGGACTTAGAGAGAGAGTATTTGACAACCACGACCTTGCTTTGTCAACGAAAATGGCTGTCTACAGAGCAGTTGTCATTCCAACACTGCTATATGGATGTGAAAGCTGGGTCACTTACCGTCGTCACGTGAAAGAATTAGAACGTTTTCAGCAAAGACACCTCAGAAGTATGATGAAAATCCGTTGGTTCCATCACATATCAAACGTGGAAGTACTCAGGAGAGCAAATAGCCTTCCAATTGAGGTGCTTATTTCAAGAGCACGCCTAAGATGGGCAGGTCACGTTCATCGTATGCATGACAACCGCCTTCCTAAATGTACACTTTATGGTGAATTGCTAAGCGGTAGAAGAAGGCGTGGCGGTCAACGAAAGAGGTTCAAAGACGCTCTCCATGAAAATCTAAAATCCTGCGGCATTGCAGACGAGCAATGGGAGCAACTTGCAGCGGACAGAACCGAATGGCGAGGGGTTGTGGCCAGCTATCAAGGAAATGTTGCTGCAAGAAGGCTGAATCCAAGACCTAACCAAGTCTATGTTTGTCCTGACTGCGGTCGACATGTGCTCTCCCGAATTGGCCTCTATAGCCATAGTCGTGTGCACCGTAGATGAATGGGAATTACAATAGACTACATCTTTTACTTGTTTTCTATTGTACACAATCTATCGACTGTAACATCTTTATACTCGGACTCGAGTAACGGCTAATAATAATAATAATAATAATAATAATAATAATAATAATAATAATAATAATAATAATAATAATAATAATAATAATAGAGAAGAGCTGCGTCAACTCGATGTAGTAACCCGCAAGAAGATGCATCTCAATAGGAGCTTGCATCCTAAATCGCCCGTGCCACGGTTATATCTCCCACGACATCGGGGAGGCCGTGGACTCTTGAGCTTGGAGAGTCTCCATAGCAGGATGGTTCTGGATGGAGTATGTAAGGTCATCAGGAGTTCGGATCCCCTCCTCTGCATGGTCCGAGACCATGAAAATGCAGAGGTAGGAGCTTTTCTCTTTAAGGCAGCACGGAGAGCAGCCGATGAACTTGGTCTCATCTTCGACGTCGAGCGGGTAAACCCCGACTCTGTCACCGAGTTGGAACCCGTTCGACTAAAAGCCCAAATTAGAGCTGCAGAACACAACATCCTTCTGCAGCTCCATAAAAATATAGAAGACCTCGGCTTATCCGAAAGGCTGACCTTCGCCTTCTTAAGGTCAGCTGGGCTGAAGTCTGAGACCGAGGGATTCATAACGGCTTGCCAGGATGGTGTATTTAACACTCTCGTCTATCGACGTCGTGTCATGGGTATGGAGGTCCCTGATATCAGCTGCAGGGCCTGCCGCAGGGCGCCGGAGACTGTAATGCACTTACTGTCGGCTTGCCCGACATACGCAGTCTCGGCCTATATTCATAGACACAACGCAGCATTACGAGTGATTTACTATCATCTAAGGCACTCGTATGGGATAGACGAAACACCAGTGCTGCCTTATGTTCCGGGGGATATTGAGTCCGTTGTGGGGAATGAGAAGTGCCTAATTTATTGGAACTACTCGTTTCCCACCGTCAGGCAAATACAAGCCAACAAGCCTGACAGTACTCCTCGACCACCAACTCAAGACAATGTATGTCGTGGAATTCTCAGCTCCCGCTGAGAGCAACATTGTCTTGAAAGAGGAGGAAAAACGGACAAAATATCGAGATTTGCTCTTCGAACTCCGCAGGCTTTATCCAGGCCATTCTGTTAAAATAGTGGTACTGATTATAGGAGCCCTCGGTGGAATGAGACAGACGCTGCTTTCAGAACTAAAGATCATACCGGCATGCCGAGATTCGGCAGAGATCTTAGCCGGCAGAATGCAGAAGGCTGTCATCCTCGGATCATTGCGTCTACTCAGAGCACACGATTCTCGGACCCGGTAGTCACTCACCCCACGGGCGTGGGGAGTGGCTATTGGTATTACCAGCTCCCCTCTGTGAGGGTCGGAGCCACAGAGTAGGGTGACTGGTTTTTTGTAAAAATAATAATAATAATAATAATAATAATCGTACAGCGCTACCGGAAGAGGCTGACATCTGGCACATAAATTGTGCCGTGTATGCCGCTGCTCAACGCTCGTCTCAGGTGGAGAGGCGAAATACCTCTTCCCCACAGGAGAGAGCGCAGCGGCGCATACAAAAGATGGAGGCCAAAATCCGATCGGCGAGACAACACGCATCCCGTGTCCAATGTGTGATGGACTACATGGCGGCCAATAGGCCTTTCACGCCTAAAGTTCGACGTATAGCCGCCAATTTAAGACGCGCCCATCACACACTCAACGAGGCAGTGCTACAAACCACCAAACAGCACTGCCTCGATAGGATACGGATGCTAATGGCTTGCAAAAAGTCACTAGTGAGGCGGGCGAGGGGGCTGGCGGAAAATAACCTTTTTCGCCAAAAGCCTTCGCGCCTATTCCCACCCCCTCAGCGTGTTGCCGACAATCCACCGACCGTCGATCAGGTGGAAACTTTCTGGAAAACGTTGTACGAACAGAGGCTTCGATTCAACAGAGACTCTCCGGCCCTGGCACATCTTGAAGCCTTTTGCCAAAGGCTTCATCTACAACAGGAGGTGTGCCAACCAATAACCCCAGAAGAGGTTCGAAGAGTTCTTGAAGGCTCTAAGAATTTTGCTGCTCCAGGTCTCGATGGGATTAATAACTTTTGGTGGAAAAAGTTAACCAGTACCCTCCACCATTTGGCCAGAATTTTTAATTCTTGGCTAAATGGGGAGCAGCAAATTCCTTCTTGGGTTGTTGAGGGTCGGACAGTGCTGATCCCCAAGAACGGAGATTTGTCCAACCCAAAGAGCTATAGGCCGATAACCTGTTTAAACGCATGTTACAAGGTGTTCACACGCATCTTGTACATGCGGGTACTCCAAGCAGTTAACCCAGTTTACGAACGGATATATGAGCAACGAGGGTCGAAGAGAAATGTCGCTGGCTGCAAGGAGAACCTGTTGATTGACAGATGTGTCACGCAGGACTCCGTGCAGTATAAGCGGAATCTCTCCATGGCCTGGATCGATTACCGCAAGGCATTTGACATGACATCTCATGAGCTTATTGTACACTTGCTCCGATGTCTTGCGGTCGCCGGTCCCGTAGTGAGATGCATTGAAGATCTGATGCCGCTCTGGAGGACTCGCTTTACCATAACATCTGGTAATGATAGAGTCCAAACAGAGTCGGTAACGTTCAGAACGCTCCATCCAAGAAGTGGGTGTAGTGAAAAACGCTCTCCGCGGCAAGTATCAGCACCGACTCCGACAGATCTGGTCTTCAGAACTGTCGGGGAAGAACAAGGTGTCTGCTACTAATATGCTTGCCGTTCCGATCCTTCTGTACTCCTTCGGAGTAGTGAAGTGGACTCGAGAGGAGCTGCGTCAACTCGATGTAGGAACCCGGAGAAAGATGCACCTCAATAGGAGCCTGCATCCTAAATCGTCCGTTCCACGGTTATATCTCCCACGCCATCGGGGAGGCCGTGGATTCTTGAGCTTGGAGAGTCTACACAGCAGGATGGTGCTGGATGGAGCCTGTAAGGTCGTCAGGAGTTCGGATCCCCTCCTCTGCATGGTCCGAGACCATGAAAATGCAGGGGTAGGAGCTTTTCTGTTTAAGGCAGCACGCAGAGCAGCCGATGAACTCGGTCTCATCTTCGACGTTGAGCGGGATAATCCCGACTCTGTCACCGAGTTGGAACCCGCTCGGCGGAAAGCCCAAATAAAAGCTGCAGAACAAACCATCTTTCTGCAGCTCCATTCGGATAAGCCACTGCATGGTGTCTTCTATAGAAATATAGAAGAACTTGGCTTATCCGAAAGGCTGACCTTCGCCTTCTTAATGTCAGCCGGGCTGAAGTCTGAGACCGAGGGATTTATATTGGCTTGCCAGGACGGTGTATTCAACACCCTCGTCTATAGAAGTCGTGTCATGGGTGTGGAGGTCGCTGACGTCAGCTGCAGGGCCTGCCGCAGAGCGCCGGAGACGCTTATGCACTTGTTGTCGGCCTGCCCGACATATGCAGTCTCCGCCTATATCCAAAGGCACGACGGAGCACTACGAGTGCTTTACTACCATCTGAGGCACTCGTATGAGATAGACGAGACACCAGTGCTGCCTTATGCTCCGGGGTATATTGAGTCCGTTGTGGGGAATGAGAGGTGTCTAATTTATTGGAACTACTCGTTTCCCACGGTCAGGCAAATACAGGCAAACAAGCCTGACATAGTCCTCATAGACCACCAACTCAAGACAATGTTCGTCATAGAGTTCTCGGCTCCCGCGGAGAACAACATTGTCTTGAAGGAGGAAGAAAAGCGGACAAAATATCGAGACCTACTCTTCGAACTCCGCAGGCTGTATCCAGACCATACTGTCAAGCCTGTGGTACTGATTATAGGAGCTCTCGGTGGAACGAGACACACGCTGCTTTCAGAATTGAACATCATACCGGCATGCCGACAATCGGCAGAAGTCCTAGCCGGGAGAATGCAGAAGGCTGTCATTCTTGGTTCATTGCGTCTGCTCAGAGTCACGGAACCAGTGATCACTGACTCTACGGTGTAGAGAGTGGTTACTGGCGCTCCCAGCGTACCCTCTCTGATATCGGAGGCAGGGAGAAGGACGACTGGATTTACTTAAAAAAAAAAAAAAAAGATAATAATAATAATAAGCAGGAGGGGCTAACTTCCATCTATTAAGCTTTTGGTGAGTAGCGCCACCACTTACTCCAGCTAGAGGTGCAAAACCGAACCGGCAGCCCTAGTGCACCCGGGAGGGGAAAGCATCTTCCCCTCTGGTGTCGGTCGTGGGCCTGCTGGGCTAACCACCCACAGGCTCTAACCTTTGGTTCCGACAGGCCGAAGACTGGGCCCCCACGATCGACCCCGTTCGGATAGGGGTCAAGGGCAAGGTGGTGGGGCCCAACCGGATAGACCGCCCGTTGACGACGTACGCAATGAACAAGGACGCTTTGAGTGGACAGATGAACTGAGGGATGAGCTTCTGCATTGTTATGAAAGCAGTGAGCCCGCGCGGAGGGGGTACATGGCGCGGATGCATGCTCTGTGGTGTGAGAGGCTACCAGAGCATAGCGCCTTCACGCCACAAAATCTGCGTGACTATGTATCCCACCTTCGTAGTAGGGGCTACGTGAGGGCTGCTCCTGGGCCGGTGAATGAGGTGGCCGAAGAGCCGCCACATTCACCGGTTGAGGACGTGGCTCTCCTCGTTCCGCCAATACCAGAGGGCCTCAGTACCAGAAGGGGGTTACACCGTCTGAAAACCCCCGGGCCACAAGACCTGGCCAGAGTGGACGCTGAACTTCGTACAGCGCTACCAGAAGAGGCTGACATCTGGCACATAAATTGTGCCGTGCATGCCGCTGCTCAACGCTCGTCTCAGGTGGAGAGGCGAAATACCTCTTCCCCACAGGAGAGAGCGCAGCGGCGCATACAAAAGATGGAAGCCAAGATCCAGTCGGCGAGGCAACACGCATCCCGTATCCAATGTGTGATGGACTATATGGCGGCCAACAGGCCGTTCACGCCTAAAGTGCGTCCATCACACACTCAATGAGGCAGTGCTGCGAACCACCAAACAGCACTGTCTCGACAGGATACGGATGCTAGTGACTTGCAAAAAGTCATTAGTGAGGCGGGCGAGGGGGCTTGCGGAAAATAAACTGTTCCGCGAGAAGCCCTCGCGCCTTTTCCAACCGCCTCCGCGTGTTGTAGACAATCCGCCGACTGCAGATCAGGTGGAGAACTTCTGGATAACGCTGTACGAGGAGAGGCTTCCACTCAACCGAGATTCTCCTGCCCTTGCACACTTTGAAGCCTTTTGTCAAAGGCTTCAGCAACCACAGGAAGTGTGCGAACCAATAACCCCAGAAGAGGTTCGTAAGGCTCTTGATGGCTCTAAGAACTTTGCTGCTCCAGGTCCCGATGGGATAAATAACTTTTGGTGGAAAAAGTTATCGAGCACCCACCACCATTTGGCCAGAATATTTAATTCCTGGTTAAATGGGGAGCAGCAAATCCCTTCTTGGGTTGTTGAGGGGCGGACAGTGCTGATCCCCAAGAACGGAGATTTGTCCAACCCAAAGAATTACAGACCGATAACCTGTCTAAACGCATGTTACAAGGTGTTTACACGCATTTTCTACATGCGGGTGCTCCACGCAGTTGAACCGGTTTACGAACGGATATATGAGCAACGAGGGTCGAAGAGAGGTGTCGCTGGCTGCAAGGAGAACCTGTTGATTGACAGATGTGTCACGCAGGACTCCATGCGGTATAAGCGGAACCTCTCTATGGCCTGGATCGACTACCGCAAGGCATTCGACATGACATTGCATGAGCTCATTGTTCACTTGCTCCGATGTCTTGTGGTACCCGGTCCCGTAGTGAGATGTATTGAAGAACTGATGCCGCTCTGGAGGACTCGCTTTACCATAACATCGGGTAACGATAGAGTCCAAACAGAGTTGATAACATTCAGAAGAGGAGTATTTCAGGGAGATTCCCTCAGCCCCCTTCTGTTTTGCATCTCACTACTGCCATTATCCGTCTCGCTCCGGAAAACCCGTGGCTACAACTGCGGTACCCCCGGCGACAGGAGGCATAAGGTCACCCATCTATTTTATATGGATGACCTTAAACTTTATGCCTCTGGAGAGAGGGATCTCCAACAGTCCCTTAGGGTGGTACAGGAGTATACGCAGGCTGTCGGTATGCAGTTCGGGTTGGACAAATGCGCACTGATCCATCTCAAGAGAGGACGATGCGGTGACTATGGAGAGGACGCGCAGCTCGTGGACGGAAGCATCTTACACCATCTAGATGCCGGAGAGTCGTACACTTACTTGGGTGTCGAGCAACGCTCCACCCAAGAAGTGAGTGTAGTGAAAAACGCTCTCCGCGGCAAGTATCAGCACCTACTCCGACAGATCTGGTCTTCAGAACTGTCGGGGAAGAACAAGGTGTCTGCTACAAATATGCTTGCCGTTCCGATCCTTCTCTACTCTTTCGGAGTAGTGAAGTGGACTAGAGAAGAGCTGCGTCAACTCGATGTAGTAACCCGCAAGAAGATGCATCTCAATAGGAGCTTGCATCCTAAATCGTCCGTTCCACGGTTATATCTCCCACGACATCGGGGAGGCCGTGGACTCTTGAGCTTGGAGAGTCTCCATAGCAGGATGGTTCTGGAGGGAGCATGTAAGGTCATCAGGATTTCGGATCCCCTCCTCTGCATGGTCCGAGACCATGAAAATGCAGAGGTAGGAGCTTTTCTCTTTAAGGCAGCACGGAGAGCAGCCGATGAACTTGGTCTCATCTTCGACGTCGAGCGGGTAAACCCCGACTCTATCACCGAGTTGGAACCCGTTCGACTAAAAGCCCACATTAGAGCTGCAGAACACAACATCCTTCTGCAGCTCCATAAGGATAAGCCATTGCACGGGATCTTCTATAAAAATATAGAAGACCTCGGCTTATCCGAAAGGCTGACCTTCGCCTTCTTAAGGTCAGCTGGGCTGAAGTCTGAGACCGAGGGATTCATAATGGCTTGCCAGGATGGTGTATTTAACACTCTCGTCTATCGACGTCGTGTCATGGGTATGGAGGTCCCTGATGTCAGCTGCAGGGCCTGCCGCAGGGCGCCGGAGACTGTAATGCACTTACTGTCGGCTTGCCCGACATACGCAGTCTCGGCCTATATTCATAGACACAACGCAGCATTACGAGTGCTTTACTACCATCTAAGGCACTCGTATGGCATAGACGAAACACCAGTGCTGGCTTACGTTCCGGGGGATATTGAGTCCGTTGTGGGGAATGAGAAGTGCCTAATTTATTGGAACTACTCGTTTCCCACCGTCAGGCAAATACAAGCCAACAAGCCTGACATAGTACTCCTCGACCACCAACTCAAGACAATGTATGTCGTGGAATTCTCAGCTCCCGCTGAGAGCAACATTGTCTTGAAAGAGGAGGAAAAACGGACAAAATATCGAGATTTGCTCTTCGAACTCCGCAGGCTTTATCCAGGCCATTCTGTTAAAATAGTGGTACTGATTATAGGAGCCCTCGGTGGAATGAGACAGACGCTGCTTTTAGAACTAAAGATCATACCGGCATGCCGAGATACGGCAGAGATCTTAGCCGGCAGAATGCAGAAGGCTGTCATCCTCGGTTCATTACGGCTACTCAGGGCACACGATTCGCGGACCCGGTAGTCACTCACCCCACGGGCGTGGGGAGTGGCTATTGGTATTACCAGCTCCCCTCTGTGAGTTTCGGAGCCACAGAGTAGGGTGACTGGTTTTTTGTTAAAAAAAAAATAATAATAATAATAATTGCACGCACTTTGGTGCGGAATGCATCCAGAGTATCGTGCCTTCTCTCAGCAACATCTGAGAGACCAAGTATCCTTCTTGCGCAGGATAGGTTATCAACGCTTACCCCGTCAGCAAGTAGCTGTACCAGCCGCACAACCACCGCGGCAAAACGCTGACGGGAGACTTCCTGCAGAGTACACCGAAGCCGACTTAAGGACGAGGGTAAGTCTTATCACCAGGACTACCCTAAAGGCCCAAGACCTGGCTAGAATGGACGCGGTCATCGATGAGGACCTCCCAGAGGATGCCGACATCTGGCAAATCAACTCTGCCGTGTACAACGCCGCTAGGCAACTCGTTCCTCGCGAAAGGCAAACCAATGCCTATAGCGGAATCGAGAAAGCTAAGCGGCGGGTACAAAAAATCGAAGGCAAGTTACATTCGGCCAGACAACACGCTTCTCGAACTCAGAGTGTGGTGGAACACATAACATCTGGCAGGGCATTTACGCCTAAAGTCCGGCGAGTGGCAGCCGGACTGAGACGCCAACACCACACTCTGAATCTGACAGTGTTGCTTACCATCAAGCAGCACTGTTTAGGTAGGATTCGCACACTGATGGCAATAAAGAAGAAGTTGAATAAGCGGGTGCGAAGTATGGAACAAAATTCAATGTTCCGTACGACTCCCTCCCGCCTTTTCAAGGAGCCACAGCGTGTTGTCGATAATCCGCCGAATGTAGAAGATGTCGAAGGATTCTGGAAGGGAATCTACGAAACGACGCGTCCATTCAACAGCAGCACTCCAGCAATAGCACACTTCGAGGCTCTGTGTAACAGAACCTTTGGAGAGCAAGACGAAGTGTGCCCGGCGATCAGTACGGAGGAAGTCCAACAGGCACTTGTTGGTACCAAGAACTTCGCTGCTCCTGGCCCAGACGGCATTAACAACTGGTGGTGGAAGAAATTTCCATCCACCCACCGTCGTCTGGCGCGGGTTTTCAACTCTTGGTTGAACGAGGGGCAGCAGATTCCGGACTGGTTTGTCGAAGGACGTACTGTGTTAATCCCCAAGAAGGGAGATCTGTCCGATCCGAGAAACTATAGGCCAATCACATGTCTGAACTCCTGCTACAAGGTATTTACGCGTATCTTGTACGCTAGGATACTACGGCATGTTGATCCGGTCTTTCAGCAGATAAATGAGCAACGTGGTACGAAGAAAGGCATGGCAGGCTGCAAGGATAACCTGCTGATAGACCGCTGTATTACACAGGACTCTGTGTAATATAAGCGGAATCTATCTATGGCCTGGATTGACTACCGTAAGGCATTTGACACAACATCACATGAGCTCTTGTTACATTTGCTCCAATGTCTTGCGGTAGCAGCACCACTAGTGAGATGCATAGAACAACTGCTGCCGCTCTGGAAAACTCGCTTCACCATAACATCCGGTGCACAGCGGGTTACCACAGAGCAGGTAGCATTCAGGAGAGGAGTATTCCAAGGGGACTCCTTGAGTCCTCTCCTCTTCTGCATCTCACTGTTGCCTTTATCTGTTGAACTCCGCCAAGTCCGCGGATACCAATGCGGTCCACCCAGCAACCGGAGGCCTAAGGTCACCCATTTATTCTACATGGATGACCTTAAACTCTACGCCTCCGGAGAGCAGGAACTGCAAAATGCTCTAAGGGTGGTCGAACGGTATACGCTGGCTATTGGAATGGAATTCGGATTGGACAAGTGTGCAGTCGTCCACCTCAAGAGAGGACGATGCGGGGACTTTGCTGAAGAGGCGCAGCTCGCAGACGGAAGCATCTTGCGACATCTAGATGCCGGAGAGACTTACACATACCTGGGTGCGCAACAACATCACATCCAGGATGTGCAACATATTAAGGAATCTCTCCGCGGCAAGTACAGAGGCCTACTCCGAAAGATTTGGTCATCCGAACTTTCGGGGAAAAACAAGGTGTCTGCCACTAATATGCTTGCCGTTCCTGTTCTGCTCTACTCCTTTGGAGTAATGAGATGGACGGTAGATGAGCTGCATCAGTTAGATAGAGGTACCCGCAAGATGATGAATATCCATAGGAGCATTCATCCAAAATCGTCCGTTCCTCGTGTGTACCTCCCACGTCATCGGGGGGGCCGAGGACTCTTGAGTTTGGAGTGCATGCATGGCCGGGTAGTCCTGAGTATAGCATGTAACGTCCTTAGGAGCTCAGACTCTCTCCTGCAATTAGTGAGAAATCATGAAAAGGCAGGAGTGGGAGCAGGATTATTCAAGGCAGCAAAGAGAGTCGCAGATGAACTCGGTCTCGTATTCGACATCAGGCGAGGAGGCCGGCGAGGTGTCGACCCAGAGTCGGTCACTGAGCTGCCGCCAAATCGTCTGAAAGCCCAGATTAAAGCCGCTGAACAGGAGAATCTGTTTAGACGGCACGTCGATAAATCCATGCACGGTGTATTCTATAAGAACATAGAAACGCTGGGTTTATCGACCAAGCTGACGTTCGCCTTTTTAAGGTCAGCTGGGCTTAAGTCGGAGACCGAGGGATTCATTGTGGCCTGCCAGGATGGTGTTATTAACACCTTGGTCTACCGAAGCCATGTGATGGGTGTAGGGGTTCCTGATACCAGCTGCAGGACCTGCCATCAGGCGCCGGAATCGCTCATGCATTTACTGTCTGCATGCCCGGTATATGCGATTTCGGCCTACATCCATCGCCATAACGCGGCATTACGAGTGCTTTACTACCATCTACGGCACTCGTGCGGGGTAGACCAAACACCAGTGCTGCCTTACGTCCCCGGAGATATTGAGTCCGTTGTTGAGAACGAGAGGTGCAGGATATACTGGAACTACTCGTTCCCGACCGTCAGGCTAATTCAAGCTGATAAGCCTGACATAGTACTCCTCGATCATCAGCAGAAGGCGATATACATCATCGAATTTTCAGCTCCGGCTGAAACAAACATCGTCTTGAAAGAGGAGGAAAAACGGGCTAAGTATCGCGATCTCCGGTATGAGCTCCTAGTGCTGTATCCAGGCTACTCGGTCAAGTTGGTGGTCCTTATAATCGGTGTACTTGGAGGTATGAAGCCCACGCTGCTCTCGGAATTACGAACAATACCGGCCTGTCAACATTCGGCAGAATGGCTGGCAGGCCAGATGCAGAAAGCTGTTATCCTGGGTTCTCTTCGTTTACTTAGGGCACACGATTTAGGAACCTACGGTCGCTAACTCTGCAGGTTGCAGGGAGTGGTCGTAGTGAAGTCGCTGGCGCTTCTTCCGTGAGAATGTCGGAGACACGGCAGAACTGACCAGCATCGCTCTCGCGAAAAAAAAAAAAATAATAATAATAATATGTTAGAGTAGTATTCGTCATGGGCCCATAAACGGAATTCCATTCATCTCCGGGTTCCAAAGCTTCAAATAGTTTAATTTTGTTCATTGCAAGGCTTCTTCTTTATTGCGAGAAACTCCAGCATCTGATCACTGTGAATTAAGTCATGTAGTATGTAGTACATTTCAAACTTATTTCTTAAGAAGCCTATAACAAATTGCTCTCAAAAAAGGACCAATAATCCCCTTGGCACGATACGTTTTACGTGAATACTGCCTCTTAGCTTTGTGGCAAACGTGGCTTCGTCACGGGATAAAAGCTTCTTTGAGAATATTATGTTAGGGTAGTGCTCGTCATGGGCCCATAAACGGAATTTCATTCAACTCCAGGTTCCAAACATTCAAATGGTTTAATTTTGTCCATTGCAAGGCTTCTTTTTCTGTTATGAGAAACTTCAGCATATGTTACATGTAAAAGTGAAGGGATCACATAATTGTTTTTTACGACAGCAATTATCTTTTGATTAGATGATACAACCTTACCAGGAGATTTCGACTTCACAATATAAATTTTAATAATTCCAAAATATATCAGGTGAAAATAAATGATACATAACGCCGGTTATAATATGTTTCTGCTATCAAACTAATTCATTACATTTAGGCCACCCTTTATCATCGTTATTATTGGAGAGAAAAAGTTTCGAATAAAGTTGTGGGGCTGTAACTCAGCTCCATTAATGGAAGCAGAGTAGCGTGCAGAAATTGAGGGGTACAAGAAGTAATAATATGGAAATGAAACACCCTGTATATTGTTCAACAAATACAAATAATAAATTATAAAAGTTGTTCGATATGGCCACCATTATTTTGGATGAAGAGTTCATATCGTCTTTTTAAATTCTGAAAATTACTCAAGATGTTATCGTTATTGACAACGTTTAGATTATTTATTTCATTCTGAATCGCTTCTTTAATAGCAGGAATATACTGTGATTATTATTTTTATTAACCATGTTCTTTCAAAATCCAGTTAGTTAGTTTCATTACTCCCCATCTATACTGGAAATGCATTATTTAAATGTTCTTGAACTTCTAGCGCACTATGTGGAAGTGCCCACCATGCATACAAATCATATTATCTAGTTCATCATCCGGAAAATTCCGTAAAAGAATATTTTCAATTTCTGGAACAATTTCTTCTAGATTGATATCACGATTTAAAATAATATTATAGAATATTGGTCCCACTGTTTTATTACGGAAAAAGCCACACCAAACGCTGACAGTTTTTTAAAGAATTTGTTGAACCAGTCTTTTTCTCTTGTTTTTTCTTTCACAGGAGCGTCGATTTTTTTCTACTAAAAATACCCGCTGTGAAAAATAATGATTCATCTGTCCATAATATTTCATTGAAATTGAAATAATTAGGATCTTCGTTTAATTTTCGAATCATCTAGGGGCAAAAATCCCGCCGTTTCCTTTTCTGAACTTCCGTTAAATTCTGAACTGGTAATATTTTGTACGGTCTGTAGTTGTTCTTTTTTAACTTTTATCCAATTGAACGGCGGTATGGTTCAGACTGTTTTCTGAATTTTCTGAAAATAATAATATTTCAACAATAGTATCTTAATAGTTATTAAACTTAAGTTTACCTTCAAAATGTAACAAGATATCCAACTGCCCTTCTTCGTTTGCTCTAACAGAACGCTGTTTTCTACTGGTACTGGAGGTATTATTTACCTTTCGGTAAACATATTCAAACGTGCTTATTGATGGCGTTGGAAGATTTGGATACAACACTCTGTATTCTCTTCGTGCTGCGCGTTTATTTTTATTATTTTTAATATAACAAGTGAATATTTGCGCTTTCTTTGCGTCACTGTATCCCATTTTGATTTAGTTAATTAAATGTTATATAACAGAATACTTGTCATTTTCAGAGACTACTTTAATAAATGTAACTTCCGTTCGTATAATAAATAGCTTAAATACGGTTTTCAATGTTCAATAACTCAAAAACGCTTAAAGATAGGACTGTCATATATGATATTTTTGAAATAAGAAAAATAGAGTAATCCAAATATTGAACAATATAGGGCGTTCCATTTAAAAAATATAATTGCTTCTTGTATACTTCAATTTCAATTCAGAGTTTGATTGGATACATTAACTGTTTCATTAAAAACTAGAGTACTGTTACTAACTGGGAGTTGGTCGAATGTCTGTTAATCAATTCATTAAGAGCATTTCTTGCCGAAGTAATATTATCACCGACAAGATGGACTATTTCAATTTTGCTTCTTACAGTAATTTATCCCAGTCTATGCAAATTATTCTCGTGCCTAGGATATAATCTAACAAGACTAATAATTTGAGCTTTTCTAAACAACTTGATTTGACTAAATAAATAAAATTCATAAGCATAATGAAACTTTGTTAACCGCAGTATTCTTAAAATACGAAATTTTGTACACACCTATACAGATTTAAATTATCATGTTGTTTGGTAGAAAGAAGTATATTCAATGATTAAAATTACTTTAAATATTACTGTGTTTTAGTTACTTTGCTAAAAACAGTCAACATATGCAAAATGTTTGTGTTCGCCTCGAATGTGGTTTACAAAAGCGACGAGGAAATTTTGTTAAATTAAGGTCAATAAAGTGGTTAACAATGTTGGAGATACTATTCCTATACTCCTTCGCATCAGTTAATAAAATTATCAATTTCGGTGGTTCGCCGTGCATCTACGTACATATCCATAATATTAGATTTAAACTTTCTTAACTAATTTTTTCGTACTTAGGCTTTAATTAATATGCTTAAAAAGAAAGCTTTTATTTTATTGAACTTTAATGACTTTTATTTAGGTTTAGCAAAAGGGTTTTATATATATAGTTTGAATAAAGACTGTGTACAAAAATACTTAGAAATTAAAAATCAAAGATGCACTTATTTAGAAAAGTGTGCCTAAATAAAGAAAATTATGATGTCACTAAGGTAGCAAGCTACCAGCGCGTGACCCATTTTACTGTCTCACATTGCTGTCAAGTCGATTTCTTTATACATATTAATAATACACTAACACACTACTCTGATGCAAACGAAGACTAACAAATAAAAAAATAAAAAATAAAAATTGAATATAAAATTAATGTGCTTTAAAATGTATTGTACAATTACTATGCCTAATATAGCTTTGAGTTCAGGCATGTTAACAAACAAATTTTCGAGCAAATAAATCTTTTAATTGAGTTTCATTGATAGATCTTAGCCATTTTTGCAGTTTCTTACATATTTATAGAATACTTTACAGGTTTTTATGCTCAACGGATCATATTAGGTGCCATGTATGTTATGCATTTTTGAGATACCCTTTTGGATTTTTTTGGTATTTCTGCTATGAGTTTTACCGGCTGTCTTGTATTGTAATATTGACAATTCACGAATGTTAGTAGGTTCTTGTCATTATATATTTTTTGTAGCAATTTTTGAGTGTAGGTCTTTCTTAAGTTAAGGACGTCTATCTCGTTATACAAGAGATCTGTTGGATATGTGCTATTTTTGTTTAGCAGAATCTTTATTGCTTTTTTTGTAGAATTTCTAATAAATTTATTATGGTCTCATAACTAGAGCCCTATAATCCTATATTGCCATACTTAATGAAACAATGCATAATATATAACTTTTAAGTTTTCTTTGCTCATAAATCCTTTTAATTTTCTTAGTATAAATATTGTCTTCCGCAGCTTAGGAGCGATGTAGTGTATATGCTTTTCGAAACGCAAGTGGATGTCTAAATTATGTCTAGGTATTTTGCTTCTTCCACGGTATCTATTTTATTCTCACAAATACATGTTAGCTTTCCTTCGATACACCCATACTATTAAATTGCGGTTTAGTTCGAGAGTTCACACAAAATGGAAGACATTTGTTTTTTTCTCCGTTTAAGGATAATAAATTGACGTCTAACCAAAATTTTCTTTTCTTTAGTGTGATTATCATGTTAGACCTTAATTCCTCCCATGTATTTCCATTTATTAGGATGACAGTGTCATCGGCGTAAGATACATATGTTGTGTCATAACTAAGTAAATCATTAATATAAATTTAAAGAAGGATTGTTCCCATGACTGTGCCTTTGGGACCCCAAATTCCACAGACTACGCTGCTAATTGATTTATTAACCGTTATTCTTTGTAGCCTATTTTTTAAATAATTCTCCATAAGTTTCAATACGGTACCACGAAATCCCAATATTTCTAACTTCCGCAGTAACAGGTCATGATGCACTGTGTCGAATCCATTGCGAAGATCATGAAAAACTTCAGATGTAGGAATGGACTTATCTAAATCAGTGCAGACAGTTTTTGTTAACAGTATCAAAGCATCTTCTGTGGACCGTTTTTGTTAAAATCCGATTTGGATGTAGGAATTTGTTTTCTTGTAGGAAACTCATTACTCTAACATTCTCAAAATTTTTTGAAAGGCTCGATAAAAGGGACATTGGGCGATTTTCTTTATTTTCTGCTTTATATAGTGGTTTAACATTTGCGATCTTAAAGTGAAAATACCTATAGAGAAGAAGGTGCTATTTACAATATGAGTTATTGGCTGTACTATTACTTACGAACTTTCTATTGCTTGCCATATTTACTTAAAGTTGCAAGTACAACTAGAGTTGAGGAATAACAAAATAGAAAATTTCAGTAGGACTTCATAATTAAACGTGATAATACTAATTTCTACTGATTCATTATCGCTATACTTTTTGTTTTATCACATATTCGTTAACTTTCCATTTTAACAAAAAATATGGTATTTTGAAGGAGCGCTTAATTGGTCCCTATTGGTCCCTATTTTTTTAATGAAAATTTAAACAGTTTAAACTTTCTGGAGTTCTTGAGAAATCAATTTTGGAACGAGATTCAAAACCTGCAGGG
Source organism: Leptura quadrifasciata (assembly GCA_963675555.1). Taxonomy (NCBI): domain Eukaryota; kingdom Metazoa; phylum Arthropoda; class Insecta; order Coleoptera; family Cerambycidae; genus Leptura; species Leptura quadrifasciata. Next base: position 38,774,649 of record OY776682.1, read on the forward strand.
AAGACAACAGCTATATTTCCAACTAGATGGATGTACACCACACCATGCAGTAATTGTCAGGACGTGGTTCAACAAAAATTTTCCAGGTAGGTGGATTGGACGTAGTAGTCCATTGATAGCCTGGCCGCCAAGATCGCCGAATTTAACACCCCTTGATTTTTATTTGTGGGGTACTTTCAAAAGCAAAGTTTATAAATCTTGACCACAAAATAGGCAGGAACTATGTGACAGAATTACACTAGCTTGTCAAGAAATCTCGAGGGAAAACTTAGAAATGTCGTTCGTAATAATCGTGAGAGGATAGATAAATGTATAGAAGTTGAAGGTGGCTTAATAGAGGGAAGCTTCATTTAATTGTTCTATTTATTTATTTATTTGTTTTGTAATATTGTTAGGTAAACTTTTTTGTGTCAGTTCTTTTTAATTATTTGTTTCTTGGTAGTCATTATAGTGTGAAAGGATAAAAAATTGTTTGATAATTAAAATTTTCTAAATTGAGCATTATTGTTTTTTTAACAATGAATCATTAAATTGACAGTTATTTCAGTCAAGCACACCGTGGTCAAGGCACTATTTTCATAAATACACAATCCCATGCAACAGTTAAATTTCTTGGGCAATTTCTGAATTTTTATTTCTCTCAGGAAAAATCCAAAAATACACATTCGGGAGGTTTCTGGATTTATTGGTGTAAACAACGCAATGGTACTTAGTGAAACCAAGCACTCAAACCGAATGTGTACAGTAATGCAGATAAAACTGAAAAACGTTGTTTTTTTGTACTTTACTAAAAATTATTTAATTATGTTTTTTGCATTATTTTTATTTATTACACTCATGAACATTCCTTGATTGTAAAACTAACCATTCATATATATTTCATGAAAATTTGGAGCATCTATACCAGAATCACTGAAAGGATATAATAAACGTTCAGTAAAGGCATGGCCGAAGGCGGCGTGCATTTAAATTGTAATAAAAGTCATATTCACACTGCTTAGCTCAACATATAAAACAGCTTCTCTTTGTGTAGGCGTAATATCAAATTAAATCCATTTGCTTCATGATGTGTTTATGTTTCTTGAACATTAATTTGAAACCAGAATGAAATCGGTTCCCCTATGCTTTGTTGTAAATCTGTATTTCAGGATTCATTTAAAATGCATGAGCTTTCAGCCGATAGTGGTTCAATTACGTAATGATCATACATTTTATCGCTATATGTTTACAGGAATTTTTCAGTAGCTTAAAGACGATTTACACCTGTGTATTATTCGTAGTATTTGTTGATTAGGTGAATTTAAATTTTTTAATATTTGTTGACAATCGAACATATGCTTCTTTATTTTTTTTCTTTATTTAACATCAACCACGATGTTATTAGCTACGGTATATTGCAGTGGTACTTATAAATATTATTACATTACATATATTTATATTATATATTACATTTTGTGTTGGACATATAATGAATGCCATTTAAAATATTAATGTCAGAGAGATACAACAAAGATTTTTCATATTACAGTCCCCCCCCCCCCCCCCCAAAGCAATCTTCTTCCTTTAGCTTATATCATTGCCTTTTCAGGACACTTCAATAGAAAGTGCCGCACCGTTATTTTCAAATCACATACAGAGGGCATTTAATGTGTGGTTCTTTCTTTCTCAGTCGGCTAGAGCACATTGAGTGGCGAACGCACTTGGTCATGCTCTGCTGTACTCTTTGTTCAGTTCCCGTATCCGGAATTGGCAATGTCGATTGGTGGGATGTTGTCTGTGTTTTTTCAAATATGTAACCCCCTTCCAGACATTCTTTGGCTCTGTACGTGGGGGTTGTCTACTACATGTGGTGTGTTTATGTATATGGCATGTCCAAATGGAAGAACATAGACATAAATCTAAAAAGTAGACAATTTCTTATCACTGTGGAAGTTTTGCTTGATTAATTCCTAAATAATGTATTTCTCTAATACAATTTTACATTATTTTTAATGTTGGCACACAGAATGCAAAATCACATTTAAATGAGTTGATTGTGCTAAGTTCTTCCTTCTAATATTCTGATTAACTATCGTTGATTCCTATAGAGTAATAATGGTAGGTTTCATAGTTAGTATAATGAAATTGTCAAGCTCCCATTTTTGTCTTAGCTTTTATTAACATTTTTCTGGTTACTCAGTCACTACTTTTAAGGAATTAAGTTCAAAATGATGAGGTGGTAACAGAAGTACGTCATCATCAGCATATTTTTTTGAAGGGTCAGAAGTTCTGCATCGGCGTTAACATCTTTGTAATAGTGACATGTTTTTTTTCACAGAAGAGAGAAATACACTTCATTCGTCCAGTATACTCAATTACTGGGTTTATGCGCATATCCAAAATTAGACCATTATGAATTATAGGGAAAAATTAGCTCTCTAAGTGATTTATTAATCTCTGTCTTTTCCAAATAGAATATACAACATCATATAAGTAACATAAAAGCTATCTTATTCCATCAGTGAAGACTCAACTTAAGAGATACTTTACAAAAATCAGCGAAGATGCATGACTGCAAAATTAGTTAGCATATATGAAGCAAATTTCTACATATTGTCAAAGTGTAGTTATTTTAAAGGCCGGTTATGTTTAGTATTGTAACGGAAATGTATCCGCAACATCTGAATATACATTTGGCTTGATCGCTCTGGCGATTGGGTTGTCATCCGCTTATCTACTCGATTTACCCCAAACCTCTGCCAACTCAACCATACCTTCTTATCTTTTATGAATTTAGGGTAACGTGCATAGCTTCATATTACTGGAAAATCATTCTCAAACAATTCGTTCGTAGGATTAGTTTTCATTGTCTCCTAACAAACATTTACGAGTAGTTAGTAATTATAATTTTCTACGGCTCGCACTAATTTGTAGCGTAATTTTAACATTTGCACTACTACCGTGTCTCGACTGTCGGTGAGCCAAGTAGCTTTTTTTTATTATATACACTATTTCAGTCTACCATTATACCATGTTAGAAGCTAGTTGTAGAAAATCCTGCATGACACGCCTTTACATTTCTATTAATGGGCACAAGATATCCTGAAGGAACCTTAACCGTAACTGTATTCCATTGGATATCAAATTTTATTTGTGTTATTGATTTTCATTGTCAATATAATTTCATTAGTTTTGCATCTGAGTTTATGGTAAATTATAATACTAAAAAGGAATAACAAATAATGTAGTACTACTAATATTGATATCCTAGACGCATAGAAAATTAGTTTTTTCCTATGTTATATGCCTAAGTTTTGTGCAGCTCGACCTGATATTGAATTCCGAGGAAGGAGGCGACCTCTCAGACTTTATAACGAACGGGGAATGGTACTTAATAGGTATGTGATTTTCTTTCCATTGGGCTAAATGCAGTAGCTGGACACGAAGGGGAATTTTGAAAGTTCTATGCCTTCACATACCGTTCATCGGCTTTATGTAATTGAAAAACCTAAGGGGTTTGGACGGTTAAATAGTGTTTAAAAAAATGTTGACCACTTTATATAGCCTCTCGAAGGTTTATAGGATTCATAAACTTTTGTATGATCGATCCTGCTATGTTTTTATGGTAAAGAAAATATTCCGCATTCGACTTAAAATTGAATACTACAATGAACAGAAATATAGCTTTGGTTGTAAAGAAGTTATTATTTTTTCTATTTCTTGAGAAGAGCGTTAGTTTCTGAGATAAAGAGGAATTTATTACGGAGCTTTGTGGGTTGGATAAACCGCATCCCCATACGCGTAATTGAAGGCATCGAACATGTCTATAATAATCTTTTTATTTAAAATACTAAACGTACTTAAAACTTTGTAAGCATAAATCAATAAAAAATATATTTCAAGTATAACATTCCATAAAAAAACTAAAGTTAATATATAACTTAGTTCACTTGGCAAAATATTCATTATTATCAAGTTTCCATACGCGCTAATATATGCCTTTTTATATCGAAAATTAAAATTCTTATCAATAAAATATGAGAAACGAGACATTCTTTACAGCCTTACTGCATCTTTGCTATATGTAGCATTGTATTTTTAGTGATAAACTCATTCCATGCAAGGTTGAGAATTATTAAGTGGTGGTGCTCCACATTATTTTTTTCCTGTTTCGTTAATTTTATTGACTTTGTTAGAGACCGAGTTAGTATCCACAAAAAAATCAAATAATAATATTTCATAATTTTAGAATTCGGACTAAAGTGATTCAAATTTTTATAACCTCGCAACCCGTCTAGTTAATAATTGTTTATTTCAACATATTTTACTATTATCTGAACGCCACTTGATGACAGCATGTCCTAAATTCCGGCCAGGTCAATCGAGTTTTCCTGTTAATTATTTGGGGAATAAAATGTAATCCAAACACCTTTTGTGGCGTACATAAATGTTGACTTCAGATTGAGCGAGTTAATATCAATGTATCTTGGCGTCTCGTATATAATTCAGAAAGTACTGAATTTCGAGGTTTTGCGTTTGGCCAGGTAGATTTCTTGGTATTGCGATTTATATTCAAAGTAGTATACATCACTTATCATATTATCCATCACGGTGATAAGAAGTATCCCAACCTTTTCTCACTGACTGTTGGGTTCGTGTATTGAAGGTGTGGGTAGCGAAATGGCAATGAGTGACAGGGGATCCTTTCTATGAGATGACAAGCGCGCGATATGGATCCTTTAAGATCTGAATGATTACACTTTCAACATCTTTTAAATTGCTTTAACTTGCAGTTTTTTGTTTTCTTTATAAGCTCTTTCTCAACTAGAGTCTTAGCCCAATTTCTGCGAATAATAAGAGTCTATCGAAGGAAACTGTAAAAATATATAATAGACGCGTGATTTAAATAAATTATAAGAACTCTTTCCGAGAGAATTTTATATCCAAAATTTAAAAAGCGTAAATTTATAATATCTGAATATTTTCACAAATAACTTTTTAAATGTTTTTTTTTAGTTCACCGGTCAGTAATTCAATGGCTTCTACATAATTCAGAATATTAAGAATTTTTCACGGTAAAGGGCAGTCGTTTTTGCTTAAGAACCTGGCTCTCGAAAGTTTTTAAATCCAAATTTGTTGAAGATGGTTAGCTCTAGAGTATACCTTTTTTATCACAGTCAATGTGTGATGAGATAATATGTTATAAGTAAATTGGTAACATTTAGAAAAAACTAGACCCATTCAAATGCTTATTTGCAAGTGCAAGGAAAAGCACAAATCTTCATAAGCATATTACCAACAAAATAATTAAGCCATTACCCTCATTTTAAATTCAATTCCTTTTCATTTGAGTATGGTATTAAAGGCAAATACAAATTTAAAGTGCGGTATGTGCCTAACTAACCAGCAAAAAAGGATTAACATTGAAAAATTAGGTTACGAAATTGTTCTATACATTCAATAAGGCGCGGTATGGCAAATCTGGTTGCAGTTTATTCAACACTAGAGCTGCTCTCACAAATGGCTTTCTATCTTTAAAAAAACTCTTGTCGAAAAAACATAAGAAAATTCTTTTAGCCTCAGCTAAGTTTTTATTCGATATTGTAACATTTAATAATCATATCATTCCACACGGTGGAAATAATAAACAGTGCAAGGATCCGTGCACCTAGAAATATTTTTTTTATTATAAGGGCTTTCTGATCCTGTCAGATAACCAAAGTAGTTAGTATTCAGAAAAAAATTCTTTAAAGGTTTTGGAGTTTCGCAAAACTTAAAAAACTTGTTCGACTAAAATGTGAGTCGGAACTTTCAAGAATTCCCATTTAATGGCTAGGTATTGTGAATCATAAATTATTTATTTGTGTTACAGGCATGCCTGGCAAGAAGAATACTATAGTTTACCAGTGCTGTCCGGAACCATATGTGGACGTAACATTTACCATTCAAATAAGAAGACGTACGCTCTATTACTTTTTCAACCTCATAGTTCCTTGTGTGCTGATCTCCTCAATGGCATTATTGGGTTTTACTCTACCGCCGGACTCTGGCGAGAAATTAACTCTAGGTACATGCTCAATGATGTATGTCGTACTGTGTGTTTGCACTCCTGTGTTGTGTGGGTGCCGCTTGACAACACTGACCATGCTAGATTACTCGCATCGCGCAGTGTCAGTAAATTATAAATATATAGTTCTGTATACACTACTCACACAAATACAATAATTCTATTTATGACACAACCGAATATATCTCACACACTTGCAGACTCAGATCACATCAATATCTGTTCCGTTAAGTCTAACGACCCCTTTCGCCTATCACTCGACGGTTCTAGACGGACTCGAAACACGTTCAAAATTCAAAATCTTATTTCAGGTGTCACCATACTTCTTTCATTGACAGTATTTCTGAACCTAGTAGCTGAAAAGATACCAACAACGTCTGATGCTGTTCCGTTAATAGGTATGCTTGGCCCACAGGGAGCATCGTGTGTTTTGACGCCCCGTGTCCCCTTGCCGGACTGCCCGTTGATACTTGGAGGGCGTTTCTGCTCCTTCAGTGTCTGTTGCAACACTGATCATTGTCAGCATGTACCCACACTGCCCTTTCCGTACGTGCCTAGCACTTGCTTTTTCCTTTCCTTAGTATAGGTCACAAAGGAGTCCGTACAAATAAGGTAAGTTATTCCCTGCAATACCGCTTCAAGTTAGGAATACATTGCCAACCACTGCGAAGTTAAGAAGCCGATTGTAGTTGTCCGCTCATCATGAAAAGGAAACCAGCGGATGTGTTCGATTCACGGCGTAATCAAGCTATGTTCTGTTGCAGGAGTGACCATCTTGCTCTCATTGACTGTGTTCCTGAACCTCGTGGCAGAAACCTTGCCCCAAGTATCTGACGCCATTCCCTTGTTAGGTACCAACCGTTCTTTGTCTGACCTGCCTGTGCTGGCTACATCCTCAGTGCTGCCTGACATGTGTATCATTGTGTATATGTGATTGATGTGTTCGCGCGCGACTGGAACGGTTAAGCTTCTAATAGCGTTTAGTTTATTTCGATGCATTGCGATCAAAGAAGAAATGTTTAGGGCAGTAGCGGTGGTGGGGAGAAGTGCTGTTGGGCGACGCCAAGTGGTTATCTGGTCTGGTAGCGGACATGAAAGTTTCTCGAGGGGTGCCGCAAACATTTCCTCTTTGAGTCGTACGTTTATCGGGAGGGGGGAGCCCGATACTTGGAAAAGGAGGGCCGTCTGTACCATTATGAATTAAAAACGTGTTCGCGGCACAGGTCACAGGTCAGACGCCTCGCGTGACGCACTGTCTGTTGCAGGTGTGACTATCCTGTTATCACAGACTGTGTTCTCTCTGCTGGTGGCGCATGTGATAACCCAGACGTCCGACGCTGTGCCCCTGATAGGTTAGAGTCTCGGTTCAACTACTTAGTTTATTTTATTTGCAAACACACTGACGGGCACGGTTATGAGGCGGCCCTGTCTCACTGCAGTGGCTTCGGTCGTTTAACCATGCGGCCGCCATTTAATTGCGCAAGGAGGCCGGGCCGTGCTCTGCATGCACTCGACTGTAACAGCACTTCGCCCAGCCACAGCTACAGTACACATCTAGTCGAAAGATATTTGCGACTAGTGCTTTTCTTACTGTGTAGGGGTGAATGGTTGGCTACTGCGACCGAGGCTAAAATTATTAATTCTATAATTATTACCTGTTAAATTACCACCAATAATCTATGTGAACATTAACAGTTCAACCCTTCCGATAATCCACAACTGATATCCTCCTGCCTCCTTCTAGCAACCTGTCGCCCTGTCGTAGTAGGGTTACAGGATGGGCCATGCCAAACTGCAAATCTAATTTCTTGCTGCTCACTCAGACTCACTATCTCAGGGTGCGCTCGCTCGCCGACTCACTCTTGCCAATGACCTTCTCACCTCCAAGTATCAAATGGCTCTGTCCCACTAGGAATATCAATCTGTATGTTTTGTTGTTGACATGTTTCATTTCCTTTATTGTTTGTACTATTTGTCTTACTTATTCTTTTTTATTTGTTTATCTATAATGATTCGTTACCTCCTCGTTAAAGTAGTGCAACTATTAACTAGCATCTCAAGGGTAAAGTCACAAACTAAGCCGTACAGCCGTACACTGCTAACAACACATATAAAAATAATGTAGTAAACGCGCAATTGCGCATTTTGACCTATTAAACTAATTAAATAAGAAACTAAATACTGCAAACTTTTGTTTGTATTAAAGTCATGGTTTTGTCGTGCATAGATTGGCGGTCGTGGCGGCCGTTGGCCGAAAATGTCCGGTCTGCTAGACGTTTTGGTAGATCTCGGACATATCGGAACATACCAAACCAAAAAACGGCGATGAGAATCTGGCGGCGCGCTCCACGGCAACCACGCCAGGTAATCATGCACAATCCTAAACCAAATATAAACAAGTATTTAAAACACGCACTAAGCGTCTTTTTATTAATAAACGATGCATCAATAATATGCTTTGCCTCTCCCTCTAATCTTATTCTATGGCTTTCATCCCATCTGAAACCCGATTAAAATTAAAAACCGGAACATAAAATTAATAATAACCAAGAAGTACGTAAAATAAAACACGTGGCAGTGTCGGATCAAATCTGGGACGCTTCAGAATCAGTTACCGAAGAGTACTTCTCCTTTTATAACTGTCCAATTCTCGCGACACTGCCATGTCGACCTCGGCCGGTCACATAGCTCTTGTGATATTATTTGAGGAGGGTACGATCGTAGAAAATATCAACATTAGTATATTTAATGTGAACTGCTTGCGTGTGTGTGTAGTAACTGTATTTGTTTATATTTTGTACTAGAAATAATTCGGTGTGTGTATCGTAGCGACTCAGAAGGTTAAGGGTGTTTGTGCTTGGTGTAAAAAGTACATTTTAATGGTTTTATTTCATACAATTCTTTTATTTCTCATCATTAGTAGATTAGTACCTGTCGTGTAGTAGAGTAGTAGTTGAAGAGTAGACTGTATAAATCAAGTCTGATGCAGAAACTGATTAAATGGATGTTACAGGAACCTACTTCAACTGCATCATGTTCATGGTAGCGTCTTCCGTGGTACTGACAGTAGTTGTATTAAATTATCACCACCGAACTGCCGATATTCATGAAATGCCTCAGTGGGTACGAGAATTTTTCGAAATCAAAGGCCGTTTTAGATTGAGGCAAATCTTGCTCCAGAATTGGTACACAATAGTATCTTGTACAACGAGCACGGAATGGTCCTCGTTTCTTAATATGTATGAAATGAGCATTGCGTGTGAGTTATACACTATACTTTTCTACGACTGAGTTTATTATTAATCAACTTCTCACACTTAATAATATTATATGTAACGGTATAATGTTTGGTGAATTATTGCATGTAATTATTGCATGGTTTTCAATACTTAGATGTCCATATTTTCGAAATGTTTTTGTTCTTGAGCTGGATGACTTGCTGGGTCCGTTTCCGATTAAATGTGAAGTTATATTGCTACATCGTATTTATTGTTCAATGTGTCAACGATTACAGTCGACTTCCACTCACCGCGCTTTTTTAAAGAGTTAAGAAATAGCTAGGGGTGATGAAGCAAACGCCGAAATATACAGTTTGTGTAGAACGGGCGCCATCGCATTACATACTTAGTGGAAGGTAACATATCGATGATATATGGAGGGAATTGGATTAGTCTTGGAGGTTCAAGCGTTATAACAAAGCTCCAAGTTTGCTTGTTACGGTAAATCGATAATTTACTCAAAAATGTGGTCTTTTAATGTAAAAATTATGAATAATCACATGGTAAAAATTTAAAGGAGCCAAATCTGGTGACCGAGGTGACCACTCCGTTATCGGATCACTTCTACCTATCCAACTACCAGGGAATGTATCATTAACAAATTGGCAGACAGTCAAAGCAATATGAGGGGGTGCTCGGTCTTGTTAAAATGCAAGGGGATTTTAAGAAAGAGTCTCGTTGTTTTCTAATATTTCTAGTATCGCGGTTGATCCAGCATCTCCAAGTTATTTCAAAAAAGAAGTACCTATCGATGTCTTTGAGTATTAAACTCTCGCATTAAATGTCGATTATTTTCAGCCCAATATCTGCAATTGTGTCTATTGACTAATCTATTGTAAGTAAATGTACATTCATCGGACAAGTAAATATTGTACAGAAGATTTGGAGTGGCCATTAAACTTTGACGCATTACTTCACAAAACTCGAGACGACCGAGACGACGTTCAGGATCATCTGTATGCAGTTCCGGTACTAACTTTATTTTGTATGGATGAAATTTGTATTTGTGTAAAATTCTAAAAACACTGCTGCGTGAAAAACCTATTCTACCTAACTGTGATAAAGACTGCTAATCCTCTAAATTAACTCCTCATAAAACTGCAACTTTCAAAGTTATGAAATTAATCACTCGCTTTCTATTATCGCCGTTTTTCGTAATATAAATCTACAGTTTCAATTCTCTCTTGAAGGGTGTACACAATTTTGAAAATAATTGTAATTGTAATGATAATTAATTATGAAATCAGGCAGTGTTCTGCACTACATACATTGAACTCGCTTGTTGAAGAATCTCAAATTTTTAGAAATACACCTTAGTAATAAAAAGAAATAGCTTGCTTTACAAATATTTCTTATCAGTACTTGTTCCTTTATTATATTTAGTATGGGTAATTTGCTCAAAATATCTAGGGTAACGGATTGAAAGTAATTTAGTTGTTTGTTTAAAGCTCCCAAACTATTTACTTTTGACCCCACATTTATACATTTTTGTAATAAGGTTTTCGAGTGGAACTAATATGACTTGAAAAAATATGGTGTGTTCCATTTGAAAAAATTATAGGGGTGGTTCTAGTGTGAGGGGTGCCGCTAATACTAAGTTAATTCATAAGAAAGTGTGCCCTCTATTATTCCTTTTAGGCGTGTTTTTACGCTTTTTGCAAAAATCAACAAAATTTGTTTAGGTTGAATAGTTTTCATTGAATTGATTATTTAAACCTTTTCTTTTTAAGGTAGACCAAATTATCCGGATAGAGAGTTTTTCCAATTCTGGGGCAAGAATTTTTCTTCTAAAACAGTCTCAATGCGAGTACTTAGGTTAAGGTGTCGTTTCGTTTTCAGATCAAATCAGTATTCCTGCAATGGCTTCCCTGGATTCTAGGCATGAGTAGACCTGGTAAAAAAATTACTCGGAAGACCATACTTATGAACAGTAGGATGAAGGAACTTGAATTGAAAGAACGTTCATCAAAAAGTTTACTGGCTAATGTCCTGGACATTGACGACGATTTCAGAAATGTATCAGGTGCTACTAGCGCTAGTAATAATGCGACAATGACTACCAGCCTTGGTGGGCCTGGGTTTGTCAGGCATCCGACGACAATAGAAGAAACGTCTGTACCTGGTAGTGCTGGACAACGGGATTTGCAACATATCTTACGCGAGCTCCAATTCATCACAAATCGAATGAAGAAAGCTGATGAAGAGGCAGAAGTTATCAGCGATTGGAAATTTGCTGCCATGGTGGTGGACCGTTTCTGCCTCATCATCTTCACTATGTTTACTATTATTGCGACAGTTGCAGTGTTACTGTCAGCTCCTCATATTATAGTTCAATAAGACAAGTAGGAGCTGCATTCAATAAAGACGTATAGGTCGAAAAAAACGATAACGCGGACGCCGATTGATGAGACTTTGAACGTTTACTGTGATAAAACAGCAGATTCGTGTCGGCAGTTCGGCACAGCAGCAATGTGCAAATGTGCCTTCCCTGTGGAACATTCACGAGCTGTTAAACAACTAAAAGGCAGGCACCTATGTGCACGTAATTGCTAAGCGCTGCACCGTACACTGTACTGCTGTGGGGCCGTAGGACAGTTCATCAAAATGTATTTGAACTGGCAATTAAATCAATTCATGTCGTCACAACGTCGCCGTCGTTGACGATACTTGAACGGACTTTGGACATGCACATCGTGTCCTATCATCCACTTGCTATAATCACACTAAACCAGTACCAAGTCGGTACTTGTTATTCAGTACTTCGTGCAAGTAGCTAGTTGGTAGAGTATCATTAGTTCGAGGTACACACGTGTCTGCCTTTTGTTCGCCCATTAATAAAATAAAAGGTGTCCACCTACATTAAACCTATTGTGATGAACTTCGCAAGATAATTAATAAAGTTAAATATAATGATGAGTTACCTAGAATAAATAGTATATAAAATCACCTTAACGTGGGTAAAAACAACGTTCGTTTTATACTTGAGCAGCGACCGGCGGGCTACGTCGGCCTAGGCCAACGGATGTGGAGCCAAGTTATCGTGTCCCATTTCTTGCGCACATCCGCAAATTCCTAGCTCCGTACCGACGTTAAGCAATGTCCAGTCGCGGTTCGCCGTGTTATGGACGCCATGTGCACGGCTAGTGGCAATCGGTTCTTCCAAATCTCATCGTCAACACATCGTAGTAGAGGTACCCCACTCAGTCCCATTCTTATTTGATATTCAGCGCTACACCTGCCGAGTACATGTTGTCCAATATCCTACTTTTATATCATGTATTTATACTAATTTATATTTAATAAACTTCGAATTTTTCATTACTATGACAAAACCTATACCAAGTAATGATGAAATGGATAACTAAACATGATAATTATAACAATAAAATTGTTTAATTAATAATGTATTAATTAACAATAAAATTTAATACGATTTTAATAAAAAAGTTTCTTTGGGCATTTTATAATATAGTAGTAATTATCAGTCACATATCTCTTATTTCGCAGTATAATCTCCCATTGGGCTATTTGGCTGCGATCCGGCAGTTATTGCAATTTTCAAATGCGACCAAGAAATCCTATTTTGAAATAGTCATGTTAGACCATTATCACGCGCTTTTTCTAATTCAGTCAGTACTACTTCTTGAATGAGAGGGACAATCAAATGAAGCGACCAAATAGTCTAGTTACCGCCAATTGTCCATATTTAGATTAGCGTTGCAGAGACGTGTACCCGATCTTAGAAATCGAGATATACCGTACCTAATATTATCCCATTCCCTTGGCTTCATTCATTTTATAATACAAGTTATGCTCAATATTTAACTTGCGTTGCGTTTGCTATATCATATGTTTACATTACGTTATCCTGTTGCTGGAATTAAAATGAATTATGTCGAATAAATGTATATGGTATGATTGGAAATAAATGCAGATATCAGTTTTACATATTCGTTTTTTATTGTTTCCTTCTTCCTATCAAATATACGATGTAATTTGCCTAATTGCAAAATAAACTGTTAATTTTATTTATGAGTTTTATTGTAATCCTATAAATCACTATTGACTTACAATAATTACTTCAACTACAACTTCAATGCACCCAAAAATTGAACTAAAAAAATTGTCGATCACATAAAGGAAGCAATTCAATTCGAAATTTTTTGTAAAAGTCACCTAAAATCGTGAAATAAAAATTCATCTAGTAGCCATGTTAATAGGATTTTATTAATCAGTATACTAGTTTGTTATAATTGAATTTGGTTATTTTTACGCCGACCTCGCCGACGGTATTAGGAAATAATACCCAATTAACTGGGCGACTGGGTGAATTTCTATTTCATAACTTAATGGCTTTTTTAAAGGAGTTTAAATAATAAAAAAAAACTTCTTTAGTGGCCCCTTGCTTAACTTCCGCGTAGTGAGAAAATAGAGTGATTGTCTATTATCGTTATTACAAATCGAGAATAAAGAAAAAACATACAGTTCGAATTGAGAGCCTCCTCCTTGTCGATTAAAAAAAACTGTATATCTGATATTGAAATGGAAAAGAAATATATATATATATATATATATATATATATATATATATATATATATATATATATATATATTTTAGTCCGACATGAAAGAGAAATTCATTTAATTAATCTAAAATATATACAGGGTGGCACAGGAGACATGTAACACTCTGTAACTTTGGTACTTAAGAAGTTAAAATTTTTAAATTGGGAGATTTGTATATTACATAATTGTCCTTGTTTTGAGTCTATCAACCATTTCCTTCAACTTCCGGTTTAAGCGGAAGTGATTCAAACTATTTTTTTACCTATCTGATTCGTCTTTAAATTATCTTTTTAGCCATGTATCGCAACATGATATTTGTTTTTAAAATGATAGTTAATAGCCATTTTATTATATTGAGTCTAGGTGGCCATGATATGAATCTTGGCAGATATTGATGCTTAGTGTGTCATGATATCTAAAGATCTCTGGTACGAAACTTTGTGTCTCATATGTTTCTTAGGTATAGCATAATCAGTAGCTGAACAGACTAACTAGATTTTTCTTATTTTAAAAAAAATCTCTAAACAAGCTACGATATTATAAGAACCAAGATAGAAAATCCATTTTATAATTTGTCCTACTTAAAAGATGCTTAGTTATCTTTTCTTTTTGTCCAATACAATTCCTGCAAAATAGGACAGATACAGGAATTGTATTGGAAATAAGGAAAATCTAGTTAGTCTGTTTAGCTACTGATTATGCCCAAAAACTTATGAGACACAAAGTTGCATACCAGAGACCTTTCGATATCATGGCGCTCTAAGCATCAATAACTGCCAAGGTTCAGCTACTAAAATAAAATAGCTGTTAACAGTAATTTTAAAAACAAATGTTATATTGCGATACATGGTTGACAAGATAATTTAAAGACGAATCAGATAGGTAAAAAAATATACAGGGTCCATTTAAAATAACAAAACTTAGATCACTTCCGCTTAAACCAGAATTTGAAGAAAATATTTGATAGGCTCAAAACAAGTATAATTATTGTGTAGTATACAACTCTCCCAAAATTCACAAAGTTTTAACTTCTCAAATAGCAAAGTTACAGTGGGATATACATTTGGAAATCTATTATGACCTGCAGACAGTTAATTTATTGATTAACATTTGAAATGACTGTAAACGCCACTAATCTTAGCGAATGGTAGGGATTGCAGGGGAACATAGTTAGATTATAAGAAAATTGCAACTCCACCTGCTATAATAATGTATTATTGTATACTCGATTGTATATGTATGTATTCACTACTAGCACTATTCTGATTTTGTACAAGACTAGTCAAGATAGAAATACGTAGCCTCGACTTGCTTGTGTTTTAGTAAACAGTATATTTCTGTAATCGTAGAGTAGATGCCACTGCAACAAAAAAAATCTCTATATCCATGCTATACAGGGTGTCCCACGATGAACTGCGGCGATCGACATCTCGAAAAGTAGACATCGGAAAATTTTGAAAATTTGGTAGTAAACTAATGTCGATGGGGGCAACTCGTCTAAAATATTCTCCCTATACAATACACCCTATATATTATTACATTTTTGGATTGTACGCAAAATTCTAGGCCGATTTTGTGTATCATGTCCTATACCTACGTCTCTCCGTTTTTGAGATATTTCAATTTTTATGTCAAAAATGACGTTTGCGGGCCCTAAAAGAATTATCAATTTTTCCTCTAAGGAAGCCTTTATTATCTAATTTGGGTTCGATTCTTTGTTGGAAAAGGCCTACTTTAATAGAGTTTTTATAATATTTTCATAAGTATTTATACAGAGTGTTCAAAAAATAAGAATAAAGATGAAATTGAGAAAACTGTCAAAAATAATTTTTTTTCAAATGGAAACCCCCAATTTTTATAATCTTATCTTATTCGCCATTAAAAATAAGGGTAAGTTTGTATATGGATGTCTATTCCGAAAATTTTTAGTTTTCGAGATATTCCCAATTCAATATTTCTATATGGGGATTTTGCTATGGATTTTAAGTTGAATTACTGTTAGTTGGCTATGACGGCGTTGAGTGCTAAACAAATATATGTAGCTGTCACTTACCAATTGACAAGTATTAATTAACATGCTGGGGCGCTTAAATTATGCACACGAGGATTACTTAAATTTGTTTATAATCTATGAAGAATGTTACAAAGTTTTATCAAAAACATGTGAAATATTTGCTAATAGATATCCAGAGAAACAAAAACCGTCTCCGAACAGTATTTAATGAATAATGGAGAATTTCAAAAAATTTGGCACTGCAACAGTTCATAAAATAATTAAATAAATGTAACTTAAATACAAAAGGTTCTTACATAAAATACTAACAGTATAACTACTTATACTGAGGAAAATATTTTATTTTAATAAGTGTTCAAAGTGTCCACCCTGAACTTCCAAACATTTTTCGCACCAATTGATTAGTTCGTCATGGGTGGCCGCTCTAATAGAACCTGGAGATAATCTTTCAAAAGCATTCCTTACTCTTGCCTGACAATCTTCCATTGTTATGACTGGATTAAAATAAACCATATCTTTGTTCCCCATATAAAATAGTCTAAGACAGACAGATCAGGAGAACGGGGAGGCCACAGAAAAGGTCCATTGTTAGCAATCCACTTATCGTAAAAAGTTTCTTCCAAGAAGTTGTTAACTATGAAGCTGCTGTGTGGTGTGGTAAAATATTTGCCTATGTTCAGCTAGCGGTAAATTGTTCAAATATTCATTATCTAAATCTTGTAATATATTCAAATATCTTTCACCCAAAAAAAAAGTTGATACGTATTTAAGTATTAATTCATTACCATTTAAGTCTTCTTCATAAAAATTAAGTTTTACGACTCCATAATTTCTCACAGCACAGTACACATTAAATTGCCAGGTTTCTTGATAATTTCGCAATCTCACGGCATGGGGATTTGAATCACACCAAAAGTGGGAATTATGTCTGTTGAAAAGTCCATTTTTCGTAAATTTTGCCTCGTTAGTCCACATTATGTTGTCCAAGAATCGAAAGTCGCCTTGTAACATTGTTAAAATAAATTCGCAAAAGTGAACTCTTCTGGTGAAATCGGTGTCCTTTAGGTGTTGAACCATATAAATGGAATAGGGATGGAATTTGTGTTTCAAAAGAATTCTATGAATAGAGTTCTTGGAGATTCCTGTTTCTAAGGCCACTTGTCTTAAGGATGTCTAGGATATGCCGCAAAATATCCCAAAATAGCAATTTAGATATTTTCATCATCGACAATTGGTTTTATTTTATGAACTGTTGCCTTAACGGTGCCAAAATTTTTGAAATTCTCCATTATTCGTTTAATACTGTTCGGAGACGGTTTTTGTTTATCTGGATATCTATTAGCAAATATTTCACACGTTCTTGATAAAACTTTGTTACATTCTCCATAGATTATAAACAAATTTAAGTAATCCTCGTGCGTATAATTTAAGCGCCCCGCCATGATAACTGATATTTGTCAAATGGTAAGTGACAGCTACATCCATTTGTTTAGCACTCACCGCCGTCATAGCCAACTAAGAGTAATTTAACTTAATATCCATAACAAAATACCCATATAGAAATATTGAATTGGGAATATCTCGAAAACTAAAAATTTTCGGAATAGACATCCATATACAAACTTACTCTTATTTTTAATGGCGAATAAGATAAGATTATAAAAATTGGGGGTTTCCATTTGAAAAAATTGATTTTTGACAGTTTTCTCAATTTCATCTTTATTTTTATTTTTTGAACACTCTGTATTAATACTTATCAAAATATTATAAAAACTCTATTAAAGTAGGTCTTTTTCAACAAAGAATCGAATCCAAATTAGATAATAAAAGCTTCTTTATGGGAAAAATTGATAATTCTTTTAGGGCCCGCAAACGTCATTTTTGACATAAAAATTGAAATATCTCAAAAACGGAGAGACCTAGGTATAGGACATGATACACAAAATCTGCCTAGAATTTACGTACAATCTAAAAATGTAATAATATATAGGGTGTCCCATTTGAAATAAGCAAGTTGGTATCGACTTCCGGTATAACCGGAAGTGCCACAATCTTGAAAATATTTTAGCCGAGTTGCCCCCATCGACATTAGTTTACTACCAAATTTTCAAAATTTTCCGATGTCTACTTTTCGAGATATCGATCGCCGCAGTTCGTCGTGGGACACCCTGTATACAATATATTTCTTATTGGGTGGAGCTATAACAAACAATAGTGAAGTATTAATATGATCCCTTGAAGTTTAATGAGAGCTATTATAAGGTAAGTAGAGTATTCAATGTATTTGCTGTAGTAGATACGAAAATTTCATTTAAAAGCCTGTCAGTCCAAATTACACAACTGAAATATGCATTTACTGAACTAAAATCAAGCCAAAAACCGCTCAGAATCAAACATTGCTAAATAGACTTTGTCCCGGCGATTAGGCATCAAAACAGGACAAGAAATACCCACCAAAATAAGACAATCATTAATTTTAGACATAAAATGTCAGACAGTCAGATGCCTAAAAAATATCAAGAGCCCAGACGTCGCCGAAATCTTAGCATATCGGCTTTCGCTCAGCTGCTTATGAAAATTAAGAAAAGTTATTTGGTATGAAGATAAACAAAACAATAATGTATGTATCTATCTTTTTTTAAAAATTTGTTTTATAATTTATAAACACAGAAATTCAAAAAGTAAAACTAAGCAGCGGTCTATTAATGAGTTTTATTGACACAAGTTTCTGCAAAAAATGAATTATCTGAAAAACTGAATTTTCATAACGAATTTCCTCAACCGCTACAGGTTGAGAAACGGACGATTTAGGATGCAAGCTCCTAATGAGATGAATCTTTTTGCGGGTTACTACATCGAGTTGACGCAGTTCTTCTCTAGTCCATTTCGCTACTCTGAAAGTGTAGAGAAGGATCGGAACGGCAAGCATATTTGTAGCAGACACCTTGTTCTTCCCCGACAGTTCTAAAGACCAGATCTGTTGGAGTAGGTGCTCATACTTGCCGCGGAGAGCGTTTTTCACTACACTCACTTCTTGGGTGGAACGTTGCTCGACACCCAAATAAGTGTACGACTCTCCGGCATCTAGATGGTGTAAGATGCTTCCTTCTATGCGCTGCGAAGACGTTTATTATTATTATTATTAAAAGCAAATCCATAGAAACCTAGATCATTCTGTTTATCTTGGTACCAATAAATAGCTTTTCTTAATTTTCATAAACAACAGAATAAGAACAGATTTAAAATCTTCAGATTCCTTAGGTTTACCGAATTTCTCAAACTTGCAGCGGTTCGGAAAATCAACTGTGAAAATTTCATTTCTCGGGCAATTAACTTTTGCAAAAAATATACCGGGTGATTTTCATAGTTGGTAAAGCACCTTTTCGCCGCTTATTATTAAAGATGGAGATTTGAAATTTTGCAGGCATACTTACAAACATTTTTTGCATTTAATGCACTTTGTTTTTATTTTTCTGC
Source organism: Leptura quadrifasciata (assembly GCA_963675555.1). NCBI lineage: Eukaryota > Metazoa > Arthropoda > Insecta > Coleoptera > Cerambycidae > Leptura > Leptura quadrifasciata. The sequence goes on from OY776682.1 coordinate 38,794,030, forward strand.
TGTTTCCCGTCTAACCGGAAGTGATGTCAACTTTCGATTTTCAAATGAAACACTATAGTTTTTCTTTTGGATTTCAAAACTAGATTTTTTCTGAATTAGAATGTGTAAAAAAAGTATTAAGTTAAAGAGGAAAGTTATTGCGAGAATGAGATTTTAAGGTTTCAGGTGTTGAGGTGAAATATACGAAGCACTAAAAATTGAGTTACCCGTGGAATGGTTTTTGGCAGATTAAAAACGCGGTCAAGACGCGTAGTAGGCGCATGTCAAATCAATACAAGTTTGCGTTATCTTTGAACTTAGCATTTCAAAGTTTTCTGGCATCAGCTCACAAACAAATAGTAAAGAAAATGGGAAAAAGAACAATAAACATTTTGATTTCAAACAGTGACAATAATAAAAACATAAAGCTGCAATGACAAGAAAATTATTATAAATAATATTCAAATAAGCCACCATTCTGCTCTAAAGACTTTTCAACTCTTCCTTGACACTTTCTGTTGTGTTTTCATAAACTGGAGGTTCATCTCTTGGTAGATTTCACGAGCACATGCTTCCAAAGCCGCCCTTGTTTCGCGTTAGGATTCATAAACATTATCTAAGCGGCCTGAAGGTTCCGATCCGTCTGTCGTCAAAAATAACTGTTAGAGGACTGTCCACCACCCTTGCATTATGTGCTCTGTCTTGCATAAAATAAATTTTTCTAAGTGTTACCGTTATCTAGATAATTTTCTTTCAAGAAAGGCAATATGTTTTGGGAATAAAACGCTGCATTGAAATTTTTGATCAGCAGGCCCAATCAGTTGGTTATTAATAAGCCCAATCCAAACACTGAATTTCCAAACTATCTGAAAGTTGCTGGGTTTAGTTAAGTGTAAGTTAACCGTGGACCAGTAGTGTGCGTTATGTCGGTTGAAAACGCCGTTATTGGGAAAACTGGCCTCGTCACTTCAAATTACTTTGCACCAAAACTCCGGATCTTCTTCATTTTTTATCATGAACCCTTCACAGAACGCAGTTCATCTGGGAAAATCTCCAGGAGGTAACTTTTGTTATATCGAGATTTTTGTAAGGTGCTGCCCGTATCGTTTCAATATTTTCTGGATGGAGGAATGTGATATGTCAAATTGACGAATTGAAATATCTAGATTTTCCGTGACGGCCAATCGAATATTTAATTCATTATCCTCTTGCCTCGTTAAATAGCAAGTTCTGTTTAGTTTCACTTTAAATTGTCCTGAAGTTCTTAAACTTGTAATTATTATTTTTTTCTACTCCCTTAAGTAAATTTGCTGTTTTCCGTACAGTCTGTAGAATGGATAAGTGGGCCATTCCAGTTAACTGAACGGATATATTTCATATACGTTCTAGGATGGATATGAAATCGACCAATCACAGTTCGTGTATTAAGTACATAGGCAACTATTCGTTTAAAAAAATTCAAGTTAGTGCGTAAGCTGTCAAAGTAATTGTCAGTGTGTATTCGCGCAGTTTGAGCTAGAAAATTATTTAAAATGAGTGATTCCAGTGAAGAATCGATAAACGGTATACCACCTAAAATTTTATTAAAATTATTATATACAGACAAAATTGTAGAGATATATTATGACAAAAAAAAGTAGCTTTATGTGGGGATTGAACCTATGATCTCTTGCATAAAATGTTTGCACTTAGAGTATAAGATTTAGTAGAAGATAAGTTTGTATATTAACATTTGATTAAAACTTGTAGTTTTTTCTTAATCCGGTCGTAGAAAAAGTATACTGTACAACTCGAGTGGATTATCCATTCGAAAGATTGAGGCACTCCGCCTACGGCGTCGTGCTCAAGCTTCATTCTCGTGCGATATGGCTATCATATCTACTCTTGTTGCACAAATTACTATTTAAATCGGCGATCAAGTTTTCTTTTCTCGGGACATTCTGCTTTGCAACTGCCACAAGTTGATAAATATCTTTGACAATTTTGGTTAAAAATCATAAGGATGTTAAAGAAATCTCCGTTTGAATAATCATTTTCCATTTTCTTCATTATTTTTTTGTGGACTGACGTCAGAAAACTTTGAAATGCTAATTTCAAACACGGCAACGTAAACTTCTATTGACTTGACATGCACCTGCTACGCGTTTTCACAGCAATTTTAATCTGCCACAAAATCATTCCATGGGTAACTCAATTTTTAGTGCTTCGTATATCTCACCTCAACACCTGAATACTTTTTTACACTTTCCAACTCAGAAAAAAATCTAGTTTTAAAATCCAAAAGTAAAACTATAGTAGTTCATTTGAAAATCGAAAATTGACATCACTTCCGGTCAAGTATGCCTACAAAATTTCAACTCTATCTTTAATAATAAGCGGGGAAAAGGTGCTGTACTAACTAAAAAAATCACCCGGTATGTCTATAAAACTTATTAATAGACCTCTAATTCGTTTTATTTTTTGAATTTCGGGATTTATAATTTACGCAATAAATATTTTAAAAATGGGAAATATAAATCTATAGATATATAGATTATTTTTTCGTTTATCTTCATACCAAATAGTTTTCTTTAATATTCAAAAACAGCCGAGCAACAGAAGATATGCTAAGATTTCGACGACGTCTGGGCTTTTAATAATGTACATCCTGGTAATTCGTGTGTTAACAGACGAAGTAATTGTTTTTACATTCAAATCATTATAGACGGTTAATAATAAAAATAATAATAACAAAAATTAGACACACAAATATTTAGCAGCGGGTGTAGCCACTGGGCTAGTGCTTGATGCGCATAACCTTAAATATATATCTATATATATATATATATATATATTTGAAAAATTACTTTTTATAAAAAAACATTTATCTCACAAGCTGTTATCGTGAATTTACAGTATTGGATTGTGTTAATAGAAGCTCCAAATATTTATAAAAGTTATTTTTTTTAATTTCTATTCTAAACAGAAAAAATACTTAAAAAATTAAAAATATATCTTAACTCGGAGGGTATTAAACAATTTTTTATGAAATATTGCTCATATGGGCTCATATAATACAAATTAATCTCAAAATTGTCTGAAGAGATATATCAATATTTATAAAAATTCATAACGCCTCTTAGTATTTATTGACTGTGTTTAAATATCTGTATCCGTATGCGTTGGTAAATAGCAAATCAAATATAACCTTTTTGTACACTGGCTCTCGGTAAAAAAAATTTAAAATTCGGATTGGCTAAGTTACTAATGCACTTCACCTATATTAAATGGTAACTTATCTATAAAAATATTTGTATAGAAGGGAAGACAAGATCCCACGCTCTCACAAAATTAAATTGAATTCTAGTCGTAATGCCTTATGCCCGTTGTCCACCTTATGAATAAATTTATTTGTGCTGTGACGTTGTTCTTGTTAAAGAACATGGTAAAACCCTAGGTATACTTTTCGACGTTGTAACAAAATCCAACTTAGGAAATATTTCGCATGAAAAACGTGCTTCACGTAAAAATATCGTGAAAGAGGTTTTTAATATTCTTAATCATATTTTCGCTCTACGGAGCGATTTTTATGCAAAAATTCCAATAACTCCTCAAGGAGCGTCATTTTAGAAAGTGTAGTAAATGTCGCTGCACGGGGACGTAATGTCTCCCCGACCACTAAAATTTAGAAAGTATAGCAAAATTTTACTTAAAAACCATTTTACGAATCCACATTGTTAAGCACTGCAACTCATGAGCGGTATTAAATATGAGGACAAGTTAATCCAGCTTCTATCCAAAGTATATCGTGAGTTTTAGCGAAAATAGCCCTTAGCGACATGGGACCCCCATCATTTCCTAGCAGTCGATTTTGACGGGGAAATGATGAATTTTAACGGGATTTGCCCTAAGCCGGTTCCTCAGTGATTCGGTGTCAGAAAAGTATCTTTACCATGTACTCATATGTGCATGGGACCGCCTTGCCTGAACGTATAAAGTTGTAATTGCAGAATACAATTCAAAGTAGTAGCGATTCAAGCATTTTCAAGCTCCGAGGAGCGACCAAAATTGTTATTGAAATACAAATACGTGAATAAGACAGACAAGCAAAAGCCCACCAAATTTCAGAAACATTGAACTTTTCTTGAATCTTTTTGTGTAATTGTTAGCTCACAAAACTGCATATTGGATGGTAGTTGGTACATTATAAATCGTTCCATTCCTCACCATGTGTTGTACACGGGCCAGACTAGTGTTTGTTAAACATATTTCTTAAAAGTTGTTGTAAAAACATAAATTTTTGAAGAGATTCAATATATATTTTTGAGCTTTATATTGTCTTTTAATTGTGTTTTCTAACAAAATTCCCTTTCAGGTATAATTTTAAGAAAGTGTTAGTACATCCAGTGTTAGGTTTATAGTGTTACGACGTCCAATAGATACCATCAGAGCAGCAGTTAAGCAAAAACGAACAGTAAGTACAAATTTTCATATTATTTCTCCGTCTGAAACAGTCGTTTCGAACCCTTATTTTGTGAACGTTAACATTCATTTTTGAAATATATATAAAGTCCTTCAGACACCAAAAGATGAATCGTTCACATTCTCAGTGGTTTTCTCAAAAACCCTAATGAAATTAATACTACCAGAGTTGTGGTTGATTCATTAGTATTCGTTTAATTTAATTTTTCTTTTACATTACTATTTTCACAAAATTTTTTGTAAGATGTACTGAGTTCAAGACTCAAATCATCGACGAAATTCAATTTTTTTCGATTTTATTTTCATTAAAAATAATCAAAACTAATCGTCAAAAAAATTTATTCATTCTGAAAATTGTGAATAACTAAAATTCTATATATTTTTAGCCGTAGAATTCGAGTCTGCAATAAAAAATAGTTAAGACTTCAAAGTTAACCCCCCCCCCCAACCCATAAGTAAGGGGGAGGGTGATTAATTTTAGCACTAATGTATTTTTCCGCAGAATAATTAAATTTTATTTATGAAAACTTTTTTCATAGAGTGCCTATTATTTGAGACATTTGAAAGTTTCAGGTTAAAAAAATCACCCGGCATTTTAAGTGAAAGAATTAAACAGGCAGGGCTCTCTCTTGACTATTTTGGTATTTCCTTACTTTTGACGAGTTGAATCGTGGTTTTCAACTAAGCAGAATTTTTTTTAAAACGGAAAGGAGAAAATCAACAATTAAAAATTTTTCCTTCAGTAAATTTCCCCGGGGGACACACTGTACTGTACATGTATCTAATACTATCAGTATATTTATGTCAGTAAAATAATTCAAATTAATGGTTTAATACTGAAAATACACAAGTATCACAATTTTAGGTTTTTGATGTAGACTGAAGATATTTTAGTTGAAAACAACGAATAAAATATTTAATTCTGCCAAACGAAAGTCTTGAAAGTTGGATAGAACTTATCCCTCCTGTAACTAATATACTTTAGGAAACGTCTCTGTTTTCTCTATTTGTTATGTATATGAATGTTGTAGTGGGAACACCACATAATAAAGACATTTCCAGCTCAAGATCCAACGAGAGCTGAGTATAGCAATTTGATAGTGTTTAGATTATTAAATTTACGAGTATCTCGTAACACAAAACCTAAGGATCTAAACCAATTTGCTACTATGTCATTTACATAGACTTAAAAGGATAGGGTAAAAACGTTACTTAATGAGATAATGTTTTCAACATAGGTACATCCTGTCTAGTTTATAGGGATTATACTAAGTTAATATATAAGCTTTTGTCATTTTATTTATGAAAAGAAATAACAGTAAAGTCAAAATAGACTTCGAATGAAATTATTTGCAAAAGTGAATTTTCTTAGTTCAATGAATTCGTGTTGGTAGAAATTATAAAAAAATACTTTGTACAAAGTCGACCCTACGGAACTTGTCATTGTAAACGATTTATTTTTTGAAGCGAAATATCTCTGGATGTATTGATCATATCGAGAAAAGAAAAATACACACTGCTTCGCAGTTGATTTTTAAATAAAACTAGAAATATACTAGTTGCTTCCAATTTAAGTTGCAAAAAATAATTAATTTTTTCAATTTGCTAGGTCTTACAAGCCAAGATTAATCGTGATTAATAAAAGTATGCGTTTTATTTTATGTTTCTTTCAATCGATAAGGAAGTGATATCTCGTCTACTAACTTAACATGACCGTTTAAATAGATTTGTATAAAAGTTAGTAAAAAATTTGTAATTTTTTAGTAGTTATATACATATATTTGTTTAAGGAAACAATTTTGAGGAAAGAAAACCAATTTTCGGGTGTTGCTATCAAATTAAAGCTCAGTTTTAAACATATCCAGATGATGTCAACCTATTGGGCGAAACGCGCATCGAATAGAGTATTCAAGTATAGTATTTAAATGTCTTGGTACTTGTGGAAATTACATCAGATGCAGGGTCACATTAAAGATTTCAATTTCCTCCGAGACTCAACATTTAATTTTCCTTAATTTTAGCTTACAATTATTATAACAAGACTTTCTTTACATTGTTTGAAATATTTTATACACATTTACAAATACTAATCGACAGATGCAAAAATTTTACGACTAGTGGGCGTGTTTCCTGCCTAAACAATCAGTTTTGGTGATATACCACCACAGCCATTTCAAATTTCAAAATTATTTATATGAAATTGTGTCCTGTCTCTCAGTGTTTGTGCTGGAAGCTATGCCACACGAAATGTTGGCAATTGCTTTTGAGGGTCGTCATCTTTATTCGAGGAGTGAGCATTATCAGCAACCCAGCATTTTCTGGCCGAATCTCCCAAGTTGATCAGTCTATTAATATATTATCACATGATTTGTTTAATCGTCCAATACCACCACCACAGCACTGAAAATTTAGTAGGCCCTGCAAAAATCTGAATGCAACTTACATGACGCTTCCAATTTCACTGCTGTAGATGGAACGTTTTGGGTTTGAATAATCTGCTGCCTGTTGCGAGCTGTTTGTTGCTTGTATTAAATTTTCATATAAGTCAAGTGACTTTTAACCATCTTAGGTGGGACAAGTCTCTTGCAATGAACCAACTCGTATTAGACATAATACATTTTTACTAATTGACATTATAATATAACGAATTCAACTTCAAAATTTAACTGTAATGTATTAGATGCTTCAAACATTTATGACCATTGTGTAGCATCGAATTTGAAAACAAAAATTTAGAACCTATACTTACAGAGACTGCCAAAATGATTTTGAAAATGTGAATGACAAAGTAAGCTGTATAAAAATGAAAATTTGTAATTTTCATTGACATTAAAAGCGAGATTCAACAAATCTCCGCCTTCCTAGCATACAGATATTAAATATACATTAAATATTAAACTTATAAACAAATTACTGAAATCTCTATAAACAAGTCAGAAACTATACCAAATATGCACTACGAACAGAGAAAAACGTTTTATGGAAATCAGACTTCAAAATGCAGGTAGTAAAATAATGTGGTAATATCTTAGAGAACTAGATATAAATAATACGAATACAACCTTCAATGGGATCAAGGACTACTTTTCCAACATTTCTTCACAACACCAATTACCTAATGTAGATACATTAAATTTGTATTATAAATTTATAAATTCGTCTTAGTTTTGTTCACACCAGTCCAGTCGTATACACTTGAGACCCCTTAAAAAAGCCTACTATCTGTGTGTAAATTGATAATTCTGGTCGATAGCCGCATGGGTTAAGGCGCGAGGTGGTAATCGCGATTAATCACACGGGCATCGCACCACCGGGTTCGAATCCTGGCTCCGGCACTGTCGGAGGAAATGGTTGTATGTCCGCGTATTTTCAATATGTGACCCCCTTCCACACAAGCCCCTGGCTTCTGGAATTGGGGGTTGTCTAATTTCTGTGGTGTTTATTTATTATTATTATATAATTGTTAAATAAGCCGACATCGACATCGTTTTCTTTGTTCATTTTCTTTCTCAAAAATCAGCTGCATCCTGCCCGTACAAAAAAGAACTCATATCATAATTGACTCAAAAGATTAATGGTACTGAATAACGCACTTCCAAAGTTAAATATTTTCGTGTGCTAGTAAAGATAAATAATAGCATACAGATAAATGAATAAGCAATACTGCCGTGCATAATTCGACGCAGTTATTACCGTAAACAGGAAGTCAATGCTTTGAATTAAAGTTGGCATATGAACATTTTTGTATTGTGTTGATACGTGGAATGATGAGTTTTGTTTTAAAAAAACAGTAATTCAAATGATACCGCATTTAAATTTAATTGTTTGGGAAAACCGATGAATCGTCACAATCAATATAATCAGAACGTAAACGCCAACAAATTAATTATTAACAGATTCCAGGAATAAAAAATGGAAAATGTGTGTGAAGGGTAAGGATGTTGAAATATACAATTAATATATGACATACAGCGATTAAATGCTTAACTTTACGTATTTCAATCATTCGAACGTTGCCGATTGTAAATATGTGTTAGTATAAATAATGATTAATTTTGATTTACCACCCTACTGTTCTACACAAAGGAGGGTGATGTGTTTCGCAGTCTTTGTATACATGTGCGGTGTTAATTGCACATCTTCTCATATAAATATTATTTTTTTGTTCACCATCGCTACACGCTCAGCCATCCCATTATTTTCCCAAACGGTAACCCACCCAATTGAGGATTATCCTAGTACAAAATATTACCAAGTAAGGCTGAGGTATTCTGAACGATCTAATGTAACAATTGTATACTGCAATATAAACAATTTCAAAAAAAGAATAAAAGAACGTATAGTTTTATAAACAAAGCTTCTACTTACCCATCTTTTAGATGAAAATCATAATATTTATGTACGTATTTGAAAGAATATATAAATTTAAACACAACGATATCAGTGGTATAATTTAATTTAAAAATCAACAATCATTGATAATATAAATTATTCAGGAGCCTCTATAGACATTTTCCATAGAAAACCACAACACTGTAAGATAATATATTGTTAAAATATTCATCTTGATACTTCCAACTTTCCAGATAATTTAAATTATAAAGTAAAGTTCTCGTAAAGTATTATAAAATTCTGAATGAAAAAGTGCGAACGGTAACTCATCTGGGAGCTCAATGTGGTCCGAACATCTGCTTTTCAATAAGTAACCCAGAAAACGTATGAATGTGCGAAAGAAAGTGTATAGGTCGTTGTTGAGTTAGAGAAAGCTTATGATCAAACGAATAGGGAGCTTTGATTGATTGGTTACTGAATACTGTAAAATCTGTATATGAATTGAAGAGGCGTGCATAAGGGTAAATGTATTTCCTATAAGAGTTACATAAAATGTGTTTTGAACAGTGATTTTCTTCCAGTTTAACTTTCTTTCAATAAAATGGCTACGTCATAGTTGTCTTTTTATTCAACTAGATCAGGAGGAGTGGTATATGACTAAGATGCCTTTTTAAGTCGCATTAAGGATTAAATGATAATAATATTAAATCTTTTTGGATATATGTAAACTCAAAGCAATAAGTATCTAAAGTAATTCGATGTAATGGTATTAAATCCACAAATGTCACAGAAATGGCACAAATAATTACCATACTTATTTTACTTAATTTTGTATCTTAGGAACTCAGTCATGTATTTTTATCAGTAATTTATGTAATATTGTTGATACCATGCCCTCAAAATATTTATATTTATTTAAATTCTCGTATTCTACTTTGTCTACTCTGTACCACATGTAGTTATTTTTCTTACCTCTAAAATTTATTTCATTCGCACCTGTTATATAGTGTATCTTATATAATGCAATGTATTTACTGGATTGTCACAGTATAGTTTGAAAATAATTTGCTTTATTTGGACAGTTTGTACTTATTAGGTTATGTTGTTATATTTGCAACTTATTGTTTGAAGCATTCCTCAATGATTATTAAAAAATTCTCTAATCGATTTTATACCTGTCAATAATTTAATTGTGAATAGAAATCTAGCTTGAAAAGGAATCCGACGGTGCACTTAGGTCGCTCATCAACAGATGGCGACACTAGTAAATTTTACTTTATATTTTTAATTAAATATATAGGTACTTTTAACTCTTTAACCACAGAACTTTTCGATTGTGAGATCCTTCAGTAATTATTATTACAATTAAATCCACATTTCATTGTGTTAGAGAACACCATCAGGAAAATTTTATTTATTAATTATTTCATTTTCAATGATTTTTAATTATTATATTAATGTATTTTCACTTTTATTAAATAAATTAAATTAAATTTCTTCAATTTTATGTAATTAAAATTCTACCTGTGATCACATGGTAATAAAATAATTTTTTCTATTCTCTTTTGGCAATTTAGTTCTAATCAGCATTTATATATCTAACACAGCGTGTCAAAAGCGCATAGAAAGCATATTGAGAGCATTAATAACTTAAGTTTTATTTAACTTTCTGCAACTTCAACTTTAAGAAACAACTTTCTGTATTTGAGTAAGCAACTTGATTTAATTATTGAACAACCGTTGGTTAATTGACCAGTTTACTGTTCAATCCTATTTGAAGCTTATAATTTTTTTTCGGCTTTTGCTAAGACGTTTAAGCCTTTATTTTTTATCTGACAACACTAAAAATTATTCTGCGATTTTTCCACTCAAATTTCCTTTAAAATTGAACATTGATAGCGAAAACAAATTGCCAAAAATATTTAGATTCGATGCTCTGAGTCAGTTGAAATCTGTAGTGCAGTGACAGTACGTTCCAGCTTCAAACTTTGGAATCATAGGAAATTGGCATTATATATGTATATATATACATATGCAATTCTTTTGATATAAAATTTCACTCATAATTATATTTAAAAAAAATCTTATATACCTATATATTTTTCAATATTTACTTTTAAATTTCAATTTCACAAATTACCTCTTTTTAAATTTATGTTGTAAAATTTAATTATTTTTATATTTCATTACTCATCTTAATAATTATTTTTTTCCTTATCATAAAGTTCAGTCTCGTCTATAGGAGGCTGGTTTTAAGGGAAAAAGAGACAAATCAACTCATTAGTCACTATAGATGGTGCCCAACACACAAAAAGGGACTCTCTCAAAAGTTACCAGAATCCACGACTCTTTGCTCCGGCTAAAATCAGCTAGTTGTACGCATTTATGGCTGCGTTTATTGGCCATAATAAGAATAAGGGGAATAAACGGGTAATACTACGCTTGAAGGTGCCTACTGGAGGGTGTAAACACGTAACTATATGTAATTTTCACTTTAGCATTAATGAAGTTTTTAACAGGTTTAAATCTCTTGACAATAATAAGAATTAAGGACCAGACAACATATCTTTGTTTTGTAAAAATGTGGCGCTAACTTTGTGTACTATGTACAACCTACCATTAAACGAAGGAAAATATTCCCATACATTTAAAAGTTCATATACATTTTTGTTCTATAGACTGTTTCGGATTTATGTTCTATGACACAAGTACTTGAATCACTGATAAGAATTATTAGGTTATTATATCCTGAAATAGGAAAACATTAATTCCAAAGCAGTATGATTATTTCAGTGCGACATTAACTTCTTCAAATTGCAATGCAGCTAGACTCCGCATTGTAGGAAAATCTTTATCGGGTAGATCGGTAGTTAAGCTATGAGATTTTCAGCACAAAATCCCATATATTTTATTACAGAGATTCGACCTGTTTTTCAAAAACATTCTCGTACAGATCTAGCTGATGACATCACCATCTTCTTCCGTCTCTTCGCCGCTTCATATGGTAGCTAAGGAAGAGCCCAATGGTTGGCGCCCTTGCGGAGATTATCGACAATTGAATATGATTACAGTTCCTGACAGGTATCCCTTACCTCACATTCACGATTTTAATACCCAATTATATGATTGTACTGTTTTTTCCAAAATTGATTTGATCCGTGCGTATCATCAAATTCTAAAACAGCTGTAACCACCCCTTTTGGTTTGTTCGAATTTTCACGACGCAATGCTGGTCAAATGTTTCAGATGTTCATGAACGGAGTACTTTCCGGGTTACCATTCGTTTTCGTCTATTTAGATGACATTTTAGTAGCAAGTAAATCAAGCTTACTACATTTGGAAGATTTAAAAATAGTGTTTGACAGATTAAACAAGTATGGCATAAATATTAAACCGTCTAAATGTATTTTAGGAGTTGCCAGTTTGACATTTTTAGGACATCATATTTTTTCATCTGGTATATTACCATCTAGTGAGCGAATAGGTGTTATTAATAATTTTCCTCTGCCAACAACACTTAAGCAGCTCCAGCGTTTTATTCGTACCTAATTTCGCTGAAACTTTAGCTCCCTTACATTCTTTTAGTACCCGCTTACTTCATGACAACATTAAGGTCATAGATGATTGGCCTGCCATCTGTCTGGACAATTTCTCAAAAGCCAAAAGTGCTATAGCTGATGCGACAATGTTAGCTCATCCTTGTGGTGATGGTATACTATGGTCGCTAACGGTCGATTATTCCAATGTCTCTATGGGTGCGGTTTTGAGCAACGAGACAGCGAAGGGGTGCTTATGCCTTTAGCTGTCTTTTCACGTAAGCTTATCTCGGCTCAAGCGAAGTATTCAACGTTTGAGAAGGAGCTTCTATCCTTGTACACTGCTATAAAGCATTTTAAAATTTTACTAAATTTTACTTATATTTATTTGTTTTACCGGATACATCTTCTCTCAATCAATGTATCTTTCCAGTTCAAATTAAAAAATTCCCTTTATTCGATATGAATTTTAACTTAAAGTTATTGAGCGATGCTCAAGAGGAGGATTCTGAGTTAGATTTTTTGTTGTCGAATCAATCATTAGATTCTAAATCCATATTCAATTTAACAAAAATTAAGATTCCAGATTTGGATGAGTTTATTTGGTGCAATGTTTCTCAACCCGATATCCCTTATGTTCCGAATATTTTTCGGCGAACGATATTCAGTATATTTCATGGTTTATCTCATCCTGGCATAAAAGGCACAAGAAAATTGATTACAAATAAAAATTTCTGGCCTAAAATGAATTCGGACTGTAACTTGTGGGCAAAGATATGCGTCAACTCCCAGACTGCTAAAGTCAATCGTCATACAAAAAGTCGAGTAGGTCAATTTGGTATACCTAAGGGGCGTTTCGATCACATTCATATAGATTTAGTAGGACCCTTACCCCCTTCCAGAGGTTATTCTTACATACTAACTGTGATCGAACGATTTACCCGATGATCGGAGGCTTATCAGCTCTCCGATATAACGGCCGAGACCGTGGCACGCACTTTATTTCAGAATTTTGTTTATCGTTTTAGCGTGCCATTATATGTTACTACAGATCAAGGCGTTCAATTTGAGTTAAAATTATTGAAATTATGAATTTGTAAATTTTTTGGGTTCCATAGGATACGTACCACAACATATCATCCCCAAAGTAATGGCATGGTGGAAAGGTTTCATAGAACTCTTAAAACTGCATTAATTGTTAGGCTAACATGTCACATTGGGTAGATGAACTTCCTGTTACATCACTGGCTTTTAGAACTACCTCCAAAAACGATATTCAATGCTCTTCAACTAAACTCGTATTTGGTCAGAATTTGCGGCTACCTGGCGAATTTTTCACTAGATCATATAGCTGCCCTGATATTCCTCATTTTATCGGCAAGTTGCGCACTTATTTTAATAATTTAACATCGTTTTCTCCACTTCACCACAGTAGTCAAAAATCATTTGTTAGTCCTGACATTTTGACCTCTGATTATATTTTTGGTTGCAGGGAACGTTTTAAGAATACCTTATCTCCTTTGTACGAGGGCCCATTTAAAGTTTTGTCCCATCAGATAAATTAATCGCTTATAATAATGGGACTAAAGTGGTAACTGTCTGTCAACATTGACAAGGTCAAACCTTGACAAGTGCCATGCCCCAGCCGTTCCTATTAAAAAAGGGTTTTTTACCATAGATTAATTGTTCTTTTCTTTTAGCGGGGGGGGGGGGGGGTGTATGTAGCAGCACACTTTGCCCACTTACCTCAAATTCTCACAATAAGAAGATTTTTGCAAGTTGCCCGGCCCTGGTCCAAGTTCGTAACATTCAAAACAGTAAAAGATTAAGTTTTCAATTATTTAACTCATGTTGAAAATTGGCTCGGGGATATGCAATTGGCGCTTTTCTATCTAATGCACAAAAGGGTAAAGAACTTCAGTTCTCACCAATTTGAGACACCCTGTACACTATTAACGTAAAAACACTATAATACCAGTTATGAAATTTTAAATTTGTCACTGTAAATAATAAACAAAACAGCGATAGGCGCATGTTTTCACATATTTTGTTGTTCAAATATAGTCAGTAATATCCTTGAATAACTTTTATCGAAAACCGGATGCGGATCGAAAAAATGGCATCTAGTAAATAGCATATAGAATCAATAAAGTTATTGTGGATGTACCCCATTTGAAAGCCCATTTTCAATAACTATTAAAAGTACAAAATGTTCTAAAACCAGTGTTGAATTTAAAATAGCAAACCTGGTTCTCTTTTTAAGTAAACATTATTATTTTCAAATGATTTGGTATGATCCGATATGAAAAACAGGTGTTTAACGCAAATGAAAGTTGAGGAAGAATGCCTTTCTCAAAAATAGCAAATTTGTTAAATTATATCCAATTCTATACTAAAATCATTTTCATCTAAAGGGATCTTCGTAAGTATATGTGTAAGGCCGCAAAAAGTTGAAAGTTTAATCTGCCACGATTGCTGTAAGCTATAAAGGATGACTGTGTCCATGGTAGTGTGTTTTGATTGTAGAACAGTAGAAACTTCATTTCAAAGATGCATAGATATGTGTGTCAATCAAAATGGGCAACATGCGGGGTACTTATTATAATTCTTTCAGTTCAATTATTTGAAAAAACCTCCGATTTTTTAAGTTTATCTTAAACGTTGTACTTATTGCTCAATAGATTGAAAAAGGTTACAAATTGCCATAGGGAAGCTCTTACAATAAATGTTTGTTTTTCATTTCTACATCATATGGTTAAAATATATTGAAACGTTTGTGATCCCCACCATTTACGTGATCGTCAAGTTTTACAAAGTTGGGACCCAAATTTCGTTGTGTGTGTAGTAACCCATTTTTAATGAAATTACCCAGGTTCTTTTATATAAGTTTAATATTACTTGTTTCTGTCTGATACTATATAACTTAGAAAATTTGAACACCCCGTCTATTAATTGAGAGATCTAGTTAATTTCATATATTATTTATGTTGTATTTTATTATTCAAGATTGTACAGTACATTTATAGTTGAAGTTTGTTTTCTATTTTGCTTTGAAATGAAACAAACCATTTATGTAGTTTATTATTTGTATGACAAAAAAGGTAAAGGTGAAAGAAACGACAATAACTGATGGGAAAAAATAGTAAAAAAAACAATTTCATTTCATAAAAATCGATGCTGTAAATAGCCATACATGAAAAATATTTGAGCAAATTGTCTAAATATTATAATAGGAAAATTTACGTCGCTATGCTAATGACCATACTGTATATATACAGAGTGTTTTGGTGCAATAGCAGAATTGAATTATATAAAAGTATTCCGTGTTATTTTAATATTAATTAGAGTTGTGGTAACGGCCTGATAATGATAATTAATAATTAGAGTGGTCAGCAATCGCTAGATAATAATGGTTTATAATTAAAGTTGTTAGCAATAGCTATAATGAAATTAAACTTAATGCAAAACAGAGGACAAGAATCATGTCATGTTCGTACATTATAGAATATAAGTGATAAATGGCAATTAAATACTCATGTAAAATCTCATAGAATGTTGAGGAAATATCCTTTAATTATAATTAAACAAGCGGAACTATCAAATTTTGTATGACTGTCCAACAACGGAACACAGGGTGGGTAGATGTAATTCAAACAGACGAGACGTCCCGGTTCAGTACTTGACGAAAAGTAAACCCTTCAGAATACGAAAAAGTTTACGGGTTAATTAACCCAGTACTGATCGATAGCCGGTACAGTTTGTAGTGCGCAAGATAATTAAATGGATGGATCGTTATTAAACAATCATAGAAAACCAAATAGTCGATGATGAGAAAGGCAAACATTCCTGTGACATTTTACATGTCAAAATTAGGCACACGGTAGCCTTAATAGTACACCAAATGAAAAATAATGGAAGTGAAAGTTTCTTGTTATTGCATAAACACTGAAAATATACAGTTTTTGAATATAGATTTTGGAAACGCAAATTTCCCTAGTAAAATATTCAGAAAGTGAAATTTAATTAAATAAACTGAATGAAATAATAACTGAGTAAATGGTGATATAATCTTATCATGTTTTCTTGTTAAAAATCAAAACTAATATTTCATAAAAAAACTAATATTCTTTTAGTACCACAAATGCGCAATTAAAACCCCTTTTCACGCCCGTAACCAGAATGCAGATTTAATAAGGAACAGAGAATTAATCAAGTAAAAAATACTTATCAAAGTAGGTTGGCGTTGTGTAACTGGCGTGACAAACAGTCAGATAAGTTTGTGTAAACATAGAGTGCATTTTGTGTGGCATTACTTGGCAAAATGACCAGAAAATAATCTAGTGAGTTCCGCGAGCAGCATAAAGTTCTGCAGCATTACTCAGCTCTCCCCCAGCCCAAGTGCGATTAGCTTCCTCATTGTGTATGGTCGAGCCGTTAAAATGGCACTGCATAAAGAACTCTTTAAGCTTGAAACTCTCCTTTTGCAAGTGGTGTCTGTGGCTGTGATGAATTTGTTAAAAATAGCATGTAGTTCGAAATCCCGTTTGGCTCGTAGTTTAGACGGCTAATTTAGTGAAAATAATAACAAAATAATTTATTAAGTTCGGCGAAAAAGATCGCGATGTAGCTTAGGATGTGTTTTAATTGCAAATATTGAAGTTCGACGATCTACAAGAGGTCGCGACGTAACTTCGAGGTGTTTCCAAATTTATTTTCAAAGCTCGGCGAAAAGAATCGCGACGTAGTTTAAAAGGCTCTGTTTTCAGGTGCCGTCTATCTCTCTGTGTGCCGTTGAGTCTTATTTTATAGTCTGCGGGTGACGTCACAGTCTATACGGAAAACTTATACTCTACACTATCCGTTGGTCTCACGCTCTGGATTGACAGTGTGCATCGAGAGGTGACCGAGTGCAGACGTACCGAGCCAAGAAAGTGCACAGTGAAGTGGCATAAATAAAGTCTCCCTCACTTGGAGACACCATTTTTACTGTTACTAACCATAACTTTTCCCAATAATATTATAGGTATTCCCTTGCAGGACACCCACAGCGACGTTACCGTGGAGGACGGTAGCATGGATTACAGTGAAGACGAAACGTCCCAGTGCGGTAGCTCCCGAGGGGATACCCCAACCCCAAGGGATGACAGAAGGGACGATAAAGAGACGATAAAACGTCTCACAGAGGAAAACGAAACCCTCAGAAAGAAAATAGAGGAGCTCACCGAGAGGTTGGAGCTAATGCAGAGGGAGCAAAAGTCCCAGCACGAAGAACTTCTGCGTGCGATTCGAGGAGAATCGCAAACGCGGAAGCGGAAAAACCCACCCGCCACTAATACGGACTCCGACGAAGAGGCCCCTAAGGCGGCAAAGAAGGTGGCTGAAGAGCCCCTCAAGTGCCCCCCAGAGCCATCCAGACGAAGCAGATCGGGATCTAGAGCTCCCCAGCAGGAGGCTAACGTCCCCAGACAAAACGCCAGGACAGAGGAGACTGAGGCCCCTCAAACAAAAACAAGAAGCCAGCGCATACCGCCGGTAGTGCTGAGGAACAAGGAGACATGGACAACGGTGAGCCGTCGTCTAACCGAAACCGGCATTAACTTTAGCAAGGCTAAAGTTACCGCGGAGGGAATCTCCATCGAGCCCGCGACATCCGAAGATTATCGCAAGATGACTAGGATGTTCGCAAACGAGAAAAGGGAGTACCACACGTACACCCTGCCAGAGGAACGGCTGCTACGTGTAGTCATCAGGGGGATCCCGAGCGGCGTTACTTGTACAGAGGTGGCAGAAGACCTCCAAGACCAGGGTTTCGCACCTACCGCAGTGCAACGGATGACGTCCAGACGGACGAAACAGGAGGTGCCACTCGTACTTGTCCTAGTCCCACAGGACCAGGACAAGATACTCCAAGTCACGAGGTGCTGCTCTCTAGTCGTAAGGACAGAGAGACAGAGAGCCAAGGTAGCGGCATCCCAATGCCACCGCTGCCAGCGTTTCGGCCACGGACAATCCAGGTGTACCGCGCAGCCGAAATGCGTGAAGTGCGGCGAGGCACACCGGACGACTGACTGCAAGAAGAAGGCAGACGAACCGGCCAAGTGTGCGAACTGCCAAGGGGCCCACCCGGCCAGCTACAAGGGGTGTCCAAAATACCCCAAGCAATCAGCCAGCGCCACTCAAAGGCCGGTACAGAGGCCGACGACGACCTCAACAAAGAAGGGCGGCGTAGCGCCAGGCACTAGCTACGCAAAAGTAGCCCAGAGCAAGGCAGGACAGAACACTGTCCCTGCCTCAAAACAACAAGCATCGCCAGAGGCCAAAAACCTCACAGCGGTGCTAGCACAGATGCAACAAATGTGCTCAGCGATGAGTGCATTTTTTGCTCAAATGCCAAACTTTACTAATCCGTAATGCCTTTACAGATTAAACCGGAATTCCTGCAGATGGCGGCCTGGAATGTAAACGGCCTGCAACAAAGGAGACTTGAAGTCGAAGAGCTCCTGACCAGGTACGATATAGACGTCATGGCACTGCAGGAAACCAAGATGACCCCTGCCAAGGAGATCAACTTCCCAGGATACCACACGTACAGGATGGACTGGGTAAACATACCTCGGCGACCCGCAAGAGGAGTGGCTCTACTCGTTAAAAAGACCATAGCCCACCATCCGACGGTACTACCTGAGCTAGAAAATATGAATGCCACCGCCGTAGTAGTGTCCACAGCACGAAACGGCGACGTCCAAGTGGTTTCATGTTACCAGCCACCCCACAGCACGCTAACCGAGGGGGATCTGGACGCAATTCTACCCGCTAGGACACAGGTCGTCGCAATTGGCGATTTTAACGCCAAATCCCAGCAATGGAACAGCGGCGTAACCAACACTCGAGGACGAGAACTGCTGCGGTTCCTGGGACAGCACGCCGGCGAACTGCTGGTGGTAGGACCAGTCCAGCCCACCTTTGACAACGGTAGAAACAGGCCAGACGTACTGGACATAGCCATCCTAAAGGAGATGACCCTCGAAGCGGAGATCTCCACCAGAACGGAGGGATCTACCGAGCACAACCCGATCTTCCTAACTCTAGGAGGACAGGCGGGTGACGACAACGCTACCTTCACGAAGCGACGAACGGACTGGGAATCGTACCGACTGCACCTGCAGCAGTACATTGCACAAATTCCCAGGCTAGATACCGTGGGGGACGTTGAGAGGGCCGTCATTACCCTAGAGGAGCAGATCCTGGGAGCAATAAGGGCCAGCACGACAGAAACAGAAGTAAGAAGACACCCAGCACCGATGGCGAACCTACCAGAGGTCACCAGGCAGCTGATAAGGGATAGAAGAAGCGCCAAGAGACGGGCTCAGAGGACGAGACTCCCCGCCGACAGAAGGGAGTATAACGTCCTCAGCCGAAGAGTGAAAGCCGCCCTCCAAGAACACCGTCAGGAGGGGTGGCAACGCCACCTTGAGTCACTCGATCCACAGGACAGAAGTATGTGGAATACCCAACGTGCCCTGCGAAACCGGAGGAAACCTATACCCTCGATTCACGGAGAGCGAGGGAGGATCGTCTACACTAACCAGGAAAAAGCCGAGGCGTTTGCCGACAGCTTAGAACTGCAGTGTAGAGAGAACGAGCTCGATGACGAGGACGAGGACTGGGTGGACGATGTCGAGCGCAGAGTACGTAGGATCCACCGCCTGCCTGATGACGACCACATCCGCCCGACTACCCCCGAGGAAGTCAAGGAAATCCTTAGGAGCCTAAAGCCGAGAAAGGCTCCGGGATGTGACAAGATAGGAAACATCGCTCTCAAAAAGCTACCCAGGAAAGGAGTAGCGGCGCTAGTCAACATCGTAAACGCGATGTTAAGGTTACGGCATTTTCCAGCCAGGTGGAAAAAGGCCGACGTCATTATGATCCCTAAACCAGGGAAAGAACTAATTTTCCCGTGTTCTTACAGGCCCATCAGCCTCCTCCCAGCCATGAGCAAGGTTGCAGAACGGGTCATCTTGAAGAGGCTCAGAGAAAAGACAGAAGAGCTGAATATCATCCCGGATGAACAGTTCGCGTACCGAGCAGGACATTCCACCGAACTCCAAGTACTTCGCCTCACCGAGGAGATTACTAAGGGGTTCAACCAGCGGCAAGTCACCGCGGCGCTGTTCCTAGATGTTGCCAAAGCGTTCGACAGGGTCTGGCACGACGGCCTCCTAGCTAAAATGATGAGTATGGGTTACCCCATCGAACTCGTCAAACTAGTGAGGTCCTACCTGCACCGCAGACAGCTAAGGGTCAAAATCTCGGACCAACTCTCCACTTACAGGACCGTGGAGGCGGGAGTCCCGCAAGGTTCGGTGCTGTCACCGCACCTGTTCGCTATCTACACCTCAGACCTCCCCAGGACCGACCACACAGCCCTGGCCCTGTATGCAGACGACACAGCAATAATTGCCAGATCCTGGAAAGCCAGGGACGCAACCAGAAAACTCCAGGAAATGGCCACACTCCTGGAAGAATGGTGCACGAAGTGGAAAGTCGCCGTCAACGCCGACAAAAGCCAAGCCATACTCTTCAGACGAGTGCGGAAAGAAATTCCCACAGGACACGTCTCCATGAACGGCGAGGACATCCAATGGCACGACACCGTCAAATACCTTGGTGTGGTCATGGACAAAAGCCTAACGTGGAGACAGAACACGGACGCTATTACAGCCAAGGCGCGGCGCACAAGAGCCCTCATCTACCCGATGATGGGAAACGGTAGCCGTCTCAACCTGAGGAATAAGCTCACGCTTATCAAAACCCTCATCAGGCCGCAGCTGACGTACGCCTCGGTAGCGTGGGGTTACCAGGCAAAGTCCTACATGAAGAAAATCCAGGCAGTGGAAAACATCGCCCTCAGGACGGCGGTCGACGCACCATGGTACGTGAGAAACGCAGACATCGTCAGAGACCTGGAGTACACCACGGTCACTGAAGTCATCCGGGAACGAGCGAAGAAGCTGTACGCCCAAGCAGAGGAGCACGGGAACCCGCTAATCAGACAGGCCACTGATTACGACCCTGCCGACGCCCCGAGGCACAAACGGCCGAGGGTACAGCTTCTGGACAACGGGTGAGTATAACTTATATTTCCCGCTAACCGATCTGTTTCAGATACCCCAGGACAGACCACCACTACCAGAGACATGACGTTTTTCTACCCAAACCCAACCTCCTTGCGGGCGTCGGACAACATACCGTCCAACGCCCGTTGTCCTACCTGCTCCGTGGAGTCCGAAAGTGCTAAAAAAGCACTTAGGGTCTCCACACTCCCGAGCTACACAGCTCATATCCTTACCTTTCCGATGATCCGGGGTAGGACACACCTTTACTGTGTCCTACGTACCGGCAGTCAATCCCAGCCAAAACTTCCTAAAACCCAACTAAACCGATGACTACCCACGGGGGTGACAAGCTGGCGAAGAAAGAAAATATCAAGACAAGAAGAGCGCCAGAAGAGACCTCTGCCAGCGAGGTTGAAGAGCCAGGACCAGGGGAGGTCCGCAGAAAATACCACGACACATCTCGCATTTGCGGGCTGGGTCTGGTAGAAGTAAGCGGGCCCACCTATCACGAAGGCCGGTCCAGGTCTACAGAGATAATCTAGGAGCAAAGAGTAGTAGTCCTACTCGGCCCTAGTTATCGAGACCGTCATCAAGCCAATGGATATTGGCGCGGCGCTCTGGATTGTTTACATTATCCAAATTCCACACCAGCTTGTTCGTCGTTTCTATCTAGACTTTATCTTTCTGTCGTTTGCATTCGTAAGTTAGAAACGACAGGCGATTTCACACTATGGGAAGCAACAGAAGTACTTGAAATTTATCTCGCCCTTGTAAACAAATACTATTACTAGGTTCTCTTTAGTTGAATTCTTTCGTAAAAACGTATCGTTATGTTGCTTTAAAAGAATGTAATTTTAAAGTGCATTTCTTGTAACTTTACTGTGTTCAATATTAGATGGCTAGATAATTGTAAAAAATTAAATGACTTATTACTTGAATTTGGAAAATAAATAAGAAAAAATTAAATTTGTGTATGTGCTATATATGGGGTACTTCACTATATAGGGTGTTCCATTAGAAAAAATTGAGAAAATTCAATTTAAAAAGTTCTTAATTGAAAAATAATTTTTGCCCACTCTATACATTTTAGAAAGTTAAAATTATTCAAAAACATTAACTAGATGTCTCGTAACTTGTATTCGCATAAGTTTTATATGCATCTGTAGATCGCATTGTTTCAACAAAATTCATTACATTCCAGTGGTCGGGAGACAATCAATAATAATATACGAAACACCAATATTTGTCCATCAGCACTTTAATAAATTCAGTTGTAACAATAATGTACACGGTCACAACACACGATATGCAAATGATGTCATGATAAGTAATTATAGCTTATCAAACTATCAAAAAAATCCTCATTACTGTTCTGCAAATATTTACAATAAGTTGCCACAGAGTATTAAAAATAACACTTTAAATAAATTCTAAAAAACACTAAAGGAATATCTCGGTGAAAAATGTACTCATACATTACAAGAATTCTACAATCTGACGTAATTTCTTTCAACTCTGTCATTATTACCATGATCAGTTTATTTTAAATGAATTATTATTGATTTTTAGACTTAAGTATGTACTTTTAATTCGCATTAGGTATATTTTAAATATTTGTAAGTTTTCCATATATAGAATGGAATGGAATGGAATAGAATGGAATGGAATGGAATGGAATAAATGGAATGGATGAACTGGGACGGAGCAGAGCAGAGCAGGATAGAATAGAAAATAATAAATTTTATTAACAATATCGGTTTTGTCACATCATATATAAAAAATAAACAGTAAACTGAAGACTGTGTAAAACGAAACAGAAACAGGTAAACATAAAAAATAAGAAAGGTGTATAACAAACATAGTATACCAATAATATGTTAATAATATGGGCAAATCGCCAACCATATATTTATGACACGCAAATTCAGAAATACATATAAATATAATAACATTGCTAATAGTGATTGTTTCTTTATCAACTGAGAACCTCTGTCAAGTTGTAAAAGTAATGTTCACCCAAAAATATTCTATGTTCATTTCTAAACAGTTTGAAGGAATCTGCTAATTTTATTTGTAAAGGGAGTTTATTAAATATATAACTGCCGATGTAATATGAAGATTTCTTGTACTTACTTAAATTACAACTTTTAATATGTAATTCTTGCGCTCTCCTAGTAGGGTAATTATGAATGCTGTTATTCGTATTTATTTATTCAGATTTTTATATATGAAACACAAGATTTTAAATATGTAAATACATATAGCTCAGTGTGCTAAAGCGTCTGGCTAGCAAACTAAGTTGCCTAGCGAAGTGAGTTCGAGATCTGCAAGGCAAAACAATTTTTCATTAAAAAAATTGCCCCAAGAAAGGTTCGTAGTCCACAATAAACTGTAGTGCCTCGTCTCTCTTTACCTAGCACAAGATCCTTGAGACCTGTCGGGGGATTACTTCGGTAATTTCAAAAGCGGTTAAGAAAACATTTAAGAAACATGTCATTAGCTTTTTTGTTTTAAACATAGCCTCCCTATAGCTTAAGTTGAATAATTAATATGTGAATGATCATCATTTGCATCATCAAAACTTTGTTTGCCTCGACTGACTCTCCCCATATCCTGATGTTAACTGAGTATGCTAAAGAATAATAGCATAGTCCACTAGCAGCATTTTGTTCCTTTTTTAAATTCAAAATGGCAAATGTCGTGTATTGTTTTGTATTTCAGTATATGCTATTTATGGCGTTTCTTATCTGTTTTGTACAACTTATTTGAATAAAGAATATATTATTATTAATATAGGAATGAATAGTGTAGAAAGAAGCCTGTAATTTCGTCTGGGCTCGCCCTGTATATTTAAAAATAATTTCCAGTTATAGACTTTTTATTTAGTTTTTATCTAGTGGAGAATATTATTACCCCATCTTCGTATTGCTAGTATATTTCCACATTTGTAATGTATTTACAGAAACATTCTTAGAATGAAACTTTAACAATCAAACCTAAAAATAGAATTTTGTAAAAAGAAATTTAAATGAATTCCCAATGTATATTAAGGTTAACCTTATTAAGCATTAATATATTCTCCACATTATGCATGTGTATAAAAATATGAACTACATAAGCAATGTGTTAGTATACCATGCAGTCCAATTTTGGCGGGAAGAGTGTTTACTTTGAAATTTCCGCAGCTTTTGTACCCAATAATAACAAACGCATTTGTATTCAGTTAAAGTTATTTGAAGGGTGAAGTAAAGTCGTACCACAATATTTATTAACAGATAAGAAAAACTCCACCCTTAGATTTAAGACCAAACCGAACAAACAAACCTGATAAGCGTATTGCCAGTGACATTCATATAAATGCAGTGAACAGAAGTTGAATCAGATATCTAAAATGGACCGAATTTATTTACTCTTAACTACCACAGTTTTTTGTGTAACAGTGCTGTTAGTGAATGGTGAGTGAATTATAATTTATTTAATAAGTACATAAATCTTGGTAATTTTCGATGATGCTTTTCGGATATTTCCATTCAATATTTGAAAATTTTCAAAAATGTGGTTATTTTAATGTTTTTAATTAAGAAGTATATGTAATTGCTTAGGAAAACAGATTTTGAATTTTATTTTTGTTGTTTTCAAGTTTGAATAATATAACCCATATCCTTAAAATTATTATAAAATACCTTTACCTGATTAGTAACAATATAGGTGGTATATTATAAAGTCGGTATTGGCCTTTAAACATCGGAATTTTAAACAATGTTAATTTTGCTATTATGTCTGCATTATGCTCATAAGTATTCAACGTATTCAAGGTAATTAAACCAATTATTTGCGTCTTAAAACAAAGGGACAATCTTGCTTTTTTTTATATATATTACCATATTAAAAAAGAAATTGTCAGTTTCATGAGACGTTTATTAAATTTTACTCTTTTATATATTTTTTTACAAGTTAGAAGTTTAAATTATTTCCAATATTTTGATTATCTTGATGAATTGGCCAGCAATATACTCGAATTATATACTATTGATAAACTCATTATTTTGGTACTAAATAACCTTTTCTACAAATTCCCTCTTAAATATTAAATACTGAATCTTCGTGTTTTATTATAGTTTGTTTCAAGAAATCCCATGTCAAACAAAAAATAATAATATAATAATTAAAAAAAATAATAAAAAACTTTATTTAATGTGGCGGGGTGTCAGCTAAAAGCTGGTATAAATCCCAACCACGGGCTTCAGTTGTTACATCAGATAGAGGTATACACAGAGAATGCAGATCGATTATTGAACATATACATATAACTAAATGCTGACAATAATATATAGACTATGGCATATTACAAGTTACATTATAACAGATATGTGAGGAAGTAAGGAGCTAAACAAGTAATAAGATAGACATACACATGTGGTATTGTATTGGTAATATAATTAGCCATTGTGCAACATAGACTTAATTTTATTTTTAAATGTTTGATATGAAAGAGTTTTAAACACTTCTGGAATTTTGTTGTATAAATTAGCTGATAGATATGAAAAGGACGATTTATATTGGGTAGTTCTATGAACAGGGATATGTAGAGTACTATCAACAAAGCGCAGGCTATTATTATGCAATGAGGCACGGAATACCAGCCTCTCATACAAATATTTAGGCAGGTTTTTATTTATTATTTTGTGAACCATTTCTGTCGTAAATTAAGCCATTTATGCTGGTGATAATAGGGTGTTATATGGTCCCGTTTTCGCACATTAGTAAAAAAACGCATACATGAATTTTGAAGTTTTTGCAGTCTGTACTGTTCAGCAACTGTAAGACACGGACCATACACAATATCGCCATACTCTACAATAGATAAAATAAGTGACTCTGTAAGTTTTAACTTAGTAGAAGTAGGTAGTACATTTTTGAAACCATAGAGTGTCTTTAGCTTGCCATATGAATTCTGCAAGACTATTGTGACGTGGTTACTAAAAGTGAGATGATTGTCAAACCAGATTCCAAGATTTTTTATAGTTTCAACTACTTCAAGTTTTTCATTACCGATAAATAAATTACGATTGATCTGAAAATTGTAACCGCTTAGGTTTATAGTTGATTGCGCTTGATTTTTTTGCATTTAGCTGCAAGCCATGTTCTATGGAAAAATTGTAAACAGCAAGTAAGTCGGTATTAATTCTTTCCATTGCTACGTCAATATTATCCGGGTTATACGATAAGTATAGTTGACTGTCATCCGCATAGTATTGTGATTTACAGAATCTAATGACATTTGACAAATCAGCTATATACAAAATAAATAAAATAGGCCCTAATATCGACCCTTGGGACACCCTTATTGACAACCAGTGATTCCGGCAATACATTAGTTTTAACATTTTGAGACCTTCCAGATAAATAATTCCTAAACCAACCAATTGAGTTTGGATCAACACAAAAAAAAGTAAGTTTGCTGAGTCTAAACAGTCAAAAGCTTTAGTGTAGTCCAGTAGAACTGCTATGGTAACTTTGGATTCATCTACAGCTTTTAAAATGTCGTCAGTGACATCTATCAATGCTGTAATAGTACTATGACCTTCACGGAAACCAGACTGATTTAAGGGCAGAATGTTACTATTATGAATGTGAATCATGAGTTGGTTCTGAATAATTCTTTCCATAACTTTAGACATGACATTTAATTGCTTTCAATGAATGAAATAAACTTTCAATATATGAAATATAAAATATATTCAATATATATTTCCAGTAGAATAAATTAAATGACTTCAATATTTAAATGATTCAATTTTTAAATGCTGATTCGAATTAAACTGCCAAAAAAATAAAATAGAAAATATTTTTTATTACCAAGTAATCACATGTAGTATTTTAGTTACATAAAATTAAAGAAATTCATAATTAAATTTAATTTATATAATAAAACAATTGAAAATGAATGAAACTGAAACAATTAATAAATAAAATTTTCCTGTTTGATTTTCAAATACAAAGAACTGTGTACTATAAATGTAATATTAATTACTGAAGGCCTCACAATCGAAAAGTTCGTATGTCTTAATCAGTATACATTTGGAAGGCAAATGGCACCTTCGGAGTTTTAACTAATAAGGTAAACTTTTTTTGTATTACTATTTAAAATACGGAACCAATATACAAACTTGAAAAATATATTTCGTAATGAAAATGAAAGCTGTAATGTTATAAGAGTATCGCCATCTGTTGATTGGCGACTTAAACGCACAACCGGATTCCTTTTCTAGTTGGTTTTCTATTCACAATTAAGGTACTCATAGGTATAAAATCGATTAGAGAAATCTTTAATAATGATTGACGAATGCTTCAACCAATGAATTGCAAATATAACAACATAACCTAATATTAATAAGCACAAACTGCCCAAATAAAGTAAATTATTGTTAGATAGACTTTCGAACTGTATTGTGATGAGATATGAGGTACACTATATAATAGGTGATTGGAATGAGGTAAGAAAAATAACTACATGTACAAAGTAAACAAAGTTAAATTATGAAATTTTAAACGAATATAAATGTTTTGCAGGCATGGTATCGGCAATTGAATATCTGTAGTGTTGTAACATTGATATATGTTACAAAAATTAGTGTTAAAAATACCTACACGAGTGAGTTATTAAAATAAATATATAACAATATGAAGATATTTAGCAGTGATACACATAATTCTGCCAGGTTGAGGTAGTCTCACTTACAAAAACTGAATCAAAGTGCTACCAGATCGTGGTAAACATAAAAAAAATAACAGTTGTTTTAACAAAGTTGTTAAATGGACATAGGCCATGTAACAGTGATCGACTTCAGTAGTGAAAACAGGCAGATGTTTTTTCCTTGCGGGTTGCGGTTCTAAAGAACTTAAAACTTAATCGTATTGTTCCCAAAGGTGTATGTTAAATAAATGTATAAAGAATTACCCAAGAAAATACATACTACCGGAAAACTTGACTTCATTTCTATGGTAGAAGAGTTGATGAAATATCTAGTAAACCATTAGTCTTCTCAGGTAGTGAATATTTGTTTTGTGGTCGTATGTGCCACATTTATGTGTGACAAAGTAACGATCATTTCTGAAGGTGATTCCGCAGCTACTTTATGTACATTGTATTGAAAAATAGATGATGTTGAAGTCTAGATTGAAGAATACACAGCATTACATTATTACATATTAATGTCCGGTATTCGTGCCAGTAATCTGTAAGTGGAAGATTCCTATCTTCCATATTTTGTATGAAAGATTTGCACTTAGACTTACCTTAACCTCGGTTTAAGTTGGCGGCGCAATCTGTACAATTTTTATTTTAAGATTGAAAATTAAACCTATGGAGTTCATATTTAAATTCGATAAAGCATTTATGGAACATATTCGGGTGTCGAATCAAAGTTTTGTAACAATCTCCCATCTTTCTCTCGATTAAAATTAATCAGTTTTCTTTTAATAGTATCCCGAAAACAATTGTTATTACTTCTAATTAAAAAAACATTAATTCTATGTTAAATATTGCATCAGTTTTCTTATAGCAAAATTAAGTTTTAATATTAAATTGAGTAGATCACGTTACAAGTTAATTTATTTTCATCCGCCTATTAAATATCTTGCGAAATACATTAATTAATAACAAACGTCTTTATTTCCTCTCAAAAGAGAGTACAAAGCGTAGCTTAACCAAGCGGATATTCTTACATTTAACCTTTGAAATTTAATCCCATAATTTACAACTTTAAGCCAGCTGAATAACATTTTCCTTAACTTCATATCATTTAGGGATAAACTATTCTGTTTAACATGAGAGCATCGTTCATTGTTTATTACTATAAAAACATCTTGTGTACCCTCAGTATTAAAACAGCAAAACAGTTGTGTATCGCTAGCTCAATTAGATCACTAAGATTAAACACGTTTACATTTACATCATCAACAACCGTAACATTATCAAGCACGTATTTCCTTAACTGTTCATTATTCATATGGTCCTCAAATGCTACGACTTCAAATTTTATGCGGTTACTAACAAAAACTCCAACATCCCCGCCTCTGCCATTGCCACCACAGCGGCAGAAGTTTGAGATCCCGGTACGCTTACAAGATTAGTAGAAATATCCCCTGACAACCACGTTCCAGGGACTACTAGAACTTAGAACTAGAACAATTATTAGTACAAATGTGGAAACATCAAGGACTTTCATGTTCAACACAATTTTGGGTATTGTGCTAATTTTATAAATTTAATTACTAATCTGCTAATGGGCACGCAATCATTTAAATAAAAGTGACAGCTACACGTTGTTATATATTTTTTTAAACGCGCGTTAATTCAACAAAATAACGAAGCGTAAAAAAACGTTTTAATTTTATGAAATGTAAACAACAATTGGGTGTCTCGTAATAACGTGCAAAAAATTTAACTGTAGATTCCCTGTCGAAAATTAAGATGGGTTCTTCGTAAAAATTTTTCCAAAATAACCCTTTCCTGTCCAGTTGCACCCCCCCCCCCCCTTAAAGGGCTGTGCCAAAAAACTGTTTTTAATTTCTATCTTAAAATAATGTAATCGGAAAAATATGAAATTTGGTACATCTCAGTCTTTGGTGCTTATAAATTGCACGAGGCATTACAAATTAAAGACGAAAGTATTGAAAAGCAAATTTATTAGTAAACTAAAAAAAAACTACCACAAAATACATAAAAGATGAATTTTAACAGTAAAAAAATTTAAACATGAAGACAACGATTGCTGTTATTATATATTAAAGCATTTGTTGAAAATGACGACCTCTAACTTAAATACAAGTTTGCAACTGTTTCCAAAAATTGCCATGCAAGCTATTTAAAACATTTGGATTCATATCTGGTGACCGAGGGAACCATTTAATTGTGGCTTCTCGCCCCCTTCTAATCCATCGATTGTTGAGTGTAGCCATTCTCGAACCTCTAAAGAATAATGAGGTGGCGGACCATCCTGCATAAACCATAGTAGATACATGTAAATTTATAAAAAGTTTAAATAAGCTACCATTACTCGTTGTTTCATTTTGAGCAAATGTACATCTCGGATCTTGTTCCGGACACATGTTCCCTTTTCCTTAAATTAAAAATAAATCTGATGCAACTGTTTTGCACTTTCTGTATACTGTTGGAGGTGTTCAAATCTAAGTACGGGCTATATACCACATCACAGTAGTTAATATAGACAGAATCAAACTTCCACATAACATTATTTTTAACGTATTGTTTCATATTGATTTATTCGCATATAAACACCGCAAACTGCAATAAGTTCGCCTTATCAAATTTGCTACGTGTTCCTTAAACCGTAAGTCTTCATCTAAAACTAAACACAAATTTTTTTGGTTATAACAACTGGCAGCTCAACACCATTTATTTTAATATGTACATCAATTTGCACCTTTTGTCTTTTACTTTTCGGACCAAATATCATGACACGAGATTTATTAGGGTTTATTAGCAGATGGTGACTTTCAGACAAGGCTACTAATTGTTGCCATTCATTGTTAATAATATTTAAATTTTCCCTTAAATTATTTACCGAAGTTGATATGTATATTTGAGTATCATCCGCATAACTGTGATACTGACACTTGTTTGTTTTAGTAAAATCCGCACAATCCACAATATAAAATGAAAAGTAAAGGACCTAAGACCGAAACTTGAGCTATTCCCTTACGGAGGGGTTGAAACTTGAAACTGAGATGAATTTCCCTCGATTCATACTTTCTGCATCCTTCCATTTAAATAGTATTTTATTAAATTAATAGATTCGCTGTCAAACCCATAGTATGAAAGTTTAGCACATAACAGTTCATGATGTAAGTGTCAAACGCTTTAGTGAAGTCTATCATCGCGAGTATTGTCAAATCAGATTTATCCCATATTGAAATTATGTCATTTGTAAGTTTTAAACTTACAAAGTGCAGTGGTGGTACTTATGATGTGGTCTGTAACCGGACTGAGTGTCTGGCAATAATCCTTTTTGGTTAATATATTCTCTGATTTGATGACACATTACTTTTTCAATTATTTTGGAGAGCAAGAGTAATACACTGATTGGCCTTATATCACCAAAAGAAAAGGATTTTTTACTTTCGCGATAGGTGTACTATTGCTTTTTTCCACAAATGTAGAAAAGAATAGCTTCTTATAACGAAATTAACACGGTATTAAGTAAGGAACACAAAAGTTTCATTTTCAAGGAAAGGCCGTCCTCACCTAGAGCATTTGAGCTTAAACAATTAACAATTTTTTCATTCGAGACAATTTTAAATTTAAATTTTGTTCCAGCAGCAATGTTTTGATGTAAATTTCTTTTATAATACTCTTTTAAATGATTTATATCTATATCAGTCACATTAACATTTAAAAAATAATTGTTCAGTTCATTAGGCTCTTTTAATTCACTTTTGTTTTTTTTTGTGAAATATTATATGTACGAAGTATTTTTTATTGTCTCTGGATTTATGAATTTCCGTGATATATGCTCTTTTTTTTTCCCTAATACATGACGTAAAATTTCTCATTACTCTATATTCCTCCCAATGAGCAGGTTGTTTTGTTCTAGTAAATCTAGTGTGTAATTTATTCCTCTCTTTTATCATCAAATGCAGAGGATATGTCAATCAAGGTGCCTTTGCTTTAGTTATTCTGATAGTTCTTAAAGGAGCATGTAAGTTAAACAGATCTACTAATGTATTTGACATAAATTGAACTTTACTATCAACATCTGGCAACATATATATATATATATATATATATATATATATATATGTTCCGAGAAGCTTCCGCGGTCGTTGGTATGAAAAATACTAGGTTCTCGGGTTGAACCGCGTCTGAAATTGTTAATGTCTCAGACATTAACAATCTCAGACGCGGTTCAACCCGAGAACCTAGTATTTTTCATATATATATATATATATATATATATATATATATAATCCCAATCGACATTATAAAGTGACAGTAAAAACTCATTGTAATCAAAGTGTTTAAAGTCACGATAAGTGTAATACTTTGGACAAGGTTTATCTACATAAAATTTTAACATAAGTTAACCTATGATTTGTAATCCCATGCATATCGTACACTCCAGTACTACTAAGTAGTTCCTCGTCACTAATTAATATCACATCAAATAAACTTATACCTGTCCCAGATATACGGGTTGGCTCATCTACTACATATGTTAATCCATATGCCGCTGTGATATTAGTAAAATCCCTATACATTTGATTTTTCTCTAACAGATTTATATTTATATCACCTGCACATATGACTTGATCTACATGTGGTATTATATTAGACAGAACATTTTCAACCTCTTCAAAAAATTCATGTACCAACCCATAAGGTGGCTTGTACAATATACCACTTCCTATACCTCTTTACCTGAAAATGATATTTTTATCCACAACTGCTCTAAATGAGCTGAAAATGAAAATAAACTAGAATTGAATTTTGAGTAGTTTAAATTATTCTTGATATAAATACCCACACCACCTCCTCTGCCATTACTCCTATTTATATTAATAAATGTCTAATTGGGGATACTAAAAAAAGTTACATCATCTCTGTCATTTAACCATGTTTCACTTATTAATACTAAATCATAATCCTTAGTTGTTATCTCTAAAGAAAATTGATTAAACCCTATATTTAATGATCTCATGTTAACATGGAAAATTTTTGTTTCATTTTTTTTTTTTTTTTTTTTTTTATACATTTATTTAACGTCGGCCTATTTCCGCTACTGAGGCCTAACACCGACGCCTGTAGACGAGCTACCCCCAACCAGGAATTTTGCCGAACCTCTTCCCTTAAGAAGAGTAGGGATCTTTTACTTGCCTAACATTTAATAGACAAGGGACCGACGGCTTTACATCCCCTCCGAAGGATGGTATATCTCCTATACAACCCTCGCCTAAGGTTGTATAGCTTCCGCGCATACACTGATATACAAGCCGCTGGAAGATGGGTGAGGCGAGGACGTTGTTTCATTTTCATCCTTGAAACAATTTTTTCTGAAATAAATTTAAAAACAATTCAAAGAAATTCCCAGATATCTATAAATTTGACTTGCTAGAGTTTAATATATTTAATAAAATAGGTAAGAATTATATTAATAAAGGAAAATGCAGTGTTACATAACTATTTGAACCGTTTTACAATATATAAATATTTGACAATGACTAAGAAAATCCTGAGAACACAAAAATAAATAATATATTGTGGTCGTAACTAAGATAATATATTTATAAGTTAGATTGCAATTCAAACTGATCTGCTATCCGCGTGTTGTAAGCATGTTGCATATTTCTAATGTTTTGATTTTACCATTCGTATTTATGCATATTTGGCCGTCATTTGTCCATGTCTCTTTTAGCCCATATTTTTGAATTACGTCCTGATACAACTTTAGCCTAATTCTAGTTAGATCTTCCCTCACTACTATTCCCTTGCCTTTTAATTTCTTTTTATTTGCCATTATTTCTACTTTTTTCTTGTGATTGGATAATTGTAAATATATTACCCTGCCATTGCCATCTTCCTAAGTATAATTCTAAAAAATGAAGTCTTACTGGAAAGTCACGAGAGTACAGCTCTTGTATTATCTGTATAGGGGTAAAGTTCTTGCCTTTTCAAAATCCTCCATACTGATGTTCTTGTTATGTGGAATTGAAGAGCGAAAGTCTAGTAGTACATTCAGGATGTTCACCAAAATAATGTAATATTTGTGCATCCATTGCATCTCCTATTTGTCTCCGATAACCACAATCATGACTTTTCTTTTAAAAACACACCCTTTCTCTTAACATCAAGTGAATATTAGAAAAAGTACGAACATTTGGCACAGTACGAGTAAGGAACTTACGACGATATCTGAAGCATTTTCTTTACATTCACCATAAATTAAATGCATGTCTGCATATTCCTCACTACTAACACTATGCATTTTAAAATCTAGTTAGAAAACTACTTGTACTAAGTTGTAAGGAATGATTATCTTATTATTTCAAAGGCAAGAAACATCGTAATATTGTCAAATTATAATTTGACACCAGCCTGCTTTTAGTATTTTACACTAATATAATTGTATTCATCGCTTTTGATTGATCACTTAGGCAGATGTAGTTTAATTTTTCTCAATAATAGTCGACTTTACGGAATTTTTTCAAGAGATAAAAAAGTTTCTAAATTAATCATAATGTTTAAATCTTTTTAATTAAAATATATATATATATATATAGCAGACAGAAAGATATTATAAAATTTCAAGAAGCGTAGTGAATTTCACCCCTTTGTGTACATGCTAGGTGGATGAAATGATTTCGTTAGATGCCTTTTGATGAGTAATCGAGATATGCCAAATTTCGTATTTTTCCTATTACGTTATTTTGAGATAGAAAT
The DNA here is from genome assembly GCA_963675555.1 of Leptura quadrifasciata. NCBI lineage: Eukaryota > Metazoa > Arthropoda > Insecta > Coleoptera > Cerambycidae > Leptura > Leptura quadrifasciata. Next base: position 38,828,916 of record OY776682.1, read on the forward strand.
TAAAAACCGTTTTTCGGCACATTCCTTTAAGGAGGTGTAGCTGGACAGGAAGGGTTATTTTGAATAATTTTATACGAGGAACCCGTCTTAATTTTCGACAGAAAATCTACAGTTAATTTTTTTGCATGTTACTACGGGACACCCTGTATAACAGTTAAATAACATTCTACGGAACCATTAAAAAACATTCAGGTAAAAAGTAATTGTATTTCCAATAAAATAAACCCACTCAGTACGCCATTGCGAAATTAATATCCATTGTACACTGACAATAAAAGGCATGCCAAGACGTTCAAAGAACTCGTTTTGAACATTTAATACATTGAAATAATTTTTTTTTTAGTTTGCTGTTGTGAACTACGTTAAGCACATAAATACCGTTAATTTTTGCAATAAATATTAAAACCATAGCGTTTTTGAATAGACAATGAAAAGACCTTTCAAATGAGATATCACAAGCCATTACTTTCCATTTAAAAATTTAGGAGTTGCAAATGCCACTCGGAGGGGATTGAATTTAGGGATGAAATGTGTACGTTGCAGGATGTCATTTCAGAATAAAATATCGACGTTATCTCGGCATACGCACAATAATTGAGATGCTTAATTTATTCCATTTGACTGTTCCACACTCTATGTTTCAGTGTGGGTTTACACTTTTTTAAATGTTGTAAAACTTAAACAAATGTGTTCGAAAATGTGGCACTAACTCACTGTTTTCTTTTCCTTATCTTATTATTATTATAATAGAAGCCCCGATGAGTACTTGAACTTGAGACACTATACCGTCAGAATGGTATAGTCTAAGATCTACTGTTTATTTGCGTTATTCTGGTATGTATTTGTTAAAATATTTTCTTTGTACACATTGCTGCAAAATTATTCATTTTCTTCTGTCCATTCTGTATTGCATGGCAGAATTTCTATTATTAATAGAATTGCATCTTACATGCATACCCGGTGTCATTGCAGGATTAATCAATATTTAATTTTGATGACTCCTGGGAAATACAGCGGACAGAAAATGTATTATGTTTCTAACAGAGAGAGCTTAACGTAGTTTGCAGTATCCACGAGACAATGTATTTCTTTGCTATACTTAAAACGCTGAATAAACTCTCTACTAATTTTTATTGTAATATACGATAAGAAAAAACAATTATTGAGTGACTCCTAACGCCATGTCTGACTACCTTAGTAACTTGTGAACCAACTATTAAATGTTTTTTCTTGAAATTGGTTTCAAGATACGTCCAGACAACTGTTGTCTAGTATACTTTAACTTGGCGTGTGTATGTATGAGTTAATATTTCCGTACGATTTCATTTTCTCCCATATTGTACACAAAGTTAAAGCAATAGTCCAGAAACATTGTCTACGTGGACAATATTTCTGGATCTTTGTGTACAAGAGAAAATGAAATCGTACGGAAATATTAACTCATACATACACACGCCAAGTTAAATTATACTAGACTATAGGTTTGGATGAGATCGAGCTTGTTGCAAACAGCGAGCGTTATAGGACGTATGGTGCAGGAATTTGCCGCATTGTGTTGTGGTATGGAGTGTACTTTTTGTGTTTTCGCCTTTAGAAGTGTTCTACTTTTGTTGTTTTTTACACTGTGATCTATATCCACTGATTCCATCATTGCTTTACTCCTATGCTTACCCCGCAAATTGTATGCCCAATGGATAATATGTCTATATTTTCCGAAAAAATTATTTGAATATTTATAAAACAATAATAATCCTTTTATTAGCAACTTTCTGCTCTAGTAAATACAAAAATAACATAATGTGTCATTATATCTAAATTCACATAATAATTATAACTAATATATATATATATATATATATATATATATATATATATATATATATATATATATATATATATATATATATATATATATGCACCCTTAACCTAATAACTTGTGTTGGATACAGCACCCCTTATAAATTTGACTTAACATATTCATATGTGAATTATCTGAATCGTTTAATATCATTAATCAATTTAATATGTGTAGGTAAATCAGTGTATAATATCAGAACTTTATGAAATAGTGAATTATGTGTTTTTTCTTTTTTACTGTACGTACATATATACTATTATGCTATTATGTGTTCTAGTATTACAGTTGTGAATATCACTTACAAATCTAATTTTACTTGACATATTTTGGTAACATGTTATGAATACTTTTATAAATGAATAATATATTATTAAAAACTAATCTTTGACTTATAATGATGAATTTTAAACATTCCAAGATAGTTGTAATACGAGTGTATCTGTTAACTTTTAAAATAATTTTCATCGCTCTATTTTGTAACCTTTGGAATGCTTGTTTTTCACTTTCATTGCAATAATACAAGATAGTGGGACAATAAACAAAATGAGGTGCTATTATTGTTTTATATACTCTAATCCTAGAGTACATTGATAAATTGAAGTAATTAATTTTTTGTATTTATTTTACCTTCTTATATTCTGCATGTTTACTAAATTTTAACTGATCATCTATGATTATACCCAAATATTTACATTCTGTTACAAATTCTAAATTTTGTTCGAATGGTTTAATATTGTTATATTGTCTTTTATCACGATTACCAAAAATTATTACTTTAGTTTTTGGTGGATTAACAATAGTTAATTTTAACCAGATTTCCAGTTTCTGTAATTCTGATTACATTTTCTCCAATACGTCACTTACGTTATCGCCATATACTGATATTAACGTGTCGTCAGCAAACAAATTAACATTGGTATCATCTTCAAAACACTGTACGATGTCATTAATATAGGTTATGAATAATAGTGGTCCTAACACTGACCATTGCGGAACACCAAATTTAACCATGACTTTGTTCGAAATATCTTCACCGATTTCAGTTTGTTGGTATCTATAGGATAGATAATCTTTAAACAAGTTGTTGGCTTTGTCCGCTATCCCATAATATTCTAATTTTCTTATTAATAGGTCCCGGTTAATAGTCTCAAATGCTCGTTTAAAGTCCACAAATACTGTTACGATCACTTTATTTTGATTTATTAATTCTTTCCATTTCGAGATTATTAGCTGGATAGATAAGTCACGCGAGTGTCGATTTCTAAATTCTGGTTGATTTTCGATAAGTATTTCATTTCCATTTAAGTGATTTATAAACTGTTTCTTTATAAATATCTCCATTATTTTTTCTGGTAAGGGCAATGTATTAATGGGTCTATGTTCCTCGCATTTTATTTGCATTAACAACTGAACTGGTACAATTGTAGATGTTTTCCATCGCAAGGGCACTCTGTCTTCCTCAATGGACTTATTTATTATTTTCACAAGTTCTTGTCTCACTTTAGATCTTCCTGCCTTTATAACATCCATGTTTACATCATCAGATGATCCATCTTATTTTATTTCTGTTATTATATCTTATATATCTTCTTCTGTTATATTGTTAAATGTTTTTAGTTGTCTATAACCACTTTTGCATCCCTATATTAGTTGGTATGTTTGAATAATCTTCTATAATGTTTTCTATACTTCTAATAAAATATGTATTAAAATTTTGTGATTTTCATCCCCAAAACAGATATTCTCAATTTCTCTCTTTTTATTTTTACAACCCATAACTTCTTTAATTCCTTCCACATTTGTTTACTATTTGCTTTATTTCTATCAATTATGTTTTGGTAATACTTTTTTTTTATTTCTAATAAGGTTGGTGGTTATATTTCTTTGGATTTTGTATTCATTCCATTTAACATCTGTATTAATTAGTTCTGCTGTTTTATATGCATTATCTCTCTTTCTTATTTCATCTGAAATTTCTTGATCATGTCATTTATGTTTTACACTTTTAAAATTAACAGTATCTATTGCTGCTACTATGTTCAACACCGTTATGATATTTTCATATAATATTTCAACCAGTTCCTCTACATCTCCTACCTTCTATACTCTATCATTTAAGCGATCTTCCAAGTGTGCCTCTTTTATTTGTTTTTGTATTTCTTGTTTTGATTTCATAACCTTTATTATGTTTACATTTGTTTTCTGCTTTTTTTGTCATTAATAAAATATCGTGATTGGATATTTTCGGTGTTCTCATAACTACCACTTGTGCATTCTTATCAATAGTGAATATCAAATCAATAATTGTTCTTGAGTTCTGTGTTATACGTGTGAAATCTTGTACTATTTCCCATAGTCCAATCTGTTTCATTTGTTTCAATAGTTTATTTGTGTAGTATGTATCTGTGCTAATATCAATATTGAAGTCTCCCATAATGTAAATATTGATTGCTGGTATTAATAAAATGTCCTCCATGATATTTTCCAATTATATTAGAAATTCTGCTACACTTGAGCTGGGGAATCGATATACAATAACTATAATAATGTCATCTTAAGACACATTAACTATAATTTGTCCATACTTATAATAGTTTGAATCACTTTATACCTGTTTGATATAACAAACAATAGAACCTGTATGCCTACTTTCTGAATCACACCTAACAAGATTATATCCACTTGATTCAATTTCTCTGTTACTTATATCTGGCGTAATTCGTGCTTCTGTTAGAGCAATTAAATCACAACACTGATTATTGGATTCAATATAAAATTGTATTTCCTCTAAATTTGCAATCAAACTTTGTACATTTAAACACATAATGGTGAATTGCTATATCTGTTTTTCTAAGTATGAAATTTTATTTTTTGCATCTCGTTCACTTTTGGGGAACATGGGCAATTTCTATCCCATATAGAATGTCCACTACTCAAATTAAATTTTTTATTAGCTCTTACACAATTTATACATCTTTGTTTATCACTAGTACATTGGTTTTGCTCATGTTCATCACCGCATTTTGGACATGCTAAAACTTCTTTGTAATCTTTAGCTATGTGATTAAATCCACAATATTTGAAACATTTTCTTATTCTTACAAACTCGAAAATTTTACATTTATATAAACTAATATTTACCGTTCTTTTTTCTTTTAACGTCTTAAATATTTCTAAGTCAACATCGATTAACATATTATAAGTATTGTTGTACTCTTTAGACATGTAAATAATTTTTAGCTCAAAGTCCTCTCATTCTTCATGTAAACTATTTTGCAATATATTTTTTTCCTTCAGTTAATTTTTATCCTTAGTTATTTCTTTAGGTATATTTATAATCTTCATTCTAGATTTAACTTTTTTTGGCTTTGAGACATTGTATTTTTTACCTATATCTTTTTGAATTTTTTCTTTTATCTCTTTATTAAATTTATTTTCTTTAGTTTCTAAAATTATTCTACCCTCTCTTATATTCCTACCCATGTTTAATTCCATATTCAACACTACTGGATCAATTGTACTAATTAAATCCTTTTTTACCTCATTATGTGAAATTTTTTCTTTCAGTTTTATAATCAAAATATCTTTCTTATAATGAAACCTAATTTTTTTATAGGCACTAGCTGTTGTTTCAGAGATCATTAAATGTGAGTTTAGGGTCAAAAGTTACGCCAAGGCCTTTCAGTTTGTCGCACCTGTGTATTTTCGTATTATTGATAACATATTTATTTAATGAAAGATTATGTTTCATAGTGTAGCATTTGTCTATATTAAGGGGTAACTCGTTTTTCCACACCATGCGTGAAGAGCTAAGTCATCTTGTAATTTCTTGGTGTCGTCCGCGCTATTAATACTAGTAAAAATTTTCATGTCATCGGCGTACGACAATGAATTGCAATTAAGTTGGGAGACAATATCGTTTACAAATATGTTGAAAAATAAAGGCCCAAGCACCGAACCTTGAGGTATACCAGATTTTGCATGAATTACGTTGGACAAATTGATGCCTTTCAGTTAGACATGATTTAAAAAATTCAATCAAACTGGGGGCAATACCAAAGAAACTTAGTTTTTAAGCAATATATCGTATGCTCTACATATATATATATATATATATATATATATATATATATATATATATGAAAAATACTAGGTTCTCGGGTTGAACCGCGTCTGAGATTGTTAATGTCTCGACGTTTCGGCTCCCGTTTTGGAGCCATTTTCAAGAGAAAAAGTGAGTCAAGTAAAAATTGTCAAAGAAAATAATGCTAGGAGTTCGTGGAACTGGTTCGATTCCGGGGCGAACTCGCTCTAAGGAGTAGGCAGGTTGAGGCCTTAGAGACGGATCGCGGTGAGACCTGGGGAGTAGGCAGATTGAGACCCCGGAATCGAACCAGTTCTACGAACTCCTAGCATTATTTTCTTTGACAATTTTTACTTGACTCACTTTTTCTCTTGAAAATGGCTCCAAAACGGGAGCCGAAACGTCGAGACATTAACAATCTCAGACGCGGTTCAACCCGAGAACCTAGTATTTTTCATACCAACGACCGCGGAAGCTTCTCGGAATATATATATATATATATATATATATATATATATATATATATACAGAGACGAATATTAGACGACTGTCTAAGTTAAAAACAAAAATTTTTAATTTCCACCAGGGATACAGTCACGGGTTCAAAAAAGACAACTCTTTTTTAAATTCAAGCTTTCGAAACTTTATTGTTTCTGTCTCAGGAATTCTACAAAAATTTTAACTTATTATAATCAAAATTGTTTAATACAAGTGAAGGGTACTTACTAAATTGAGGTTAAAATTGAAATTGACAAGTCATCAAGACAGAACAAACACAACTATTACAAAATAAATCACACTTGTGAACTACATTTATATTTAATTTAAGTTAACACCAAAAATCTTTAATCCAAAATAGTTTCAGCCACCTCGAAAACTGAACAAGAAACAGTCAACTACGTTATTTCTTATTCCTCCGAAAAACATCGGAATATGAAATTAAAAAACTGTCAAAAACAAATCTGAAGCAGAGAGAGAGGGGTCATGTCAACCCCCCCCTCTCTCTGCCTCAGGTCCGTTACCAACAACACACCAAACCCAACAGATCAAAACTTACTAATTTTCAAATGTATTGTACAGGGCGTTATTTCTGTGACTACCATTGGCATGTGAATGCAACAAATAAGTGTATAATATACTGAGGCCTTCAATGTCATTTCTGGCATTCATAGCTTCAGGTTCATTAAAAATATGACACATTTCTAGAAAAGTTCTTTTTTGAACGTTCTTTTCAAAATCCAAAATCTTAACCTCGTTATAGTTGAGGTTATGGTTGAGTGATAAAGCGTGTTTGGCTAACATTGAAGATTCTTTGTTAACCCTCACGTCGCTTCTGTGTGATGTGATCCTATCTTTAATTTTTCTGCTAGTTTGACCAATGTACTTTTTTTCACAATCATTACAAGAGATGCAATATACCACATTTGAATAATTCATCAAGTCGTCTTTGTCTTTCAGTTTAGCAAAAAGATTGTTAATCGTTACCTTATTTTTGAAAGCTAATTTGATGTTAGTAAAACTTGAAAACAACTTCCTAAATTTAAGCGACAACTATATATATATATATATATATATATATATATATATATATATATACAGACTGTCCATTTTATCATGGCCCTCGAGAATATCTCACTTAATATCGGTGGTACAAAAAAAATAGTTCTTACGAAAATTGTGCCGATTTATATAACCTACAATATAGTTTAAAGCATTTGAAATCCATGACCTATTTTAAGAGTTATGGCGGAAAATATCGAAAATGCTGAAAACGTCTAGGCCAAATATCTCCGTTATTTGAAGAGATACGAGAAAGGTTCTAAGGCGAAAATCGAAAATTTTTTGCAAAACAGAGTATATCAACGAGGTTTTATCTAATTTTTTTCAAAACCGCTGTATTTTGAGATTTACTCTTCACTTTATTAAAAAAATTATTTTGAAACAGGCGGGAAATGGCGCCATTAAATAGAGTATTTTCCTTTCTTTTCAACGATATATCACATGCCATATTTATTCATTGGTACTACGTTAGTAATTATAAAAACATTTTTTTAAAACCAATAAATCTTTTTTTAACAAGCATTATACTTGCCGTGGAGAAGTATGATTAAATAAAACGATAAAAGAATTCAATAAGTTGTTAAAATCTTTGCTATAATAAAACATTAACATAATTAAGAAGAATAAAGTAAATTCAGGTAACAAAAACAAAATAATAATCAAGAAAGCAACATGGAGCAATAATGGAAAGAGTAATCGCAGTTATGCCAATGTGTAGAGGTCCTCCATAAAAGCGTCACTCCTTGCTCAGAAAGTTAAAATGTCTTTACCAATTAATTTAAGTATAATATCCATTTGTTTGTATTTCATGATTTCACTATTATTTCAATTGTTTTAAAATAGTTGGCTATGAACAAAATTGACAATTTAATTTTTTTAATTTTTTTTGACAGATCTCAGTTAATACTTAAACTCTCACTCAATCACACTCGTTTAAGAATTTAGAATTATCAAAAATGATTTTCACTCACATTGATCGTTATATGTTCGTTACATATTGCCAATGCAATTTTAACTCTGGATTAGCTCAAGTAGAATATAGAAACAGATTTCCACAAGCACTATAGCCGGATAAAACTCTGTTCAGAAAAACTGAGTTATTAATTATGTAAGAAATAAAAATACAAAAAATTTGGAAACATCATTAAGAGAAATTCAAATTGCTTATCATATAAATAAAACAAGTGCTAGAAAAATTTTAAAGAAAAATGGTTACCGGTTTTATAAAGCCAAAAAAGTTCACAATTTACAAGCGGGGGACAAACCAAGGAGGTGGCTGTTGGAAAAGAAGCGTGCCATTAATGTGTAGTAAAATACTTTGGCAAATTTTTCCAATGATGGATTTTTTAATCACAATATTCATTACAAATGGACTTCTGAAAATACACACTGGCATAGACGGACTGGGTTACAAAATCGTTTTTAATAAATGAGTGGACAGGTATTTTAGGCACCATTTGGTGCCTAAAACCACCTTTAGTTATAGTTTACTTTATAAAATAAGATTATAAAATCTATTAAAATAGCTACCGACCTCATCCTAGCTACATGCCACAAGAAGTTGAATTATATGTTGATAAGTATGTGAAGTTGTATTTTAAAATATTTGCCAATATCTGCAACTAGTCATAGTTTTTTTACTTACAATATTTCAACTTGAAATTACTTTCTACGGAATTTATATAAAGAAATATCCAAGAAAACGTGACTACTTCATTTAATATATCGTAAATTGATGTTATTTCTGAAATAAACAGGATTTATAAAAAAATAGACGTCTCCTGATAGTAATCGAACCTTCCGATAAACAAGGAAAAGGATTGGAAGGTCGAACGTTCACTTACAGTAGCTATTTGATAACTCGCATTTTTTTGGACGCAAATCATGATACAAACATAACTAGTTCTTCTACCATTGTGAAATGAAGAGAGATAATGAATTATACGCAATCACATGTAAGAAATAGATGGCTTGAAAAGAGTATATCGTCGATATGTTGTCCCCATAGTTTCTTAAACCATCGCCTGGTCTATATATATATATATATATATATATATATATATATGAAAAATACTAGGTTCTCGGGTTGAACCGCGTCTGAGATTGTTAATGTCTCCACGTTTCGGCTTCTGAGATTGTTAATGTCTCCACGTTTCGGCTCCCGTTTTGGAGCCATTTTCAAGAGAAAAAGTGGGTCAAGTAAAAATTGTCAAAGAAAATAATGCTAGGAGTTCGTGTAGCTGGTTTGATTCCGGGGTCTCAATCTGCCTACTCCCCAGATCTCACCACGATCCGTCTCTAAGGCCTCAACCTGCCTACTCCTTAGAGCGAACTCGCTGGCAGTATCGGACGAAGTGTTATTTATACGAAGGCTGTCTGTGGGTGGGAGAGTGGTGGGGGTTGGGGGTCTGTTGATGGAGGCATCAGAGCAGAACGGCTGCTATCAGGATTATGAGGTGTGGATGAATATTGTGGGGCTAGCCTGAAGATCAATGATTTCCAAGCTACTGGAAGACGAAGACCGTCATCCCTTTTGTTTAGACAATTGGGACGTTTTTCAATCTCAATTGCTTCGCGGATGATTCGCGGTTTCTGGAAAAATGATGGTGCTATGGTTTTGGTGTTATCGAAGTCTATATTATGGCCTGTTACAAGGCGGTGTTGGGCAAGTGATGATGTGGGATCGGATTTTCTAACTGCAAGACGATGTTCATATATTCTATCGTTAATCCGTCTGTTGGTTTGTCCAATGTAGGTTTGGGGACAGTTTGAGCAAGGTATTTCGTATACACCGTGGGAATCGTTAGGTATTTGGTCTTTTGGGGTTCTGATTAAATTGGAAATTGTTTGGTGTGTTGTGAATATGGTTTTTATGTTATTGGATTTCAGGATTTTTGAAATTTCGTCTGTGACACCTTTGATGTAGGGTAGGAAAGCTTTTTGCTGAGGAAGAGTTTCTGTCTGTTGAATTTGGGAAGGATTTTGTGCTTTGTGTATGGATCGCGTTATATGTCCTTTGTCGTAACCGTTTTGTAGAAGTGCTTCTTGTAATGTTTTTTTTTTTTTTTTTTTATTATACATTTATTTAACGTCGGCCTATTTCCGCTACTGAGGCCCAACACCGACGCCTGTAGACGAGCTACCCCCAACCAGGAATTTTGCCGAACCTCTTCCCTTAAGAAGAGTAGGGATCTTTTACTTGCCTAACATTTAATAGACAAGGGACCGACGGCTTTACATCCCCTCCGAAGGATGGTATATCTCCTATACAACCCTCGCCTAAGGTTGTATAGCTTCCGCGCATACACTGATATACAAGCCGCTGGAAGATGTGTGAGGCGAGAACGTTCTTGTAATGTTTGTAGTTCGGATTGTCTGTTGTGATTGTCTGTTAGTCTGAGGGATCTGGTTACAAGAGTGTTGACAACGGAATTTATTTGTGATGGGTGGTGGTGTGATTTTGAGTTAAGGTATCGGTTGGTGTGGGTTGGTTTTCTATACACAGAGTAGGAGAGTTGATTGTTGTTTTGTTTTGTAATGAGGACGTCTAGGAAAGGGAGAGAACAATTGTTTTCGATTTCAATAGTGAACTGGATCTGAAGGTGTATGTGATTAATGTGAGACAGGAAGTTGTTTAGAGAATCTCTACCATGTGGCCAGATAACGAAGATGTCATCTACGTATCTTAGCCAGCAAGTAGGCTTCAGTTCGGATGAATTCAGGGCTTGGGTTTCGAAGTTGTCCATGTAGATGTTGGCTATGACGGGGGACAGAGGTGATCCCATTGGAGCTTGTTTGTAATAGTTGCCTTGAAAGAGAAAATAGGTGTTGGACAGACAATGTTCTAGAAGAGTCAGAGTGCTGGGAGAAATATTGTGTTTAGTTTTGAGAATGTTTAGGGCTTCAGTGAGTGGAATATGGGTGAATAATGACACAATATCGAAACTGACTAGAATGTCGTTCTGGGAAATAGAGTAATTTTGAAGAAGATCAATGAAATTGGTGGAATTTTTGACATAAGAAGGGGCTTGTTCAGCAATGGGTTGTAGAGTATGGGCTAGATGTCTCGCTAATTTTTGAGTTGGGGAACGAAAAGCACTAACTATTGGTCGTAAAAGAATGTTGGTTTTGTGAATTTTAGGAAGACCGTATATTCTAGGAGTTCTAGACGATTTCTCTCGAGGAATGAGGGATTTTCGAATATCTGAATGGAGGTCAGAATTGTTGATGATGATTTTTGTTCTCTTTTCTAAGTATGTGGTGGGATCGCGCTGGATGCGTTTTTTTTTTTTTTTTTTATTTTTTTTTTATTTTTACATTTATTTAACGTCGGCCTATTTCCGCTACTGAGGCCTAACACCGACGCCTGTAGACGAACTACCCCCAACCAGGAATTTTGCCGAACCTCTTCCCTTAAGAAGAGTAGGGATCTTTTACTTGCCTAACATTTAATAGACAAGGGACCGACGGCTTTACATCCCCTCCGAAGGATGGTATATCTCCTATACAACCCTCGCCTAAGGTTGTATAGCTTCCGCGCATACACTGATATACAAGCCGCTGGAAGATGGGTGAGGCGAGGACGTGGTCTTCGTTGGAACGGTCACCAATCCAACTACTAACCACGCCTAACGTTGCTTTACATCGCATATCGAAGTATGTACATAGTAAAGACGCACCTACGCTCGCCCCCTGGATGCGTTTGTAGTCTGGGGTATTGAGTAAATCGTTCATTTTTGTTAAGTAATCGGAGGTGTTTAGTATGACAGTGGAGTTGCCTTTGTCGGCTGGGAGAATGATAAGGTCGTCATTGTTATATAGGTCTTTTAGGGCTTGTCTTTCTCTAGAAGGTAGGTTAGAAGTGGGAGGTTTGGCAGTTCGAAGTATTCTAGCGATATCTTGTCTGGTGTCCTCAGCTTGATTGTTTGGAAGGTGGGATATAGAATCTTCGACTTGGGAAATAATGGTTTTGACTGGGATAGTTTTGGGAGAAACTGCAAAGAACTTCCATTCAGATATTCGAAAATCCCTCATTCCTCGAGAGAAATCGTCTAGAACTCCTAGAATATATGGTCTTCCTAAAATTCACAAAACCAACATTCCTTTACGACCAATAGTTAGTACTTTTCGTTCCCCACCTCACAAATTAGCGAGACATCTAGCCCATACTCTACAACCCATTTGTGGAACAAGCCCCTTCTTATGTCAAAAATTCCACCAATTTCATTGATCTTCTTCAAAATTACTCTATTTCCCAGAACGACATTCTAGTCAGTTTCGATATTGTGTCATTATTCACCCATATCCCACTCACTGAAGCCCTAAACGTTCTCAAAACTAAACACAATATTTCTCCCAGCACTCTGACTTTTCTAGAACATTGTCTGTCCAACACCTATTTTCTCTTTCAAGGCAACTATTACAAACAAGTGAGAGGAGCTCCAATGGGATTACCTCTGTCCCCCGTCATAGCCAACATCTACATGGACAACTTCGAAACCCAAGCCCTGAATTCATCCGAACTGAAGCCTACTTGCTGGCTAAGATACGTAGATGACATCTTCGTTATCTGGCCACATGGTAGAGATTCTCTAAACAACTTCCTGAGTCTCACATTAATCATATGCACCCTCAGATCCAGTTCACTATTGAAATCGAAAACAATTTTTCTCACCCTTTCCTAGACGTCCTCATTACAAAACAAAACAACAATCCTACTCTGTATATAGAAAACCAACCCACACCAACCGTTACCTTAACTCAAAATCACACCACCATCCATCACAAATAAATTCCGTTGTCAACACTCTTGTAACCAGATCCCTTAGACTAACAGACAATCACAACAGACAATCCGAACTACAAACATTACAAGAAGCACTTCTACAAAACGGTTACGACATAAAGGACATATAACGCGATCCATACACAAAGCACAAAATCCTTCCCAAATTCAACAGACAGAAACTCTTCCTCAGCAAAAAGCTTTCCTACCCTACATCAAAGGTGTCACAGACAAAATTTCAAAAATCCTGAAATCAATAACATAAAAACCATATTCACAACACACCAAACAATTTCCAATTTAATCAGAACCCCAAAAGACCAAATACCTAACGATTCCCACGATGTATACGAAATACCTTGCTCAAACTGTCCCCAAACCTACATTGGACAAACCAACAGACGGATTAACAATAGAATATATAAACATCGTCTTGCAGTTAGAAAATCCGATCCCACATCATCACTTGCCCAACACCGCCTTCTAACAGGCCATAATATAGACTTCGATAACACCAAAACCATAGCACCATCATTTTTCCAGAAACCGCGAATCATCCGCGAAGCAATTGAGATTGAAAAACGTCCCAATTGTCTAAACAAAAGGGATGACGGTCTTCGTCTTCCAGTCGCTTGGAAATCATTGATCTCCAGGCTAGCCCCACAATATTCATCCACACCTCCTAATCCTGATAGCAGCCGTTCTGCTCTGATGCCTCCATCAACAGACCCTCAACCCCCCACCACTCTCCCACCCACAGACAGCCTTCGTATAAATAACACTTCGTCCGATACTGCCAGCGAGTTCGCTCTAAGGAGTAGGCAGGTTGAGGCATTAGAGACGGATCGTGGTGAGATCTGGGGAGTAGGCAGATTGGGACCCCGGAATCGAACCAGTTCCACAAACTCCTAGCATTATTTTCTTTGACAATTTTTACTTGACCCACTTTTTCTCTTGAAAATGGCTCCAAAACGGGAGCCGAAACGTCGAGACATTAACAATCTCAGACGCGGTTCAACCCGAGAACCTAGTATTTTTCATACCAACGACCGCGGAAGCTTCTCGGAACATATATATATAAGTCTATGATCGTATGACTGATGGTCGAGAGGTGAGCACACTTGCCTCTCACCCAAAAGTTCCGGGTTCGATCCCCGGTCGTGGCGGTGGAAAATACTGTGAGAGGGATTTTTCCATTATACACGGATATTGGATGTCTGTCCCTTGTCTCTAAATGTGTAGCCCCCTCCCACACCAGGATAAAGGGGGTCGTAATTACCTGTGGTGTAGTGGTGTTAATATGTCATGGTTTAGACGATCCACCGCTTTAGAAAAATCTGTGTATGCGATATCAACTTGTCCTCCCATATCTAACAGTTCAGCGATGTACTGTGTTAAATAAAATAGGTTGGTTGAAGTAGGACGGCCTGGCATAAATCCGTATTGATTAATACATATTTGTGATTTAACTTGAAAAAATTCAGGTTCATGAAGTAATATTTCGAATGCCTTACTAAAATTACATAAAATTACGATGAGTCTACAGTTACAGGAGAACCTCTAAAAGTATAATTACAGATATTCTCTATTTAACATCTACAAGTTGTATCACTGTAAATTTTTCGTTAAAATTATATTAGATTTTTTGGCAATTGCAAAATATTATTGTCCTCACAAGTCTTTTATTATTCTTATAAAACCTACAATAAACAGGGAAGGAGTATAAGGTTCACGTTAATTTTTGAATTAAGAGCAATTGTCAAAATCCATATATGGAAAGTTGAGGACAAATATATATACTGACCATTCAACTTTGTTAAAGAGCTTACAGTTTCATGTGAAAATAACGAAAATCTAAACCAAATACGAATAAAATCTCCAAACTGAAACCCTTTTTATTAAAACCACAAACACTTTAATTATAAAATTTGCATTTGGTGTGAAAGTCTCGCTTAATTATTCAGTTATACCAACTATGTAATGATTTCAGGAATAAACATTGAAACCAGGAAGCACTGCTGTAATCTGGGAACAAATTATTCATCGAATGGTCTGGACTGTAAAACTTTTCAGCCGCCTATAACTGGAGTTGAGAAAGTCGATGAAAAAGTGTGTCTAAATGTGCTGGATGTTTGCTGCAAAAAACGTTACAGGTATTTAATACATTAAAATCGAGTATGTCTGAAAAAACGATAAAATAATGCATACATTTCAAAAATGACATATTTTTTCCTTGCTGTAACAATGTATTATTGAACAATGTTTTTTTGGATTTCTAGCAGATAACTATCATTCATTCAAAGTCTAATACGAAAACTTTCTACATATACTGTTGTTCTACTTACTGAATATAAATAATTAATCCACTCCCCATTAATTTATGGTTGATTTTGACCAATGTATGCAATGGCCAGTTTTACACGCGACAAATTAATGAAAGCGGCAAAATTTAAAAAAAAATGTAATTTGATGCAATATTTTTTGAAGAATTAAGGTGACAAAATGTATAGTTATAAGTAAATATAAAAATCTAAAATTCTTTATTATTTATCACAAGAAACAACTACGAACTACGGCGATCGATATCTCGAAAAGTAGACATTGGAAAATTTACATTCCAAAAATGTAATAATATATAGGGTATCCCATTTAAAATAAGCAAGTTGACATCTTCTTCCGGTATAACCGGAAGTGCCGTCATCTTGCCCCCATCGACATTAGTTTACTACCAAATTTTCAAAATTTTCCAATCTCTACTTTTCGAGATATTGATCACCGCAGTTCGTCGTGGGACAACCCTGTATATATGGTTATATTTAATTTTTGGATTTCTATATAGAAAATGACGTGATACATTTGTATGAGGGTGACACAATTTCTTTTATATTTTATTTATTTACACAATTTCTACATCATTATTCACAGTTACATACAGCTGTTCGTCCATTTCTGATTCAGATGAAGAAGAGTCACGTCCCACATAAAATATCAGTATCTCTACTACAATATTTTGTTATGTCAACCTACCACATTTTTTTCTTTTCATTTTGCGCATGTCGAATGGCCCTTTTATAATTTTCGGCAGAAATGTCTCCAATGGCTTGCTGAAACAAACAATGGGTGAAGATCATTCATTTCAAACGTGGTATTGTTCCTGGCGACTTCTCCTTTTATTTGGTCCCATATTAATTCAATATGATTGAATTCATAATGATATCGAGGCAATTGCAAAACTGTGTGAACTTGCTCTTTTGCCATTTCATCTACTACATTTTTTGGTACAATGACAGACTGTTTGACAAGATGCGCGAGTTCGGTTTTCACCATACCTGCTTCGTAAATAATCGACTTACTTGTGAACCAGGCTTGTATATCTGCTTTTTTCATACCAGAATTCCGAATCTTCTCCGTTGTTCTACTGTAATAGGAAGCGTTGTTCATCACAAACGCAGAATGTTCGGCCAAGCGTTCTAGAATTTAAGCAAGACAATTTTCAAAAACTTCACCATTCACTTTTTCATGGTAGTATAGTTACCTACTTTCTTTGATTGGAAGCAGGGCAAACCATCCTCAACGAAACCGTCATCAGATCCTATATGAAGCTCTATAAGGCGACCTCCTTGGCTTGATGGATCCCTTAATCCTGTCGTTAATCTCTGGATGAAAACCCGTCTCGGATTCAAGATTGTTGCGTCCTTCCATATTTTAGTTACACTATGGCCAGCATTCACCCAAGGCTCATTTAAGAAGTATAATTTCTTGCCCTCTTCGCGATGGTTTCGGATCTTTCGCAGGAAACGTCGGCTCCAGGTGATGATCTCGTTATTTTCTCTAAGGGCACTTGTGATCTTTTTGAGAAACTATAATACCAAAACATTATTACATTAAAACATGTAGAAATAAAATTTACTTTTACTAACCTAAAGCATATTCTTTGATCAATTTTCGTTTAAATTGAGGTAGATGCTTATTCATTTTCATCAACCGCCGCTAACATTTTATCTAGAGTTGGTGGTTTATTTCTTTCGAAAAAAGAATTAATTAAACATCGAGCGTCATTTCTAGTTTTATTATTGATGTTGTCTAAAATTGCTCATTGTCGGTGATACACTTCCGGTGCCTGAAATATGTGTTTCATGACATTCACGAAAATACTCTGGCCACTTACATCTGAATTAAAATGTGTAATTAATGCAGATAATGATAATAAACTCAAAAACATAGACTATAATAAATGTACATAGTTAAACTAAAGATGCCTCAGAGAAAAGGTACTTTGACGCGCTAATTAACCTGTATAATACAAGGATGAAAATTATCTGCTGCAACGCGACGTTTTGTGTCTTAGGGTTATCCGGATTCTCTCCAATCAAGCCTTATAGATATTTGATATGCGTTGCTTATCTTCAACTGAAAAATTACTGGTTCTCCGTATTTTCAGTTGAGAAAGAGCCGCTTGTTCTATAATTAATATGAATCGAAAGAATTTCTGACCTCAAAAAGAAAAAGTGGTTCAGACATTTAATCAATATTAATTATTTTCATTACGTACCTTAATATACACAAATGTACACCAAAGTATTGATAAATACTCTTTTGTTAGATGAATGGGAATAACAGGAAACAAAGATAACGAATAACTTAATTTTCAACAAACACCAAAAACTAAACAACATCAAAAACATAAAATGGTTGGTTGTATTATGGGATTTAAGAAATCAACCAATAGAACAATTCTATTTAAATATGGTGCACTTTCTTGAGGAGTGGCTTCACTATTTCTATTCAGTATAGTGAAGTTAAATCAATGAAAGAATTGTGTAATGATTTCTTCCTTGCGAGAAGTCAACAACAATCTCGAAAAATATAGTAAAACTTTAACACTGTATATCAATGAAAAGATTATGTAAAGACAATCTCCCCTACATGAAGTCAACAATAATCTTTAAAAAAATGTAATAAAGCTTACATACAATCAATATCTAATATTTAATATCAATAGAAAAGTCGAAATGTCGAAAGTCTTATTCAAAGCAACCTCATACCTGAGGAAATATGTTAGAGGTGCCTTAGTTCATTCTAGCAGAACATAAAGTAATGATCTTCGTGCCATGCCAGACAACAATGTTTCATCTGTAGATATCGATGAATGCAAAAAAAAAATCAAACTGGAAGCATTTCGTTCAAGTCTTCAACAAAATTCAAACTGTCAATAGTTATAATGATCCATATGAATTAATAAACTCAAATATCAATGTCTCAAAGTTTTTAAAAATCCGGAAATAGACAAACAATCTTCATTGTTATGGCTGAAGGATGGAAGAGAAAATGAATCGATGAATGACTCAATGAGAAACACATTCCGGAAATCCGCGATATGTGCAGGATGTGCAAAGCATCGAGAAAAATTATTGAACATATTATTGGAGACTGCCCTACTTTAACCACAGGAATGTATTTAGAATGACATAACGAGATAACTAAGATCATTATAAGCTTGGACTAACGGGATATGACGAATTTTATCCGCAGTGACCAAACCGAATCCCTATGGCGCGCGTGAGGAATTGGTAAATATTTTGCAGCTTCGACTGAGATAGTGTGTCGATAATGATAACAGTAATCTTTATTGGCCATTTGTGATGCATAGTAATGTATGTGGCTGGTCATTTAAAATGAAAAATAACCGATACAAATCATATGTTATCGATAATATTAATAATATCAAACATTATAAATAAAAAGCAAACAAATACAACTATAAATATAAAGAGGTCAATAAATATATGTAAAAAAAATTAACATGGGGATAAAATTTTCCAGATACAAATTAGCCAATACTTTAAAAGGCATTTTGTAGTAAAAAATTTGTAATTGTCATATTTTAATAGGTTAAACGTCCATGTATCATGTGAAGCAATTCTTTAAAAATATCGGATAATTCTAACAGTATACGAAAGTATATTTCTTGTAAATTACTAAACGTAATTCGTCATTTCGGTCATTTTTATGTAAATATAGATGTATTTGTATCATAAAATGTTCTTTATACATTTCTGAAGAAAAGTCTCTTTACAATTTCTGGAACACAGTTAATACAGTATTTTCAATTCAATAAAGAAAAGAATATTCTTCCACAACTCTACTATTCACGATTCTCTCAAAATTTTCATCCCTTGGCATTCAGTATCTATTTGTTTTTTTTTTACATTTGGTATAAGTCATTAACATCAATTCATTCATTCTCGCAACGACGAAACCTTGCATTAGGATATTGAAATCGATACTTCCGTTTTTGAAAACTCGTTTTGTATCAATAGAGATACTGTTAACAACAAAGACAGGTAGGTGTAACGGAGCATTTTGTTTCTGGCCTGCTGGACAGATACCATTTCAATAAAAGTTTTATAAGTCAAGAGGATGAAAAAATTACAGAAGAGGTCGTCGATAATTTATGTCTGTTGTCAATGCACATTCACGAGAGCGTCAATTAAATTAATTGAATGTGTATAATCTAAATATAATCTCTTTTAAATAAAATTAGTTCTATGGGATTAAATGAAGCTTAGTAAATCAAAAACAGTTCGTGATAATTAACTAAATATATGTTTCAAAGTTAATCTTTTCAAAAATATTTTTCTTGAAAAGTATATTTTTAGAAGCTTACACAAGACACGAGTAATACTTGCAAAATATATTAATTATTAACTTTGCAAAGGGTAAAATGCTGCGGGTGCTTTTCAAATCTTTTTTTATATTTTTTATACTATTTAAAAGCATTAGTCTGTAAACAAGTATTGAATGTCGATAAAATGCGACATATTCTCACCAAATTTAGAACAGTTAGAAATATCTTTTCAAATTTTAATACGTATAATTCCACAAATGAATAAAAGATATTCAATTGAACGAATATTTACTGAATTTGATGCTTTAAATATAGGCTTATTTTATGCAAAAATCTGCGCTTATATTTCCCCACAAATATAACAGTACGTTAAATTCAAATTATATTCAAATATAGGTAGAATGAAAACGTATTAGTACAATACGAAATTAGCTGCACATGGTGTCCCACGTATTTACATCACAATATTTCTTAAACATGTCAGTGAGGCCCAAGCTGTACCAGTAATAAATAAAATGTCGATTTTCCGTTACTACGTGTGTATATATATATATATATATATGCACACATATATATACACGATATTCACTTGTACTTAAAGCAAAGAACACATTCAGGTTAATTTGAGTTGTGTATTGTGAATAAGATGCAATTTATTCTGTTTTTCTGTTTTCTGTTTTCTTTCATTTAAATAATAAAGTATCAAGGTAACTTACAGAAGACAGATATTTTCAATAAATACATGCAATTTTTGTATTTCAGCCATTAAAGACAGATAAAGATATTCATAACATACAGAATGTCTTTAAATAGATTTGCAATTATTTATAACATAATTTAATGATAAATGGAATCAGTTATTTTAAATACATGTGCTCAATTATTGTTATACTAATTATTAAAACGTTTAAAACATCTCGAACTGTTTATTCATGTTCGAGTAGATATAAGATTTTAAATTAATATGTGCGGGAAATTTATAAAAGTGAAAAAGGCTCAATATCACGTGATGATTGAATGAAAAAAGAAGAAACCAATTCGTTTTGTTATAAAGGAGAGTGTGGAAAAATTGAAAATTGGGGGTTGCCAGGGGAATTGAAAAATTGAAAGGGAGAGAAAATTTTGTAAAGAAGGAATATTATAATAAAATAGAGAATAGATTGCTGTTTGATGAATTGGAGAAAAGCAGATTGAAGAAAGAAAAGTCGTTAAAGGATTTTGATGAAAGAAACAAAAAATAATCGAGTTTTAGGATTTTGACAAGTAAGGAAGTAAGGTAAAAGTAGAGTAATATTAATTCATGTTAAGGTCAAGAAAACTATTCCTGGTGAAAACGGTATCTCCGTTGGAATGTGAAAAAGCATTTAGGATAGTAGCTGGACGTCCGTCGCAGATAAGTGACACTGTGCGGCTGGAATTAATATTTCGCTACGCGGACTAACAAAGGTTGTTACAAACTATATATAAAATTTTGTGTTCACCATTTTAGTATATATTCAATTGATAAATTAATAACTTGGAAATAATTAAAAATATTTTAAATTGGTTAATTTCTGACAATTAACTTCATTTTTATAAACAAATTTGTTTCAACTTAATTATATCCAAGTTATTTTCATCTTAGAATCATAGTAAATGTATTTACCTAGATAGAGAAATTTTATCTTTTTATTGTCACATCTGTTGTCACAATACATTGTTCTGTTGATTTGAATTTGTTTTATTGTTTATGTGTTTCTATATGTGTTTTCTTCATTGATTCCGAACTTTCGATTTTGAGAATTAAATTTAGAAATTATATTGTGTGCTATGTTAGCTTCATCAAGTGAGAATATCATGCATATCATAGCAATGTATAAATATACGCTTCGGTGTAGTTTACTTCTTTATCAATGTGTATCTAAACATTAATTTTATGTTAAATTAATGTGTATTATTTCTGTATTAATGTAATGTGTATTTCCGAAAATAACTTTTTCATATATAATTTCGTCCTATAATTGGACGAATTTCTGTTGGGCACTAAATAAATAAATATCCGTTTGTATAGTGCTTCGCGTTTGTATTGAAAATTTGAAACGTATCTGTACGGTGTATTTATTTACAACGAGGGGAACGCCCTATAATCCCATTAGCTCATCTGAAATTAGAGCACAGGTTCTTTTGAAACTAATCACATTGTACTGGTTTAATTATAACTACTGCCTTAAATGGTTATTTTTCCCTCATTGTATCACTATACATTAAACTTTTTGTTTCAAAATAAATTACAGAACTACACACAATAAAACTTTATTGAACAGTATTTTTTAACAAGAGATTTAATTGCAGTTAATATGGACACTAGTATGAAATAAACCAAAGCTAAATAAATATAATTTCGTTACTACTTTTATTATTCAATATTGATCAAATATTTACAAATTTGTGTTCGTGTCATTTAGAATCGACAAGTACAATGTTATTCATTATAAATTACCCACCCCTTATCATCGTTATTATTGCCTATAGAAAAAAGTTTTAAATAAAAGTTGTGTGGCTATGATTGAATTTTGTTAAAATGCTATCAAAAGTACAGTAGCGTGCAGATTTCAGGGATACAAAAAAATCATATATTTTTTAATGGAATACCCTGTATATTATTAAATTTTTGGAATGATCCTTTTTCCTGATTTCAAAAATATACCATATGTTGCCCCTATCATATACAATTTTTGAGTTATTAAACGTCGAATATCTTAGTTAAACTAATTATTGTAAATATATGACACTGTTTACATTTCCATAATTAGCACAAATAGTTAAACTGAAGCATGCCGCTCAAAGTGCCGCGTTTTTTGCTATACCCACAAGCCGACCGGACTCCTAAAGCAAAAAACGCGGCACTTTGAGCGGCATGCTTCAGTTGAACTTTTTGTGCCAATTATGGAAATATAAACAGTCTCGTATATGTTTCTTCCCAACTATACACATAGACAATTATATAACGACCATTCACTACGACATTGCCATCTGCCGCAGCTGAGACTCGAACTCAGGAGTGGTACAGCAACTAGCCGTATTTTTCTCACACAACGTCGTCTAGCCCACTGCTACCAACTCGGTAATACATGAAGAACACCACTAAACATCCATATCCTATCCAGGATTCGAACCTGGGACTCCTTGGTTGCAAGCCTAACACGTAAGCGTTGAGCTACTGAGCCGATGATAATAATAATAATAAATAATCAAAATGGTTTACAGTGAGGAAGAAAAAACCAAATATTTATTTAAAAAAATTTAATATAAATAAATGATAACCCACCGCACACAAAGGTTGCTTTTGGAATCGTTTGGTTACCCCATCGTCGCAGTCTCCTTCTGTGCCATGGGACCACACCAGTCGCCTTCCGCAACCGAGCTGGTCAGTTGCATACCTGCTCCAGCTAAAACTTCAAATGCAGCTTCGTTTTCAGTCGATTAAGGCTTAAAAAAAAATGATGGAGCGTTCAAGTGGGACAAAATCATCCGGAAGTAAAATACCCTCCCGATCGTATCTCCGGGGGAGGGTGCCCACAGGGACACCTCATCGAATATCGAAAAAACACCGACAAGTTAAATCCAAGAAAACTAATTCTTTCATCTACGGCGCTTGGAATGTTCGTACTTTGAACGACAGCACTCGCACCGATCGGCTTGAAAGAAGAACTGCTCTAATAGATAGAGAACTTCACCGACTCAATGTTGACGTTGCAGCTCTCAGCGAAACTCGATTTTTGGAGGAAGGCTCTCTCACAGAAAAGTACTGCACCTTCTATTGGAAAGGTCTTCCCACCAATTCAAGAAGATAACATGGAGTAGGATTTGCCGTTCGGAATCAACTTGTATCCAACTTAACACAAGTACCACAAGGCCCATCCAGATCAGGTCACTGGCAACTACTGGACTATGTTATCGTACGTAGGGAGCATCTCAAGGACGTCCAAATTACAAAGGCGCGCATTGACATTGATAGCGAATGTTGGACCGATCATCGTCCTGTTGTCTCTAAAATGAAAATTGTTATGAGACCCAAACACCGAAGAACTCAAGTAAAACGTAGACCCCGTCTCTGTATTAGTAAATTGCGTGACCAACGAACCGTCGAACAGCTAAAGCAAAAAGTTCAAGAGAATTTGAGTGCACTAGAAGAAACCAATTCTGTAGATGTCGCTACTACCTGGGCACAAATTAAAGACAGTTTAAAAAGTGCGAGTGAGGAAATTCTTGGCACTGCAGCAAGTAAAAAACAGGAGGACTGGTTCAATGATAATGAAGCTTTTTTACAAGAACTCCTTGACCGCAAACATATTGCCTTCCAAAACGCTATCAACCACCCCAACGACTCATCAAGAGCAGAAGCTTTTACCCAATCTAAGTATGAAACGCAACGCGAAATCAGAAGAATAAAGAACGAGTGGTGGGCAAGCAATGCCAGAGAAATTGAAAGGTACGCCGATTCACACGACTACAGGAATTTCTTTCAAGGAGTAAAAGCAGTGTACGGCCCCAGTCGGAAAAATATGTGCGCTATTAAAGATTTAAATGGAAATCTCCTCAAAGAAGATCAGGAAATAAGAGCCCGATGAAAAGAACACTACTCTAACATTCTTAACCAGCAAAGTCAAGCCGATCACGATATTATAAATCTTATCCCTCAATATGACACCTTCGAAGACTTAGATAAACCACTAACAACGGAAGAGATCTTAACCGCTATTGTGCAGCTAAAAAATAATAAATCTCCCGGCGCTGACTCACTCCCAGCTGCGATCTTTAAAGCTGTGTCGTCAGAGCTCATACCCTACCTCAAAAAACTGTTTGATGTCGTGTGGGAAAGTGGTCAAGCTCCGCAGGAGTTTCGTAATACACTTTTAATCAACCTCTTCAAAAACAAAGGGAGCGCTGCGGACTGTCGAAATTACAGGGGTATAGCTCTCCTGGCTGTTGGAGGGAAGATACTCATTAAAGCGATGGCAAATAGGCTAACACCTGTTATGGAAAAGTTACTTCCTGAAACACAGAGTGGCTTTAGACCAAACCGAGGCACATCGGATCTAATCTTCACACTTAAACAGCTTCAAGAAAAAGCACTCGAACATCAAGGAGAAATTCACACGGCCTTCATTGATTTAACCAAAGCGTTTGACTCGGTGGACAGGGAAGTGCTCTGGAAAATTTTGCTCCGCTTAGGTATCCCTAGAAAATTTGTGGAAGTATGTCGCAGTCTACATACAAACAACAACGCCCAGGTTATGTATAATAATGAGGCAACCGAACCTTTCCAAACCCTCACTAGAGTTAGGCAGGGATGTGTCCTGGCAGCCCTACTTTTTAATTTGTTTACCACTGCTCTAACAATTATTGTTGACAACAAACTGACAGTCAGAGGAATAGGTCTCAGATACCGTTCTGATAGCGGTCTCTTTAACATAGAGCGCTTTAGAGCTTTCACGAAGACACGCACACGATTCATTTGTGATCTCTAGTATGCGGATGACTGTGCACTTTTAGCCTCTACGCCGGAAGAGCTTCAAGAACTTTTAGACGTGTATGCCCAGAGCTATGATTCCTTGGGACTTAAAATCAACATTGGAAAGACTAAGATTATGTCAACTCCTCATCAAGTGGACCAAATAGACATTACACTTAACGGAAATTCTCTTGAAGTGGTGGATCAGTTTAATTACTTAGGCAACGTTGTTAATGACAAAGCAAACATAGACAGCAAGATTCGCAATAGAATTAACGCTGCATTTAGAGCACTCTGGGGACTTAGAGAAAGAGTATTTGACAACCACGACCTTGCTTTGTCAACGAAAATGGCTGTCTACAGAGCAGTTGTCATTCCAACACTGCTATATGGATGTGAAAGCTGGGTCAGTTACCGTCGTCATGTGAAAGAATTAGAACGTTTTCAGCAAAGACACCTCAGAAGTATGATGAAAATCCGTTGGTTCCATCGCATATCAAACGTGGAAGTACTCAGGAGAGCAAACAGCCTTCCAATTGAGGTGCTTATTTCAAGAGCACGCCTAAGATGGGCAGGTCACGTTCATCGTATGCATGATAACCGCCTTCCTAAATGTACACTTTATGGTGAATTGCTAAGCGGTAGAAGAAAGCGTGGCGGTCAACGAAAGAGGTTCAAAGACGCTCTCCATGAAAATCTAAAATCCTGCGGTGTTGCAGACGAGCAGTGGGAGCAGCTTGCAGCGGACAGAACCGAATGGCGAGGGGTTGTGGCCAGCTATCAAGGAAATGTTGCTGCAAGAAGGCCGAATCCAAGACCTAACCAGGTCTATGTTTGTCCTGATTGCGGTCGACATGTGCTCTCCCGAATTGGCCTCTATAGCCATAGTCGTGTGCACCGTAGATGAATGGGAATTACAATAGACTACACCTTTTACTTGTTTTTTATTGTACGCAATTTATCGACTGTAACATTTCTATACTCGGACTCGAGTAACGGCTAATAATAATAAAAATAATAAGTATAAAATACAAAATCTGGATGTGGAAGTAGTGATTCCTTCGGCAGCGGTTTTTTAAAATATATTTAAAACAGGACCTCGCACACCGATATTTTCCTATTTTTCCAATAAAACAACATGAGACACAGTGTCAAGAGCCTTAGCGAGGTCTAAAACGACTGTAAGGCATATTTTATTTTCATCAAGATTTGTGATAATCGCCTTCCTAAATGTACACTTCATGGTGAATTGCTAAGCGGTAGAAGAAGGCGTGGCGGTCAACGAAAGAGGTTCAAAGACCGAGTCTATAACGATTTGCTTCTTGCAGCCCCTAGCGTTTTTGCTGCAATCTTTTTGCTCCTCCGCCACCAATTGGCAGTTATGGGTATGCTTATATACCTTCTCGGTTATGACGGATGTCAGTAGTTTGTAAATTGTAGGGAGGCATGTTATAGGGCGGTATTTACTTGGATGAGGATGTGGCCGTTTAGTTTTAGGCAGAAGACAGGTAATTCCAGCTGTGAAATAGTGTGGAGTGTCTTATGGGTGTACGATAAGGTGAGAAAAGAAATTGTCGATTTTCTGATGAGTGGCGGTGAGTACTTTGTACCAATAAGTGTGGATGTTGTCACAGCCTGATGCATTCCAGTTATGTGTTTTACGTATGGCTTTCGTCATATCCGTCAAGGTGACTTGATGATCTGTCATTATTGGTACTTTTTCCGTTCTTCCTCTCTCATCTTTTATCCATGTAGCTTTTTGATTGTGCTCTTGTGGACACTCCCATTTCCCTGACCACAAAGTGAGCATGTCGTATTTCTGTGGTAGTCGGTTGGTTGCTGTGCAGTGGCTGCAGGTTGGATCTTCACGTCCCTATAAAACTGCTTTTGGTTCGTTGCGAAAAGTTGGTTTTGTATCTTTCGCTTATTACTCTCTCTATATCGACGTAGGCGTTTAGTGATAGCTTGCAGTTTTTGCCTTATTAAATCAAGCACTTCAATAGGACTGGTATTCTCAGCATCGTAATAATTCCTACAGATAGCCTCTGCATCGCAGGCAAGTTTGTGTTTGGGAATAGGTTGCCAAATACACTGCGTTACAATTCTAAGTTCCTTCCTATATCCCTCTATCTTTTTGGTGAGACAGATCTCCCACACTGGAATTTTCTTTTTCTGCTTCTGCCCGGCGTCCTTTAATGGGTTCTGATTATGCAAGTGCAATATGGTGACTGCAGCAGTATATACAATACTGTGAAGATCTGCAATATTTTCCGTGTCTGGTAACTGTTGTTCGACTATCCTATTTACTATGGCTACTGTTTGCTTGGTGCTTTTATTAGATCTAAGTTTAAGCAGGCGCGGTTCTTTTTGTAGCATCAATGTGTTCAAGGTGAATCGGTGGTACGTCTTCTTGCACTATGTCTGTTGCTAGTCCCAACTCTCTGGCTACCTCCTCTCTAATGCGATTAATCCTTTCCTGGTTGATTCGGTTTTTAGTGAAAAGGATTCGTTGTTGATCTAAAATATTCTGTATGGTCTTATTGGCCAATTTCGGACATCTTTCTGTTAGTGTTCTATGCAGCTCTGTCCCGTACGGATTGTCTTATTACTACTATTCTTATTGGCAATGTTTTTTAGAAATCACCCTAAAAATACATAGGGGTCAAATTCGGACTGTTAGGTGGCCGTTTAATTGTTCCATTATTCCCTATCCATATTGGGAATACATTATTCAAATGGTCTCGAACGGTAGGACACTATGCATCCAAATCATATCATCAAGTTCGGCTTCCGACATACTCTACAAAAGAATATTTTCTGCTTCTGGGATAATTATTTTCAGATAGGTAACTCCAGTTAAAGTACAATCATAAAATATAGACCCAACAATTTTGTTTCTGAAAATTCCACACCAAACTCTATCAGTTTATCTTACTGATTTTTTTGTTTGTTTTACCAATCTTTCTCTGTTGTGCTTGTTTACCCACGACCTTCGATTTTTTCTATAAAAACTCTTGCCGCAGAAAAGGGCGATTCATCAGTTCATGATATTTGGTAGAAAAATCGGTACCTCCTTCCAAATTTTGAATCATCTGGCGGCAAAAGTCCAGCCTTTTCCTTTTATGAGCCTTTGTTAAAACTTGTGCGGGTAAAATTTTATATTGTCTGTAGTTATTATTTTTTAACGTACATTGGATTTTGGAATAACTTTTACCTAATTGATCGGCTGCATTATTTCCACTACTTCAGATTATTTCATTAAAGAAATATCACTTATTAAACATAATAGTTGTCATTTTCGTAGCTCACTTTAATGATGTTAACTTTTCCATATTTACAGTAATTAGTTGAACTAAACTAAGATATTCGACATCTAATGACTCAAAAACAGTATATGGTAGAGGTAACATATGGTATAGTTTTAAAATCAAGAAAAAAGATCATTCCAAAAATAAAATAATATACAGGGTTTTCCCATTAAAAAATATATTATTTTTTGGTAATCCCTCAAATCTGCACGCTACTGTACTTTTGATAGCATTTTGACATAATTCAGTCATAACCACACAACTATTATTTAAATCATTTTTGTTTATAGGCAATAATAACGATGGTGGGTAATTTATAATGAATAACTGTACATATCAGAAACTTTCCATTCATTAACCCCTTCAGCCATATGTTGCCCCAGATGGCAACAAATTCATATGGTGTTTGTATACCAAGTTGTCATATGTGGCAACAAATATTAGGCTTCTCATATAATACTGGAATAGTTTTGTAGGTGTTGTTTTAAGCATGGGTTATAAAATATTTAAAAAATTGTATTTCAAATAAATGTTGACATTTATATCGACTATAAATCTGCGCCATCTATAAATACACTTTTTGGGCCCTTGTAGATATGCCTCTGGATTTATTTTGTTTCGTTTTTTTTTTACAAAAATGATTCCTTTATCATAGTGGGACACTGAAAAGTAACAAAAACAAAAGAAGAAGAAAAAAATTTTCACCTAATCTGGTATTATACTGCAGTCTATAAAGAGTGACTTGGAGCTGAAGGGGTTAACAAATTAGTTTATATTACATTTTATATTCTTATCGAATACGTTATGCAATAATTGCGTATATTGGCCGATAGAAATTTTTCAGACTAATCATGTTGCGAGAACTACATTTCTCTCACTCTGGAGGCGTAAAATCTCTAAAACCAACCGGAGATTCTCTCTTCTATCTGTCGCCGCAGGACTATTACACCGTTGTATATGATTCCGTATTTCCGTATATTATTTTTTATTTAGATACAAATAGCATACTGACTGTCTAAGTGAAAATTGTTATTAAGAATATTTTTTATAAGGAAACAAACAAGAATTTCATATTTTGTTTTCGCACGCTTTCATTTATGAAGGAAAATATGGAAATATTACTAATAATGTCTCTTTTTATGAAATTATCAGTAATAATGGATAAAAACTCTTAAAAAATAGTTTAAATAATAACAACAGTCTTTAACTTTGCTGCTCCAGGTCCCGGATAAATAACTTTTGGTGGAAAAAGTTATCGAGCACCCACCACCATTTGGCCAGAATTTTTAATCCGTGGTTGAATGGGGAGCAGTAAATTCCTCCTTTGGTTGTTGAGGGGCGGACAGTGCTGTTCCCCAAGAACGAAGATTTGTCCAGCCCAAAGAACTACAGACCGATAACCTGTGTTACAAGGTGTTTACGCGCATTTTGTACATGTGGGTGCTCCACGCAGTTGAACCGGTTTACGAACGGATATATGAGCAACGAGTGTCGAAGAGAGGTGTCGCTGGCTGCAAGGGGAACCTGCCGATCGACAAATGTGTCACGCAGCACTCCATGCAGTATAAGCGGAACCTCTCTATGGTCTGGAGCGACTATCGCAAGGCATTTGACATGACATCGCATGAGCTCATTGTTCACTTGCTCCGATATCTTGAGGTACCCGGTCCCGTAGTGAGATGAGATGTATTGAAGAACTGATGCCACTCTGGAGGACTCGCTTTACCATAACATCGGGTAACGATAGAGTCCAAACAAAGTCGGTAACATTTAGAAGAGGAGTGTTTCAGGGAGATTCCCGCAGCCCCCTTCTGTTTTGCACCTCACCCGTGGCTACAACTGCAGTACCCCCGGCGACAGCAGGCATACGGTCACCCATCTATTTTATATGGATGACCTTAAACTTTATGCCTCTGAAGAGAGGGATCTCCAACAGTCCCTTAAGATGGTACAGGAGTACACGCAGGCTGTCGGTATGCGGTTCAGGGCAGAGGACGCGCAGCTCGTGGACGGAAGCATCTTACACCATCTAGATGCCGGAGAGTCGTACACTTACTTGGGTGTCGAGCAAGAAGTGAGTGTAGTGAAAAATGCTCTTCGCGGCAAGTATCAGCACCTACTCCGACAGATCTGGTCTTCAGAACTGTCGGGGAAGAACAAGGTGTCTGATATAAATATGCTTGCCGTCCCGATCCTTCTCTACTCTTTCGGAGTAGTGAAATGGGCTAAAGAAGAGCTGCGTCAACTCGATATAGTAAATCTCAATAGGAGCTTGCATCCTAAATCGTTCGTTCCACGGTGATATCTCCCACGACATCGGGGAAGCCGTGGACTCTTCAGCTTGGAGAGTCTCCATAGTAGGATGATTCTGGATAGAGCATGTGAAGTCATCAGGAGTTCGGATCCCCTCCTCTGCATGGTCCGAGACCATGAAAATGCAGAGGTAGGAGCTTTTCTCTTTAAGGCAGCACAGAGAGCAGCTGATGAACTTGGTCTCATCTTCGACGTCGAGCGGGTAAACCCCGACTCTGTCACCGAGTTGGAACCCGTTCGACTAAAAGTCCACATTAGAGCTGCAGAACACAACATCCTTCTGCAGCTCCATAAGGATAAGCCATTGCACGGAGTCTTCTATAAAAATATAGAAGACCTTGGCTTAAGCCCGAGACCGAGGGATTCATAATGACTTGCCAGGATGGTGTATTTAACAGCCTCGTCTATCGACGTCGTATCATGGGTATGGAAGTCTCTGATGCCTGCCTCAGGGCGCCGGAGAAGGTAATGCACTTACCCGACATACGCAGTCTCGGCCTATATTCACAGACACGACACAGCACTACGAGTGCAACAAGCCTAACATAGTACTCCTCGACCACCAACTCGAAGACAATGTATGTCGTGGAATTGTCAGCCCCCCCCTGAGAGCAACACTGTCTTGAAAGAGGAGGAAAAACGGACAAAATATCGAGATTTGCTCTTCGAACTCCGCAGGCTTTATCCAGGCCATTCTGTTAAAATAGTGGTACTGATTATAGCAGACCTCGGTGGAATGAGACAGACGCTGCTTTCAGAACTAAAGATTATACCGGCGTGCTGAGATTCAGCAGAGACCTTAGCCGGCAAACTAGCAACACATATATTTATGAATAAAACTTTGTGTAAAAGGCGGAGTTCAACCATTTTGGATTAAATATCCAAAATGTTTGCTCGTGAATAAATGGCGGAAAAGCGCACAACTTTCACCAAAGGGGTGAAAGTCATGTTTTAAACCCGTAGAGTTTATATGTAATTTCTGTATTGTTGTTGAACTTGTCAGAGACTTTTCAACGTTTTATTTAATTTTTGGCTAATTTTGTGGAAGGGCTAAATGTGTCCCCATAGACGTTTTTTTAGAACAAAAGATATTTACGCTGTTTCTATTGGTTTTTAAGAAGAATATAACGATTTAAAAAAATTTAGGATACGTTTTTGCATAGAACACATAATTTTTAACATATTAGCTCTTAACCCTTTCGTTCTGTCCTCGTAGGTAATCATGGAAGTTAAAAAATTACATTTTCAAAACGCGCGTATCTCCGTTAGCACTGATTTTTACCCCATACACAAAACGAAAAGAAATGATTAGAATGCCATTTTGTAACAGAATACACATTTTGGAACTACCATCAATTAACCCGTCTTGAATCACTTTTTTCGTTTTTAAGGATTCACATAAAAACGCGATTTGTGTCGTCTTTATTGATTTTAGTGAAAAATGCCTAGAGTAAAAAACTGTTTAGAATGCAATGTTGCATAAGAAAAAAGATTTTTATATACTCGATCACTTAACCATTCCTTTATCTAATCATAAACAATACTTTATTTTGTAACAGCAAATACCTAAAAACGACGTTTTCGACATTTATATTTATTTTTACGAAAGGTACGAGCCAAAAATTGTTTAGAATTATATTTTACATAAAGCACATGAACAAGAAATTTGTTAATAATACCCATAAGTTGATAATTTGCATTACTAAGTTGCAAAATAAAATTAATTTGTTTATTAACAATTGTTTGTTACCGTAATGTATGCAAAATGGCATTCTAAACATTTTTTTACTCTACATATTTTTCAGTAAAATCAATAGAAATGGCGTAAATCAGGAATTAATTCTCAAAATCCCCCATGACATGAATTTTAGCCGATTTCGTTGAAAATTTTGCGAGTTATCGAATTGGGAGTGTATAATGGGGGCTGCAACTCCCCCCCATATATACATTTCATATGTTGCTGAAACTTAATATAATGCAAAAGGTTTATTTATTGAAGCAGTAACGATTAAGAACTTTTGCATTGCATTGCATTCATTTCCTCAACTATAAAAAGTTAATGAAACATATATTTATTCATATATTTATGACAGAACACAAGGAATCCCATTTAAATCAACTACAAATTTACATTCTTTTGAAGTACCGCAGTTCATATTTATTTTTAGATAACCTTGCAATCTCGAGTTTTGAAAAACCGTAATGGAAGATATAGACTTGTGCAAGGTTTTTCGATTACCTTCAATATTTGTTTCGTGTGTTATATTTACCACTTTGGTAAAACGAAATATTTGTATTTGCTATAAAAATTTGCTCAGGGATTTTCTAGAATAATGGATGAATTTAAATGAGTTACTCAAGTCTCTTCTTGGATTCCTCCCAAACAATATTACTTCTGTAAAATAAACAATCTATTTTTTATATAGTCGAAAATGAATGTATTATATGAGGATGAAGATGATTCAAATCAGATTGTCCATTTGATTTATAGAAAAATATACTCTTCTGTGAGTATATTTTAAAGAATATACATTAAAATATAAGCGTAATTGGAATAATTACTTAATTTACCCATATGCGCTAATTGAAGTTAAATTAAATAAATATTGCGAACGATTATTTTTAAAGCATCACAGAACCAAACCGTGGAATAAATGAAATGTGAATTATCGTGTGCACTCACTTGACTTGGTCAATAACATAAATCTGAGCTGACAATGAGTTGAAGAAAAGGCAACTGAAATTGCCCTTTATTAAAAACACAGCAACAAGCTTATGTCTAGAGCAAGATGTTATCCATTAATATTTCGCTACCGCTTATTTTTATATTTAACAGTACATATTTATTTTTAAAAACACAACAACCCTACACAAGTTATGGAATTGTTAGAAATCAAGAAACCCGGACGGGTTTCGCAGTTAACTTTCTCTCTCTGTAGTGTGAACGCGAAGGGATTCATATACAGCAAGATGTTGTTTTCTGCGTCATCTGGATATTTCTTTACATGTGAGTGTTTATCATTTCATCTTTCAAATAAATACCTGTCTTTGATTTGTCATCCTATTACGGCATTGCTATTGATATTTAAATGTTGAGATCTGTCATTCCGGTTATATTTGTGTACCAGTCAGAAATACGTCTTCAAAAATATAAGTACGTCGTCGACGGATACGGAAGTCGCTTAATTTAATTCTGTGACAGTGACATTTATAAATAACGTGAATATAGAGACGAACAAACTAGTATAAACATAACTTAAATTTTTTTAAAGACATAGTGAAGTTAGTTACTTTAAAAATCGAACATTTAAGTAGGATTTTTGCAAGCATCCCCCCCGGTCGAAACCGGTCGGGGGTACATAACCTCTTTTTTTTTATACATTTATTTAACGTCGGCCTATTTCCGCTACTGAGGCCTAACACCGACACCTGTACACGAGCTACCCCCAACCAGGAATTTTGCCGAACCTCTTCCCTTAAGAAGAGTAGGGATCTTTTACTTGCCTAAGATTTAAAAGACAAAGTAGACACTGATATTCAAGCCGCTGGAAGATGTGTGAGGCGAGAACGCGGTTTCCGTTGGAATGGTCACCCATCCAAGTACTAACTGCGCCTGTCGTTGCTTTACATCGCATACCGAAGTATGTACATAGTAAAGACGCACCTACGCTCGCCCCCCGTACATAACCTCAAAGAGGTTTAGAACAATTTTTAAAGAAAGATGATCGGCGTCCTCCGAGTATAGACCGAGACATTATCTACGGCGATCCGAATGCGTGGGGTAGCAATTTCGACTACACCGACCACGGGGAATCAATTACGACGGTTATCGAATCGATCCGATCACTCCCGAGGGCGTTATTCACCATTTTATCAACGACTTGAGAAATTGAAAACCGAAACAAGTTTCAAGGGAAGTTAATATTTTAAGCAAGAATCCGAACTTCGCACAAACACTTCCGAAGTTTCCCGAAGATACACGAATTCGTGGGAGGTATCGTTATCGACTAAGTCGACCACGAAGAATCGATTTCGACCATTGTCGAATCGATCCGTCCAACGGTTCTGGGAAGAAATTGAAGGCCAAAAATAAGTAAAACGTTATTGTAGGACAACTGGAACCTCGATAGACTTTTGCACTAGTTTTGACCGCCCAAATTTTGACCGGGAACTAAAGGTCAGAAATAAGTAAAACGTTACTGGAGGATAACTAGGACCTCGATACACCTTTTTCGCCACTTTTGATCGACCGCCCAAATTTTGGTCGGGATACTTAGTAACTCTGGGAAAAGGAGTTAAGGCAACGCGACTTGCGAGGTCAAAAAGTGATGAGATCGAAATCAGTAAGTTCCTAGACACTATCGAGGCCAGTAGTAAGGCACTCAGAAAGATATTCCTAAGTTTGCAAATGGGAAGGGAATGTTCTCTCTTCTTATCTGATGCAACTAGTGAAGACGAAGAGTATTGTTTGAATCAAATGGTAGAAGTATCCTGTGGCTTGTACTTTACTACTACTTGCAGTGCTTTTCTTCTTCGCCTGTTAGAAATAGATTTATAGATAGAATATAGACATACTTATTGATTAATAAGTATGTCTATGTTAAAATTGTACGGTTCTTTTACATAATCCATCTTAATAGCTAATTGTGAAACCACGTATTGTTTCATAATGAAAAAATAAATGAAATCACCACCTCCCCCCCCTTCCCACAACACTTCCAATGTATGATACTACAAGCTAATTTTCTATGTGGCTTCCCCGCACCCCGCGACCATCCATCATGTTTATTTCTTTGACTATGTACTCCATAATGAGCAACATAACCTTTGGTTAAACCAAACTGGAAGACGATAACAAAAAGCGCTTTACCGTTATTAATACACTGAGAGATGGTAAGGGATACAATATTACTGATCAGAAATTTCTAAAATCGTGTAGAGCTTATTTTAAACCTGATTTATTGTGAAATACATTTTATTAATACATAATGATAGCCAAAAGCAAAATATTGCAGGTTATAAATTGTTGAAATCATATACAGTTAATGTTTCAACATTATTTTCATAACAATACAACCAAAAATCTGAAGCTGGATTTCATAGTTGGAATCTAACACAGGACATGTTGGAGAAAAACTTTATTTATATATTTGTAATAAATTTATATACTTTTAATTGACCCACATTTATGAGTATGAGTCATATGCGTATATTTATATTTATTGTTACACGTGCATTGATAAGGGTTCATTGTAGACCTGATGCACGGCTAAAGGTGTCGGATTTCAGGCCGACGACGATATAACTCGGAGCAGGTTAAAAATTCCGAGCTACCAACAGATCCGTTTTTTTTCACAGGCACAGAAAGCTCAACTTTTTATATACTGTCGAGTCAAAACACTGCCGACAAACCAGTGCTGCAGTTCCGAAAAAAACGTCAATTAAGAGTAATTTACAGTTGATTTCGGAACTGAAACACTGTATTTCGCTAGTGTTGCGTGTCGGTAGTGAAGTGCTGTCGCCTCGATATAGTGTTGTCGATAATAGATACTTACGCACTCTCGATTCGAAAGTGCTGCACTAGTTTATTTTTCCCGTGAAGTAATACCTGGTACTTTTAATGTTTTCTTTCCTCTTCTGGCATTAATGTTTATATAATGACAGAAAAGGACGGAAGATATCGAAAGTACTAGGCATTATTGCGCTCGACTTTATATGACACTATATATGTATTCCCGTAAGAAAGGAAATTCTTTGGTATTGTTTACACATTTTTTCTATTACATGTGGAATGTGTTTTGTGCTGCTGCTTTTCTTGCATAATTCAATGGGTATCCCAGCCAGCGAAAACGGTACCACTACTATAGTAGTACTACTAGAAGTAAAGACAAAATAGAAATTCAAGTAAAGTGATCAATTATTTACCTACGTTTGGAAAATAAAGTTTTTTCCAACAAGTCCCGTGTTAGATCAATTGTAAAATCCAGCTTCAAATTTTTGGTTGTATTGTTATGTAAACATTAACTATATGTTTTCAACAATTTATAACCTGCAACATTTTGCTTTTGACTATCATTATGTATTAATAAAATGTATTTCCCAATAAATCAGGTTTAAAATAAGCTATACAAGATTTTAGAAATTTCTGATCAGTAATATTTTATTCCTTATCATTTCTATCAGTGTATATTAATAGGAAAAATAGAAAAAAACCTAGTCTCTTTAAATAAATAAGGATAAAAATCAGCTCTGCACGATTTCATAAATTTCTAATCTGTGTTTTGTTGTGGGTAACAGTAAAGCGATTTTTGTTATACTTTATTCTCTACCATCAATGCACATTAATAGGAGAAATTTTAGTCTGTTAAAATAAAATAAATAAGGATAAAATGAGCTTTCACGATTTCATGAATTTTTAATCTTTATCAGAAAGTAAAGGTGGTCAGAAGGTGCAGGGGACTACAATAAAGTGCTTTTTGTTATCGTTTTCCAGTTTGGTTTAAGTAAAGGTTATGTTGCTGATTATGAAGTATATAGTCAAAGAGATAAACGTGATGGATGGTCAGGGGGCGCGGGGATGTCACATAGAAAATTAGCTGATAGTATTATACATTGGAAGTGTTGTGGTGGGGGTTTGAAATTACTAACGAACAAAGAGCCCTACAAAAATATAATTGAATAGTAGGCCACGATTTCATGTTTTGTAAAATTTAATGTGACACAGAGATGCAATTTTCAAAGATTTATTTAAAGAAAAATCTAAATCGGATATTAAATAAACTTTCTATGGGAGTGATTCCAAGCAAAATGACACAAATATCTGAATTTTTATTTCTCTGAGAAAAATCCAAAAATATGAATTTTTCAATGAAAATTAGTACAAACACATTTGAGGGTTTGCCAAAATCAGTGGTGTAGTCAGATTTGAGAAAACAAACCGCTAATAAAATCTCACAATTTTCTGTTCCGAAAAAATATCATAGTAGGCCATGATTTTATGTATTATAAAATTTAGTATGGCACAATTGTGCGTTTTTTAAAGATCTATATTTAAAAAAAAATGATTTAAATCAGATATTAAATAATTTTTTATTGGGGCGCTTCCAAGCAAAATAGAACACGCTGTATAAAATCTAAAATGTTTTAACTGATGCAAGAATTACAAACAGATACGGAATTTTATATTATGACAAGTCATTTCTGAGAAAAGAGCATTTTTAAATTTTGTCTGTTGAAATAATGATTGCAGGCTCTCTAGAGGAGAGACAGTCACTTATGAAATTATATAATTAAAATAAGTTGAAGATCAAATGCAATAATTTCCCTCCTTAATTACAATATAAGTTATAGTTTTCCGCAAGGGTCCATTCTTGATCCTCTGCTATTTATATTACTTGCGGATATATTAATGTCAATTAATTTTAAAAGGCGGTGAAACGTATACACTATTCATCATTTGCCCATAATTAATATGTATTTTACTGTTGATCTCAAATTAATGCTATCTGATTCATGTGCTACATAAACCTAGTGAAAACAAATGATCTCGTTTGTCCAACGTTCTTTAAATTATAATTATTTCAGCTGACTTCATATGTGCAACGTAGTACTTGAAATGTAATTTTCCTATATCATTTCAGAGAACTCCAGTGCGATAAAGGAAAGGAAGATGCTAAAAATGGAGGAACCTGCTCAATTCAAGATGGTGAACAGAAAGTAATTACAGTACAATTCTATTACAAGCTAAACTGGATTAAATGACAATTATATTTACTATACTCACTTATTTGATATTATTAAATTTTTTTCGGGTGTAACCTGACCTAATGATCTAAAATTAATTTTCCAAGAAAGCGTACTTATTCAATAAATGCAGTCTAAGAATTTGAAATAAAACTAAATATTTAGTTATATTGCAAATACAAAAAAATTTAAAATAATTGGACAAATTATTATACTTAGGATTGCTGTGAGGCTTGCCAAGCTGGAATTGACAGCGGAAGAGCTAGTGAGCCTTGTCAAGATGGATTAGGTCTTGGTTCACCATTTGATGAAATTTTTGTGAGCTGCTGCGAAGACGCCACCAAAACTACATCAACACCGGCTACTACAACAACTACTACTGAAACCACACTAACCTCTGAAACGTCAAAGTCTACATATCCCAAGAGGAATTCATTTCTTTCACGTAAGGCAGTTTTTACAATCTACATGAAATAATTTTTTTATAAAATACTGGCATTAACAAGTGCCCAGTCACAAATAATTTTTAATTTACTTGCTGTAGCAAGTACCAGTGTTCTTCAGAAGTATTTGAAATATTCAGTAATGTAGCAGTACTAAGTAAATACTCTTAAGTATTTTCAGTATTTCTAAATACTTACAGTATTTTTTAAACACTAGCAGTGGCTTAGAGGCTAATAGCAGAAAATAATAAAAAGACTATGTTTTAAGTTTGAAGTTTGAAGATTTAAAGACAAGTTATTTGAAAGCAGAACTAATAATCTTTGATTTTTGCTCTTGGCATTTTTGACGTAAGGACCATAGTCTCTGAGATATTTATTATATATGTTCGTACGCTATTGTTACGTGTTTACACCCTCCAGTAAACACTCTATACGTAGGTTCAATAAATCGCAACAAGAATCTTCACAAACCACTACTTTATTTATCACTTAAATTACAATAATTAATTCTTAAAAATAACTCAACTAATAACAACTTCAACCTAACCTAAATTCACTACTTTCAATCACAACGTATTACTGTTCTTTTTCGTATAATCACTTGTTTGTCTAATAATAATAATCGTTTATTGTCTAACAGACTCACGCCCAATTACAGAACACTTTGAGGTATACAAAATAAAGTACTACTAACTAATCTAAAAGCTAAAAGTAGAAGAAGAAAAAAAGAAACAAATACAATAAGAGAAAATACACCAGAGACGACAAATGTAAAAAAGTATAACTTATATATGACAAATGAGAGTATAAAAACAGTTACATAAAAATTATAATTACCTACATGTAAATATTTGAAGAGCTAAAATATCACAGTTTTAATGAATTGTAAGAATACATACATAATGGCATCTTAGTATCTAGTTAAACCCGATTATAACATATATTTTTTAGTTTGTTTAAATTTCATTGGTTAATGTCGCATAAATGACTAATACTACTGAAATTAATGCACATTGTGTGTATTGGTGAATTAAAAAATGCATTTGTTCTAGTTGTATCGATATGAAATGTGAGATTTTGCCTCGACTGTTGCCTTGGAACTAAAAAAATTAATGCACCCAGAAGATCAGAACAATCGATTTCATTGTGTAACAGTTTGCAAAGGAAAGCTAGGGAGTTGTATTTGCGACGAGTTCTCAAGATTGGAGGTTAAAACATCGGAGTAAATAATTATTATCTATTCCCCGCTCAGGATAATTATTTGTAGTCTTAAAATAGAACAATTTAAAAAATATCCTTTGCACGCTTTCTAAGATATATTTGTGGTAATAATAGTGAGGATTCCAAATTAAAGCGCCGTATTTCAGTTTAGATCTTATGTATCAGGCGTATAGTATAATAAATCCAAGCATTTTAACTGATTGAAACTGATGAAATTCATTTGTGAATCAAATATCACCCCTAAGTCTTTTATTGTGCTTGCTCTGATTAATGTGTCACCATCAATAGTATACTCATAAGTTATATTTAAGTGTTTCCTCGAATAAGTCATTACTTTACATTTCGAAACATTAAATGCAGTTTATTATTACACCAAACCTTAACACTATTCAAGTTATTCTGTAGGCGTATATAGTCCTCGATGGTATGGATATTTGTAAAAAAAAAATTAAGTCGTCGGCAAACCACAATTTATTATAACTAATATTATTAAATAAATCGTTAATAAATAACAGAAAGAACAATGGGCTGATATTGGAGCCTTGGGGGACCCCCCAGAGGTAGCAATAATCATTTGAGAGTTAAAACCATTGTATGTAACAAATTGTTCACGTCTATGGAAGTAGGATTGAAAAAAAACAAAACTAGTTGATTGCTGAAACCAATATTTAAAAGTTTTTCGCACAATAAGTTATGGTCAACCTTATCGAAGGCTTTTGAAAAATTCGTATATATCACATCCACCTAACTTTTATTGTCGAGTTCTTTGCTCACAAAGTGAGAAAATGTGGCGAGATTACTAGCGTATTGTATTGTAAATGTATTTAGTTGAAAGGTAGATACGATTATATAAGACTATATCAAAAACCTTCGCGAAATTAGATAGGATGGATATTCCACGGTAATTATTAAATTTTGCGATATCGCCACTTTTAGATATAGGGCAG
Organism: Leptura quadrifasciata; assembly: GCA_963675555.1. Lineage (NCBI taxonomy): Eukaryota > Metazoa > Arthropoda > Insecta > Coleoptera > Cerambycidae > Leptura > Leptura quadrifasciata. The sequence goes on from OY776682.1 coordinate 38,870,300, forward strand.
AGTTTGCAAGATTCCATTTGGGGAAAGTAGTTAATCGTAAAGACATGTTAAACAAATGACATAACGGTTCGGCTAATATATAACCACAATTTTTGACCACGAACGATGGAATTAATTCGGGATCCGAGATTAATTTGTTTTTGAGTTTTTTGATCGCATGGTATATTTCGTCTACATTTATCTTATCAACGTGTACATTATTATTGTATAAACAAGTTGTTTCATTTCCAAAATTTACACCTATATGGTCATTTGGCACAAATATATTGCTAAAAAATTTAGCGAATACGTTGACAATGTCTTGCTGGTTATCATACGCTTCATTCTCAAACAACATTTTACCAGGAATTCTAGAATTACTTTTTTTACTGTATGTATGACCAAAAGTTTTGCGGATCTACAATTAGAGATGATTGAACGTCAGACAGATAGATATCGTAGGCGGATTTGATTTTAATTACAGATAATTGTTCCAAATAAAAATTATCTTTTGTTTCTTTATATTTTTTGTAATGTTAGTACTTTCTTTTTATATTAGAAACATATACCACTTGGGACATTTTTTGGTTACCTTTTTATAAAGGGAGACATGGGCGTCCAATATTTCATGCAAATTAGTGTACAACGCGTTAAGTGCAATATTTACATCCGAGAAGTTATTTACAAAAGACCAATCGACATTAAAAAACGCATCATATAATGTTGCGAAATTAGCCTTCCTAAAGTTATATGCTTTCTATGTTAGGTTGGGATGAAAGTTATTAGGTTTGACACTTTTTCAATTGAGATAAATAGTGCAGGATAGTTTGAATCTTCTGTTACAAAAGTAGTATTATATAATATATAAAACTCTCCATATATCAGAACTGTACTGTATACTGAACTGAACTGTCCCGGCTTCCCTGCTGTGCCTTTATATACCTAAACACAGGCGTTATAGACCATTCCGCACGCATCTCGTCCATTCCCGTAAGTTTGCGCTCTCTCTGGTAATTTCCATTGCTCGGCTCGGCGGTCGTCAAAGAGATGGCGCCGCCGGCTACTATTACTTGGCTGGAATGTAGAATACAGGGCCGGCTTCAGCACATAACACTGCCCTCTCTGCCACATCCTGCTGTTTCTTTACATCCTCGGCATTCACTTCCTTAAGGTGCCTCTGACGACAATACCTCTTGAAATGCCCCAATTTGTCACAATTATAACAGCGGATTCCTTTCGTAAGCCTTTCACTGGTTCGTTGTTGCTTAGGCTCTTGTTGCGGCGGTTGTGATCCCCGTTTCGGCTCCGGCCGCGAAATAAATTCGTTCTGTACTTGTGCGACCATTTTCTGTATGTCCTTTAGCATAACCATCACTTTCGTCCTTTCGGAGCTGATTTCCTCTTTCCTTGCAGCGTTTACTTCCCCAAAGTTCCATTGTCGACAATCTCGCAACATATACCCTGGTTTTGCTGCAACGGTAACATCAGACACCTCCGCTAGGCTTTACACCTCCTTGTCGATTTTCCTGTTTTCCTCCGAAATTTGTCTTGATCATTAATTGGGTAAACATCTTGTGTATGTCCTTTAATTTGGGGTCCAAACTCATTTTCTCTGATTGGGCTTCTTCCATAGAGACAGCTCGTACTCTGTGCCATGAGGGATCCATATAGGCAGCCTCTACCTCAAGTGCACGGATCAATGCTTCGCTACTAGTTTTATACTGAGATAGTCTAAGGACCCTCCTGATCTCTTCGTCTTTTACGTCATCAATAAACAATTCAACTGCCAATTGCTCCTGAAACTGCCTTGGTTTATTCGGATAAGCCAAGTGTACCAATCTCTCTACTGCAGCCTCAAATTCTTGTAAACTCTCTCCAGCTTTCTGTATACGTGACTTCAGCTGAGTCCGATATAGCTGGACAAAATGTTGGTCTCCATATCTTAAGTCGAATGCAGCTTGTAAAACTTTAAAATCCTTTTGACGCGCCACTGGGATCACCCGCAACAATTCTAAAGTTTGCCCTCTAAATGCTAGAACTAATACCATAGCTTTGTCTTCATCACTCCAGATGGTCGCACATGCAGCAGCCTCAAACTGTCTTTTATATGTCGTCTATGAACTTTGACCATCAAAAGAGGGCAGTTGTAATCGAGCACCTGACGTTGATAATACTAGCTGGCATACTTGTTTTCTTAACTGTTCCTTAAGTCGTTCTACTTCTCCCTCAACTACCCGAAATTTTCCTTCTACATCGGTAACTTTCCCTTCGAAGTCAGTAACTTTTTCTTTGACGTCAGTTACTTCTTCTTCAACCTTATTTACTTTTCCTTTGACTTCACTTACGTCAGTCTTTATGTTGCCCATATCCTTTTTAATTTCATTTTTGATTTCATCAGTGGCTGACAGGAGAGCGTCATGTTGCACTTGTTTAACTTTTCTCAATTCTTCCTGGTGCGTCATTTCTTCCTTTCTTAATTCGAGCATCATTTTACTCAACTCTTCCTGTCATCGTTGCTCTTGCTCTTTTTCTTCTTGACGTCTCTTTTCCTGATCTAACATCATTTCCCTTAGATCATCTTTTTCTTCCTGACGTTTTATTTCCTGTTCTGCCTTTTCTTCTTAAACTATCTTTTCTTGATCTAACATAATTTTTCTCAGTTCATCTTTTTCTTCTTGACGTTTTTTTATTGTTCTTGTATTTCATTTTGGTGTTTCTTTTCCTGGTCTAACATCGTTTTTATTAGTTCTGCAAGTAAGTCCTGTGTTTGTTTTCAGGCAGTCATGCGTCTTGTTTCCATTCAAAAACTAACAAACAGCACTAACAAGTCTTCCAAATAGAACAATAGAACTCTCTGGAACCTCGTCGAAATCCTGTTGCAATTTCGCTTCTGACCCCAATTTTTACGTGTTCACACCCTCCAGTAAACACTCTAAGTAAATTCAATAAATCGCAACAAGAATCTTCACAAACCACTACTTCATTTACCACATAAATTATAATAATTAATCCTTGAAAATAACAAAACTATTAGCAACATTAACTTAATATAATCACTACTTTCAATCACAACTTATTACTATTCTTTTTCATCTGATCACTTGTTTGTCTAATATAAAACTCTCCGTATATCAGAACTGTATTGTATACTGAACTGAACTGTCCTGGTTTCCCTGCTGTGCCTTTATATGTTTTATTAAAATGTTTTGTTTTCTTAACCGTCTCTCAAGTTACCGAAGTAACCCCCTGGATTGTGCTAGATAAAGAGAGACGAACCACTCTTGGGGCAATTTTTTTAATGAAAAATTGTTTCGTCTTGCGGGAATTGAACCCACTTCGCTAGGCAAATCAGTTTGCTAGCCAGACGCTTTAACACACTGAGCTACCGTCCCCCTTTAATATACTTAAATACAGACGTTCTAGAGCATTCTACATACATCTCGTTGATTCTCCTAAGTTCGCGCTTTTCTGGTAATTTCCATGGCTCGGATCGGCGATCGCCACAGAGATGGCGCCGCCGACTACTATTACTTGGCTGGGATGTAGAACACAGAGCACATAACACTATATTTAAACATTTATATCTCCGAAGCTATTGATTCTATAGACACTTTAATAAAGCAAATTACAGGCTGTGATATTTTTTTCTTGGACACCCTGTATACGGGAATGGAGGGTGTACGGGAGTCAACATATTCAGTGCCTATTCCTACAGTGCACCAACAGAAGGAAAATAAATTATTATTATTACATTTGCAAACTGATTTTCATAATTCTAGCTAACGAGAATATCTGTGATTCTGATGTTTGTGCACAACTGTGCGATCCGGTGGGGGATTCGTACAAATGCGACTGTATCAAAGGATTTGTGTTGATGGAGGATGGAATTTCGTGTAAACCACAAAAAAGATCTTTAAAGAAAGGTGGCAGGTAAAGTATTTAGAACCAGTTAACTACTGAATACATATTGGTGACATAAGTGGTAACGTTTTTATAGGTGTGAAACCCATAATCCTTGTGACCATGACTGTATGGACACCGGAACAGCCATAAAATGCTCTTGTCGAGAAGGATACGAATTGGCAGAGGATAATAGGACTTGCAAAGGTATAAGCATAACTTTTACTGATAACTTGATGTCAAAATATTTTGATTTTCCTTAAAACCAAACAAGCTGAAATTTTATGAATATGTACTTTTGGTTTACCTAAATAAAATACAAAAAAGTTTGCATAGGTGAGACCGCTATTTCATCTCCAAAAGAAAGTTTAAATACAGTTGGAAAGTTGGACAAGATAACAAAGAGTTTACTTTTTTCTGTGTTTGACCAAAAACACTCTTCCTCACTTCTGACACAATTTTCAATTTGATTTTCGCGCCAAAATTGCCAAAAAATATGTCTTCTTATAAATTCCAGTGTTGCATTTGAAACAAACTTTGATTTTTGTAAATCGGTTAAAAAATATCTGAGAAAATCGGAAAATTCAAAAAACAGCATTTTTGAGACGAAAAAAGTTGTTCATTAAAAATTAATTCAGAAATAAGAAATACCCGAAGGACTCATTATGGGTCTGTAGAGTTAACTGCCCCCCGTAGAAGACAGAATGGACCTCTGGCCTACTTTACTAGATAATTAAAATGAAGGGCTTGATGTCGAAAGTTGAATCACGGCTTTTTGTAATACATCTGTGTGTGTATTAACATAATACGTACATATTTGATGATGAAAAACCTATGACAAGGAAAATTGAGGAAGAATGTTGATATATAAATGTTAAAATGTCTATAAGATGTTTTCTGTTGACAGTAATTCGTGACTGATTGATATTTTTCATATAAATAATGTATTGTTATCGAAAAATATTATTTCTCTAGAACTGACGAGGTGAATAAAGCGTTTCAAATTAACCTTGACTGTGAACTTCCTAAGTTTAATATATTGTTTTATTGGAATGTCTTTGTAGTAAAATTCCTCAGAGTCGGACAAAATATTCCTTTGTGAAATAATATACATATACTTCCTTTTAGATATCGATGAATGCTTGTTAAATTTACACGACTGTACATCTAGTGAGGTATGCCTCAATGAAGTTGGGACTTTTGCGTGTTATGAATCCAGTTTCCCGGAGGATGACACAGATATTGATTTTGATAAGAAATGCCCTCCCGGATATAAATTTAATTTTGAAAAATTAGTGTGCGACGGTAAGGATAAATACTTTATTTACAGGCATTGTGACATTTAAATTTTTTTTAAAGATATTGACGAGTGCCAGTTTGACTTAATGTGTATCCCACCAAAGACATGTAAAAATACAATTGGGTCTTTTACATGTGAAGGAGAAGACGCACCTCAATGTCCACCAGGGTTCCATTTTAAAGCGGCTACTGAAACTTGTACGGGTAAGTAAACAAGCTCGCAATCTAAACTTGATATTCTAATACAAATGGTGAACGACTTGGAGATTATAATTATTTGTTATTTAACGTTTGAAATTTGAATTTTTTCACAGTGACAATTTAAATTCCAATAACAACAAATGGGAATGAAATTTCATAATTTAATGATCCTATTATAATCAGATCCAAAATTTATGTGTCTAATTGAAGGCCATAGAAGCCAAAATTTACAAATTACATTATCGGTGAAGTGTCCTATGCAGTTATGCAGTTATTCTATTTCAGTATTACCATGATTTATTTGACCTATCTTTATGTAGATCTCTACTGTCCCCATGAGATAACGAATAAATTGCACCTACTGTGAATTTAATCGTAATCTTTCAAAAACACTAAAAGTGCTTACAGAATTGTTTTCACATATCGAAAATCAATAGAGTATTAAACTGTCTGATGGAACTCAAAGTATTTGGCAGCTTAACTGAGCTGAAAAAATGCGGGTAAGAGGAAATCAAAATAACATTGATTTGAACATTTATTGTTATCTTTCACTGGTGCTTTTAAGGCTGTGAAGTCAATGTCAGTTATTTAACGAAAAGCACGTTTTAACATTATACCGATTAATTTCGTGGGAATTTTGTACAGATTCATACAGACTTTCAATTTAAGTAGGATTATACTTTCTTCGAATAAGAAAAATTGTTGACTTCAATCTGAACAATAAAGGGAATGTTACTTAGACAAATATATAAATGAAAAGACTGAGAAAAATAACAGGACTAGTATTTTTAATGCTCCATCTAAAACAATTTGCCCATAATTCATATTAATTATAAAAGTGGTAGATTTTTAGTAAGATAATTATGGTGAAGAGTTCACGAATTATCACCTTACAATATCAATTATAATTGGGAATTTAAAATTAGTGAATTCTGTATTTTAAATATATAAGTGAAAAACAGAACATGTCAAGTAAGACATGTTCTGTTTTTCACTTATATAATTCATTTCTACGATTCTAGATATAGATGAGTGCATTACTGGAGATAATGATTGCAATAAAGAATCACAGCTTTGTCTGAATACAAAAGGAAATTACACATGCATAGACAAGGCATCCAAAAATACTTGTCCGCCTGGCTTCAAAAAAAATACGTTCACTCAGCTTTGTGAAGGTAGGTAAAAAAAATATTTATAACACACTCACTTGAAGGAAATATAAAATATCTATCAGGCTATTCAAAAGCATTTTTTAATAACAGCATAAAATTCACTTTCTATTTGGCAGCACATAGAAACTTTTCGGGTACTTGCTAGAGTTGTTTAAAACAGCTCTAGCATTTTAACAAACTGATACTCTTTTAGTACTAGTATGAGATGATATGATTGATCAGTTACCCCTAAAAACACTGGATCGGAGGCTGCGGGAGGTAGGGCTAGAATTATTATTTTTTTTTTAAACAGTTCTACATGCCTTTTCAATATAAATAATAATAATCCTTTATTAGTCTAAGAGATCATACAAAATGATATGGGACAAGTCAAAAAAGAAAAGAGAGAAAAAAGAAACAAATGAAAAGAAGAGGAGAATTTATGACAATAAAAATTCCCTCACAAAATAGTAAGCTTCCTTAAGTAGCATATTTTTAATAGTAGATATAAATTTCTTCACACTAAGTATATTTTTAGTAATGCTATCTAATTTAATGTACAGTATGGCACCAATATAGTAGGGATTGGTTGTGTACACTGTACAGTTCCAGCCGATGTATATTATACTGCAAATTAAAACCATAACGTGTAGAATATTCATGAGAAACGTTCTGAAAGCTGAAATCGAAAAGATTTTTTTTGACAAATGTTAGTATTTCTAAAATGTACAAGAAAGTTTGCGCGATTACTAGTTACTAGCACATTTACTACTAAGTGAATTGACGCGGAATTTTCAATCAAGGGAAAGATCAATATATATTCCTGATAACTTAAATTGCTGTACTTGATGTATATTTTTACCATTTAGTTTTAATAAAACACTAGACAAGTAATTCGATGCGATGGGGTGAAATTGCAATGATAACGTTTTATCTTGATTAAGAACCAGTTTATTGTTATTAGAAAATAATTTGCAGCAGCGGATAGATTTTCATTCAGTTTATTAATGGCTTCGTGCTCATTTCTGGCACTAACAATAATAGAAATGTCATCATCTGCAAATACTATAAATACTATAAAATGTGGAGAATATACTTCTTATATCATTTATGTACAGCAAAAATAATAAAGGCCCTAATACACTCCCCTGAGGGACTCCTATATCAACCGATAGCTCCTTTGATTGCAGAAATCAACAAATTGCTTTCTATTATTTAGATACGATTTAAGAATTTTTTGGCATTGACCATGTAGACCATAACACTGTAGTTTTTTTTTAATAAAATGTCATGGTCCACACAGTCAAAGGCCTTTTAAAATCGAACGATTTCTATGAAAGCCATGTTAATTTTTACATAGGATATTATAACTTTCAAGAAAATGAACTATTTGCTAAAAGTTTTTCAAAAATTTTTGAAAAAATAGACAACTATGAAATTGGTCTATAGTTACAAAGCTGCATAACGTCACCTTTATTAAAAAGTGGAATAACCTTAGAAAGTTTACGTATATTAGGAAAATATTCTTGTAAAAAACATTCATTTATTAAATGGCATAACGGTACAGCTAATAGGCGCGCAAATTCTTTTATAATTTTTGTTGAAAATAAATCAGGACCAACCGAGTTTGAGTTTTTTAGACTATTTATGACATCAACGATTTCAGGTTCTGTCACAGGATTAAAAATAAATTTAAAATTTGGGTCTTCTGTAGGGTTCAAGTATGGCAGATCTAGAGGGTAAATATTTGTACGACTGTCACTGGTAATGTTATGATTCTGTGGTAATGATATAGGAAGGTTAACGAAATATGAGTTGAATGCATTTGCAATTTCTATTTTGTCTGATGAAATTTTATCATTAATTAACATACTATCTTGATTGAAATGACCTGTTTTTGTTGCTACTGTATTATTTATAATTTTCCAAACAGTACTGGATTTATTTGCAGAGTTTAAAATGATATTGTCGAAATACATTTGCTTGGCATGTTTCAATACTTTATTATAAATAGATTTATATTTTTTTAAATATTTTTTAGAGATTATCCGACTTGCTGTAAGTTGTATAGTTCTTTTAAACGTATACTAGATTTTTTTATACCCAACGTTATCCATCCCTTGTTGGAAATTGAATTCGGTATATCTTTAGTCACTATTTTGAAGCTTATTTCATAGTAATATTGCAAAATGTTTGTAAACATCTGAATTTTTTCATCAACTGAATTGGCATTGAAAACACCTTGCCAATTTTCAGCCCTCAAAAAATGTTCGCAACACACTAGTATTTTTCTTAGAAAAAGATCTAAAAGTATACATATTATTTTCTATAATAGTTCCGGAAAAGCTATTTGTTAGCCAAAGTGGTTAAATAATTCATTCCTAAGCATTGTTTTAACTTTTATGTGGCTATCAAAATTTGTAAGAATATAATCAATGGTTTCAGTTTTATTATAGTGAATTCTTGTCGTTTCCTCAAATACAGGAGTTAAAAATAATATGACTTTACAAGATCTAGTAATTCTGTGCTGTCTTTGGATTTATCAAATAAATCTATATATATATATATATATATATATATATATATATATATATATATATATATATATTAAAGTCGCCGCATATAATTACATTGCAACACTTGTTCTTATTAAAAATTAAATGAAGATCGATCAATTTAATGGTCACTCGGGCCGGGATATTTGTTATTAAACAAAGGCCACTTTATTCACCAAATATGCTTTAATTTTACTAATTCACATTGACATAAACTAACTGATTTTATTCTACACGTCAACTAGTCGCGTGACATCTCGCGTTACACCTCTCTCCCTCTGGTTTTGCCACCGTCCTCGGACACGAGCCAGTCTTATGTGGTCGTCCTCGTCTTCTCTTCGGAGCAATTGGTTGGGTCTTATCTCCACCGACAAAAGGAGTTATCTCTGACTCATGGAATTTTCCAATAGATTCTTAAGAATTATCTAGATCAGCAATTTCATAAATACAGGGCGTTACTTCTTTAAGAATCTTGTAAGGGTCATCTCTCTTTGGTGCAAATTTCTTAGTGTATCCCTTGGCAGAATTACTGAAACTATGAGTTTTCGGCAGAACCAGTGATCCAATTTCATAATCTGCAGCAGGGCGTCGATGTTGATCAGCATAATATTTGCATCTGTCTTGTTCGCTAAAATCCGAAGTTCGGGCAGATTTATCTTTTCTAACAGAAATACTAGCGCTAAGTGTCAACACATGGATACATTTTGTAGACCGTGATCGTATTACGCCGGCAGCGCCACAACCATAACACGAAATTGTTTAACGGATGATATATAAATCTCTTATCTATAATTATCATAGTTAATGTTAGTGTCTTTCTTTTCAGTCACATTGCTTGGTCCTGTCGGGTTCTTCTCGTTTTTACGGAAAGTAGATTTACGCAAGCCATCGCATTTAATATATTTGTCATCGGTACACACCTCGTTACACTTTTTGCAGCGGAGCTCAGTTTCTTCGTCTTCACTCTTCGACATATTCACATCTATCTTTGATGGTTTCCTTGTTTGCTCACTAAGTTGGCTTATTCACTGAAAACACTGATTTTTTGCTCATACACAAAACTGACCACTAATTTGTAAATATTTCCCTATTAGATCACTAGAGGGCGTGCGAACCCTATCGAGGGTGACGAGATACGCGTCTGAAATGGCGTAACTAGTTGTATTAAAAAATGTAGAGGGGAACTAAGGCAACCATATTATTATATTTAATTTACTAATTAAAAGAAAAATTTCAAAATGTCTCTGTTTCCATATTCCCGTTGAGATTCTGTGGAGATCCCGTTTCAACCGAGTTTCCCTTTGTGACATGAGAAAGCGATTTTAATATTTATTTTCATTTTACGCATTGATTCTATCCTTATGAAACTAAGATATTTTTTATGAGTTGAAATTCATCTAACACAACCAAGAGTGTGGACTTTGGTTTCAAAAAGTACCCACGTTTAAAAAATGAAGCAAAATTTATCAATGCATTTTTATCACAACTCAAAACCCCTTTAATGAGGAACGTAAGACTAATCATTTAGTTTAGCAAGCATTTAGTGTGACAACTAGTTTATAAGAAAAACTGTTCGAAATGATATTGCAGATATAAATGAATGCCTAGAAGATCCTGAATTATGTAGAGAAAACGAACAATGTGTGAATGAACCAGGCGGACATACATGTGTTCCATTAAAGAACGGACAATTGGCAAGGACTACAACCACAACAACTATTCCAACAACAACAACAACTACCACTACAACTACCACTACTCCGCGGCCAGTAGTTTGCCCAAAGGGTTATAAATATTCTAGAGATAATAACGCATGTATTGGTACGTGAAGATTATGAAAGGTATATAGAATTTTTATTATATATTTATTATATTTCAGATGTTAACGAATGCGTAGAAGATCCAGAGGCGTGTGATAGCGGTGAAAACTGTGTTAATACTATAGGAAGTTTTCAGTGTAGCTGTAAATACGGGTTTACAAAAGATCCTTTAACAGGGGCATGCGTAGGTGGGTTTTGAAAGGAAAAATTATGCATTATCTACTAAAAAAATGTTTCAGATATTAATGAATGTCAAGTAGGAACACACGACTGCAAAGCTGCGGAAAGGTGTGACAATACGATAGGCTCATATCATTGTGCCAGAATTTACGGTTGTGGTACCGGCTACACGTTAAATTATGCAAATGGTTTATGCGAAGACGACGATGAATGCGTCCTAGGCACTCATAACTGCAACGAATTAGGGCCTAATTTTGTATGTAAGAACATAGTTGGTTCCTACCGCTGCCAACCGGTTAGACCTAAAAGTAGGCCGGCTCTTCCGCCACCGAGAACGGCACCCCCGACAATTCCAACCACCAGTAGTACTCAAACAACCACAACAACTACACCTGCAACCATTCATACGACCACAAGTACATTCATCACTTATCCAACGTCTTTAAACGTATCCAAAGCTTATACAGAAACATATCTTATCCCCTCTAGGATATATCCAACACCATCTAGAATTTATCCAATTCAACCCGGAGCATATCCAGCGCAAGTCTACAGGCCCTACCCTACGACACTTTCTCTTCCACCTGTACGGTATCCTACACCCACCCAGAGTTATATAGTTCGACCTCCAGCTCCTGTATTTGTTCCTACACAAAAATATCCTGTAATTAGTGGTCAACTCAAAAAATGCTTGCCAGGATATATCATGAACCAAAGAGGAGAGTGCGAAGGTAAGAATATATATTACTTTTCATAGAAAATAGTAATTATTTTTTTTTTTAAGTGTTTCAAGCTTGGATAAGTATTGTTTTGACAGATTTGCTTTATACGCGATATGTAATATTTGGTTAGAAACACCAATATTTTTCAGTACCATTGTCAAAACAATTAAAACATTTAATTCAACAATTCAATTCAAGAGATTGCCAAGAAAATTTATTATTATCTATCTTCTTTCTTATATCTTGACAGGTGTTCAATCCATGCGTTATTCTCGGATTCTCTTTGTTGTATGGCAACTCTAGTTGCGGTTGCCTGTTAAGCCTTGTACAGACTACAGCTGCAACGTGCAATGCAACGTGTAATGCAACATACAATGCAACGTGGACGGTGTTTAAAAACACCATGCAACAAATCGATGCGTATTTCTATTCAAGTTGTTTCCGTAGTTGTTTTAAACCTTTGTCGAACATGGATACGCGAGTGCAGTCATCATATAATCTGGCCGTAGCATGTGGAGCTTTCATGGTAATAGAAGAATTAGCAATGGGCAAAAAGTCATGAATATGGTGGAGAACTGATCTGCATAAAGAAAGAACTGGAATTAATGGAGTTAAGTGGCCAATATAAAAGTTTCGTCCAGATGTTTAGTATAGACTTTGAAAATTTAATACAATATTTCTCCTGTTGTACCCGTAACTTCGCCAATTTTATTCCAGCTGTCTAATTTTAAGTTAGTTTTTTCGTAATTTATATTTTTTGGATTCCATATATTTTCTTTTTCCCGGTACATTTGTATCAATAAGAGTGTTCTTTCTTCGTCCCACTCTTCCATTTCTATTGAATATTTTTTCCACAAATGCGCTTCTTCTGGTACACACTGGACACTTCATTATCCGTCCACACTGCAACCGAACATCTCTTTGATTGCTCGCTAAAAACCGACAAGGTATGGATCACCAGCGCGCCCTCAATACAACATTAACTGTAACGTGCAACGCCCGGTACACATTTGTTGCATTGCATGTTGCATTACACGTTGCATTACACGTTGCAGCTGTAGTCTGTACCCGGCTTTAAACTATTTGAATCGTTTAGGATTTTTTTGCTGCAAACAACTGTAATTACTAATAATTACTGTTGACTTAATGTTTCATTCAATTTGCATTATATTTCATTGTTTATCAAAATATTTATCTTTAGAGGGACGTTAATTAACCTGCATATCATATTATTATAATTAACTTGTTTGCGTTTTAAACCCAATTAGCTAATTGAAATGTAAACAATCCTTGTACTGTCTATCGCCACACTGAAACTTTTTGATGTATTAAAAAATGATATAGAACTAATAGTCGATCGATGACATACAGTGGGATTTTGATGATTTCAGACGTAAATGAGTGTGAAAATAACCCATGCGGTAGGCAAGAGAAGTGTCTTAATTTCAATGGCAGGTACGAATGCGCTTCTCCAATGCAGTGCAAAATTGGATTCGAACTAAATGAGGCTGGAGATCAATGCATTGGTAAGTTAAGAAATAGGCTTTATGCTATACAATACATTCTTAAAATCAGTTTTATGTAAGAAAGTGTATACACATTACTTTACTTTCAAATTATAAATAATTTGTCACTGAATATCGTTAAAACAAACTTAAATATATATACAGGGTGTACTAATAAAAATTCCCAGATGAAATATTTCGGAAACTATTTGAGTTCTGTAAAAACCCATTGTTAGAACATATAAATGGATTTAGTTTTGAATACAAATAGTTTTTTAATATGTTAAGGGGTAAATGGCGCTGCGATACAAAAACTTTTTTGGACGACAGGAATTTAGAAATGTTATCTATGTTAAAGAGAATATTCAATTAGATTTCGTCATATGGAAAACAATTGAAAATCCAACCGTTTTCGGTAAATTTGAGTTTAAAATATTTCATTTTTGAAAACTAAAATCGCACTTAATTACATTAAATCTATAGTTCGTTTGGAACTTTTTTCATAGAAAGGTAATGTGAATAATGTGGAAATAAATCCTTTTTTACAACCTACGGTTAAACCGGAAATTACATTTATTACAATTTTAAAGCGCCCACCCCTGTATTTTATTAAACAATATTGAATAAAAATATGTTCCATGCATTTTTTCCAGTACAACCATAGTAGCAATAAAGGAAATATTAAGTTCATCCTAATGAAATAAAACGACATTATATGTAAAATGCATAGGTGCCTTTGGAATTCTTTATAAACAATACTGATAATATTGGCATGGTTTTAGACATTGTTTTAGTTTTTGATTGTCAAATGATGTATATTTTTTTCTTGTATTTTGTTAAATTGTTATAAAACACGGTACTCCATACAAACCGGGAAAAATGGATTAAATTTATGGAGAATACCATAAAATTCTTTTGCAGCTGTGGTTTTATATGGAAGGTTTTTCCTGAGAGAAAAAGGCCAGGTTGAAAAACTTTTGGAAGTTTATGTGCTAATTTAGATAATTATAGAAGTTTTACAAAAAACACTGCAGAGCTACAACAGATGAAAATACAGCGTTAGTGTTAGAAACAATACAAAAAAGATCCCCACACGTCATTACGTAAGTTAAATGACCAAACTAATATTTCTGTAACTTCGTCTAGAAGAATTCTAAAAAATAATAAACTTTATCCATATAAAACTCATTTGGTGCACCACTTAAGACTGGGAGACAGCGCAGACTAAATTTTTTGGCATACTTTTCCATTAACTAAAATCCTAATTTGCTAAATAAAATTATGTGGAGTGACGAATTTAGATTCCACAACTACGGAGTAATAACCAGACATAATTCTAGTTTAATTAGATACTATGTAGTTTCACCAAGATGGCGCTGGCCCACATAATATCAATATTGTGGTAAATTATGTAAACCAAACATATCCAGGAACATCATTTGGTACAAATGGGGCACTCAGGCAGCCAGCTAGATCTCCTGATATTACCCCATTAGATTTCTATTTGTGTTATCCGAAAAGTGACGTTATAAAATTTATGCATGTGTTGGTGCCATCAACAGGAATACACTATTTGTGTGAAGTTGAGCTATTGATTAGATTCTCCATATAGCTATAGATATTTTCCGCTGTTTTACATATAATGATTTTAACCATTCTTCTCGTAATTGCGATAAACCAGTATCATGCCCACGGTGTGCTCAAAATTATGCTGTTCACTTACGTAAATCGGAAACTTTAAAATGCTCTAATTGCTCGCAACTAAAAGATGTACCTGCTGATTATGCAGCTTGGGACACCAATAAGTGTAGCACATATATTCGAGCACGTGACAAGTTTCGTTCTGATATATTAGCGTTGGCTGTTCAATAGCAATCAACGGTTATCCCCTCCACAGGGGCTCGCTTTACAATTTTTAATGACATCGTTGGCATTAATTTTTTTTTATCTATTATCAAAATACGCGAGGTGTCGGAACCGAGACTGTTGGAACTTTTTAAACCATCAGTGCACTCCAAATACTCCGCAATAGTGTTAACAGAAACATGGTTAGATTCCTCCATATTTGACAGAGAACTTTTTTGCAACGAGTTCAAAGTTTTTCGTTCTGATAGGGATTTTGCTTGTATTAATCGTTCTAGGGGTGAAGATGTACTATTAGCTGTAAACTCGAAACATGTTTCGTCTACACTAAACTTGGATTCTGCAGGCTTTGACATCATACCTGCCATTGAAATTCTGGGAGTAAAAATCTTGGTCGATTATCAGTCCTTCTATACATTCGTCATTGACACACCACCTGGTGTATCTGTCCTGACTATGAATATTTATTTGAGACGCTAAGTTCTTTAGATTATTTACAAAATATTGATGGTGGCAATGTTTGTACTCATCATAGGTGACTTTAATATTGCCAAATATGTATCTTATTTAGAAGATTTAAAACCTAATGGTCAAATTAGAGCTACGAATAATTTTCTTGTGGCTAATAACTTATCCCAGCATAATTTAGTTCGCTATTCCCATGAAAATATTATTGACCTAGTGTTGCACAACAGAAATTGTTGTGTTACCTGATCTATTGATTCTTTAACGATAGAAGATATGCACCACCCTACTCTGGACATATCAATCGATTTGAACGCCTCCAAAAATCTCAATCATTTTCCAACTTGCCATGATAACAATTATTATTTTCGTAAATGCGATCTGTCTAAATTGTATGATAATCTTCTTGGCATCGACTGGTCATTTCTTTCATCTTCTAACGACGTCAATTGCATATGTACTCAATTTTATGATAAACTTGACTTTGTGTTTGCATCTTGTGTACCTAAGAAAGCAATATGCAAGAACTGATAATCTCCTTATTTATAACGAGTTTAAAAATGCCAGGCATGAAATAAAGTGCAATATTAATATAGTGTACAGTAACTTCGCGAAAGATTCCGAAAGAACAATAAAAAGTGATTCCAACAAATTTTGGGCCTTCATCAATAGTAAAAAAGGGTCTACAAATGTCTCGGAAGAAACGTATTTGGATGGAGTTTCATTAAAAGATCCTAATGACATATTAAATGTTTTTGCGAAATTTTTTAGTCAATCCTGTACGGACTCCTCATTGTACACATGGAATATTTTCACTGAAAGTAACTGCCCGAACAATTACCCTGTTGTAAATATAAATTCATTCTAAGAAGTCGAAATTATTCAGGCTTTAAAACGAATTAAGCCTAAAATGACAACAGACCCTGATTCCATACCGGCAATCTTATTGAAGGATTGCGCAATTATATTTGGATATTCCTTAACCTTAATTTTCAACTTAATACTAATCCGACAACACTGTCCGGTATGAATTATTACAGAATTTATTTTGTTATTTTAGTTCATTTCAAACATATATTTTAAAAACAAAGTACTTGCCTTGTTTTGCTTTAAGTTTTACTCTAATTCCTGTTGAATTAATATGAACGATAACTTAATATTATAACATTGATAGGTAACTATTGTTTATTGTCTTGCTCTTTGATCTTTTTTACAAAACGATTTGAAAAGAGGGGGGCGCCAGAATGAACTTTGCCTAGGCTGAAAATAGTAATTGGACCAGCCCTGTATTTACACTTGAAGACAAGCGATTATACCTGTCCCAAGTTTTCTTATTTAAAGTGTTACTCAATGATTTTGACGCACTTTAATTAATCAGCAAATTAAATTTTCAAGTCCCTAGATTGGCTTCTCGCAATGCCCAAGCTTTCTATATGCCCACCCCACATACCAACATTTTAAAAACTCACCTTTGTTTACCATGTGCAATAATACAGATAAATTATCCAGTGCTCTTGATATTTTTAACTGCCGTCTAAAGGATATAAAATCTCAAATTTTAAATTAAATATGTAGTTGTTTGGTTGCCTACATTTTTGTTTTCTTAACAGTTGTTTTTGTTTAATTTTATTACTTTACACTTGTCACTTATGTATTTTATTGTTACCTTTCTGATTTTTTTGTGATATATTTATGTCGTACTATGTATTATACCTATATTATGTTTTTACTCTGTTATCCCTGTTCTGTAATTGGGTATACTTTATACGAGCACAATTGAAACTGGTCAGTGTTAAAGCACAGGACCGTGCGCACTGAACTTGATATTTTATATTATATATTTAGCAATGGTATCGAGATTTGAATGGTAGTTGAAACTGTGCAGGCGAGTCCGAGACTGGCAATGTAATCACCCTGAATGAACCATCTACGACTGCACTGGTTTAAAGATAATAAAACGGACAGGCCTACTAGCATAAAGAAAATTCGTAAATCGTTTCTCAGAAGTAACGTGGACTTGTGAAATGTGTTGTCAATGTGCAAGTGCAGTGCATAAATACCTATTATAATATCAAGCGTAGGAGTTTAGTTAGTTATTGTTCATATTTATAAATATTTACTACTATATAAAAGGTAAAATATTTTAATTATTCACTAATTTACCATGGCTTTCTGGAGACCATTTGAAACAGAGGATAATATAATAACGTCCGAAAATCTTATCATTTTCTTATAACAAGCATTTCTATTTACCTCCGCTCATGTACAATAAAGAAATGCCGACTGTTTTTGCCGGTTTTTAGTTTTTATACGGTTTCAATTAAGTTCGTATACACTTTACCTTACCTGTTGAACAGTGTATGCAATAAATAAATAAATAAAATAAATAAATATGTACAAATAAAAATGGCAATAATTTCGAACACCTTCTTCCATAAGTCATTACTTGTTACTTCATTTTTTGTTTTTATTAAATAAAATAAAAGTAAGTTTTTTTATTCCATTGTTATTGCTAAGTTACTAGTATGATTGTACTGGAAAAAATCGGTCAAACAAAACTCAGACAAACTTTCCCATAAGTATTTTTCTAACTAGTGACCAGATTGAGATACCAATATATAGAAAGTAAGTAATTCCTTATTAAATAAGAGTTGTAATTTACTCAACGCATAAATAATGTTTTCTAATCACTATACTGCTCGAGGCTTTAAAGCACAATGGCGCAGTGTTAAAAGTTTTGCCTTGTAATACTGAGATCGGGTCCAATTTTTTTTACTTTCTTTTTACATTATGAAATCGAAAAAAATATTAAATAAGTAAGGAAGTAACCATATGTTAAATTTGATCAAAATCGTTCCAGCCGTTTTAGATCGTTTAAGAGAAAAAAACTTATTTTCTATTTTTTTTTCCTGTAACACATGTAAAACTTTAACAAAACCGATCTAGTAGTTTGGGCTCTAGGTGCGATCACAGACTGCAGACGACAGAGAGACATTTTTTAAAAACCACTTTATTGCGTTCAGGAGACTTGAAAATGTGTAAAACTCAAAATCGAATTTTTGCACGATCGCCATACTTGTAAAAATGCATGGAACAAATTTTTATTCAATATTGTTCAATAAAAAAAATACAGGGGCGGGTGCTTTAACATTGTAATAAATATAATTGCCGATTTAACCAGTTTTATGGCCACATTATTTGCATTACCTAGAAACTTTACGAACTATCGTTAGATAGTTAGCGAGATTTCAGTTTTTAAAAATTTAATATTTTAAACTCAAATTTCTCGAAAACCACTTTCGAATTTTTCCATATAACGAAATCTAATTGAAATTAAATTCTCTTCAACACAGATAACATTTATTTGTAAGTGACTGTCAGTTAAAGAATTCGTTGTAGCTCAGCGCCATCTTTAAAAGCTATTTGTTTTCAAAACTAAAGCTATTTATTATATATTCTAGCAATGAGGTTTTACAAAACTCAAATATCTCTAGTAGTTACCGAAATATTTCACCTGGGAGTTTTTATTGGCACACCCTGTATAACCGGAAGAAACACAAAAACAAATTTAGAATTATTTTAGGGTAAGCAATTTATATTATTCTTCAAAACTTCGCTGATAAGAAAGTATTATTTATATCGATGTTCTACCATTTGAACATGCCATATAAAAGTATTAAGTTTAAATAATAATATTTCTTATCAGTGTAGACTTCTTTGTCAGAGTACATTTTTTTGTAGATATTAATTTTGTTACAATATACTATTCAATGAATTGTAACAAAATTAACGTCTACAATAAAGTATAGTCAAACTGTTTGTAAATATGATAGGGGTGGCTAGTACAGTAGTCTAAAATTTTAATATTGTTATGTAATTGGGATGAATTACAGCAAAAAACATCGGAATCGGGAAGTGTCAGACGGTAGCAATTTTGTTTCTTCATTAGATTCGATATCAAAATCAATGTAAATATAAATTTTAATCTGTTAACTTTTTAACGGCGTTAACTGGAATAAACATTTAGTTAATAGAGGCAATCTATCCAACTTTTTGTAATACATCAAATTGATTGGACTTCAAACACCTCCTTGGTTTTTGTTTTAAAATGAAGTTGGAGATCTCCCCTATCTATTCAAACTTATCTGGCTGAAAATGCTTGTTAATTACCTTGTCAGATTTAATTTTGAATGCGCAAGCAGCATCCATGCATGAGATAGATGTCAGGTTCAACCGTTGGCACCCCCGAACACCTTCTTTTCTCTTAATGAAGTTTAAGATCTCTATGCATACAAATTGGTATGTCAGCGAAAAACTGTTTTTACTATATCAGACTTAATTTGTAAGCGCCGTGCCAACGTTCCGTTTTATAAATAGCGTTTACGGCGATCACGTCAAAACACCATCTTAGGTTTTCTGAAATTAAGTTTGAGATCTCTTTTATGTATAAAAATTGGTCCGTCGGCGAAAAAAATGTTTTTTACTATGACAGACCATGTTTTTAATTAATCAATTTGTATTAAAAATATCAGGAAATAAGAACAAAAATATTGAACTCGATTAATAAAATTTGTAGTTTCATATAACGTTTTACAAACTTGTTCAGTATTTTTTTTAATTTACCCTCGTCAGAAAAATACTTTAGTAGCAGGACAATTGAAATTTTTATGCATAAAAGATCTCAAACTGCATTTTTTAAAAAACAAAAAATGTGCTTTGAAATGTAGTTTTATTAAAAATAATAATTTATAAAATAAAATCTGTTAGATGTTAATTTTAACAAAAATTGTCACCCAGACAAATTTTTAAAAAATGATAAATTATTTATCATAAATTATGTAATTTTCTATCAAGTGTTTTGAAAAGTAAAACCAATAGCAATTCACAAATTTTCACTAGTTTGGTAGGCGGCGTAACATGTTTTCCAACCATTTTCACCTTTTAAATTTGGGGCGTTCGATGAAGTACCTTTTTGTGCCATGGAAGCTACCCTATACGGTATATATTACTTTGATAATTCCATAGTTAATGCATACTTAAACAAAGGCTGACGCTACGATACCACAATGAATCCAGTAAGTAGATTGCAGGAAGCATCTTTTCCATAAATTATAAAATAGATTTTTGCTGGAAAGCTAATTAAACAGCTCTCGCACTGCTTTTATAATTACTTTTTCTTTCAAATTAATGGAAAATGATTTGCACTAGTTGCGCAATTTATATAATCGTTTCTTCAAGTTTAATTACAGTAAAATTAACGATGCCGCCGAACTGCAAAATCTGATGTTAGAACATCACTTCGATAAATCTTGGCTCAGTTTTTTCTACAAATAACGTATAAGCAGTGTGTTTATTGACAAAGCTGACCTTCGCTTTATTACATTCATTCACGCTTAGGTTGAAGACCGAAGGATTTATCGTAATCTGACATGGTGTTATGATCGTAGACGGGACCTACCGTCAAACTCAATAGTCCCTCATTCTATTGTTTTCCGCTTTACCGATATATACGATTTCTCGGCTTTACGCTACATTTTGTGTGTTATAATTATCACTTATACGAGACTGGCCGAATGCTAATGAGAAAGAGAAATATTCAATTTATTGTCAAAATGTGTAGATTTATGATATGAGCTCGGTGTGTTGTATCCTGATTATTCGACAATTTCGCTTTGTCAAAAAATAGCTGAGTGTTGTCGCGCCAGAACATATTTGTCTTTATGTGGACTATTTCTTCGCTGTTTTCTGTAAATATTTCTGGATGTACTACTCATGTTATAATAGGAACATGCTAAATTTTTTGTAATTAACTTTCGTATCTTCTAGACGTTCTATTTAACAATGTTTACTTTTAACCTTCACTTAAAAAAAGTTTTGTGAGTATTTGTCTTAGGCTACGTCTCGATTTATACTCCATCACCTATTTTTGGTAGTTTAGTATTTTTAATTTTATATAAACGTGTTTACATCTGTGAACACGTTTACAAAAATATAGTAACCTACATCTTGATGCATCTAAATAAAGTGATTTAGTTTCAGAGTTAAGCTTAACTATTTTAATCGATAATGAGATTTAAAAATTCGGCCTTCAATTCAAAGCAGTTTCATTAAAGTCCATGAAATTTTTCTTCACTTATCGCTAATTATTAATAAAAAGTAATGCGCGAGTAACTATAATCCGCTAGCACGCTTCCAAAGAGGTTAAGAGATCACGCCATAAGCCTTCAGTTCTGGCAAACCTAAAAAAAAACGAACAGTAAAGGACGTCAAAGATCTCCCTGTGTAGCAAGGAATTTCAAGCACTGATCATCATCTGGCTCTTCGTCGACTTTAGTGCACTACGCGACTCAAGAGTTCCGGCTTTGTCAAACCCGAATCATGGAATTTGCAAAAAATTCTCTGTATTATGTAGCTTGGGTAATTTACGAAATAAATTTCACTCTAGGTCCTTTTAATTTAAAGGTGTTTACGGAAATTCGTTAAATCGATTTTTATATTAGAAAAATATGCTACTTAGCAATTATATATAATAAAATCTCCACACTAATAAAAAATTAACTAGTTTCTTTATATTTGTATTTCTAACACAGCATATAACTACAAAATAATAATATAATCATTTACTCATCATTTAATTTATAATTAAATATAATTTAATTTATAATCATATTGTTTTAAATGTATTCGAGGAAGTAAATTGCGTATGTCATTTATTTGCTGCTGGGATAACATCAATTTTATCCCCAAGAATTTTTGTATTAAGAAAAAGTGAATTTTTAGTTGACCCAGTTCGAAAATTTATACATAAACTTCCAGAAATATATTAAAAATACATTATTTTAATAAATTATTTAGTACATTAAATTTATATTTTTTTTCTACCGATACTAAATATTTTAAATAAATAGTATATAAATATTACAACTGATTTTGATGCTCGTTGCCAATATGTGACGTGCTGGAAAATATATACAATTTTCCGAATTATTGAATGGCTTAAAAAATGAGATTGATTCTTTCCAAAAATTTAATTGATGTATAGAACCAAATAAAAAATCACTATTATCTGGCACTTTAAAGGAAAACTAAACTCCACTAAATATTGTATTCACACTTTTAATCTGCGTATGCCAATAAAGATTCCGTTGAAGAGTTCTTTATAAAAAATTTAAATGTATTTGACAGATGTAAATGAATGTTCTCGAGGGACACACAAATGTAACCCAACTCAACTATGCAAAAATGGTCAAGGCTATTACACGTGTGAGTGTCCACCAGGTCATCATCTCAGCAGGGTAAATGAAATATGTGAGGACATGGACGAATGTAAATTCTTCAGGGTAAGTTTCACAATTTTAATTCCGTAGAATTATGAGATGACACTGAAACTAAAAAAAAAATCGTATAATAGCAGCTGAAAGCAGACTTTCGGTATTTGATATCGAAAATGATTGTACAGCCTATGTTGATAATTCTACAATGATTTTGTTATAAAATATATAATTTTATCTGAATAAGTACAATTTAATGGAATATATTGTAGCCAAAGTACGACAATACGATATTTTTTGATTTATCACAAAAAAACCGCTGCCCAAGGAATCACTACTTCCACATCCAGATTTTATATCCAAGTCTTATCACTAAATCCTAATGTAATATTTTACTCCCTTTAATAATAGGGTGGGGGTAGCAATGGCGGTGTAGAGGGGGTGGCTAATGTCAAAAAAATTTCAGAGGCTCTTGGTTGTCGTATACACATTAAATCCCAATTTAATTTTTTATTCCCTTAAACAATAGGGTAGGGGTGGCAGAGGGGGTAGCTGATGCCAAAATAAATTTTAGAGGCCCTTGGTTCTCGTACAGACACTAAATCCCAAATTAATTTTTTACTCCCGTTAATAATATGGTGGGAGGTGGAGGGGGAGCTAACGCCAAAATTTTTTTTTAGACGTTTCGTTCTTATATGCACACTAAATCACATTTTAATTTTATTTACTCCCTTTCATAACAGTGTGGCGGTAGTATTGGCGGTGATAGTGGGGGTGGCTGATGCCAAAAATTTTTTTAAGACCTTGACTTTTCGTACATGCCCTAAATTGCAATTTTATGGACTCTTATCTGCTTGCTTTGACTATTTACCCAATTTACCTACTGACCCTTCAACGGAATTAGATCAAAATATAATCTAGTTCTAGATCTCGTTATAATACATAACTGTGCCAAATTTCAAGTCAATATCATAAACGGTTCCCGAGTAAACGCGCGCACAAAAAAAAAGTTACACTCCGACAGACCGATCGACAGACAGACATTTTTTTCGCTCAAATTCAAAACCTCTACGTTTCATGACATTTTAAGCCTATTTCCACAAAAAAAAATTTTGTATTACTATGCTTCCACTGGATGCGGAAGTAATTAAACCTTGCAGTTTCTATAACATTGCTCACCAACCCAAAACAGAGATATTACACAGATGCTACATTTCAACACCCAGCAATTTTTTTTACTATTTACTATTTTTCAAAAAGAACAAACATCTTGTATCATCGAAAAGGGTGAAATATTAATACAGGGGATGAACGTAAGCTTGAATCGCTTTGCAGGTTCCATAAATGGATTCAGTACAACATTTCACGTAACATAGACCTAATTATAAAAGTATGCCTAACAGTTAAATAGGACTTTAAGGAAATAACCTCTGGGATCTTTCTGAGGAAGGTGATAGAATGATCAGCGGAACGTCAAGTCGTATTCGACAAACACAGCAAAACTCGGAAGAGCTTCATTGAACATTAGCTGTGAAAGTCTGCCTGAAAGTAACCTGTAATTTTTTTCTCTTTCCGGTGATATAAAACATATCACGAACATTTTAACATACAGTATCAAAATTCTAACTAATCAAATATATTACCGAATCGTAATATATGCCGTAAAAAAAATCACCTATGCCGTGAAGGGTAATGGAAGTGGTAAAAGTCAAGTAACTGTTGTTAAATAATAATTAATCCTATATAAAATATTATTAACGTGGCTGGATAGTGGATCGCCTAATGTAGGTAATTTATTCGATAGCCATATACAAGTAAAATATAACTGGCTCAATATTCAATTTGTAGATCATCGAAGCATTTAAATATACCAACCGAGCACTAACTAGTTTATGCGACAAGATGTATATAACGTTCGAAAAATAAGTATAAACATAAAGTAAGCTTGATGTATAAAAATTCATATTTCTATTACTCCTTTGTAGTTGGCTTTCTATAATAACTCAATGAATTTCTCATAAAGAAAAATACACCATTAAGCCATAGGGATGTACTGACAAAGTTAGTCTACATATTGTAAAAAACTTGTTTCATGTCTTAGGATACCCTTTTCTAAACTTAATCAACTTACGTTTAGAAAGGGGATTAGTGCCTGAATGCTTCCTCAACTATAATGCCTATACCTAAAGTTGTTAACATAAATCTTACTGAAGAGTTACAGCCAATAATTATGCTCCCTTTTGCGAAAATAATCTGGAATTAGTAGTAGTCTTTGAGCAAAAAATAAAAACGACATATTATGTAGCCATTAATCAGGGTTTAAAGGAAACCACTCATGTGAATCTGCTCTTCAGTTTGGATCTCTGACTGGAAACATAAAATTGATGATCGATTTGAAAAGGGCATTCGAAACTATAGATAGAGATATTAATACTGAAACAAAAAATATGGATTTACTGGAGAAGTGTTAAAGTGGTTTTTGAAAGTTACCTTTCTAGCCGCTGTCAATATACAAAAATAGGGAATACCAAATCATTGGAAATAAATATCTTCGGAGTTCCCCAACGAAATGTGCTTGGACCATTTTTATTTATATTATATATAAATAATGCAGGAAATACCCTAAATAAATATAAAATTCATCTCTTTTGCAGATGACGCCCTAATATATTATGCCCACGATAATTTCAATGAACTAATAAAAACTATGAACGAAGGACTTAAAGTTTCACAAATAATTTAGACATAACAAACTGAAAGTAAATGAACTAAAATCTAGTGGATGTTTATAAGTAATAATACTTTTACAATGTATTTAAGAGTTAAATTTAAAAATTGATATAAATGAGCAGGATGTCGGCCAAGTAGACCAAATGGAATATCTGGGTCTTGTAATTGATAGGGAACTAAAGTGTGAAAGTCATATAGACTATATTTAAAAGAAAATTGGCATAAAAATTGGATTCTTAGGACAGGTAGCTCCCTATCTAACAACTCCGACTAATTGTTTGCAAAAATTTTATAATACCTCATTTTACGTATTGCTGCTCTGTGTTATATGTTACCTGTATAAATTTTGATAGATTACAGAAGTTTCAAACCAAAGTAATGAGAGTAATATTAAAATGTAATAGATACACCAGCATTCAGAGTATATTGAATTTGTTAAACTGGATCCCGAAACTTTGATATTCTTTCACAAAATGAAGAACGATACATTACCGGAATATTTAAAAAATCAGCTAGTAATTAATGAAATACATCATTACCATACCATGTCTGCCTTAAACTTTTATGTTCCACCAACTCTAAAAAAATTCTACAATGGATAGTTTGTTTTATAAAGGTCAGTCAGTACAATCTTCTTCCTCAAAACCTTAAAGATCTTAAAAATGTTGAAGTATTTAAAGCAAATATAAGAAACCTAGTTAAACAAACATAGAGCACTTATATATGCATACGTGTACAAGTATCATAGGTGTAATACTTTATTAATTCTATATATTCTCTTTTTTAGATTATAACTTTACAAATTTATATATATGTGATAGGGGTATTTTTAAATTTTATACTTTATTAATATCCGTTCTCTGGATAAATAAAGATTACTTTACTTTGCAGATTGTAACTTACAGTTACAAATTTTTTCCTAAAACTCATAATTGTAACTGTAGTGATTTTTCAATATGCATCTGCAGATATCATTATTTCTACAGAAAAAAAAATCATTAGATCGAAGTGATTGGAAGATACTCAATAATAATATACGAGTGAAAAAAGTCCAGAAAGGCTTCAAAAGTTGCATTGATATACATAGTATTCCATTTAAAAAAAAATCCACTTGACCCTGTACAATCGTGGTCACCCTGGGTATTCCAAAGTAATTTTCGGTTACAGACTTTTTATCTAGTTTATTTTTTAAATTTATTGCACAGTCCTGTGTATCAGTTATATGGTTGACTGTTTAGAAAAAAAGTAAACGATACATAAACTAGTCTAGAGCCTAGTCTAGTTTAGAGAATCTAATCCGAACCCCTGCAGAGGGTGCATGTGCAACAGTGGATGGACAGGTCAAGTGGTCAACACATGTGCAAGACCAAGCGCCAGTTTGTCTGAAATCTCAACATGTCGCAAGTATTAAATAAAATCACTGACAATTATTACCATCTTTAAACTTTTCGGAATATCTTATCCAGTCTGCGCAAATAACGTATAAACTTTCTTCCGAATTATATATGGCATACAGGGACACCTCGAAATATTCAGTTTAAATTGATAAAGTGTTAAAAACCAAATCGACTACAATTTGACTCTTAATTAGGTTCATATAGTCGACAATTTGTGATCTGATCATAAGTGCCCTAGAAATATATAAAGACACACAACTGTAAGTGCTTCGGCCTGCATATAATATTCGTTTAATTTAAAATGGCAGAGCGCTGTAGTAAATGTACAATCAAGAAAAGGGATGGATTGGTTGGTCGTAATGGTCCATGTAATAACTGGTTTCACTACACCTGTGTTTAATTTGTTAGAAAAACCTACTCTACTTGTGCGATTCGTGCAAAGTCAAGTGCGCCATATCATGGATAAGGCCAAGTCTACAAAGTTAGCGATACTAATTCAAAGATATCTGAAATGAATTGTAACTTCAGCATGGATAATATAAATGAATTACTACAAAAATAGTAATAAATAAAATAAATAAAAAAATACACCATAAGTAATGACGACCCCCTTTATCTAGAAGAGCCTTGTGTGGGAGGGGGCTACACATTGAGAGACAAGGGACACACACCCAATATCCGTGTATAGTGGAAAAATCCCTCTCGCAGTATTTTCCACTGTCACGACCGGGGATCGAACCGGGAACTTTTTGGATGAGAGGCAAGTGCGCTCACCTCTCGACCATCAGTCATACAATACGACACTATACTCAAACAATTCAACTCAGTGTTTTCAACTTTTAAAAATGAAATCGAACAGACTATGTTATCTAGAATGGACGGTGTCAACAAAAATCTACAGAACGTGGTAGACATTATGCCTCAAACACAATCCTATGCCAGTATAGCCTCAATCAGTAAATCGGCGTTCATACTTAAAACCAAAAATATTGTCTAAGCTACTGCTGTTACAAAATGAAACCTGTTACGTAATATTAATCAATTGGCATCTGATATTAACATTTTCAAGGTCAAAAATGCTCGTAATGGAGGTGTTGTTGTCTGCTGTGAGGATAATGAGTCCAAAAAATTTGAAGAATTAGCTAAAGGAAATCTTGGAGATAAGTATGAAGTTAAGCAACTTGCAACATTAAACCCAAGACTGAAGGTGGTTGGAACGTCCGAACAGTTTGAAGAGAAGGTGTTATTAGAATATATTACTAAACAAAATAAACATTTATCCGGCACTAATAGTCAGTGTAAAATAATCAATGTAATACCGCTACGGAAAAACAGAAAAATATTTCAAGCCATAATTCAGACAGACAAATTCACATAATAATATTTTAAACTGCGGCAAGTTATTTATTGGTTATGATTATTGTTCTGTATATGACGCAGTAGACTTAAGACGGTGTCTTAGATGCTGTGGCTTCCACCATCTAGCTAATCAATGTTCTTTAGTTAGGCATATATGTCCTAAATGTTCGGAATAACACGAGGTAAGGTATTGTAATTCTGATTTCTTTAACTGTGTATATTACAGTAAATTAAGGGAAAATCAACACTGCCCATGCTGTCTGGAAGCCGAACTGCCATGTTTATAAAGAAATACTTAAGAAATCCAAGGCAAATATTATAGGATCGGGTATGGATTAGATTTGAAATCTAAGTCAACATAGACAAACTGAGAATACTTAGAGATAAAAATGGCTCATTTACATGTTATTATCAAAATGCAAGGGGCATTAGTTCTAAGGCGGCAGATCTCTTTAATGCCACAGCCAGTGTTCACCAATATGACATTATTGCACTTACTGAAACTTGGTTGAATGAGACTTGCTACAGCTCTGAGTTTTTCGGTATCAATAGGTATAATGTATTTAGATGTGATCGGGACTTTGTTACCACTTGTACCACAAAAGGGGGTGGTGTGTTACTGGCAGTTTGTAAAGTATATACCGCAACAAAAATCAATACTAATTTTGTCTGTGAGAAATTACGTGACCTTCAATTCATCGATATTTTATTATTACAAATTAAATTTAGTCTCCATTCTCTATATGTACTTCTCATATACATACCACCCTGCACGAAATCGGAAGATTAGGAAAAGTTAGTAGACTTTCTTGTGTCACTCTATTGCATCTATGGGTCTGACCTTTTAGTGGTAGGTGATTTTAACTTATCAGAATATGTGCGCTGCGAGATAGATAACAGAACTTTTAATTCGATTCGTGCTATTTACAATTTTCCTAAATTCTTTGAACTGAACTAATATAATCATGTTACAAATACAGACAGTAGAATTTTTGATCCTGTTTTCTGCAATAGGAACTGTTCTGTTCACAAAGCATCTGGAGTTCTGTTTAAAGAGGATAGCTATCAGCATGCTATATTAATCCAGGCCGACTTTCAAAAGTCAAGCAATAATAATTTTCCTTAAAAAAACAACTTTGACTTCAACTTTAAAAAGGAAAACTTTGTGGAATTGTTTAGGGACTTGCAGCTCACTGATTGGTCATTTATTAAACAATTTCGTGATGTGGATTTGGCAGTAGACGGATTGTACTCCAAATTATATGATATTTGTTCTAATACGTGTACCCAAGAAACAAAAATCTCCGGTTCTTACTCCACATGGTTTAACGGTCAAATAATACACGATATTAAGCATAAAGAAAAAGTGCTAAAAAGATACAAGTTACATGGCACTTCTGATGATGAAAACGAATTTAGAAGTTTAAGGTCCAAAATTAAATCAGATATCTATAATGCATATAAATTATATTTAGCCAATATTGAAAATAATATTCAGGTCAACCCCAACAACTTCTGGAGTTTTATTAAAACATAAAAAGATTATGCATCCATCCCTTCGTCTTTAAAATACGAAAACCAAATTATCGAAGACCCGCAATTAATTGTTGATAGTTTTGCCGACTTCTTTTCGAAATCCTTCACACCTCCCAATTCCGGGGTCGATAATTTTAACGACACACCTAAGAATAACTCCAATGTCTTAAATCTGTCTATTATCACTGAGGAAAAGATAATTGGGGCCACTAAAAAAACTAAAGCCACTATAACCGTGGGTCCCGATCTAATTTCTGCATTTCTTATTAAAGATTGTGCGACTGTATTTGCCAAAGCACTATTAATTACCTATAATCTAACATTAAGAAGTGCAAGTTTTCCTCAGAAGTGGAAATCTTCACGTGTGTGCCCTGTATCCAAAAAAAGGTGATTTGAACGAGATTATAAACTCTAGACCAATTACCATCATTTGTAATTTTGGAAAAAATTTTGAAATAATTCTTCACTCCTTCATACATTCTCATGTCTCTGGAACAATATCTATCGATCAACATGGTTTTATGAAAGGTAGCTCAACTGTCACAAACATTGTGTGCAAAACACAATTTCTTTGTGAAAATTTGGATAATGGTGGTCAAGTTGATATTCTCTACAGGGACTTCACCAAGGCTTTTGGCAAGCTGAGGCAAGCTAGATCATAGTACCTTGATTAGTAAACTAGACACCTTCGGTCTTTCTTATTCGTTATTACAATTAATTAAATCATATTTGCAGGATCGATATCAATTTGTTCAGTACCGAGGTTATAAATCTGGTAGTTTCTTACAAAAGTCCGGTGTGCTACAGGGGTCGATACTTGGTCCGCTTTTTTGTTATGTTCATTAATGATATTTTGGAGGGCTTCAATAGTAACACCCATTCCCTCCTGTACGCAAATGATCTAAAAACATATCGATTGATTGACTCGATAGATGACTGTGTTAATCTTCAAAACTGCTTAAATACCATTAATACATAGTGCAATTCCAACTATTTACCTCTTAATGCCAGCAAATGTAATGTAATGTCATTTGGCAGAAAAACCAATATGTTTAATTATATTGTTAACAACGAAAGTTTACAAAAGCTTGAATTGATCAAAGACGTTGGAGTTTATTTCGATCCAAAATTATCTTTCAATAAACATGTAGAAATGACAACTGCTTCCGCTTTTAAAAGCCTTGGTTTCGTGATACGTAACTGTAAAGGTTTTAAAAATATTTCC
The DNA here is from genome assembly GCA_963675555.1 of Leptura quadrifasciata. Classification (NCBI taxonomy): domain Eukaryota; kingdom Metazoa; phylum Arthropoda; class Insecta; order Coleoptera; family Cerambycidae; genus Leptura; species Leptura quadrifasciata. Next base: position 38,901,458 of record OY776682.1, read on the forward strand.
AGGCATCGACTACTTTATATAACTTTTGTTAGATCTCGCCTTGAATATGCTTCTATTGTGTGGAGTCCAATTTACAATTCCAATATTCTACAACTAGAGAAAATTCAGCGTAGGTTCTTAAAATCTGCTGTGTAGACACTTTACGGTGAATATCCACCCAGAGGATTTCCACAAACTGAATTGCTGGAAATGTTTAACTTAAAAAGTCTCAGCAATCTGCTACTCCATAATTTTCCTCTTTAAAATTGGCAATAATAGTCTTGACTGTATTAACCTATCAAATCAAATCAGTTAGTACCTAGAATTAGTGCTCGACATAACCACGCACTTGCAGAGCGTACACCACGAACAAATATCCTTATATCATCACCAATCTATCGAATGTCTGCCAATTATTCTAAAATTAAACATATTATTGATATATTTTTCTGTAACGAGAATGCAATTAGAAATGCTGTTTTTGGCATGGATATTTCCTAAGACGGTGCTTTATTATATCATTATAGTATATATATTTCATTACAGTTTTAAGCATATTGTCATATCATATCTATCATATTTTATATATTTTTTATTTATATTGTCATATGCATTTATATCTATGTTAGTTCCTTAGTATTTGATTGTATATTTGTCTTTTTACTCCCTACTTTTACCTTTTTTACTTAATATATTTATACTATATTTTCTGTACCCAATCCTGTAATTGGGCTTTGCCTGTTGGATTTTGTATTTGAATAAATAAAATAAATAAATATTAATTTCTTATCAAATTATGTGATTTATTCGCTGTTAAAAGTAAACGTACAAATGTATCCAAGAATTGCCTCGCTTGACAGTAGTGCAGAAAGCAAATTAATCCCTCAAGAATAATTTCGATCCCTTCTGCAGCAGAGTGCAACGTTTATTAAAATTCAAATCAAATAGAGTCAATTAATATCAAAAGCAATCACGTTGAAAGAAAACCGTCACGTTTAGCTCTAAGTTCCTCGCCTACCAATCGTACAACGAAGCTTGAATTTTGCAGCAGAATCAAGCAACATTTTAAGTACACTTTTTAAATTCATCGTTTTTGTTTCCACGTTATAATGTGTTGATTTCGAATCATCAAGTAGAAAACGTTATGATATATTATCATTGCACACAACAAGATTTTAGCCCGTCCTGATCTGGTCAGATATTTTACAGGATAAAACTTTTTGATATTTCGTGATTGAAGAAAAATTTATAGATTACAATATTGTCGGGTGTCCTCTAGAAGGGATGGTAAATTGGATAGAACCAATTTACGTTAAATTTGAAAAATCTTTAAGAAATAATTTCTTAATTCTATTGACGCACAATACTTTCGAAGAAATACAATAATCGCAATTCGAGCTTTATAATATTCAATTAATTTATCTTATCCCAAAAGGATTCATATAGGGATCATTCTCTCCTTTCTGCCACTCTTGTGAATGGGGTCTATCAATATTCGTAAACTACATATTTTTTAAACAATTCAACGTATCTCACGATATTCTATCGCGTGAATTATACATTGAAAACGAACTATTAACTGAAAATATCAATAAAACAAATATCATTGTACTTGTATTACCACTTTAATAATGTTATATTAAGTTATTGAAGTTGTTATCCGATTTTTGTCTTGTTTAGCCTTGTGGATCTAATGCTGAATGTATCAACACAAAAGGTTCATACAAGTGTGATTGTGAACAGGGCTTTAGAAAAACCAATAATTTCTGCGATGATATTGATGAATGTAGAGAAACATCTGGACTTTGTGAACACAACTGTGTAAACACATGGGGATCTTTTCGATGCAGTTGCAACCCTGGCTTTACTTTAAACTATGATAACAGGTACGAATAACAAGGAGATTATATAATTGTGAATATGTTTGTATTTTTGAAAGCAGGAAGATTTTTATTGATTATATAACAAAACGAACAAGGCGTCGAATGACGCTTATTAAATGAATACAAAACATATAATTTTTCTGCTCTTCCTCGCAAACAAATTATATAATCTATTTTACTATTATCACCTACTAGTACACCTTTTTCTAATATTTTTATTGAGATAAAAATTAGAAAAATCTGTACTAGTAGAATGCCCATGCTTAAGGTCGATTTCATATTTTCCAATTTTTAGAATACCTGTAGAATTTATCTTAAGTCTGACAACTGTTTATGACTTCCTAAGATAAGCAAAACTTTTAATAAAGTATGGTTTTTTCATCGGAAACTAAAAAACAAAGTTTACAGGGTGATCATTGGAAAAATTTTAAAATCTGGTAGTAAACTAATGTCGATGGTGCAACCCAGCTAAAATATTTACAAGATGGTGGTACTTCCGGTTATACCGGAAGTAGATGTCAACGTGCTTATTTTAAATGGGATACCTTATATATTATTACATTTTTGGATTGTACGCAAAATTCTAGGCCGATTTTGTGTATCATATCTCATACCTAAGTAAGTCTCTCCGTTTTTGACATATTTCAATTTTTATGTCAAAAATGACGTTTACATCAATTCTTCCTTAGTGACAGCTACATATATGTTTAGCACTCGACACCGTCACAGTCAACTAAGAGTAATTGAAATATTGAATAATTGAGTAATAAAAATATTGAATTGGCAATATTTCGAAAACTAAAAATTTTCGGAATAGACATCCACACACAAACTTACCCTTATTTTTAATAGTAAATAAGATTATAAATTTGAGGTTTCCATTTGAAAAAAAATGATTTTTGACAGTTTTCTCAGTTTCATTATTATTCTTATTTTTTGAACACTCTGTATTAATACTTATAAAAACATTATAAAAACTCTATTAAAGTAGGTCTTTTTCAACAAAGAATCCAACCCATATTAGATAATAAATGCTTCCTTATAGGAAGAATTAATAATTTTTTAGGGCCTGCAAACGTCATTTTTGACATAAAAATTAAAATATGTCAAAAACGGAGAGACTTAGGTGTAAGACATGATACACAAAATCGGCGTAGAATTTTGCGTACAATTGAAAAATATAATAAAATATATGGTGTCCCATTTAAAATAAGCAAGTTGACATCTACTTCCGGTATAACCGGCCACCATCTTGAAAATATTTTAACCGAGTTATCCCCATCGACTACTACCAAATTTTTCCCAAATCAAATTTATCCGCAGTTCGTCGTGGGACACCCTGTATAGGTTTATAATTAAAAATAAAGGTAGTTTATTAGTAATGATTTTTATATGCAAATCTACTTAAAACATCCTTTATAACAGTGACTCAACCCATTTTTAACATACTTTAGCGTTATACCTAGTAGAACTAAATGTCAGGTATCATTCCTAAGGTTAAAATTGTTGGTTCATTACACCTCTTATTGCATCTATGCTAGGGGGACACACTGTATATTTCTTTTCTGTTATTCATATTATTAGGAGACCATCGGAAAGGTGAACGAAGAAACCAGAACCTAAACAACAAATACTGCTGTTTCTCTAACCCTTTTTTAAAAACATGTTTACATTGCATAATAATTTAGAAAAGTTTATAACTTTTCGTAAATGGTATCTGTTTTTTTTTTTTTAGAACTTGTACAGATATTGATGAGTGTGAAAGGTTCAAGGACAGGAAATTGTGTATTGGAACCTGTAAAAACGTTCCTGGGAGCTACACCTGCGAATGCCCTAAGGGTTATAAATTGGGCAGTGATGGACGAATTTGTAAAGGTAAGAACATTAGGTGAAACAAAATGACGTGTCTTTCGGAATTAATGAAAACAGAAAGTTTAACACAGACATCATAAAATATTTACAACTCGGAGTCAATAACAATTCACACCAACACAAGTTAAAAATTGAAGTGGTGAGTAGATAAAAGTGTCATGTAACATTTTCCTTAAATCGAACATTTTTGTTCGAATAAAAGTTGTATATACTTCTTTAATTTACCATGCGTTCGGGAATTTTATAGACGCATTAATAATAAAGTTTCTAGCTGATAAAGAAGTTTATATTCGTTCGTTGAATCGTTGAATGAGCAATGGATAAAAGTGTTATGTACTAATTTTGTATCTTGTAACAGAAAAAGTACTGAAAATTTTGTAAAATCAACTTTCTGTAATAATACCTTTATTCACTTACCCCTTCAATAATAAAATAGTTATTTGTTTCATCAAATAAAACGTTTATTATTTTTTAAAAAAAGTGATAGGCTGGGAATCGTGCTTAAACTCCCTATAGTCCGGACGAAATCAGTCATCGGTTGGGAAAATTAATTCGAATGGAAAAATTTTATGCCATCTTGTTCAAAATGTGCTCCTTTATAAGAAAATACAGTTTGCCAGATGGAAATGTGGTCAGGAATTTAAACAAAGTTTTTTTAAACGACTTTATCGTTTCGGAAAAAATATTTTCGTCTTTTTCACATCAAAACAATCAAAAAATGTTCTTAGACGTTTTTTTCTAAAGTTGATAGATTTAGAGAAAAAAATTCTTGAAATCTCAAAAAAAGGTAGATCGTCTAATTCAAGAATTCCCTATGGACGTATTGTCTAGAATGATTTAGCATCAGAACGGAGCGACTCCACATAGCGTTTTAGAAGTTCGGGAACATTTAAATAATCAATTTCTTGTTTGGATAGGCAATGCAGGGATCATTCAATGGCCACCAAGTAGCTCTGATTTGACGCCATTTGATAGTTTTTTATGTTCGTTTTTAAAAGACAAAGTCAATTTTAATCATAACCACAATCTTTAGGCCATTAAAGCAAAAATTCAAGAAGAAATTAACAACTTAAACAGAAATCATAATAACGATATTTGCAATATTTTCCTAAACTTAAAAAGACACTATGAGCTTTGCATTGAACATAATGGTGGCCACTTCGAGCAATTTTTTTAATTAATTATTTACGCGTGATTATACTTAGATCATATATAATTTACATGTTCAAAATACCATTTTCCATACGTGAAATCGTTTTCACATACTGTTAGCGTGCCTTAAAGATTTATCACACATTATGTTAAATCAATAATTTTCAAGCGTAATTAGTAGTGCGTAGTTAGTAGCACTTTCCAAAGCAGTCGTAGAAAAAACTTTTTATTTTACTAGTGAATAAACAACTATTTACGGTTGTTGCTATGGAGTTAATAATGACGGTTTGAAATGTCAAAATTGAATAAACAATAAAATCATTATTTTCGTGGCCTACCTTGTTATTTTCGTTTCACTTGTGTTTGGACACGCATGGCTCATTCTTCTTGCAATAAAGCAGCTCATTGGCATTTTGAATATCAAATATGTCAAGAAGTATTTAGGATAGACCTATACAATATTATATATTTGAAATCAGGGGAAAAGGGCTTCTCGAAAATGCAATAACATATAGGGTGTTCCATTTAAATAAAACATATATTTATTTCGTATCACGTGACCTATACATGATGTTGTTTTTTTTTTATCACGTTTCAATAAAATATAGGTAAGAACCTACAACTTTTATACGAAACTTTTTTTTTTATTTTCAATAATAATAGAAAAAAAGGGGTCAATATATAATAAATAACCCTGCACATTAAAACTGATGGTAAACTTTAATAAAAACAATAAAATATAAGTTTATATAAATTAAAAATGTTAAATATATTTAAATCAATTTATTGCAACAAAACTACAATACAGAAATGCACTTGTAAGTCACTAACTTATAGCTAAGTTGTCTTGAATAACTTGTTGGGTCGCGTTAAAAATAGATCCGCTTGTTCCTCGTTGATTGTTGATGAAAGCAAATAATTGGCACTCCACAAAAGCTATTTAAACCTTCCTTGTTTAATTTCTTCATTAACGTTGATAACTGGTAAACTAATAACGTTAACTAAACCGTAAATGAAATCTTTACTTTTCGACTTACTAACGTTTGGTCTTATTTCGTCAATGGTAAAAATTAACGATTGCTTTTCGATTTTAGTAGTTTCATACGGTGTTAATTTACCGTCATATATAACATTCAAAAGAGGTTTGCATTGAGCTAAAAAACGTTTTTCTTGCGACATTTTTTCGCGTGTTTTTAAAAACCATGGGTTTTATTGGTTTTTAAACGTTTTCTGAACAAAATAATTTTTGGTACTTGGTTAACAGTTTTACCGACGAGACGTCAGTTTTGAAAAAAAGTTATTTTAAGAAGAATCGCCCTGTATAGATAAATATTATTTCGAAATTATTTGGAAAAGTTGAAAGGCTTGTTCTTACAACATAATATAGCAAACAAGATACTGAAACAACTTAAACGAAGTAAATTATTTTAAAATTTGTGTAATATTTTTAAATCAATGAGTAAAATTAATATTGGTTAAGAAGTTTTAAATCTGTAGCTTATAGCGTTCGAGATCCAACAAAAAAAGGAAAATATAATATAAAGTTTTATCAAAGAAAATATATCTCAATAGTTTTCAGCAGATTTATTTTCATTTAGTTTATTCCATGATGTATGAGGGGATAAATAGTAAGCGTGTTCCTACATTGACATATTTATTTGTTTGTAAATGTTAGACGCAACAAAACAAATACTTTTTGTTGTTAAATGATGTGATTGTCTCATAAATAAAACATACATGGAGCAAAAATTAATTTGGTCATTTTCACTATTTATCCCAAAATGCAAAATAGGTTTGAAATGAAAATGGGAACACAAAGATTATGGATTTCATTAGTTATGAAATCAGTTTTGTAGAATTTGACCTATTTAAAAAGCTATAATTTGAGTTGAATTAAGACGACTATAGTCGCAATAACGCTGACACTACATTATCTTTGCAGAAAATATTTACCACAGTCTGTATAAAAAAAACAGTGGCTTTAAGAGTTGTTCGGAGTGTATTAGTCATCCATGCTTCCAATTTTAATTGTAAATGACTTCACGTCAATAAAATGACGCAGCCTAATGTACGGTGTGCTTGGAAAGAGAGTGATAGAGATGTAATAGAATATGACATTGGACAAATTTATTATACCTAATCTTTAAATTTCTCGGTGCACTTGAGGACATTAGGGCTAATTTTATTTTACTTCTACAAAAGGGAAAATGTTTATTTTAATAATACCTATGCGGGATATGATAAGAATTATTTTTGCAAATCGAAAATAGGAGAAAACAAAATATTTTTTTATATATACTTTTTTTTCTCTCATCGTCCCATATTGTAACATGTTTTTAATGTCTTTTAGTGAAAGCCGCTTTTTTAAATAATGATTTGTATGAGAGTAAATTGAACCGTCTTTCCGGCTTATATCCGGAGCGCTCTTACAGGTATCTGAAGGTTGTAAGTCATAGGGGGAGTTAGTAAAATGATTAATACGTAAAGTCGTACAGCCAGTTTTGCCCTATTTTTTTATAAACAAAGACCAAAGTCGAAAAATTCAGTTTTCGGGCCGTAGAATTTTCCAATTACGTTTTAGAGAGAAGTTGTATTAGCAATAGTTGTAGGTATTAAAAAGACCTTTAATTTCATTTTTTATTTATTATGGATCTTTATAAGTGTGAGAAATTTCAGCCATAGAGGTTTGATAATTTATGAATAATTGCATTTGTTTATCCCAGAGAGCGTCTGTTTAAACAATCGTCATAAGGAAGATAATGGATGTACAGATGTTTAACAAAGTGGAATGGATTCTTGAAAGGTTGAACTATAAGGTAAGTAGAAAAAAATAACTATTTGTTCAAAAAATTGTTGTTAAAAAGTCCGTTTAAAAGGTGGGAGTTTGTCCGCTTATAAATAAATAGAATAACATTGTTATTTTTTATGATAGACGCTTGTAATTAAACGCATTGGAAAGCCGTTTGAAAAACACGTATTTAAAAAAATGAACCCTCTGCGCAGTCAAGATAGCAACTTTAAAAAAAACATATCTATATTATTCATAAACATTAAGAATTTTCACATATTTTCAATGAAGACCTATATTTTATGATTTAGTTGATAAGTATACAATTTATGCAATGAGTATGAAGTCCTAGCTTTTGAAAGTGAAGGTACTCTTGCAAGACCGTCGTGTTGAGGTAGTGGGGAGAGCAGCTCGAGCTCCGTTTTCGGGCAGCGACTTTTTGAGATTGAAACTTCAAATTGGAGCGCGTATGAAAATTTTACAATATCTCGGCTTCTAGACAACGTAAAACCTTTTTTTTTAAATCTGGGATAACTCGACGAAATATTAACAACTGGTTAATTGTCATTGCAATGGAAAATGTCGAAAAAATCTACAAGTTTTATTACCCATATTTTATTTTCAACGTGAATGCTAAAATTTTGCAATAAATCTTTTACTTTTGCTTCAATTTTATTCTAAACTATTTATTTTTTTATAAACTAAATATTTGATAAATTAATGACCGATTCTTTCGTATGCACTATATTTATTTTCTTTATATATTTATTTTATTCGCATCAAATTATTATTAAATAATAATTGTTACTAATAAATGTATGACAAAAAAATCCGCAAAATTTTTGAATGGAATATAAAAATTATTGATCTTTTTTGTTCCTCGATTTATATGGATTTTCTTTGCATTATATTTGTTATAAACGATATTCATTATTATTATTTTTAATGTAATAATGCTGGAAACTGGCTTTGTTTCCAGCATTTGTGTACTATTATTTTAAATTTTCTTTCTTTTTTCAAATACATTTATACTTAATACAATTTATTTTTAAGAGGATTGCAACAATAAAAAAAAGAACAAAAAAGATCAATCATTTTTATATTTCATTCAAAAATTATTTTTTTTGTGATACATTTATTAGTAACAATTTTTATTAACAATATTATTTAATAATAACTTGATGCGAATAAAATAAATATATAAAGAAAATAAATATAGTGCACAGAAAACAATCAGTTATTTTTATGTTTAATTCGAAAATATTTTATTACGTTCAAATGACTACTTCATTAATTTATAAACTAATTAAAAAATAAATAGTTTAGAACAAGATTGAAACAAAAGTAAAAGATTTATTGCAAAATTTTAGCATTCACGTTGAAAATAAAGTGTGGGTAACCAAACACGTAGATTTTTTCGGCATTTCTCAATTTTCCAGGGCAATGACAATTAGCCAGTTGTTAATATTTCGCCGAGTTACCCCAGATTTTAAAAAAATTAAGGTTGTACGTTGTCTAGAAGCCGAGATATTGTAAACTTTTCATATGCGCTCCAATTTGAAGTTTCGATATCAAAAAGTCGGAGCTCGGGCTGCTCTACGCACCATCTCAATACGGCTCTCTTGCAAGAGTACCTTCACTTTCAAGGGCTAGATTTCATACTCATTGCATAAATTGTATACTTATCAATTGAATCATAAAATATAGGTCTTCATTGAAAATTTCAACCCTTAATGTGTATAAATAATACAGATATGATTTCATTCTATTAGTTTATAAGCAAAAACACACCCACCATTGAATCGGACTTTTTAACAACAATTCATTGAACAAATAGTTTACTTCTTCAATTTACCTGTTACCTTGTAATTCAATTTTTCAAAAATCCATTGCACTTTGTTAGACATCTCTAGATCCATTATCTTGCTTATGACGGTTGTTTAAACAGACGCTCTCCGGGACAAACAAATGCAATTATTCATAAACTATCAAACCGATCTGGCTGAAATTTTGCAAACTTATAAAGACCCATAATGGCCTCGTCACCAAGATGTTATGTGTCACTTACTGCCATTATTGCAAACGTTATTAATATTTATAAAATAGTACAAGGAAGAGAAGAGGGTTTTTCGCCATTATCTCGATAATTTATCTATCGATTTTAACGCATAAAAAATGAAATTAAAGGTCTTTTTAATACCTACAACTGTTGCTAATACAACTTCTCTCTAAAATGTAATTGGAAAATTTTACGGCCCGAAAACTGAATTTTCCGACTTACTTTGGTCGTTGTTTATAAAAAAAATAGGGCATGGCTGTACGTCTATACGTATTTATCATTTTACTAACTAAGACACCCCCCCTCATGAGCTACAACCTTCAGATACCTGTATTATTTTTTTACGTGAAATCAATCAATTTTTTATATACAGACTGGATTAATTATCCTCTCAGAAATGAGTACGTCACAGATCGATTCTATAAATAAGACAATACTGCTAAGAATCATGAAACCCCATTAAACTGTACCTATTTCTGAAAAAAGCTTAATAACCGGGTGTCAAGAATTACTCTTTTCAACGTAATTAATGATTAAAAATTATGTTAGTATTAACATTTCTTTAATGAGATCACTCGTGACGTGCATCGCTTGAATTCTTGCCTCGACTTTAGTACTATTATGTTCCTATAAGTAAAAACGCCCATTTAAAGTTAATTTTCTAAGACTCCGTTAGTTCGTGAATAACACCCTAGATTTTATTGTTTTAAATACTTCAGAGATTATCTTAATTGTGCTCTATGAATAAAAAAACTGTCTGGAAAAAAATAATTAATTAATTAGAAAAAAGGAAATAGCGCATTAATATACACGTATTTCTTTAGATATTGATGAATGTTTACAAAGTAATCCATGCGGCCCAGATGATGTGTGTCTAAATACTAGAGGGGGTTTCAAATGCTACACAATCAAGTGCCCTAAAAATTATATTAAAGATCCGGAACACAAAGCGTAAGTATTAAACTCAAATTTGCCCCTAGGCTTGATCGAAAATATGAATAAGAGAGTGAGAAAGAGATACTGTTTTATTAACATGAGTATGAGATGTTCCCCTAAATATATTATTATTTATTTTTTATTTATTTGGGTAAACCGCCCAACAGACAAATGTCCAATAAAAGGGCTATGCATAAACAGATTTAGTGCAATATTACAAGAAAAAATAAGAAACAAAAGAAGATACTATACAATTAATAAAGTAAATTAGTATTTTAAAACTAATATTGTGAATAGAACGGTTCTTGTAGAAATTAATTTAATACATAAACTTTTCCATAAATAAAGCTAACTAAAGATTCATGAAAAATTTATTCTTATATTTGTGCAGTAACTTATGCAGAAATAATGAAAAGTAAGAGTCCTAGGTTAGAGCCCTGCTGGACACCAGATGCAGCAACAAATTTGGGGATTTAAAGCCCATATACTCAACATAACGATATCTATTCAACAAATAATATTTAAAACATGACGACAGTGTCTGACTAAATCCCATCTTGTGTAAAATAATTTTGTGATCCATCCTATCAAAGGCCTTCGAGAAGATATTGCATCTACATGTTGTTGAGTCTCTGAGATAAACTGAGTAAATGTTTGTAACAGTGGCTATACTATTAAATACTATAGAATACGAAATAATCTCGAAGACCTTAGCAAAGTGACAATATTGTTGTTGGATATTAACTTTCTATTACAGATTCCACAGTGCTGGATCTCTTTCAGACAGATTCGGCATGCAATTTTTTTTATTCCGATTTCCGGTAAATTTGATTTAAAAGCGTTCGAGACGGGAAATCTCCAACTTTATTTTTGAATCCTTTTGCGGATATTTTGCAGAGCGTAATAAATCTGACAATCTATCAAAATAGATAGTATATCCTCAAAATTATTTTTGTAAGCGTTTTAAGATACACAAATAGAATTATATACTTTTTAATCAAGTTTGCCGGAATCCCGGACGAAAAATTCGCATTTAGTAACTATGTGAACTAAGCTTTATGAACACCGTGAGAGTATGTAAATGGCAACAATAAAATATGTATTCAAGAACTGAATCATTCACCTATCTCACGGATGACAGGACACATAGTAATGCATTCGTCAAGTCTTCAATAAAACTTTATAGTTCCCACTTTATAAAGCTTCTATGAAATTACTTTAAGATCGATTATTAAGTGCTAGGTTATAAATCTAATATGACTCTTATAAACCACCTATAAATGCTGATATTATCAGTTTTGAGAAGTATTGAATTATTTTTTCAATAATCCTTTGAAATGTCAGGAACTCAGGCCATTTATGGCTATAATAAACACATCTGTATTTGACGGCCAGCTAACTGCAAAATTGAACATGAAATTAAAATTTTTTAGGCCCTGGAGATATCGATATAGTCCGTTTATACCAGATATGTAAACATTACAAAACATGTTGGATTCTTTTGTAGTTCATAAAACCGCGTTGAGATAGAATAATCAAAGAAATAACCCGCGGATATGCATTGGGTGTTCTGTTATAGACATCAAAGACCAACAAATAAAATGGGTAATGTTTTATATTTAGCTTAAATAATATCAAATAAAAACACCTACGAGAATAACGTCAGGAAGGGTAAACGCTGAAAGTGATTAAATTCCAGTGATTTAACAACGCAGATAATGTTATGGGCATGGTGCTATATCTATGATTAATAAAGAAGTAAATGACTATTTGAAATAGCTTTACATGAAAAATTACTGCTTGAGTACAAACCTTCCACACTATTATTTTTAACCATTGCATACTCTGCATAAAAAAGTTATAGGCCTGCGGTACATGACCAGTCAGGTGCAACGTTTTAAAATGCATTCTAATCATATATATGAATGTAATTACCATGAATATGCCAGAAAAGCGAAGTTTTGGCAGTCATCGCGTGCAGAAGGATGTGCAAGTCGATTTTCTGTTTGCATGGAAAATCGATGTTTGTGAACGATTTTAAAATGAATGCCAATAGTGCCAAACGAAAAACCGTGAAAAAATCCAGCGGAAACCTATTGGCATGGAGTTTCCGCGCGTACAACAAATTTTAGTGCGCACAACAAATTTTAGTGCGAACATTAAGTCGTAAAATTTGTTGGTATCTCCGAACGTTAAAATGCTTGCCAATATGTGTTATGATAAATTTTCACTTCCAAAGGACGGTTTACTGATTGCCATGCAGTTTTATAATGCAAAACGTTATCAAAAGTCATTCCTAAAAACGCAAAAAATTCAGGTCTCTCCGGACGATTTTAAAATGCATGCCATTGAGGCATCTTATTGGTAATGAAAAAAATAGATAACATTGACAATTGCCATGCAGTTTTGGGATGCTTAAAATATTTTCCGCCAAGCAAATACACACAACAAATAATTTCAGGTATCTCTAAACGATTTTAAAATGTATGCCAATTACGTTTTATGATAAATTTGCACTACCAAACGACGATATACCGATTGGCATGCAGCTTTCTAGTGCAGAACGTTATTAAGAGTTATGAGGAGGGAGCGTAGGTGCGTCTTTACTATGTACATACTTCGATATGCGATGTAAGGCGCGATTAGTAGTTGGATGGGTGACCGTTCCAACGAAGACCGCGGTCCTCGCCTCACACATCTTCCAGCGGCTTGTATATCAGTGTATGCGCGGAAGCTATACAACCTTAGGCGAGAGTTGTATAGGGGATATACCATCCTTCGGAGAGGATGTAAAGCCGTCGGTCCCTTATCTATTAAATGTTAGGCAAGTAAAAGATCCCTACTCTTCTTAAGGGAAGAGGTTCGGCAAAATTCCTGGTTGGGGGTAGCTCGTCTACAGGCGTCGGTGTTAGGCCTCAGTAGCGGAAATAGGCCGACGTTAAATAAATGTATTAAAAAAAAAAGTTATTCCTAAAAATGTAAAAAATGCATGCCAATATATTTTGTTATAAATTTACACTACCAATCGACGATTTACCGATTGGCATGTAGTTTTGTAGTGCAGAACGTTATCAAAAGTTACTGCAAACAAAAGATAATATTAAAAATTGGCATACAGTTTCAACGTGTACTAAAGTGTTTTGGATCCTATTAAATTATTGCAAATTTTGAAATACGCCTTTTCAAGTGCGCCTTATATTTTCTATACCTGTATTATATTGAAGAAAGAGGTTTAATATAAAAGAAAAAAATGAAGTGACTTATATAAAAATTTGTTGATGGAAGCTTGCAGATACAACAATAATAATAATAATAATAATATAGACTAAGTGAATTAATTGACTCAAACAATTAGTTAGTAGGTTTTGATCAGTCATATTTAAAAAATATTTTAAACCAAAATATAATAATTCATTTTTATTCAGCGTCCAATTTCATAAGCATGTCTTCATCTTCAATGTCAAAACCGCCATCCTCCGGAATATTTTCATCATCATACCTCTATCATCATCGTAATTGTAATTGAATTGATCTGTTTCGTCGACTTCGTCGTCATCATCTTCCTCATCACCATCTTCTACGTTACTCTCTTCCAAAGTCTCTATAGAATCTATAATTACAATAAGGCATTTTCTTAGCAAATCAACGAAATAAGAAATTTGTGTTAACAAAATAATTGATAATGAAATTAAATAACGTATTTAATTAATTAGAGAACAATAATGAATAAAAATACTGCAATTAATAGAAAATGCTTATTTTTTATTAGTTATACTTCAGATTTTAACCTTGAAATTAAGAATTTTATAGTTTATATTATTATTTTGTTGTGCATTTTACCTTGTTCCGTACTTTTTTCGCATATTACATCCATCACACTCTCCGGCATCGCGTCACCTTCAAACCATTTACATGACAGGAATCCTTCATCGTTAATAGACCAACCACAGTCCAGCGGATTCAAGTTGGTCGGATTTGAGTTATGGGCATTATTCCACATGGCGGTGCTATGTAAATAGTTCGTCGGATTTGTTGCAGAAGCTCTCGATAATACAGCGGAAAATTGCATGTATCCAAAGTTTTCACTTTTTTCTTGAACGCTTCTTTGCCGGTATATTTCATGCAGTAGTTGCTACTAAACAGATGTAGTCGAGCCTCGATACTTTCAGTTTATTAGTTTTTGTAGAATGCATTTTCCACGCAAAGCATTCCAGATCTTTAATGGCCGATTGTGATTTTTTTGGTATAATGATGTTGAAAAATGCGACTTGATACTTTTAATTTCCAATTAATAAGGTAAATGACGTCGTTTTCCCTTTCCCAAAGAAGCATGGATTTGAAGTCGCAGCCTGTGAATGCGTGAAACCCAAGTAGAGCACGGCATACATTTTGTCCAAGCGCATTGAAAATTTTATTTAGATTGATGAATCTTACATGATTCTGCACTAGAAAAC
This sequence comes from Leptura quadrifasciata, assembly GCA_963675555.1. Taxonomy (NCBI): domain Eukaryota; kingdom Metazoa; phylum Arthropoda; class Insecta; order Coleoptera; family Cerambycidae; genus Leptura; species Leptura quadrifasciata. The sequence continues at coordinate 38,916,581 of OY776682.1, forward strand.
TGCATGCCAATCGGTAAATCGTCGTTTGGCAGTGCAAATTTATCATAAAACGTAATTGGCATTCATTTTAAAATCGTTCAGAGATATCTGAAATTTTTTCACGGTTTGCAATAACTTTTTATAACGTTCTGCACTTCAAAACTGCATGCCAATAGATAAATCGTCGTTTGATAGTGCAAATTAGTCATAAAACTGATTAACGTATATTTTAAATTAGTTTTTTAGGAATAATTTTTAATAACGTTCTGCATTATAAAATTGAATTTCACTCGGTAAATCGTCGTTTGGCAGTGCAAATTTATCACAAAACATATTGGCATTCATTTTAACTGCGTTCAGAGATACCAAAAAATTTTACGATTTAATGTCCGCACCAAAATTTGTTGTGCGCGCGGAAACGGCAAGCCAATAAGTTTCCGCTGGATTTTTTTTCACAGCTTTTCATTTGGTACTATTGACATCGATTTTCCATGCAAACGGAAAATCGACTTGCACACCCTTCTGCACGCGACGACTGCCTAAAGTTCGCGTTTCCGGCCATATTCATGGTAATTATATTCATATATATGATTGGCATGCATCTCAAAAATATTGCACCTGACTGGTCATGTACTGCCGGTCTATTATTGTGAATACTGCCAACCAGTAACTTTAAAATTCATTTAACAACGGAGTATTATTTTATTATCAAATGCCAAAACTAAAATATTTTCAATCTTATCGGAAATTAAATTTAGTTCAAGAAATCTGTGTATCCACCCACCTACTAGGTCACTTCTAAGTTTGAAGTTTAATAAAGTAGTTTTGGCTAAAAGTTATATCGAGAGCCAAGAGTACAATTTTTGATATTAAAAGTTTATGTCTTTCGCTCACTTTCGAATCAACAGTTTATACTTTTCTGAATAAAACAACTGAATTCAAAAGGATTTTTAAATTGAGTAAGTTCTAATTCTAAGGAAAATAAATAGAAAGGAAAGCTATGACAGTTTATCGGTGTGAAACTGATTGTTGTGAATGATATTTTAATTATAATATTTTCCTGCTATTTCCTGATAAATCAGGACAAAAAGAATCATAATTTAGATTTAATTTACATTACAAACCAGCGGACAAAACCATAAGAACCAGAATGAGGCAGCAAATAATAAAACTAATTCCCACTTATTTCTAAACTACACAATTTTCTAGAATTTTGTGTTAAGAAATTTCTTTGTGTAATGCGTAGCTCAGATTCATAACAATTTATCTGCGAGTTTTTTAAACAAAAAAATCCTCATCGCATTTTTATTCTGTTTTTCCTCATTTCTAGTTAAAAATAACTTCTATCGCTTGGTAGATAATAACAAGTATCAAAAATATTTTTTCATATTATTCAGCGATTCTTTAAAATTGCATAAAATCGTAAACATTTAAATATACCAGGTAGTGCAATAATGCGTCCTACCTCGATAGCTCGAGTTGTATGGTAGTTAAAAAAATTTTTAATACTTAACATAGCTATAATGAAACAGTACCACAATCTGCAATCATCCTAGTTTTTATGGTTTGTCCTGTACATGTAGAAAACATATTATGTTAATTAATATTACATAAAACAGATCTCATTGCAGACGGTGTAAGCGGCTTCAGTCTTTGTGTGATGCAAGAGACTACCAATGCGTTTTGATGCCAGAGCAATATACATACCAATATATGACATTAGTTTCGGATCTCCCCTTACCAGAGGGCCATATTCAATTATTCCAAATAAAAGGACCTCAGTGGATTTCAGCGAGAGCAGAATTTACAATGAAGCTGCTCGACGTAACTTGCCCATATGGAGTAGAAAAAGTAAACCAGAATTTTTTCCAAAAAATAAATAATCACTTCAATAGTATGCAACTCCACTTGATAAGACCTATAAAAGGCCCACAGGAGATCAAACTACAAATTGAAATGCGATTATATCAAGGCAATATTATTATTGGAAATGTTGTTGTCTATATTATTATTGTAGTATCTGAATATCCGTTTTAAGCGGTTTAGTTCTATGTAAATTATATTTTGTTTATTTCGCTTACTATCTCTTTTTTGGTAATGTAATGTATGTTTTATGATATTGTAAACATATAGCCTTTCTTCTCGGTCTGTTTTTAAATTATTTTTGAAATTCTTAAATGCAGGGTAATTTGACCCAAAGAAGCTTAATGAATAATAACAATCACAATCTCGGAAGTGGAGATGAAAGGCATACGATATGATTTATTTTCTACAGATATGTTTGAAATACCTATGTAATAATGTTAGGAAGTTGTTTTTACGTTAATAAACACTTTTTTTAAATACTCGTATTTAAATCCGTATTTGCTTAAGATGAAATTTTCTAGCAGCGTCGAAACGTAAGCGTCTGACGCATCCGTTTTGACGCATGCGGACGGCACACAGGTGGTGTTTTCCTAGCAGTGTTGCGAAGCACGCGTTTGACCATTAGTTGTCATCAGCAAGTTGGATATTTGTTGAAGTGTTTGAAAAATAATATCGAAGACGCTGTGTTGAACTGGTGCTGTTAGAACAGAAAAAGGAGCAGGAAATATTGGTATTAAATTTTGCAATAAAACCACACAGAAGAAAAACTATAATCAACAGAAAATAGAACAATTTTCTGCTATGCTGGAGTACTCTGTTTATATTGTACAGAGGGCAAATTGTAAATCACACTTTCAATGCTTTCCACTGAAACTACGCAAATCCTAGCTAAGGCATGGTATACCGTACCACTCCCCTGAGTTCCCCACCAGTGGCGTTCGTCGTAATGAAGAAAAATGGACCTATTTGTCAAAAAAAAGATATTAGCAAAGTTTTAACTGTAAAACAATATCATAATCTTAATCGTCGTTATCAAAACCCACCAGTACCGAATTTCAAACAGAGTGTATGTGGTGTTCATGTAGTAAGAAAATAAAAGTGGTGTTCATGTAGTAAGAAAATAAAATTTCGCTTTTAAACAAATTTAACATTATCAATTTTAATGATAAACACCATATGTGCAACTTTTACGAAATTTGACTGATATCCAGTTGCTTATGTTTTCTAAAATCACACTAATAAGGTAAGGTTAGAAATTGACCCACCTTTTACATGGTGTTCGTAGCAAAGTACACTATTTGTGGGACTAAATTTCTACATTTGCCTTTTAAACATAAGTTGACCATGATAATTCAAAATTACTTTGAAGTCTGAGTGACATTTCATTATTTTTGTGTTTACACAAATTTAAGTAAATTTTTTTGTTATTTAATAATGACACGTTTAACAGTTCGTGAAAAAATGGACATAATTCGTATTGTAGGTGAAAATATATCATTCGCAGAGGCTACCAGAATTTTTAACGGACGACATCCAGAGCGAGCAAATATTCAGGTTAAAACAGTAGCAATTACTAATAACTTGTTCGACGATACCGGTATACCGGTAACGTTCGAAAACCGAGGCCAAGAAATTATGTTATAAATCATAATGTTAGATATCTCTATGTCGAACTGATAATTGCAGCATGTAGGCAAGATTGTCATGCCAGTATCAGAAATGTAGCACGTAATTTAAACATTGAAAAACTAAAGTATAGAGATGCCTAACAAGAAACAGATTAAAAAGTTCAAACCGTAGTACCTACATACTTTGTTCGAGGGTGACAATTTGAGAAGGCTAGATTATTATTTTTGGGCAAAAAGAAATTTTCTCAATGATATGAATTTTTTAAAGAAAATAATATTTACCGATGAAGCTACATTCAATAAAAATGGTGTAGTCTGTAGTCAACATATCCGATACTGGGCTGCTGAAAACCCTAATTGGATGATAAACTATAAAAGTCAACGATCGTAAAAAGTGAATGTTTGGTGCGCTATTTTAAATGAGCAGATTATATATAGGACCTTTCTTTTTGAAAAAACATGAAACTCCGAAACATTTTAAAACTTTCTTGAAGGAGATGTTACTGATATTTTGGATAACATGCCTCATGACTTGATTCTAAAGACTTTAGAATCCTTCTGAAGAAGCTGACTTTAGTTATCTATGTAGCCCTTATTATGTATTGAATGGTCATGAATTAAATTTGTTTACTATTTAACTTTCTTTGCCTCCCACGTCAATTATTGTTTGATTAAGTAAAGCTGACTAACGTCACGTGACTAATTCTAAATGGAAACCCTGTCTTTCTCCATCTTAATTAACTCTTAATTGCTACCGAAAATAAAGTTATGATTCTAATAATAGGTCCTTTAAAAAGTGAAACTTTATTTTCTTACTACATGAACACCACATACCCTATCTTTTTGAAATTCAGCACTGATGAATTTTTGATAACGATGAATAAGATTATGATATTGTTTTACAGTTAAAATTTTGCCTAGTATCTGTTTTGGAAAATTATGTCCTATTTCTTCATAACGATGAACGCCACTGGTGTATTTTAAATATTTTACCGTGGCACAATCTCCTTATGGGTAAGTACCTGCCACCCAAATTTTAAGAAAATCGCATGGTTAATAAGAGACCTATAATATGGGAGTTATGAAAAGTGAGACATATTATATATATGAAATGTTGTTGTACTTCCGGGTGCTCTCCCGCGTCAATGGTCGACTTCTCCACTAGTCACGGTTGTCTAAACGATGTTTCGGGAGAATCTCATCTGCCATCTTCAGATTCTCACTGAAAGCTGCCTACTGTTGCTCCTCGTTGCTTGAACTGAACTGACGTTCCCCGCGTTGTGCGGCTCTTTATATATGCTGCAGTATAGGGCGCGCCTGCGCGTTTGGCTACGTGTTACCGGTCCCCCACCACCTGTGGTAGGCATAGCGGTCGCCTGAGCCAACCCGACAAGTGGCCTCGCTGAAACGTCACGCTCCACATGACTTCTCGCTGGTGGTTGGGCATCCTCGTGTCCAATCGGTGCCGCAGAATGCCGTGGTTCTTCTTGATTGGTCAGCGCTCGGCTCTGGCTCCTCGTGATAGGTCTATTTCGGGCAGATTGCTGTGTTGGCTCAGGCGCCCGCTACGCCTACCACAGGTGGTGGGGAACCGGTAAAACATAGCCAAACGCGCAGGCGCGCCCTAGACTGCAGAATATATAAGGAGCCGCACAACGCGGGGAACGTCAGTTCAGTTCAAGCAACGAGGAGCAGCAGTAGGCAGCTTTTACTGAAAACCTGAAGATGGCAGGTGAGATTCTGCCGAAGCATCGTTTAGACAACCGTAACTCCTGGTGGAGTTGATCATCGACGCGGAAGAACACCCGGAAGTGCAAAAACACTTCATTTAACACCCGCAAAAACCTAAAAAACAACATATATATAGATAAAATACGCTTAATTCAAGATGAATTTGTTGGAATCAACCACCTTTTTTTATATTTTCATACTCGCTTAGCATGGAGAGGTTTTCTATACCTACTATACTATAAGAAGAAGAATTATTTAAACTAGTAAGTAACATTAATTTCAAACTCACTATTGTAAAGAAGCCGAAACATGTATCGAGTTGTCGAGTTTATAAAACTTTCTGAAATATTAAAAAGCATAATATTTTGTTTATGTATAGGATGGGGCAATAGTGCGTCCGACTTCGATAGCTCAAGTTCTGCGGTATTAGAAGTTAAAAAAATACAGGTAAACTACATAAGAAAGTCTATAACTTTTAATTATTTTGAATATACAGGGTGAGCCAAGACGATTGTGCATTTGCCATATGCCATTTTTAAAAACAGAATGCTATAAATATCAGTATATTAATAAACTCCATTCCCTCCTTTATTATTATTGACTATATCCCGACCATTTGGATGTATTGATTTTTTTGCTGAAATAATACGATCTTCTGATGCACTTTGAAAAAAATCACCATTCAGCAAGTCATCATTAGGAGCCGTCCACAAATTACGTAACGCAATTTAGGGGGAGGGGATCGAGCCTGGCCTTACGGTCCTATTACGTGGGGGGAGGTGGAGGTCACGGTTTGCGTTACGTAACGATTTTAGAACCGCCAGAAATAGCAAAAATTATTAATGTTCAAGTTTTGAATTTATAAGTCGCGCGCAATTTACTGGGGAAAGTTGACAGTTCTGACTTATTAGTCTGATAGATACACAAATTAGGCGTAAGTGTGGTAATTAGGTTTCGGTAAAGAATTTGGCGAAAAGATTCAAGTTCGGTACTGCAAACGCCGTAAGTGTTGGCGAGGGTAGGGGAATTTGTATATAGATAGTGGTATAGACCCAGGGTACACATCGGTATCATGGTTGGTGTAGTCAGGGATAAATTATTAAATTATTATAGCACGTGATCATGCTGTTCTCCGATAGGTCGGCTATGTTCCCCTACAGTTCCCACCGCTCGCCAACACTCGTGGCGTTTACTGTACCATGTTTTAGTTTGACAAGTAATAATACAGAGCGCATAGTTAGATAAGGTTTTAAGTTGATATTTTTGATCGAGCACTTTAATAAAGCAAGCCGAACTTTTGGGCTTAATACAACGTACCGTCACTGCTTCTAATAAATATCAATAAACAGATCAAGGTGTTATAACGCACACGTTATGTAACGGAATGGAGAGGGGGGGGGCAGGCCAGGCGTTACGGTCATGTTACGTGTGGGGAGGGAGGGCGGTCAATTGAAACTGCAAGTTTTGAGTTCACAGAAAAAATTATAAAAGCGTTTGAAGCAAATCAACTGGCATTAAAAATATTTCTTGATCTATCGATAGCATAGGATTGTCTAAATCGTACATACTTACTTGAAAAACTGGAAAAATATGGAATGCGACGAACAACATTAGAATGGTTCAAATCCTACTTATTAAATCGGACACAAAAAACAGTGATTATCAGCAATGGGATAGATATAAAATCTGATACTAAAGAGAAAAATATAGGCATTCCGCAGGGCAGCATAACAGGACCGATATTGTTTATTATTTATTTAAACGATCTATGTACTGCTAAATGAACAAAATGCTCACATTACGAATTATGCAGATGATACAAACCTATTAATCACAGGGAAAAATTATCCAGATATGCAAGTGACAGGCTAATCATGAAAGCAAAAGATTGGTTCACAGAAAATGGCTTTTTATTAAACGTTGAAAAAAAAATTCTTGGGTGTATATATAAATGAACATTAAAATTGGTCATCACACATAAAATATTTGGGTAAAAAGTTAAATACGATATGTTAGAGTTTTCGGGTGATACGTAAATATTTAAATGTAAAATCGTTACGAATGATATATTTTGCAATTGTTGAATCGAGTGCAAGGTTTGGAATCAGTTTTTGAGGAAGTAACAACATGCAAGAAATATTCTTAGTAAAAAAAAGAGTGGTAAGGATAATGTATAGCTTGAAATATAATGAGAACTTCGGGGGGAGTTTAAAAAAAAATTATTTTAACAATTTTTGTGTTGTATATTTATGAATGTTTAATATTTGTTTTTAAAAATAAACATAAACTCACTATTATAATATCTCTCATTCACACGAAACAAGAGGTGCGAACATAAACTATCCGGAACATAGGTTAACGGTAACAGAAAAAATCCACATTACGTTTGTATAAAATTATATATCAAACTAAATTATAACCAGAAAAAAATTGAGAGTGTCCAAATTTAAAAAGAAATAAAATTTTGTTGATAAATTTAGAACACCCTATAATTTGGAGGATTATATTGTTAACTAAGCCATTGTAGAAGCTGAGTTTCTGTTGACGTTATTTCATTTTTGATATCAACCTATCTATCAATGAGTAATATCTTCTCTGAAATAAATAAATATTATTATTAGTGCATTTGATGTGTGTTATAATTGGTATTAAATAAAATCATAACATTTAAAATGACAAATGTTTGAATCACACTGTCGTAATATGTGTATGGACATTTTTCTCGTTGCCATAGCAACGTTTCAAAATAAGAGTATTTTTACTCTATAAAGCGGATGTGTAAAATATTCAAATAAATTCTAACTTGGCTCTATTATTATTACAGAATTCATATTTCTGATATACTTAAAAGCATTTACTTTTCTGGAAGTACGTTTAAAAATTTCATAGAAATGGAGATAGCTAATCAAAGTTTTCACTGTTTACGATTTGTCCTATATATGTTGAAAACAGTTGTTAATTAATATTATATAAAACAGATATGATCAATACAGGCAATGTAAACGGCTTCTTTGTACGACTCAAGGCCCTACCAGTGCCTTTTGATGCCAGAACAATATACATATCAATATATGACATTAGTTTCGAGTCTCCCATTACCAGAAGGGCATATTCGGTTATCTCAAATAAAAGACCTCAATGGATTTCGGCAAGAGCAGAATTTACAATGAAGCTTCTTGACGTTACTAGTCGATACGGAGCAGAGAAAGTGAATGAGAGCTTCGAAAAATAAATCATCAATTCAATTGTACACTCATGTCCAATAGATTTGATTACTTCTATATTTCTAGCGAAGAAATTCATAATTTCTTTTACAAATACTTTTCTACCATATTTTATTCCTTATTACGACGAAAAAGAGTTCATTGTCATCAGTACAGACTTAAATTGAATACTGAATCAAATTAACTTTTGTTCTGAATAAGGACACAGTGAACATTCAACATGACTGAACCAGTTTAAGTTATAATCCACTAAGATACCTACTAATCTAACCGAATCACTATTTTTTTATAGACACATTTTTAAAGACATTTTTACTTACTAGTACTATGATTCGGAGTCTTATTAGTTTTATTAGCGAACGTCAACATTTGCGTTTTTGTTCCGTTGAGTTTAAACAAAATCGGTATAATAATTTCCTATTCTTGAGGTACAAATATTCGCTTTTCGAGAAAGTTCCTGCACGTTATCTGGCACTGATGTAATAGCTACATCGTCAGCAAATTGGATGACATGAAACTCATTTATTGGATTCACGTATTCGAAGTAAGAATTTATCTATGTAATACCATACTCAAATATTTTGTTAAGTAACATTTCATGATTTACTGTTTATTTTTGGCTCATATTATTCAGTAAATAAATGTACAGAGAAGTAATTGCATCTTGGCTAGTGTCCTTTTCTAAAACCATATTGACTATTAAGAGGTAAAATATTATGTAGATTCAAAAAAGGTTTAAGTTAAATTGCATATGCTACCTCAAGAAATTTGGAAAATACAGATAGTAATGATATTGCCCTATAATTTGAAATTATTTATTCATCGTTTTTTTTTTGTGAATCGGTACGAGTATTGCTTTTTTCAGGTTAGAGGGAAATGTACCTTCAATAAATGAAAGATCAATAATTTATAATAGGATAATAGGATAATAGGATAATTTATAATAGGACCCTCTCAATAATTATTTTAATATTAATACTGGAAGATAGCACAATATTCTTTTTGACTAAACAAGAAATATTATGTTTATCTTTAATACGATTAATGTAGGCCATGAAAGGAAAATATGAAACGTTTTCGAGCGTAGGCCGTAAAACAAATAAGAGTACACAATAAAATGAATTTTACCCAAAACAAACAACATCTAAAATGTATACGCCTAGGAAACTGATTTAAAAAGTTAATATATACAGGATGACCCATTACTTCATGCCAGTAATTCAGAAGAAGGTAGGGGTGGACAAAACAGCCTTTTTTTCTTCAGGCCTCTATTATGCATATTTTATGTGCTATCAATTTATATTCGATCTTCAACTTCATTTGAGGAATTTGAGCTGATTTTTGAGAATCTTGAGTAAGTTGATTTTCTTGCAAACGCAAAGTGTTATAATATTTGGAGATTTTAATGATCCTAATCTCATTAATTAAGAAAATATTGACAGAAAAATATTTATAATTAAAGGTTTTGTAAGTCTTCCTGACTTTCGACAATTTAACAACGTACCAAATGTTTCTCACACGTTACGTGATTTGCTGTTGTCTAATACTAAATGAGAAGTCATACATTACATGATAATGCATCGCTTGTACAAGAGGATTTATGTCCAGGACCGGTCATAGGCCCAGGCAACCCAGGCAACTGCCTAGGGCGCCACACGATTAAGGGCGCCAAACGCCAAACAAACCTCGAGTAGACAATTAAAAAAACAAAATGTTTTCTGTATCAAGTAATTAGGAAAAAATAAAAAATCCGACAACACTGTCTGGTATGAATTACAGAAGAAGTTATTTTGATTCAATTCAAACATATATTTTAAAAATAAAGTGCTTGCCTTGTTTTACTTTAAGTTCTACTCTAATGCCTGTTAAATTAATGTGAACGATAACTTAAAATTATAATATTAATATAGCGCAGTAAAATAGCACAAAAAGTCAATATACAGGAACTTTTTCCATAAGCAATTTTATGGTTGGATTCTGCTGGGGAGGTGCTTTTGTGCTTCAAAGACTTTGTGACATGTTAAAATCAATAGTTCAATATATTGTAGCTCCTCTAACATATCTAATTAATTGGTCCCTATCAGAGGAAGTATTTCCAAAAATCTTTAAAACCGCGAAAATTATATCTCTGCATAAAAGAAGATAAATTGTTACTAAACAATTATAGGCCGATTTCATTACTATCATCAATATCAAAGATTCTAGAAAGAGTCATTTATAATAAAATTATGGGATTTTGTAACGGACATAATATACTGAGTAACGAACAACATGTATTTACGTCGACCGATTCTGCGATACTTTGCCTCCTTAATAAGCTATATGAACATCTAGATAATAATAAAAAATGCTTTGGAATCTTCATGGACCTGAGTAAAGCATTTGATTGGATCATGCTTTACTTTTAGGCAAACTTAATAAATATGGATTTCGAGGAAAGCTTGGCGAGTGGCTCACGTCCTACCTTTCTAATCGTACCCAACTAATAGAAATAGGCAATACAAAATCCGGAATATTGTCTGTATCGCGTGTGGCGTCACTCAAGGCTCGGTTCTTGGACCCATACTTTTTATAAATGACTTACTGGATATAATAAACTCATGTCTCCTAGTAATGTTGGCAGATGACAACTCATTCTTAAATGTAAATGAAAACGTAAATAATCTTATAACTGATACATAGAATAAAATTGACTTATTTGTTTCTAAATTTGAAAATGGAAAATTAATACTTAATGGCGATAAGATAGTGTCCATCGATTTCACTCCGAGACTAATTAATTATAATTAAAGTTATCTACTATAAATTCATGGAAAATCATTGGAACAAGTCACCTCTACAAAATTTCTAGGCGTGCATATAGACAATGCTCTAAATTGGGAAAATCATATTACTATATTGTGCAACAAGCTGTCGCCAGTCTGTTTTGCCTTGTACAGGCTGAGAAATATTACAAATAGGGATAGATAGGAATAGGTTATGTTATCCTATTACAATTTTATTCAAGAATTTCGTATGGCATTGTGTTTTGGGGCTCCCCTCATCACTTTGAGACAGTCTTCAGGCTACAAAAGAAAGCAATAAGAAACATAATGGGACTCAGTATGCGTACCTGTTGTAAAACTTATTTTAAAGAATTGCAATTATTTCTTTTAGCTTGTATTTATATCATGAAAATAGTTGTATTTGTAAAATCTAGTCTAAATATTTTTTTAAGGAACAATTTTTTTTATTCATTTATTTAACGTCTGCCATTTCCGCTACTGAGGCCTAACACTGACGCCTGTAGACGAGCTACCCCCAACCAGGAATTTTGCCGAACCTCTTCCCTTAAGAAGAGTAGGGATCTTTTACTTGCCTAACATTTAATAGACAAGGGACCGACGGCTTTACATCCCCTCCGAAGGATGGTATATCCCCTATACAACCCTCGCCTAAGGTTGTATAGCTTCCGCGCATAAGGAACAATTATAACCATGAATATAATACTAGGGGACAAAACAATTTATTGACACCGAACCATTGCCTATCATTATACGAAAAAAGTCCCACATACACTGGTGTAAAATTATATAATAAGCTTCCAGAATACATCAATCAAATTAATGATATAAAATCTTAATATTTATGTGTGTATGTATATGTAGGATGAATAGTCTTATATGAATATATATTTTATTTAAATTCCAATTCACTTAAGTTCAATTTCTGATATAATTTTTTTCTGATATAATTTTTTTAGATAGTTCATTTTATGAAAAAACTGCAAATATTGCAAATGTAAATATATGTTTTTTATTTTGTTTGTACTTTGTAATACACTGTTTCTCTACTTATTGTACTTTGACGACCTTATTGTATTTTGGTCTGATGGATAATAAATGTATTTTTTTTTACAAAAAGCCAATCACCCTACTCTGTGACTCCGATCCTCGCAGAGGGGAGCTGGTAATAAATACCAATAACAACTCCCCACGCCCGTGGGGTAAGTTACTATCGGGTCTGTGAATCGTGTGCCCTGAGTAGACGCAATGAACCGAGGATGACAGCCTTCTGCATTCTGCCGGCTAAGATCTCTGTCGAATTTCGGCATGCCGGTATGATCTTTAATTCTGAAAGCAGCGTCGTTCGAAGAGTAAATCTCGATAATTTGTCCGTTTTTCCTCCTCTTTCAAGACAATGTTTCTCTCAGCGGGGACTGAGAACTCCACGACATACATTATCTTGAGTTGGTGGTCGAGGAGTACTATGTCAGGCTTGTTGGCTTGTATTTGCCTGACGGTGAAAAACGAGTAGTTTCAATAAATTAGACACTTCTCATTCCCCACAACGGACTCAATATCCCCCGGAGCGTAAGGCAATCCTGGTGTCTCGTCTATCCCATACGAGTGCCTTAGATGATAATAAAGCACTCGTAATGCTGCGTCGTGTCTGTGAATATAGGTCGAGGCTGCTTATGTCGCGCAAGCCAACAGCAGGTGCATTACAGTCTCCGGCGCCCTGCGGTAGGCCCTGCAACTGACATCAGGGATCTTCATACCCATGACACGACTTCGCAGCTGCAGAAGGATGTTGTGTTTTGCAGCTGTAATGTGGGATTTTAGTCGAACGGGTTCCAACTCGGTGACAGAATCGGGGTTTATCCGCTCGACGTCGAAGATGAGACCAAGTTCATCGGCTGCTCTCCGTGCTGCCTTAAAGAGAAAAGCTCCTATATCTGCATTTTCATTGTCCCGGACCATGCAGAGGAGGGGATCCGAACTCCTGATGACCTTACATGCTCCATCCAAAATCATCCTGCTATGGAGACTCTCCAAGCTCAAGAGTCCACGGCCTCCCCGATGTCGTGGGATATATAACCGTGGAACGGACAATTTAGGATGCAGGATCCTATTGAGGTGCATCTTTCTCCGATCGAGTTGACGCAGCTCCCCTCGAATCCACTTCACTACTCCAAAGGAGTGGAGAAGGACCGGAACGGCAAGCATATTAGTAGCAGACACCTTGTTCTTCCCCGATAGTTCTGAAGACCAGATCTGTCGGAGTCGGTACTGATACTTGCCGCGGAAAGCGTTTTTCACTACACCCACTTCTTGGGTGGAGCGTTGCTCGACACCTAAGTAAAGTGTACGACTCTCCGGCCTATAGGTGGTGTAGGATGCTTCCGTCTACGAGCTGCACGTCCTCTCCGTAGTCCTTACATCGTCCTCTATTGAGATAAACCAGTGCACATTTATCCAATCCCAACTACCAACAGCCTACTTGTACTTCTGTACCACCCTAAGGGATTGTTGGAAATTTCTATCTCCGGAGGCATAAAGTTTAAGGTCATCCATATAAAACAAATGGGTGACCTTATGCCTTCTGTCGCCGGGGGTACCACAGTTGTAACCGCGAGTTTTCCGGAGTGAGACGGATAATGGCAGTAGCGAAATACAAAACAAAAAGGAGGCTGAGGGAATCTCCCTGAAATACTCTCCTTCTGAACATTACCGGCTCTGTCTGGACCCTATCATTACCAGATATTATGGTAAAGCGAGTCCTCCAGAGCGGCATCAGATCTTCAATGCATCTCACTACGGGACCGGCGATCGCAAGACATCGGAGCAAGTGTACAACAAGCTCATGATATGTCATGTTAAATGCCTTGCGGTAGTCAATCCAGGCCATGGAGAGATTCCGCTTTATACTGGACGGAGTCCTGCGTGACACATGTGTCAATCAACAGGTTCTCCTTGCAGCCAGCGACATCTCCCTTCGACCCCCGTTGCTCATATATCCGTTCATAAACCGTACTGATCCAGCAAATAAAATGTATGGTTTTATTGTCAGATACTGTAAATCGTTTACTAACATTGATGCATTAAAGATTTTATACTTTTCCTATGCCCGGTCGCAACTTGAGTATGGCTCTATAATTTGGCATCCTTATTATAGCAGTTATAAAATAATAGTCGAGAGGGTGCAACGAATATTTTAAAAGTTTTCATCATATCAAGTTGATGGGATTTACCCTGCAAGAGGTGTACCTTACATTCATCTTGTTAATAGATTCGATTTAGTTAGTTTAGAGATAATGCTCTTTCCTTACTACTGTAAACTTTTACACAAACAAATTCCTGAACTACTAGGCCAATTAAATTTTTCCGTGACAAGTTTATTTAATAAGCATAATGTAACATTATTGCAACACACGTAGAACATACATGTTACTTAAATTCCCTGTTTATGTTATGTGTAGCAACTTCAATAAGCTGTGTCACTTATCTGATATATATTTTTGTAGTTTAAAGGAACTTATACAGATAGCAGTGCATTCTTTGAATGATGAATTGTTGTTTATATAAGGTGTAATTTGTAAACACAATATAGATTATTATGTTTACAAATCAATAGTGATCTATTATAAACAACTGCATGTTTCAATGTTCATGCAAATTTTTTTGTTTTTATATTTTGTATTTTCTACTTTGCATTTTTCTTTTTGTATTTTTGCCCTGTAAATGGGTTACTGTACAAATTCCCAGCTACAAAAAAGATCTTCATAATCAAAATTTAAAATCGGAATGCAATAATTATAAAAGAACAATTTAATTGAACAGAAAAAAGACAAATATTAAAAAAAGAGTTTGAAATCAACAAAAACAAAACCATTTAACAAATTAGTCAGACCAATAATACATGACATGAGCATAGACTACTTGATAAAATATGAACGGAATGAAATAATTGTAAACAATGGTTATATGGTTAATGAATTTAATAATAATTTATAAAAATGGGTGGGAAATTAGCAAGAGAAATAGCTAGAAACGAAGATTAAAACTAAATAAAAAGATACTATCAAACTCTCTTTATCTTAATCATGCAGTCGCAGCAGAAATAACCAATATAATGAATAAACGAAAAAACAAAAAGTTTAGGAAATACTTATATAAGTAAATAATAAGTAAATAAAATAAGTAAAAGTAAAATATATCTACAATACAGAAATCATCCTGCGTTCAGTAGTTTATTTGGTATTTCCAACATGGCATTCAATGTACTCTTAGATTGTTTGTGGCATACTGTTTATTAAACAATCCACGTAGTTCTGTGGTATGTTTTTACATTCGACAATATCAGCTTCCGTCATTATTTGGTATGTAATCTTAACGATCAAAAATATATGTTTTTAACGTCTGAAAATAGACCATCTTCCATTCCTAAACAGTCCAATTATTCATATTAAAAATCTGCCTATTTCCAAAGGTTGCCCTTGCGTTGGATGCTTTCACATTCAGCTGATGAATAAAACGATCCCGTCTACCGTCTAGCTACAGTTTTTCATACCTTACTAGGATGAGGTCTGTTATTTTAGGAATTCGTCTCTCTAAACCGCTTGGGGTTCTAGAAACATCACATTGATTAATGCCTAAGTGTTGCGTTGCGTTAGCAATTTGGCTCTAAGGAAAACCATTTTTACACAAATACTATTTCACATCTATCTATCTACCTGTTTATCGATTTGTAACCTTCATTTTTTATTTATTTAGAATATGACCCAAGAGACGGAATGTCCCATGTTACGACAAACCATATAATTAACTAAGCATGATACGATATAAAAAAGATAAAAGTATTATAGCCATTTATTCTAAAAATCAAAGCTAACTAAAGAGTTTTGAAAAATAGTAACTGATTGCTAGATCGATATATTTCTAAAAGAATTTCTTGAATTCTTAAAATTGTTTACTGTCTCAGTTGTTCCAATTTTATATAAATAAATGCTGTTATAAGCTACCCTAACGTTCTTAAGGAATAAATCTATACAAGAACGTGTCTTTGCAAAATTTTTAAAATTGGCACGTGTAATTCCAATATACAAAAAAACAGATACATCATGCCTTGAAAATTATCGACCTATTTCTCCACTGTATCAAAAATCTTTTAAAAAATGTATGTATGACAAAATCATTTCTTTTACAACTGAATATAATATTTTAGCTCCGGTACAACTGGCTTTGGCAAGAATAGGTGCACTCAAACAGCAGTTCTAGAATTTCTGGCAGCCTAAATGATAGCAATAAAACTGTTGGTATTCAGATTTGAGCAAAGCATTTGGAATTGTCAATCATGCTTTGCTTTCAGAAAAATTGCACAATTATGGTCCAAGAGAAACGGTACATAGTTATATCCGCGTATCTATCAGACTGACATCGGTTTGTAGAAATAATCCAAGATTGAATAATTTGGAAATAGAATTTGATATTTTTCTAGGGTCAGTCCTTGGACCCTTATTATATATAGTATATGTAAATGAGTTTTCAAGCATTGATGAAACTAATTCGTTACTTATATATGCTGATGACAGTAACTATTTGTGTACTGATTCATCTCCGACTGATGTTAAGAAGGTAGCACAACAAATGTTAAAAAAAATTGTAACCTGGTTCCATCAAAGTAAACTGTACTTAAACTAATCAAAAAGAGTGTATATTAACTTTACACCAAGAAATAGTCATGTCAACGAAAGTCAACTGTTAAAAATTAATGGAAAATTAGTACAGCAGGTAACTGATGTGAAATTTTTGGGAATACACCATGACAAGTTGGGAAAAACGTAATCGGTTTATGTAATACACTCTCAGTAATGTGATATGCAATACTTATATCGTTTAAGAAACTTTACAAATGAGTGCACTGTTAAATCATGTTACTATTTTCAGTTTGTCTCAAGGTTATCGCATGGAATTGCATCTGGGAACCATCTAGACATAGTATTAGAATATGATAGGTGCATCTGCAAGAGCATCATGTAAAAATATATTTAAACAGCAAAAACTGTAATGTATTACATGTTTTAGAAATTTAGCTTTATGTCAGGCAAAATAATGACCAATTTTTAACAAATATTTTTCTCCATAACTATTCCACACGCAGTGGTAGTCACTTACTAGTTCTTCTACACCATTTAGCAATGTATGAAAAGGCCCCTACTTTACTGATATCAATTTTTTAAATAAATTACCTCAAAGCCACAAAACATCGCTAATATTAAGTTATTTAAAAGGAATATTTTAAATTTTCTTATGAAAATATATTTTTACAGTCTTGACAAATATTTGAATGATTAATAAATTTGTATTTTTATTATTATTAGTTAAATACATTTTATTTTAACATTTTAAGAAAAGGCGTGTCAGTAGTAATAGTAGTAATTATTGGGGGAGGCCTAGTGCCTGGCAAGTAGGCCACAAATGGGCCCTTTTTACCTACCCCCTGACGTCCCCTCAACCATTCACTTCCACTCGGCCTCCTACTCCCTCTTGAAACCTTCCTGATCTTCCAATGAAGGTCAGGACATGTTTCCATTCGAGAGAGTCCATTTCCTCTTTTGGGAGCGTTGTGGCGCCGAAGAGTTCATACCTCAGACGCCCGAACGCTTCACATTGTCCCAAGAAGTGAAACGATGTTTCTTCATCACTTCCGCATCTTGGGCAAGTGGAATCTGCCTCAACCCCTATCAGCGATAGGTGTCTTCTGAGCCTGCAGTGACCAGTTAGGACTCCGACCAGTTGGTTCAGGGTCCTCCGGCTTCTACCTAGCAACCAGGCCGCCCTTGACTTGTTCGGCCCCGTTACGAAGTCTCGAGCCTGTCTGCAGCCGCTGCTCAGCCTCCAATGTTCCCTCAATGTTGCTTGTGCCCACTCGTTAAGGGCCGTAGCGACATGTTTCCTTGTAATTCCCAACATGGGCTCCGGGCCTAGACAGGGCTCCCTGGCCCCGAGCCTAGCCAATTCATCGGCTCTCTCGTTTCCTGGGACCCCAGTATGTCCCGGAACCCATATCAGGCTCACTTCCTTGTGCCGGGCAAGTTCCTCTAGAGCATCTCCGCACTCCTGGATGAGGGGGGACCTCGTCCTAGGAGAGCAGACCGCCCGAAGTGCTGCCTGGCTGTCTGAACAGATACAGATATTTTGTTCCGTACCGTTCCTCGTTTCTTCATTATGTGCCACTTTTAGGATGGCATATACCTCTGCCTGAAAGACAGTAGTGTACGATCCTAGAGCAAAGCTCTCCTGTACTTCCCTGCCTTCCAGGAATATTCCTGCCCCCGATGACTGCCTCTGTCCATCTACTAGAAGGGAACCATCTGTGTAGCACACCAGGGAGTTCGGGGGGAAGTTAATCTTTCCTTCTGCCCACTCTTCCCTACTAGGTAGGGTTAGAGTGTACTTTCTCTCTAATCTCAAGCGGTCGGTTGCTTCCCTCACCTTAAGGGCGGAGATCGGAATCTCCGCCTCCGCCAATCTGGCGATGGCTGCATGACCCTCTGTCCTTCCACTGCACCGCCAGCTGCCTGAGTCTCGCATTCTTAGATGGGCCGCCATGGCTTCCTTCTTAATCCAGGCTGGAAGCGTTGGCAGCCCTAGCATTACTTCCAAGGCAGCTGTAGGTGTCGTCCTCATTGCGCCTGTAATCCCAAGACAGGCAAGTCTTTGAACTTTTGCCAGTCTTCGAGACGTGGTGATGCGGTTCACACTCGGCCACCAGACCACCGACCCATATTGGAGTCTAGGTCTGATTACCGCCGTGTAGACCCAGTGCAGGATCCGTGGACTAAATCCCCAGTTCCTGCCCACCACCTGGCGCAACTGCCAGAAGGTTGCCGTCGACTTCTCTGCGATTCTGTCGACCTGTGCTCCCCATGACAGTTTTTTATCCAGGATCATGCCTAAGTACTTGACCTCTTGCGATAGTGCTAGGGGTCTTTCGTACATTATTGGTGCCCTGAAATTCTCTATTTTCCTCCTTTTGGTGAAGAGGATCAGTTCAGTCTTGGATGGATTGACTGAAAGATTCGTCTCACCACACCATCTTTCAATAATTCTGCAGGCTACCTGCATTCTGTCGCAGACGACGCTTAGGAACCGGCCAGTTACAAGAACTAGCCCGTCGTCTGCATATGCCTGCGCATAGAAGCCCTCTGACGTCAGCCTCTCCAGGAGACCATCCATTATTAGGCACCATAGATGAGGCGAAAGGCAGCTGCCTTGAGGGCAGCCTCCCTTCACCCCGATGTCCACCAGGCAGTCCCCTAGGGCTGCGCTGACTCTTCTTTCTTCCAGCGCACACTGCACCCATCTGACCAGTATAGGGGTTGTACCCCTGGCCTGTAGGGCCTTACAGATAGTCCTCGTACTTGCCTTATCAAAGGCTCCTTCTATATCAAAAAATACTACTAGAGCTACTTCCTTGTAGTGGAGGGCCCTTTCTACCTTATGCACAACGGCATGCAGGGCTGTCTCTGTGGACCTCCCTTGCCTATATGCGTGCTGATTCTGATGAATTGGGTATCTGGTTAGCACCCCTTCCATCAGGTGTCTGTCCACTATCCTTTCCAATGTTTTCAAGAGGAAGGATGTGAGACTGATTGCCCTAAAAGATTTTACGGCCGTGTAGTCCTTCTTTCCCACCTTGGGGATGAAGGTCACTTTGGCGTGTCTCCAGGCCAGTGGAACGTATCCCAATGCCAGGCTGGCCCTAAATACTCTCCTCATATGAGGTAGGAGTATTCCCAGGCCTTTCTGGAGCAAAGCTGGGAAGATTCCGTCTGGTCCTGCTGCCTTATAGGGATCGAACTCGTTCACCGCCCAGGAAACCGCGCCGTCCGTTATCATTCCCTCTGCGAGTTGCCAATCCGCTTGTGGGACCTGCTCCTCTAGGGCTATGACCGCGGCGGCGCTATCTCCGGGGAAATGAACGTCCAAGAGTAGTCTTAGTGACTCCTCACTGGAGGTGGTCCATGTCCCGTCCTGCTTTTTTAAGGACCCTATGGTCTCCTTTTTTCCACAGCTGAGTATTTTCATCAATCTGGCGGACTCCGGTAGAGAGTCTACCTCCCCACAGTATGTCCGCCAGCTTGCCCTCTTGCTGAGTCTTAATTCCTTTTTGAATTTCCTTCTAGCCTCTTTAAAATCGTCCCATGTGGTCCCCTCCCCCTCTTTGACAGCTCGATTGTGAGTGCGTCGGGCCGCCCGTCTCAGGTCTTCAAGTGACCTACTCCACCAACGAGCCCTCCGCACCCCCGCCGCCTTGAGGGGGCAGGATTCCTCATATGCATTAATTATACGATTTTCGAGACTATATACCTCATTGTCTAATTGCTCTGGGGAAGTTATGTGGCCCTCATAGTCGAGTTCCGAACTCTCTAAAGCAGAGATGTATTTTCCCCAATCTGTCGCCCTCGGGTTTCGTCGAGGGGTGGCCTCTTTCCTATCGTATTCCATCTCAAATCTGATCATTCTATGATCAGACATTGAGATGTCATTGGTAACCCTCCAGTTCTTAACATCCTCAATCAGAGATTGGGAGGCCAGCGTTATGACAATAACCTCCCGGCGGATGCGATTGACAAACGTCGGTTCGCTCCCCCTGTTAACCACCTGTAGGTCTGTGGACGCCAAGTACTCTAACAGAGTCTTGCCCCGAACGTTAACGTTTGAGCTGCCCCACACTATGTGGTGGGCATTGGCGTCGCAACCGATTATTAACGGAAGACCTAAATTTCTTGCGTAGAAAATTACATTTTCTAATTCCTCAGTAGGTGGCAATCGCGCATTATCGTATGGAAGATATATGCTGCTTATGACTACCTTACGACTAATATTACTTACCTTGTATTCGAGGAGAGCTGCTGTGGCATCCCTGGTTCCCAGTTGAGGCAGTGGCACAACTTGAAGGTCCTTGGATGCCAGGATGCACGTCCTTGGTGGCTCCTCGTCTCCCTCTTTTCCAACTACCATTTGGTAGCCAGAACTTCCTAGGCCCCTTACTCGATTCCTGAAAACATATGGTTCCTGAATTAGTATTATACCCCCGGTCTTACCTGTCAGAATGCTGACTAGCTCTCCAGTAGCATCCCGACTGTGCTGGAGGTTGATTTGGCTTACCCGTAGTAATAGCTCCGTGGGGCGTCTGGATACGGGTGATTAGGCCTGTTATTCTTTCTCCTCCTCGGCCGGCCTCGGCCCCTCGACTGCGGCAGGAGTCCGGCGAGTCACTCCGCTCCAAACCGGTACCCTACGTACTGTAAGGGTAACCAGCTCGAAGTAGAGCACCCACTCGGCCTCCTCCAGCCGTCGTATGGTTTCGTGGCTGACCAGGAAGATGAGATGCCATCCTCCAGGTTTTCCCGTCGTTTTCAGGTGTTTCCACCTGTCCACGTTTAGGGAGCGGTTTTGACGCGCCAGCATGTCTCTTATTCTGGAGAGGTCTACTTCTTGGCTTCTCAGCCAAAAGCCGACCTGCTCTGGCCAGGGGGCATCAACCGCCCGCATTACGCGGAAGGTGACACCATCTCCGGCCAGTGGTCTCTAGTTTTCAAGCAGCCAGCGCTTCGAGGTTTCATCCTGCGTCGTTATCAGGAACCAGCCTGGATCCACCAGGCCCGAGTTCCTGAAGCGAAGCTCCGGGCCGTAGGGTTCCCCTTCGGGGCCAGTCATAGCCTGGAGCATCTCCGACACAAGGTGATTCCTCGTCCGCTCCCCTTCCTCCTGTGTCATAGTCCCGTCCTCTCGGCTGGAAACTATGACCACCTGGCTTTCCCTTTTCGCGGTAGAGCTGTAGCTAGACAGTTGGGGTCCAGCCCCCGAATCCGACACTTTGGCAGCGCCCGTGCTTCCCCTTAGTAATGGGGACACGTTCGCTGCTTTGCCTGTCCGTCTCGGAGAGCTGGCACTCCCTCTGACCCGTTTCCTCTGTCGCTCGGGTGGGGTTGGCTCCTCTTTTCTTCGTCTTTTTGGGCCCTTTTTCGGGGGTGGGGCGCCTGAGGGTCTTTGTGGACCCTTTGGCACCTCAACGCCCCTGACCGAAGCAGGTGCAGAGGGGAGTATGAAGGATTGCCTTTTGGCCTCCCTTCTCTCCGCCCTCTTTGCCTGCCTCGCTCTAGGGTCCCTCATTTTGAGGGGTTGGTCACCTCCGGAAGCCTGTTCGTCCGCCTGCCCCGGCTCCTGTCGCTAATTATTGGAGCTCCCAGAGCTTGGACCAGGCTGACTCCCAGACTCACCTGGGGTTTCTGTCAGCTCTAAGGCAACAGGTTCGGCCCGATGACTCTGGACCTTTCGATCCGAGTCGCCCTGCATCACCTGCCCCCCCCGAGCCGACACTTCCGCCCTCTTCTTCCTTCTGGCGATCCTCCTCTTTTCTCGCCTTTTTTCTCTTTTGAGAGCCTCTCTAGCCTCTTTGTCTAATGTGGACCTTTCCAAGTCCTCATCAGACGCGCTGCTAGGGGATCTCAAGGGTTCCTCCTCTACTGCGATGGGTACTATTTCCATCTCTTCCTCCTTTGAGCTAGGGAGCTCTGGTTGTGTTGTGGTTGTTGGTACGTTTACCTTATCATCTTTTACTTCTTGTTTTTCCATTTTTGTTAGTTGAGTGGACGTGTGTTTAAATGTGGGTGTGTGTGTATGTGCGTATGTGTGTGTGTGTGTATGTGTAATTGGGTATGTGCCTGGACTGTCGGAGCCCTCAATCCTCTTTCTCCTCCCGGCAGTGCTCCGTGGCTTGACTTTTCCCGGCAGAAAAGGTGGGCAGCCGCTAGTGAAGCCCCCCGAACCAAACAGCAGGGCCCTATCCAGGCGCCACCTGGCACTACTGTATGGCCCGAGATTATACACCGTTTGAAAGAGCAGCCCCCTACACTGGCTAGGTAAGGGTGGGCTCCTATACTATCCGGCGGCACTGGGTGTACCACCCCCAGCTTCTTTCACTGCTACCTCTCCAAACACGATCCTAATCCGGGGTCCGGCCTCAAAGTTCGGCCTAGATAAGTACAGAGGGTGTCGGACTCTCGTCCAGGCGCATGTTTTGTATTTTATGTTGGTGAATGTACGTGTGTGTGTGTAAGTGTGTGTGCTTGGATCTTTCTTAGTCTCGCTTCTCTCTTTGACCTGTCCGGCAAGGGTGACCCTACTGGTAGCTGAGCTACCGCCGGCATAGCTCTCGGATCATCGAAGCACTCAAGCCCCCTCACCGCGACAAGGTGAAGATCCAGCGAGGGGGAAAAGGCGTGTCATGTTTATTATTAATCTTTCATTGATATAGCAATTGATTTTAATACTTTTATAGATATTTTCATTTTCTTGAACGTGAAAAATCTAATTGATGAGTATATAAAATTATGAATTTATAAAATAAATTATAGCAATAGTGGAGAAATGATGGCTAAAGCTAATGGCAAGGTACTTAAAATCAATTCTGAGGATATCCAGCTGTCTTCAATACTTCTGATTAAAATTAAAATATAAATTGAATGAGCTTACCTCAGTAATTTACACGTTGTTGTTTTCATACATTTATCAATATTATCAATAAGCAAGAATTGCTGAATATTAAAAACAGTAGTTTCTTTATTCTTCAATATCTGCTTATCTTTTATTATTTAGTCACCCTTTTTTGGTTTATTTTTTATTTGTATAAATATTTTACTATAATAAAAACACAATACTTTTATTAATAGAAGATTGTCTAATGTGAATAAACAATAGTTAAAATTCGTACATATTAATGTAAGATCTTTAACTACAAATTTCAATAATTTCAAGAAGTTCGTATCTGAAGCACAGTGGGATATTATTGCTGTTACTGGGACTTGGCTCGATGCAAATATGTATACCTTCTGATTCTCTCAATTTAATTGATTATAACTTTATACGGGAAGATCGAGAATCGAGAGGAGGTGGGGTCAGGCTATATGTTGTAAATTATTTAAAATTTGATATAGTAGATACTATACTAGCAATATTGAACAGCTTTGGATTAATTTACATATGAAATGCGAGAAAATTATATGTGGAGTTATTTATAGGCCTTCTAATTTCAGCCGTAATTTATTCTTTGATGAACTTGAAAGTTACTAATATGTAAACATATGGGATGTTTGCCTATTAGTAAAGATATCTTTTTTTTGTGATGTCAACATCGACATGTTCGAAATTGAGTCTCAGGACACAAGACAATTTAGTAATTTTATAAATGAACTGGATTTGGAACAATTAATTTCAGACCCAGCTAGAAGTGCTCAAAATACTGCAACGCTAATAGATGTTATATTAACCTCAAATAAAAATTGTGTGCTCAATTATAATTACACAGACCACTATGCTATTTTCCGTCACTCGGCAGTCAAGATTAGTAAACCTGAACCTATTTCAGGCAACATAGAAACCTTAAGAATATTAATTTTGAACATTTTTGTAACGATGAATCTTGGACACAATTAAATTCCATTTACTTTACTAACAATATTGAATGCAAATTAAAGTTATTAAATAACACAATAATTCAAATATTCGGTAAGTACGCGCCAATTCATTTAATTAAACTTACAAAACCTCCATCTCCTTGGCTTAATGATGACATAAGACAACTGATGTCAAATAGAGTAAGGAAAAGGAAAAATTCAATCGCAATCACCTGAACATTAGGAAGCGTATAAACAATTTAGAAATTTGACAACCAGTGCCGCACATATTACAAAGAAAGCCTATTTTAAAACTCTTACTAAAAGTCGGAACTCTAAGATCATATGGAAAGATCTAAATAACTTAAATTTAAATAAAACCAAAGTTGCTATTCCTCCTGAACTATGTAACGCTAATGATATTAACCGGTTTTCTTAAAGTAATGTATAAAGATTCAATAATGGTCACTGTGGCCTAATAAATCATTATAATAATAATTATTATTATACTGATGTAACTCCAAATTTATTTTCTTTTCAATTAGTGGGCATAGAAATGATTTTATCTGCGTTAATAAAGTCAAAACAAATGCAACAAGCACAGATGGTATACATTTGCAAATGATTAAAATGTTCTTTCCAATTTTACAATGCCATTTGTTAAACATAATAAATAGCTGTAGTCTAGAAAACTATTTTCCTAATGAATGGAAAATTGCACAAGTAATACTAATTCCTAAGAGTAATAAAGTAGAGGAATATAATGATCTCCGGCCGATAAGCATACTTTCAACATTTTCAAAACTACTTTAATCAATTCTAAATGCACAACTTAGGGAATATTTAAGCGACAACAATATATTAACGGTACCACAACATGGTTGTACCACGGCTCTACTTCACATTACTGATAATGTTCGGAGCGCAAATGATGAAGGTAAATTAACATTACTAGTATTGTTAGACTATAGCAAGGCCTTCGATTCAATTGATCATGACATAATGACATCCGTTTGTCACTATTTAGGCCTTAGAAATATTTCTACTCAACTGCTATATTCTTATCATTCTAATAGAAGTCAATCTGTTAAAATTGATAACGCAACTTCCGAGCCTGCGCAGTCAACATTAGGTGTACGGCAGGGATCAATACTTGGCCCACATCTGTTTGGAAAATACAAATCGTTGTGAGAGAGATTAATTCATTTTAGGAACGACAATTTTTTTATTTTTTTAAATCTAGTCATATATTTGGTGTTTGATTATGATTATTTTCCATTTTGAAAGCCCATAGCAAACAGTGGTATGTGTAAATATCTCTAATGTTAAATAGACCAGTCGCTTAATATAGTTCCTCACTTGAGAATAGAAAAGATTTTCTGAATGATATTTTAATAAGTGTGTGCAAGTAACTTGCAGAATATTTAATGTATTTTTATATGCACCACCCCAGACTACGATGCTATAATTTAAAATTGATTCTACTAAAAAATTATATACAATAAGTAATTTTTTTCTGCTTAGAATATCTCTTGGTTCGAAGAATTGCATTACCTGTTTAATTCTTGTAGCAATATAAACATGCGTTCTTTCCATTTTAAATGTTGGTCAATAATTAATACCCAGGTATTTAATTTTTTCAACTATATGAATATTTGGACACTGACAATTTTGGGTTATCAAACAATTATTTTTGTTTGTATGTAATTTTAAGTTTTTACTTGGAAGTTGATCATCAGCTGTAATGGTAAAAGCTAAAAATTTCGACTTATCTGTATTTAGACTTAACAGGTTTGAATTTAACCAGTCATGAACTAATTTTAGCTTAGCTTCTGATTTTTCATACACTTTATTCCACGAATCATCAGATTAAACTATAGCAGTGTAATCTGCATAAGAAATTATATACCAGTAAAAATGTTTACAGACGCTATGTCGTTTATATAAATCAGAAACAATATTGGACCTAATATGATACCTTGAGGCACGCCCATATTGATAGTTTCATAATCGCTAAGAATATCATCTACTTTTGTTCTTTGCCTTGTTCCATTAAGATAATTACTTCCACATCCAGTGGAAGTATTATAATAACGTAATTTTTTTTTTTGTTGTTGTGAAAATAGGCTTAAAATGTCATAAAACATCTAGATTTGAAATTTGAGAGAAAAAAATTTCCTATCTGTCGGTCTGACTGTCTGTCGGTCCGTCTGTCGGTCTGTCTGTCTGTCGGTCAGTCTGTCGGTCTCTCTGTAACTTTTTTTTATGCGCACGTTTACTCTGGAACCGTTTATGATACTGACTTGAAATTTAGTACACTTATGTATTGTAAAGAGATCTGGAACTAGATTATATTTTGATCCAATTCTGTTGAAGGTTTCAGGGGTAAATGAGGTAAATAAGGGTAAATAGGCAAAGCAAGCAGGTAAGAGTCCATAAAATTGCAATTCAGAGCATGTACAAAAAGTCAAGGTCTTCAAATTTTTTTGGCATAAGCCAGCCCCCTCCCTTCCACTATCGCCCCCAATACCACCCCCACACTATTATGAAAAGGAGTAAAAAAGTGAAAATGTGATTTAGTGTGTATACAAGAACAAAACGTCTCAAAAATTTTTTTTGGTGTTAGCTACACCCTCTATCCCCATTGCCAACCCTCACCCTATTAATAAAAGGAGTAGAAAATTGAATTGGAATTTAATGTGTATACGAGAGCCAAGGGACTATAAAATTTTGTTTGGCATTGGTCACCCCCTCTACCACCCCCATTGGCACCTCCGCCCTATTGTTAAAGGGTTAGAAAACATTTAAGTAAAAAATTAAATTGGGATTTAGTGTGTGTACGAGAACCAAGGGCCTCTAAAATTTATTTTGGCATTAGTTACCCTCTCTACCACCACCATTGCCCCCACACCCTATTGTTTAAGGGAATAAAAAATTAAATTGGGATTTAGTGTGTATACGAGAACCAAGGGCTTCTAAATTTTTTTTTTACATTAGCCACCCCCTCTACCACCCCACTATATTATTAAAGGGAATAAAATATTACATTGGGATTTAGTGTGTATAAAATACAAAATCTGGATGTGGAAGTAGTGATTCCTTCGGCAGCGGTTTTTTAAAATATATTTAAAACAGGACCTCGCACACCGATATTTTCCTATTTTTCCAATAAAACAACATGAGACACAGTGTCAAGAGCCTTAGCGAGGTCTAAAACGACTGTAAGGCATATTTTATTTTCATCAAGATTTGTGATTATATTTTTTGTAAGATCTAAGTACCAATACCAGATTGAAAACCATACTGGTTTTTTGATATCATCCCATATTTTGTTAGGAAATTTGCAAGTCTATTTTTTAAGCATAATTCAAAAATTTTTGAGAAATTATTTATAGCTGGTTAAATTTGTTTTTTTTCCGGATTTGTGAACCGGGACTACTATGGATGCTTTCCAATCCTTAAGAATAAGTTCAGTTTTAAAAATTAGGTTTTTAATATGTAAAAGAGGGATTTAATAAGTATTGATGTACAGATTTTATTAAAATACTAGATTGTAATTTTATTCTTTAACTTTGAAATTAATACAATTATTTAGTTTTTACTTACAGGTTCCAGAAATAAAGAGTAATAAAGGGTGTCATTTAATTTTGTGTCTGCCGGTTATTCTGTTTATTTTACTTACCATTTTTGACCCAATACTAAAGTATTAAATATGTTTGCTTTTTTTACTATCAGTTACGCGTTCTCGCCTCACACATCTTCCAGCGGCTTGTATATCAGTGTATGCGCGGAAGCTATACAACCTTAGGCGAGGGTTGTATAGGAGATATACCATCCTTCGGAGGGGATGTAAAGCCGTCGGTCCCTTGTCTATTAAATGTTAGGCAAGTAAAAGATCCCTACTCTTCTTAAGGGAAGAGGTTCGGCAAAATTCCTGGTTGGGGGTAGCTCGTCTACAGGCGTCGGTGTTAGGCCTCAGTAGCGGAAATAGGCCGACGTTAAATAAATGTATAAAAAAAAAAATACTATCAGTTATTAAGTCATTAGTATGAGGATCTTTGGGATTATTTTAGGATTTTGTTTATTTTCAGAGTTTGACGCTTGATTTACTATTTTCCATATTTGTTTGTAATTTTTATTTGCCTCTAATATTTTGCTAGTGTAGTAGTTATTTTTAGTTTTTTTGATTAATTTATTTAACATATTTCTATATCTCGTATACTCTACTTTAAGCACTAGGGAATAATTTTTTATTAGTCTTTTTTTGAGAGAGTCTCTATAGTTTATGGAGTTGATAAGGCCAATTGTTACCCACGGCTTAATTTTGTAAGTCCCGTTTTTTATATTTATTAGTCCAGTTGACATTTCTACTGCTGACCTAAATTTATTTATAAAATTTGTATAGCCTCCTCTGTATTATTTTTATTCTCTACATCACACCAAGTTTCGCCTTGTAGCAAACTTTTTAATTTAGAATAATTTACCTTACTAATTGTTTTATATTTCGGGTTAAATTTTTGTTATTATTTAATAGTATAGATAAAAAACAACTGTGTAGTGATCGGTTAGGTCAGCTTAAAAATTGTAGGTTTTATGTTTGCAGTATTTTGAATGCTGGAATTATTTTCTTGTCTGATAAATATATGGTCTATTGTACTACTAGTATTATTATTTGTGACCCTAGTCGGAGTATTTATGTAGAAAATAGAGCCAACTGACGCTAACATATTCATACAATTAATTACATCATTATAAAATTTATTTAGATATTTAAATTTATATCACCAATATAAATGTCAATTTGCTCTTTCTTTAGACTTTGTAGGTAAGTTGGCACTTAACTAATATCTTGATCTGTCGAAGGTGGACGATATGATGCTGTTAACCCAAATTTTACCTTATTAAAACTGTATGTAATTCTTATCAAGTTTGTTTCTGTAAATTTTATTGTCTTAATATCCGCTATTAAATCATTTTTAACATAAACTATGACTTCATCATTTTGATTAAAATTAGACTCATTATAATAAACATTGCAATTTGAAATATTGAAATCATTTACCGAATCTATTTTCCATACCTCTGATCGATAGCCGAATGGGAAAAATAAAAGGCATTTATTATTATTATATTCTTGGGATTTCGGTCATTAAATTAAAATATATTATATGTTCTTGCGTTTGGTTTTATTAATCATCGTCAGAGAACATTTCTAATTTAAATAAATCTATTTTATACTGGTTTTTACATTTTATGTCTTTCTAGGTCTGATGTTTGGACGCAACTAACGTTAGTTGTTAACAAATTAACAGAAGCAATTTTTTCTACACAAGTTTTATGAAAAATTTAAGTAATTGTGAGAAGCTCTTATTTTTATTTTCTCCACACAATAAACGCAACTCGGAATACTCAAAGAAAAGTGAGAAAAAAACGCAACGCATAAAATAAATTATTTAAGAAAGGTGTTCCGTAGGGTCATCATTGGACAAAATATTGTTCCACAGCTTCTACTTCACCTTTACAGACAATTCCATATACGGCAAAAATTTTGATAGATTAATTAAACTGTTAATTGAAACAATAATAATTATTATTTATATTAATTAACTCGGATAAAATCAGTAATAGAATGCACGATTGTCAATTTGCGAGAAAGTCGATAAAAATTGTACTGGCAACAACATCGCTCCATGTAAAACTAATTATTAATGAATCTTTTTATGGAGATATGCACATAACCACGCTTTTCGCCATTTAACGAATTTTAATGAGAAAATGACATTTTCAATTAAAGCCAAATTAAATCATTAACTACTCTAACGCGCGTTATCAAAACAAGATGTGCACAATGTAATGTAATGAAAAAGATTTCACACTTCCATTTCCAACGTTTGAATCAAAAAAAGATAAATGCCTTTTACACGTTTCATATACCGACGAAACCACATAAATTTTACACCTGTCGTATCCGTCTCGTTGCCAAAAACAGTCTTCATTCAACCAGGGCCGTAGAAACCGGCAAAGCAGGGATTCTTATGGATAATAAAGAAAAACAACGCTTTTTTAAATTACCAAATAACAATTTTGCTGTAATGGATACTAATAAAACTTAATATAAACAATTGGTGACGATAAATAATATGTTCTTATTACATATAAACAAATTATTTTGACAGCAATTTCATTTTTGAAATTTGCTTTGGGGACCTCCTAAGGGGCCTCCGAACATGTGGGAAAAGCATTGAGATAAAATTTTAAAACAAAATTCCGCAAGACATATTTATAAAACTTCACTCTCAATTTGGCATCTTTTACTTATTAATTTTATTTAGACTATCAACTTGTATATATTTTTTCACTGAATGTGGTTTTCTTCCTTGGT
Source organism: Leptura quadrifasciata (assembly GCA_963675555.1). Classification (NCBI taxonomy): domain Eukaryota; kingdom Metazoa; phylum Arthropoda; class Insecta; order Coleoptera; family Cerambycidae; genus Leptura; species Leptura quadrifasciata. Next base: position 38,947,616 of record OY776682.1, read on the forward strand.
CTACATTACACATATTATTGTCTTCGTAGTTTCTAACTATTTATTAAGGTGACCACCTTTTATCACGTTACATTGTAGATTGTTTCAGAGGTCGGTTGACTCTGAATAGCCTTACTTTACTTCGACCTAAAAGATCTTTTGTGAATTACCCTACATCCAGTTGTTGCTTAGGATTCCAAGACATTTTACAAAGCCTGTGATTTTTATGGGAGCTAATATCTACATTGGTCGTCTACTGCCGTGTCCACATTCTTGAGATATCTCAAAGGGCAGTGGCCAGTTAGAAAGTCTGTTATCAGCTTTAATTAGGACTTTTCAAGTTCGAGAAACTTTGTGGCATTCTTTGCCGAATAAGTTATAAACTTTTTCGCTTGTCTTCGACCTGGAGTATTCCTCCAGTAGGACCTTTTATGATCCTTTTCCCATTTCTGGATCTCCACTGTTATGTGTCCCTTGGCCAGGTCACAAAACGGTTCGGGGCCTTCAGCTCCTGTTTTCGCAAGGCTGTCAGCATCACGTCATCTATACAACTTCGTCACTTATTTGCATTATTTGGAGTTTTTAAGGGAAGAAACAGGACTTTAAGGTATTTTAGGCTATTTCACCTTTTACCTGAGCCCATATCAATTCGATGGGGTTAAGTTCACAGTGATAGGGTGGTAGCCGAGCTACAGTTATTTGACGATTCTTTGCCATTTCATCAATAATTTTTTAAAGGGCTTATTATTAACATTGACAATCGTCAAAAGTTCCCGCTTTGCCATATATACATATTCCCATAATGTGCAATAAGTTGATTATCGACCTAGTCGTATCTTTTTCATAGTATTTTTAGCCAGTGGGGTGCAGTGATATGATTTAAGGTTTTACTCGCATTTGAAATAATATTTTTAAAATATTTCTGGTTCCTTTATTATACCCCTTCATGCACATATTTGTTTATATAGTCCATGTGAATGTGATTGCTGATAACTGTTTCTTTTTGTGACGGATGATGGTGCGAATCTGCGTTGAAATATCGATTTAATCGTGTTTGTTCTCTATACGAATATACCTTATACCCTGAAAGCCTATTTTCCTGCTTATCTTTGTTTCTGTTTGAGTTTAATCCAGGCTAAATTGTGTAAATTTGATAATTATAAAAGTCGTATAAACAGCCTTTAAATCTTCATAAAATATTTGCTCACTTATTTTGTATTGTTGCATGCAAGCCCCTTCAATTACCAAAACCTTATATTTTGAGAAACATCTAGTTGATTGAAATAAATATTATTTTTCTTGCATGTCTAAATTAACACGTATCATTCATTATGTATCTAAAATAGCAAACAATAGGTGATCTTTACGAATTTACGTCTAGTACAAGTAACCATTCCAGCCAGAGGAGTATACTTATTTATTTATTTCGGTTACAACTGCCCAGGCAGAAAACCAGTTATAGGGCAGGTATTTTGCAAATAATATAAATCTAAAAAAAATGGCTCAGAAGCTGTAATATGGATGTAAAGCATGGAAAAAATATGGACAATAACTGCAATATCAAAACTAACAAAGTAGTTGTTAGTTTTGATATTGCACTTATTGAAATATTACTATGAGCATGGTATCCTGAAACCATCATGTATTTTTCGTTTTAGTTGAACATTTTTGAAATGCCCAACTAAAAGACATGAAAGAAATATAAGGAAAGTTTTATAAAAATGCAATTTTATTCCCCACTGCTCAATTTCAAAAATATAGATTTACTTTATTGGAATGCTCCTTTATCTGCACATTAGTGTTTTATTGAGAATGATGCAAAGATTAAAATATTTTTAGCAAGTTATATTTTGGAATCATATCTTTTGTGAAATCCGATTTGCTTGTACACGATAATAATTCGAAGCAATATTTTTAGAAGACGCATGCCTTATAATAAGTAAATATTCTGTGCCTGATTAGGAATTCAATGGCCGTTGCCGATCGGGTCAGGACAATAAAATCAACTTCACTCTATGTTTCGCTTACTATGTGTAAAGTTGGGAACTGGAAACAGTGGAAACTTCCAACTGTCAGCCTTTATCACCGAAAAAATTCACTTTATTTAAAAGTAATTTATTTTCGACAAATATATCTTTCTCTGATTTCGTTTTAACACACGGAAAGTTATGTAATCAGGAAAAAGCGGATTCAGAATCTCCATGTTTTAGATGACGTAGATTACAAAAGGTTTTTTAATTTAGTCGACCTGTCTATTGGTCTGTAGATCTGTCTGTTGGTGCGAAAACTTTAGATAGTTTAGCTGACCATATTAATTATACTTTAAAACATTATTAGCTTATGTTTAATAAGACTATTGTTAGAATATTAAGAAATTTAAAGAATCGGCGACTGTGAATTCATAAATCTTTAGAAAGAGGAAAATAATTTTTTAATAAAATTAATGATCTGCAGTGTATGCGATTTAATACCGCAACGCCCTGTTATTTTGGAACGTGCTGCCCGATTTTTTTTTTTTGGGTAGTATTATTTTTTTTTTAATTATTTTCATATTTTCAAGACCTACTAAGGCCCTCTAAATGGGTCGAAATTTCAAGATCGCCCATTAGACATTTTTTTATTGGAAAAGTGGATTCATTTCGCAGTTATCTGTCTTATACAAAATTTTAGCTCGATATAGGGTGTTTGTTACTCAATCGCCAAATTTGAAAATTTGAAAATTTTCGACTGGACCTATATAAAAGTCTGTTATGATCTAATGAAACGTAAGTTGAAGAAATAGTATTTTTAATAACATGAATAACATCAAATAATACTACAACAGTCTACACTAATTTAAAAATGAATAACTAACATAAACAAATGATGATCTTAATTCGTTAACATTTTGTGGTGTCGTACGGCAAACTTTTTCCTCTAAAATACCCCACAAACAAATCTAAAGGTGCTAGATCTGGCAAAAGTGGTGGCCAATGAATAAGAGGGGTATTTCGTCCTATCCAACTGTTTGGAAAATTTTCATTAAGCCATCTGCGTACATGTGAATCTGGTGTAGCCTCTCTCAAGCTAGTTGTTGAATTTTCTTCGAAATATTGTAGAATAACGTTTGATGAATCATTTTCATTCTTATTGTATCCAGTTAACCGATCGATATTCTCGATAACGATTCCACGAGAGTTAAGTAAAAAAAAATATTATCTTAAATCTATAATGATTGGCAATCGTTCTCAATGTATTCTCAAGTTCATCGAATTGTTCACTATCTGAGGAACTGTGATTTAATTATTCAAAAATTTTTCTCATTGGCGAACAACGTTTCCAACTAAATAAATAATTACACTTAATTCTGCAAAATTCAATGTCTCAATACCAATTACCCAAAATGTGAATTTTCTACATAGTAGGCTTTGTAAAAATCTTGTTTGTTTTTCTACTAACTGTGTAGTATTGTTAAGTCAAGATTATTAACAGATATCGTTTATTAATCTTGCTATCCAGAACAGGTCCTTAATTAAAAAATAAAGAATTAACGGTTCTTAATTATTTTCAAAATGGTAAATTTGAACTTTAGCCGAGAGAATACAGATTATTCGTATAATTGGTGATACTGCTCGATCAATGAGGGAAGCTGCTGAAGAATTCAATAGAAGAAATCCAGATCGTGAACCAATCCATCACACAACAGTCTTCAGGATAAATGCAATATTCAATGAATCAGGTAAAGTTACTTTAAAAAAAGTAATCACGGCAGAGAAACGTAGAAACGGACAGAGAAATTTTACAATATTTCCAAGAAAATTCAACAACTAACTTAAGGCATTTAAATTTAAGTATATCAAAAATATGTACATGTTTGAAAAAAAATAAAGTACTTCCCTTTAAACCAAAAATTATGCACACATTAGAGCAAGGTGGTGATGAACGGAGAATGAAATTCTGTTTATTCTGCCAAGGAGAATATTTAAATAACGAAATTTTTTTAAGAAACATTCTGTTCAAGATGGGGTGACATTTACTACTAATGGTGTGGTTTCTACTCAAAACTCTAAATACTGGGCAACACAGAACCCACACTGGATGATAAATTCAAAGAGTCAATATTCTCAAAAAGTAAATGTCTGGATTGAGATCTTCAATAACCGTATTGTGGGTCCAGTGTTTTTCCAAGATACATTAAACAGTGAAAGATTCTGGACTTTATGGAAGTACTAAATGAGGAAGAAACCAGGCAAGTTATTTTTCAATACGATGATAAATATAAACACCACAGAAATTAGGTAACCCCTATTCCAGAAGCCAGAGGCTTGTACGGAAGGGGGTTACACATTGAAAAAACGCGGACATATAACCATTTCCTCCGACAGTTCCGGAGCCGGGATTCGAACCCGGTGGCGCGATACCCATGTGATTAATCCCGATTGCCACCTCGCGCCTTAACCAACACAGTTATCGGCCAGACGCAGACGCAGATAATGCTTCCATACATTATTTGGTGGTTCTACGTAGACGGATTAATGAACATTTTCCAAACAGATGGGCAGGACGAAGTAGCCCTCTTATTCATTGGCCACCACGTTCGCCAGATCTAACACCTTTAGATTTTTGTGGGATATTTTAAAGGAAAAAGTTTACCGCACGAGACCACAAAATGTTGACGTATTAAGAGGAAGAATTGAACGGGAGTGCAGGGAAATTACACCACAACAATTAATGAGGACAAGTCAAAATTTGAAACGGCGTTATGAAAAATGCATAAGATGCGAAGGAGGTTATATTGAGAACACAAAAATTTGAAATACTTTGTTAGATTTTTGTGTTATCTCATCCATTTGTTGGCCGAATTCCGATTTTCTCTAATCATTTCTTTATGTTATTTATTCACTTTTAAATTAGTGTTGACTGTTGTATTATTTGATGTTGTTCATGTTATTAAAAACACAAATTTTTCTACTTTTGTTTCATTAGATCATAACAGACATTTATACAGGTCTAGTCGAAAGTTGCAAAATTTTCAAATTTAGCGATTGAGTAACAAACACCCTTTATAAGGTATCAAACTAAAATTTTGCATAAGACTATTTGAGATAATTGAAAATTGAATACGCTATCCACTATTTAGGGGACCTTAGTAGGCCTTGAAAATATGAAACTGAATTTTTTTAAAAATGGTCAAACAAAGCTCATCGAGTACTATCTCCCCAAAAAAAAAAAAAAAAATTAAATCGGGCAGCGCATTTCAAAATAACAGGGTGTTGAGGTATTAAATCACACACACTGCATAAGAAAAAAAATGGAATCCTAATGTTGAGAATATTGAAATGCTATAGGAAATGAAAAACTACAAGATATGAAGATTGACGCTATTTTTTAATTTAAATTGACTAATTTTGCAAACAACTGAAATTATTACCAATATATATATATTTTAAAAAGTTATGGCCAAAGATATTAAATATTTCCTTCTCTCTCTGTTTTGGGTATGCCCACCTTAACATATTTAGTCCTTCGAGCAAAATATTAAATAGAGATTCGCAGTCGGTTACACCTCACTGCAACTCCTACTCGTTGAAACAAATTATTTGTTTCACTGTTTCGTTATAACAAAACTTTGTTTAGGGTATACTCTGAACCCATAAGAACATAATAATAGGACCGTTGGTAATAGAGTAAAGTTGAATAAAGTTTGAATAAATTCAACCACAAACTGCCGGGCAATTGCTGTATGGCAATTGATTTAACTTGTACCTTTCACTGATATAACATTTATAAAACTCACCAAGCATTTCTGTAAAAGACAAATTAGAATCCATGTTTAGAAACAGAAGCTGTCTATATTGTCTTGTTTTTCACGTTCCTGTTATTTACTTTTCACAGTCCTATATTTATGAAATTTCGTACAACGATGTTTTTAGCTGCAAAAAGATGTTTGTTCAACATTTCGCTGTTATTCGCTTGATATAATTTAATAAATGAATGTATAAAATTTCATTAATCTTATGTAAAGATATTTCCACCAAGTTCACGAGTTTGACTACCAAATATTTTCAATTTTGTTTTATGTGTAATTTGAATATTTAAAGGGAGGATATATTTTCTTTTGCATCTACGGAAGATCAAAGTGTACCAGACCACTTTGATCCCTTCTTAAATTCGTTTATCGTGTATCGGAAGTATCCTTCTTTAAATATTGTATAGATAACTTGAATGAATAATAAAATATAAGATTTAAAAACCATATATGTTATGGCCAGATCGCACCACTGAGAGGAGGTTCATCAGTAAATTAGCTTTATGTGAATTTTCAGGGAAAAGCCCATAATGATATACTGCTAGGTTTATAATGTACTATTGACGTACAAAATTGGAGAAAAATTTTTGAACTTATTTTAAGAACAACGAAACATCAAGATATCGCTAAATTTTTTTTCTGAGAGAAAAATTCCACGCAAGACCACGTCGGAAGTTCCACAAGAATCCAACGCGGGCCCGTTACTATATTGTTTTTTCATTAATAGCCTGAATTGTAGTTATAAAAATATTTTAACTGTGTCCTTTCTACGCCTTCGGAACTAATAAACAAAGATAGCGTAATATTGACATATGACAGAATTGGCTATTAGAAAATTAGTTAATGTTAAATAAAGGAAAATCAAATTTTATATTTTTCAAAACAAATCGTTCGAAATGAACTTTACCCTTGAATATACATATAAGTAATGACAATGTCACATTAACCTCAGAAATAAAATATATAGGAAATCTAAGAAAAATATTTAATAATATCGTATCCAGTTTATGAGCAATTAAAATATGGTAGTACCCATATTAAGTGCGTATAATTTATTTCGCTTGTTTCACATCGAAACAAAAATTTGGCATTTTGCTTTGGGACGGAGCAGCTGCTGCACCAGTAAATAAAATGCTCGTAATCCAAAAACAAGGCATTCTGATGATGATATAGCCTTAAGATACACATGTAAAGGCAACTTTAAACAACCTAGGTATTTAACAGCAGATTTAATGTTTTCTTAACCGCTTTTCAAGTTACCGAAGTAACCCCCTGGAAGATCTCAAGGATCTTGTGCTAGGTAAAGAGAGACGAGGCCCTACAGTTTAATGTGGACTCCAGACTACTCTTGGGGCAATTTTTCTTAATGAAAAATTGTTTCGCCTTGCGGGAATCGAACCCACTTCGCTAGGCAACTCAGTTTGCTAGCCAGACGCTTTAACACACTGAGCTACCGTCCCCGCAAAAGTGTATCAAAATTAACTAGTCAAGGACAATTAACAATTTTTCTAAATCAACATTTAACTTTATATAAATCTTATTTATTCACAAAACAAATAAACAATCATTTTTATAAGTAAATTTTATTTTAACTACAATTTTCATTTAGAAACACCTGCTACTGAGATAACTGAGCTAGTTTGAGCATTAAAATCACAAATAAAGAATGATAAGCATTTGTTGGTTTTATTTTTCGGATTTGCAAGATAGGAAATTTTATAAGTAATTAAAAGTTTTATTTCTAACAAATAAGGGAACGAAGCACATTCATTATTAAAAATAGGTATTGTAATGATTTCTTAATGTGATATTCATAAAATTAAAAAAAATAAAGACACAATAAGAGAAACATTACAATATATTATGACTTTATTTCCTTTTTCCATGTTTGCTATTATTCATATTATGTATTTATATTGTTGTAAACTAAATTAATGACTTATTAATAAATAATTTGTTCTTGATTCTGTATTTTCCCATCCAGTAATTGGCCCTGCTTGTTGGATGGTGTATATAAATAAATAAAAACAATGAATAAAAATTGAAAATCACCATAAATATTTAACAAATGTATCGTATTACAATTATCCATGTAATAAAAAACTTGATTCTTCTTATTGTAAGAAATAAATGTACACATTAATCCTGGGTAATACTGAGGAAGGGAATTTATTGGATAGTCGCATATACATATAAGATAATGAGAAACTTCTAATACTGAGAAGCACTGTACAGGGATCATAATAAGATTGAATAGAGGCAATGCTTTTAACGAGTATAACTAGAAGGACAAATTGGCACAGGGCAATGTTTTAACGAGTATAACTAGAAGAACAAATTGGCAGTCTAAGTCAAATCGACAAATCCAAAAGCATAGTTCAAGGTCGTTTTGAACGACAAAATAAGCTCTTTTTGATGAATAACATTTCCGAATAAGTAAAATAATAACAATTTGGGGTTTGAAAATTTAGTGCGCTCTTTATTCGATATAATTATTTTTCCCAAAAAAGCTGATTGATGGACAATGGTTCTCTTGTCTGCTGCCTCTGTCACCATGGCCATTGATATTCGTAATATGCATGCAATTTTTCCTGAAAATTATGACATCATATATGCAAGATCCAAACAAATTACACTAAAACAAACTTGTAACGTTCAATGCTACTTACAATTTTTTTTGCTATCTCTATATAAATATTGTCATTAAGAGCAGCTTTTAGGCACACTGTGTCAAACAAATATTATTTTTAAACATCCTGCTTGAATGACACAAATAAATTAATGTGTACGTACATGTCTGTCGGCTCGTATTATCAGGAGCATATAAAAGTGTGATAGGTATAGTAAGTATCGATTTACTTCATATGGTGACACCTAGACAGAAACGGGTATATTACGCTTATAAAGTAACCAACCAACCCTCTGCCTGGCCTATTGAATTCTTCACTGTTACAACATATATTTAAATGTTATCAAGAGATGGCGCGATTTAAAGTATGAGGGGAATTTTTAAATGTAGGCGCAGGAATAATAGATCACATGGATAAGCAAAGAAAGAACATTTCATTGTTAAGTTTCCTTTTCAGATTTAGCAACCTACTCCACTAGATGGCACCTTGCAGAATATGGAAAATATACTGAGTGATATGAATACGTATATTGAGAACTATCTATATGTATAGGTAATGGATTTAACTAAAGTCAATAAATTGTCCACACCAGTATCCAATACTGTCAGAAGTGGCGCTGAAAGATCCATTTTCCATCAGATCTCAAAAATTTGTCCTCAACAATCAAAATAAACATATGATTTCGAGGTTGGTTTCTTTGAATAGTAGTCATGTTGCAATGGCTTATATTTTAAGTAATTCTATTTATAACTTCTTAAATACATGTCCAGAAGTGAGAAATTAAGTAAAATGAAAAATGTAATGAGTAATATTTAATTTTTGGTTCGTATTACTTATGTGAAAATAAACAAAAAGAAAAAACAAACTAAATTGAAATTAAAACATTTGCTATTTTATTCGGTATACCACATAATAAAACAAGTGTTTGACAACAAAGTCGCGGTAATACAAGCAGTTTTACCAGTTACTCTTCCTACTAAAGCAAGTATTGCCTCAAATAAATATAACATAACACTGCCTTTTTTTTTGAACACTTTTATTTCAAAACTGTTGTTCGTACCCAGTTCAATCAGCTCCTTTCTTTAGAAGACCTATATAGATGTAGTTTTGTCGGGGTATATACAATGAAACAGTCATATAGGAATACGCGACACACACGCACACAATCGAGTACGCGCACGTACGTACCCGCACCCTTCCCCTCAAAACGAACTCATAACATCCACCCAAACCATTCATATTGATCTTATGTTTGTATTGGCTAATTTGAAAAACTTCTTAAAAATGCGGATAGTTTAAAATTTAAAAATCGCTGCAATACTTTTTAAAGAAGCCTTTATATATCCACTTCGTTGATTCTACAGTCTACAGTAAAATCGATTGCTGTAAAATTGTCCATGGCCAGTAGATGGCAATACTAATTTGCCAGTCAAGGCCCTGGAATGAGCGAGCAATTAAACGATTTAGACACAAGGACATGTTTGAGAAGTTTGACAAATCTTAACTTGTGATTCAATGTTTTAGAAAAATTAACCATCTATTTTGAACAATCAAATAAGGAATATCAGAACCATCATAGCTGTCGTCATTTATAATGTACTATAGTTACGAATTCAATCTGTGTTAGTACTAGAGGATCGCTGACAGATGCCGTGCAGGACAGTATTTCTCGATTAATAAAAAAATTTGCGACTTAAAGCAACTTAAGGTGTTTGCTAAACACGAAACTTTTTGTAAGCACTAAAAGCTGTAATAGTTGCAAAATTAGTAATATTAGTTGTTCACTACAGATTTTGCGACGTACTCAATAATTTCGTAGAGCGAACTGTATTATTTTATAAACTGGCTGCCGAATACCTCTTTAATTAATATTTTGCTGAATAAAGCATAATTCATTTCTGTTCTGTGCCACTGGAGTTACCCTTTCTTATCTAAATTTTCGATTCCATGTGGTTTCATTCCTTACAGATAACTTAGCTTTCCAGCCTTTCATTAATGCCTCTAAAAGCTTTCGAAGGCTTTCTTATAGTCAATCCATGCGACTGCCAACTTTTCCTTCGCCTTGTTATTACATGTTTTGTTGCAATACTCTCCATCCAAGTAATTCATTGCATCCCCTGAATCCTAGTTTATATCTGTTTTGCTCCCAGGGCAAGATATTTTTGTTTGTTAATTTGGTTGTAGATTTTGGTGATGACGGTGGACATAAGAATTTTAAAAATTGCAGGCAGGCACGTAATGGGGCGGAATTTTTTATGTTGCGTAATACCGCCTTTCTTTGGTAACATGTAAATTTATACCCTTCGTAAAGAAACTGGGATTTTTTTCCGATCTGCAAGTGCTTCTTGGAAGTGCTGAGCTAGTTCCTTGTGGCACTTTGTAAAGTGTTTGCACCAGTAGTTATGAATGTGGTCGACTCCTGGAGCTTTCCATTTATGGGCTTTCCTAATAGCTCTGGTAATATCTGACTCTAAGATCTGCATAGCTTCTATAGTAGGTATATCTCTGTATCCTTCTCTTTCTTTCTGATGGATCCAGTATGCTTCGGGATCATATTGCTCGTCGTCGCCCCCGATTGTAGACCAAAAATAATTCATATCTTCGCTGGTAGGTGATTGTGCATTCTCGGCGTTATTCTTTCTTTCTAGTCGCCTATACAATGCTCATTTGTTCTGTTTGTATCAATTTGATCTATTGCGATATGTTTTTAATCTATTATCGAATGCCATGATTTTCTGTTTCAAGATCTCAAGATGTTGTACCAGGGCTTGTCGATAGTCTGGTCTGGACGGCTTTGTGGTAATCTCTCGTGCGTATGTTTTTGTACTACATGCCACACCCACACGCTTGCTTGGCTTATTAGTATTCAGGTAACCTGTTCAGTGGCTAATTGCTTACGAGTTAAGCTGGCAACCATGGAGTCCTGGGTTCAAATCCTGGCGTTTTATTCATGTGTTACTGTGAATGATCCATCTTTACACGTTTGAAGGACTTTTATTATATTTTCCAAAGTGGATATTAAACGTTCACGAAGAAGGGTTCAAAATCGACTGTTTCAGATGGAGAGTAATACAAAATCTATAGTTACTGTTCGTTTTTGCTTAACTACTTCACTGAATGCACCAATTTGACATCGTAACACTATAAATCTAACACAGTAAATACTAACACTTTCTTAAATTTATACCTGAGAAAGAATTTTGAAAACACGATAAAAAGACAATATAAAGTTCAAAATATATATATTAAATCTTTTAAAAAATTAAGTTTTACAAAAACGTTCAAGAAAAATGTATTGACAAACTATAGTCTGGCCCGTGTACAACACATAGTGAGGAACGGAACGACTCATAATGTACCAACTACCATCCAATGTTTAGTTTTTAGCTTACGATTACACAAAAGACTCAGTAAAAATTTCAATGTTTATAAATTTTTTGGTGGGCTTTTGCTTGCCTGTCTATTGACGTATTTTCAGTTCGATATCAATTTAGTTCGCTTAAAAATGCTTGAATCGCAACGACTTTGAATTATATTTTGCAATTATAATTTCATACGTTCAGGCAAGGCGGTCCCATGTATGTTCTGAGTACATGGTAACTATAATTTTCTGACACCGAATCACTGAGGAACCGGTTTAGGGCAAAAACCCATCATTTTCCCGTCAAAATCGACTGCTAGAAAATGATAGGGCACCCTCGACGCTAAGGGTTATTTTCGCTAAAACTCTCGAAATACTTTGATTAAAGACTGGATAACTTGTCCTCATATTTAACACAACGCATGGGGTGCTGTGCTTAACAACGTGAATTCGTAAAAGGGTTTTTATTTTCAAAATTTCCGAAGTTAAAGTCGGTTATCGTTATACTTTCTAAATTTTGTGGTCGGGGCGACATTACGTCCCCGTGCAGCGACATTTAGTATACCTTCTAAAATTACACTCCTTGATGAGTTTCTGATATTTCTGCATAAAAATGCTCCGTAGGGCGAACATGTGATTAAATGTATAAAAACCTCTTCCAACGACATTTTACGTGAAGCGCGTTTTGGCGTGTTCTTTAACATTATGAAGTTGATAGCAGTAAACTAGACGAGGTTGTGTGAGAGGCAATACGTCTCGTCGCTGTACCACTCCTGAATTCGAGTCTCAGCTGTGAGAGAGGGCAATGTCATAGAAGGTACTATTGTTTCTCGCTATTTATTACATAAATATATTAATTCTGTAAATTCAAAGAATAGTCATTTCCATACCACCTTGAGGTAGAGTAAATGGCGGATGGAGTTTTTTTTATTGTGATATCCCCGATAGGCCTAATCCACACCATCGCGATCTTAGATGTAAGTGACGCTTGCCACGCAATTATATGTTAGTGTTTTCCCTTTTTTTGATGGTCCTGGTCCGTTGATGTCCTCAATGTCATCATCATCAGTGCTTCTGAGAATCCATTGTTCTTCCGCTGATACATCTTCGTGATCTTCGTCCTCATTGTCGATACTCACCTCCGATATATTTTCGCATGACCACAGCAGAAGCCATACACTACAGAGCGCTTCAACCCCGCTTTCCTGCAATCACATGCTCCGCAGCATCATTTTCGACAAGTGCATGAAATGAATTTCAGTAAAATCTTGGGTGCTGGTTGCTCTGTCATTGTGAGTGGAGCGAGCCCATTGCTGCCACATTCCCAGCCCCAGTCTTCTGGATTTTTTGATCCCATACTATTTTTGTACTTAGTTTTACGTCCTGATCGCATGATACCGCGCTGGTGACAAAGAAGCAAAATTGAATTTGCTTTCGCTAAGCTAAATGCTAAGCCCAGTCAGGCTATTTATTTTTCGATTGCAACAGACACTGGACCGCTAGATGGCGCCTGCTGACTACTTTACATGTCGCTATTGTAAAAATACCGGGATGTACCAAATAGTCAAAGGATCCTCGTGCCGGTCGTCACATGCCTACCTTGCACTGACGAGAGCCAACAGCTTGAAACTGCAGTCTGCAGGTGGTGTGTGACGACTGGCAAGAGAGCTCCTTTAAGTAGGATCAGTCTTTCGGCTGGTGTTTGTTGCAATCGAAGCATTAGCGTTTTGATGGTAATATGCAATTATTACACTTAACGCGCCAGACTTGTAACTTGTAATTCAGCGCTCGGCGGGGCACATAGCCATGAGAGTAGCTGTTGGTTGCAGTCTGGTTACGTTCCTTATAGTAAAATAAGGATTTTATAGAGGAGTTTGCGACTAAAAATATTATGGTTGCTTTTTCTTGTCGATTTAACGAAATGTTCGTAGCGGACTTGTTCCAAGTTGGTATGGTATGTTGCCACCATACAAAGTAACGAGAAAGCGTGCTCCATCCTTTGTGATGTGCTCTGGTCTTGCATTCTGATCTTTAAAGATGCTAATGGTGACACTGAGTTTTGCGGTTTTCTGGACAAGCGAACAGAATTTTATTTTTCCTTGAAGATGGACAATGTCTTGTTGCAACCACTAAACCCATGGAGAAACAGAATGTTCTCAGTCACTTCTTCACATTTTAAACTATTCGCGGAATATAGTCTTTGAGCAATTCTACATCTTCCTGGTTTCCGAAGGTAGAAGTTACTTTGAGATGGCACTAATGCTGTCAACAGATTAAAAAGGTCAACGTCTTCACCATTGACGAAAATAGCATCAAATCAACATTATCTTCTTCTTCCACCTGTTTAACATTAATCTCAGCCTGTTCCATTTTTATTGTCAGCATCAAAATTAGACGTGCTTTATAGTTGTCATTGCCTAAAAATCATTCTTGGGAAGCTTGAACTGGCATTATTTCATCGAAGAGAGAATCCGCAGACATATGCATCTTCGAACGGCCAAGTCTTTCTGCGGTCTTGGTATTTCTTTTGCCACTATCAATCGAATATCCATCGTAAACAACTACTGCATGTGAACTGTAGTGACTTCGTAAATATTGAATGTACTTCTCGCAAATGGACTCAAAAGAATCCTTACGATGCCATACAACTTTATGTAAAAGGTATCCTCCATCCAAAACATTGATTTGGTTATCTCCGAGTTCCACACCTTCTTCAAGTTGTGTGAAAACTTGATTTCATGCATTTGAGCAGGCGGCGGTAAAAACATTTGTATGTAAAAAGAAAAATCACTATAATTTGAAATAGATATCACTGTATAATCTTACTGCAGTGTGGAAAACACATTAAAAAGAGTGTAATTTGTTCTTACTAAATTTACCGTCAAAGATGGGGTTTTACTATTTTTTGGGAAACATGTTCATCTTCTCGCCTCTCTAACTTTTTACATATTAGACTTACAAAAAAAAAAAATATGCAAAAAATGTGAGAAATTTTGTCTTTTTTAACTTTGTTAAAGACATTCTCATTGTTGGATCAACCGCTGCGGAGTTATTTTCAAAAAATTAATTTTTTGTACCCTCTATTCAAGATGGCTTCTCGAGAGGTCTGCCCCTAAGGTCGAAAACTTGGATTTTTTGTCACGGCCCAGATCTTATCAACATATTTAAAAATTATTACTACCCCACCCTTTATAAGGCAAAGGCCTTTTTTGACCCCTACTGACTGGATTATTATATCATACTGATTAATTGTTTTAGAACATCTGGTTGGTCACAAAGTATTTTTTTGCTATAGCTCTTTAAGGCGTTATATTGAAAATAAAATAATTCACCACACATACTAAATTAGGTAAGTGGCATGTTGCGTTCATATGAATTTAAACAAAACAGATCTTAGCATAATGTCCTGTGCTATATAGAATTAATTCTATAGTCAGTATGGTCCCAGCTTTAAAATATTATTAAATTGTACTACCATAATTAGAAACTTATTTAAAAAATGAAAATTGGAATGATACTTTAAACTCAAATGATCCTCAGACTGCTGCTGGCCCTTTTCTGAATAAATTTAATAACTATATAGAAATAATGTCAAATATTTCAAAGGATTGTTACTAAAAAGATGATAAAAATAAAGCCATGGATACAAGGGTTTAATGGCATCAATAAAAAATAGAGACAAACTTAAAAAACGATTAAATAAACACACAACCAGAATTAGAACATGACAAAATACATGGAAATGCATTCATTGATCAGATTGTTAAAAAAAATCAAAAAATGAGCACTATCTTAGACAAGTTGAGGACAAAAAAAATAATCTAAAAAGAGTATATCAATTATTATTTAAAGCTACTAATGAAATATTTAATACAAGAAACGTGTATCAAATAAATGAAGGAATCATATTTAATAACAATAAACAATTGGCAAACTACTGTAACAACTATTTTATCAATGTCAGTTTAAATATGGTCAGAGATATTGACAGTTTACATCCTTCAATAAAACTATAGCTTTAAATCTTAATACCATGTTGCTTAGAAAATGAATTAATAGAGCATATGTCCACACTAAAAAATAGCTGTTCACCTGGTATGGATGGAATTACTGTTGACATTATTAAAAAACTCATCAATATATTTTACAGCCACTTAAACATGTAATTAATTTATTTTTTTTGCTTTCCCATCCCAATTTAAAATATCCATAGTTATCCCCATATATATAGCAGAAGATAAAACAAAAATTTGTAATTACAGACCTATTAGTGTCATTAATAATTTTGGAAAGATTTTTGAAAAATGTTTGAAATTTCGGTTGATAAAATTTTTCAACCAAAATAATACCATACATGAATTACAATTTGGTTTCCGTGCTGGTAAAACGATGAGTGATGCTATGTGCACAGTTATCAAGGATATTATAGAGGGTTTAGATGCAAATAAAAAGTGCATTGCAGTTTTCCTGGATGTTGCCAAATCATTTGATACTGTTAATCATGAAAAATTATTGTATGTTTTAGAATGTCATGGTGTTCATGGTGCAGTGTTAGATGTCCTTCGCAGTTACTTACGCAGACGGATACGATATCTTTTATGAGAATTCATGGAGTGAAACTAAAATTGCTGTTCAATTAGGTATAGAAAGAATGAAGAACTGGCTATATGTGTATCATTTATTATTAAATGCTAATAAGACGCATTACCTGGCATTTTCATCAACTGAAGCAAATTAAGGAAATTTATTTATAAATTTTACCAATGGAGAGAATTTTTTTGAAGAAAACTATTGTTAGTTATTTAATGACCCTTGTTCAATCACGTATCCGTTATGGTATCGTAATGTGGGGAGGAACGTATAGAGACTCATTACAAGAACTAAATGTAATCCAGAATTATATATTAAAAAATATCTTTAGGAAACAAGGATCATACAAATTATCATACATTATCATACAAGTCTGCTTTATACGGAAGATATTTGTAACATTGGGTCATTATATTTTCGCAGTATGTATTTATGCATTTAAAGATAAAACATTTCAGAATTACAGACCTCCAACATATCCACACGCGTAGCACCATTAATGAGGTTCTATCCACCCCAACATTAACAAAAGTATTTCTCATATATTTTTAGCATATACATTGCCAAAAGTTTATAATATTTTGCCAACAGAGATCAATCATATTAAAAATGTAAAAAATTGTCAACGTCAAAAAAATATTTTTTCAAAAATATTCTGATTTTATAACTAATGCCAAAATAAATTTTAGGGGCCCTTGGTTCAAATCCCAATTTAATTTTTTACTCCCTTTAATAATAGGGTGGGGGTGGCAATGAGCGTAGTAGAGGGGGTAGCTAACGCCAAAAATTTTTTTTAGACGTTTCGTTCCTGTATGCACACTAAATCACATTTTAATTTTTTTTACCCCCTTTTATAATAGGGTGGGGTGGCAATGGGGTGGTAGAGAGGGTAGCTAACGCCAAAAAATTTTTTTTAAACGTTTCGTTCTTGTATACACACTAAATCACATTTTCATTTTTTTTACCCCCTTTAATAATAGGGTGGGGGTGGCAATGGGGATGGTAGAGGGGGTAGCTAACAGTGGAAGTATAGTAACACAAAAAAAATTATTTTTTTTTATTGAAATAGACTTAAAATGTCATGCAATGTCGAGATTTCAAATTTGAGGGAAATAATTTCTGTCGGTCTGTATCTTTTTTTTTTGTGCGCACGTTTAATCGGGAACCGTTTATGATATTGACTCGAAATTTGGTACACTTATGTATTATAACGAGATGTGGAACTAGATTATATTTTGATCTAATTCCGTTGAAGGGTCGAGGGTAAATGGGGTAAATAGACAAAGCAAGCAGGTTCATAAAATTGCAATTTAGGGCATGCACCAAAAGTCAAGGTCTCAACATTTATTTTGGCATCAGCCACCCCCCACTATCACCCCCAATACCACCCACACACTATTATTAAAGGGAGTAAAAAACTTAAATTGGGATTTAGTGTTTGTACGAGAACAAGGGCCTTTAAAATTTATTTTGGCATTAGCCACCCCCTCTACCACCCCCACCCTATTATTAAAGGGAGTGAAATATTACATTGGGATTTAGTGTGTATAAGACTTGGATGCAAAATCTGGATGATAGTGATTCCTTGGGCAGCGGTTTTTTAAAATAAATTAAAATAAATAACCAGTAACTCTATATATTCAAAAAAAAATTGGTGCTGTAATAACTTAGATGAATATAAGAGAAATATATTATTTAGGAATTACAAACTTGCACACTGATAAGAAATTACCTATTTTTATCTTTATATGGATGTTCTTTCATCTGCTACATAAATACTAAATTTAAAATATCATTATTATCAAACACAAACCAACAAGAAGTTACTCAACAAGTGAGTAATTTTAAATGATGGAAATGACAATATATTGTCGATAGTTTTCTAGAGCAATTTTAAACTAATTGTTTGTATTGATATGTAAACGGTTGGTTTCCTAGTTGGAGAGGCCCGGACTGCGACCCCTGCCAGGTGCAATACCACATGTGACAGCCCGTTGGCCCGGTGGCTAGGTGTAAAACTAGACAACTGTTCGAGGTAATACAATGGCGTTCACATTTAGTGTGGCTAATAGTAACGTTAAACATTCCAAAATTACTTTATCGAAAATATAAAACGTAATTGAAATGTTGTAAGTTAACTTTTGGGAATGTTTACCCAAGATGTGAATTAGACAAAATTTATGGAAGAGAAAAATTAAGGGAATTTTATGGGATATATTGAATTTCTTGTTGATTGTTTCTGTTTGAATGGAGTATTTGATATATTTATAAAATTAGATTTATATAGTATAGTAGTATAATAAAATTATAGGTAGGTACGGTGCCACATAACTAAGAACAATGACTTTTCTATTTATAATGGTGTAAATATAATTAATTTATTATTAATATTTTTTGAAATTATGTTTTGCATTTAAATTTAGTTTAGTTTTGTTTGTTAAAAACAAACAAAACAAAAACAAATTAAAGTTTATTTTATTTTACTTGCTTAAAGGTTTCAAAGTTTAATTTTCGTCCATTTAATAACAATAATTTAAAACAACATTTAAAACAAGCAATGAGGAAGCGTGAATCTGAATAAAATCTGAATAACCCTTTTAATTACTCTTATGTTTTATTTAACTTTTTCCTTTACTATTTATATATTTTTAATTGTAAGGCATTTTTGTTGTCGCCATAAATATTAAAGAACCATTACCTGCCTGGCGCTTTGAGTAGAGGTTCTTTCAGTAAAATTATTAAATGTTTACAAAACAATAAAATATTCCAAAACAGAAAGAAAATATAAAAGGCTAACAAATAAATTAATATAGAAAATGCATGATCACTGCATGATAGACTAGAAAATTTTTACAAAATAATGAGGAAATTGTATGTTTTTTTTAATCACAGACATCTAGACGACTAAAAAATATGCTTCTTCATATTTTTTCGTTTTTTTTAATTAAAATTAAAGATGAAAAAAATATTTATTTTAGCTGAGTGACGTTAGTCGTGCTCGGTGACGTCACGTCATTAATGTTAAAATATTGAAACGTCTAAAAGGAAATGTTGTGGCCATAAATTAGTACACACTAAGCATGTAATAAAATTACTATTCGTCAATTAAGAATAACAACGTAAATTAGCAAAGTCGAGGCAAATTAGTGACGTCAGTCAATATCAGAGCGCATTCAGTTACGTGGCTTTGTTTACATAAAAATTGGAATTGTAAAATCGATTATTTACGAAGTAAAATTTTGTATGGGTCTCTTTTATTATATTCTAACTTATAGAGCACATATTATCTCAAAATAATCTATTAAAGCATTTTTTAAATTCATGCATCATTATCCTGTTTAAAATTCCTTGGATACGTTAATGCTTCTGCAGATATTGAACCAGAACCATATCATATGACGCGTGCCCTCGCCCTTAACGGTATGGGCATTTTATGAATATTCATGCGGCAGATTCACATATTAATATCTGAATTAATATATTTTGTTAATTTGACGAAGTTATATAAATGTCACAATAATAAAGTATGATTATGCGTCGAAAAATATTTTCTATCCAAAACTTACTTTGTTTCCCAATGTGGACACACGTATCTGTCTGTCTGTATAGACGCACTAATCTTTGGAACCACTGAATCGATTTTCAGACAGATTTCGTCATTCTACAGCTTATTGTCTGAGCAAGGTTTAGATGTATACAAAGGACTTGTCATAGAACAAGTTCAAATGAGTAGATTTTCAAAAAAGACTCGCCTCAGAGAATCATATTAGCTCCCCTTGCGGCCTTCCGGAAGTTACTTGTATCTGCCCATATATATTCTTTTCCTCAAAAAACGTTAAGAGGTAGAATAAATGATCTTGAACCCATTCGATAAATTTGCATTTTGCATAAGACTGTTATTATGCAGGGTATGGCTACTCCTCAAACCATAACAGTACAAAGTCGGTTAGGTGGGAAAAAGTTTCGTACTTTGAGGCCAATGAAATGGGCTGTACAGGGCTATTCATTATAAATTACCCACCCCTTATCATCGTTGTGTCATCGGAAGATCCTACCTGCCCAAGATACGGAAGTGATGAAGAAACATCGTTTCACTTCTTGGGACAATGTGAAGCGTTCGGGTGCCTGAGGTATGAACTCTTCGGCGCCACAACGCTCCCAAAAGAGGAAATGGGCTCTCTCGAATGGAAATATGTCCTGATCTTCATTGGAAGATCAGGAAGGTTTCAAGAGGGAGTAGGATGTCGAGTAGAAGTGAACGGTTGAGGGGATGTCAGGGGGTAGGTAAAAAGGGCCCATTTGTGGCCTACTTGCCAAGCACGAGGCCTCCCCCAACAATTACTACTATTACTATCATCGTTGTGTAGTTATGACTGGATTTTGTTAAAATGCTATCAAAAGTACAGTAGCGTGTAGATTTCGACTGATACAAAGATAATATATAGGTGTATTTTTAATGGGATACCCTGTATATTATTAAATTTTTGGAACGATCCTTTTTTACCTGATTTCCAAAATATACCTTATGTTACCCCTACCATATACCATTTTTGAATTATTAAACGTCGAATGTCAACTAGTTACTGTAGATATGTAAAAGTTAACATTATTAAAGTGAGCTATGAAAATGACAACTATTATGTTTGATAAGTGACATTTCTTTAATGAAATAATCAAAATGGTTTACAGTGAGGAAGAAAAAGTCCAAATATATATATACAAAATAGATAACAAAGATTTATTTAGGAAATTTAAGTATAAATAAATGATAATTCGTACTTTTCGATGTGTCTACCATTATTATCAATGCATAATTGATAACGTCTTCTTATATTTATAATTGCACCAGAAATGTCTTCATTATTTACATTCGGATTGTTTATTTCAAGTCGAATCCTGTCTTTAATAACTTGAATACTATTATTATTATTTAGACAATGTCTTTTAGAAATTCCTAAAAAATAAATCCATAGGGGTCAAGTCCGGATTGTTAGGTGGACATTTAATTGTTCTATTGTTGCCTATCCATATTAGGAATACATTATTCAAATGATCTCGAACGGAGAGGACACTATGCGAAGTTGCCTCATCCTACATCCAAATCATATCATCAAGTTCGGCTTCCGGAAAATTATGCAAAAGAATATGTTCTGCTTCTGGGATAATTATTTCCAGAAAAGTAACTCCAATTAAAGTATAATCATAAAATATAGCCCATTTTTACAATCTCCATAATTTCGAGGCGAAAAAAGCAAATTTAACTTAAAGGTCTTAGATTAAAGCTAGGCAATTAAAAATCTAGTCGAACCATATTTTTTTATTTAAGCGTAACTACTACTACTGCTTTTGGGGGTTAAAATGAATAAGTTTTAACAAGAAAATTTTAAAAAAATATTATGATGTTCCTTTTATAAAAATATGTAAAGAAATTATTTTTTCGGTTATAATGGCACCAATACTCATTTCAACGCCCTAGAGGGTAGTTATCGCTTAGTGATAAGTTTAGGAGACTTATTTGTCCTGCAGTATCTTCTTAGCATTTTTCTAATTTTCCTTCAAAATTAAAGTATTTTAATTATTTTATTTTATTTTTCAGTCATACTAGGATTCATGTTTGCAAGGATATGGCAGCAGGCCCCCTACTTATTGTAACCCCCTTTTGGTGGGTGGTTCTTAATTTACTATATGGCATTGGGTTAAGAATATGTTAATACATGAAACCTATTTTCATGAATGAAATATCATAATTATTTTTTAAATTTAAAAATTTTTTTATTTTAACCCGTTTAACCCCTAAATTAAAAAAATGGAAAATATGTCCTTCTAGATTTTTAATTAGCTTTAATTTACGACCTTCAACGAAATTACTATTAATGACCCTGCCTCCTTTGAAAAATAAAAAAATATTTCGATTAGTTTAAATGCTTATCAGTAAAATGTACTTAACTGTGTATATACTATATATATCGCATACATCTAGCTACGCATTTTTTACATGATTGCACATGCTAAAGTATATACGATTGGAATTGAAACTTGATGAATGCTTGTCATAACAAAATGATAAGATTTTCGGGCGTTATTATATTATTCTCTGTTTCAAGTGGTCTCCAGAAAGCCATGGTAAATTAGTAAATAATTAAAATATTTTACCTTTTATACAGTAGTAAATATTTATAAATATGAACAGTAACTAACTAAACTCCTACGCTTGATATTATAATAGATATGCGCTGCACTGGCACATAGACAGCACGATATTAGACTTCCACGTTCCAAGATAAAGAAACGATTTACGAGTTTTTTTGTGCTAGTAGGCCTGTCCGTTTTATTACCTTTAAACCAGTGCAGTCGTAGATGGTTCATTCAGGCTGATTACATTGCCAGTCTCGGACTCGCCTGCACAGTTTCAACTACCCTTCGAATCTCAGTACCATTGCCAAATATATAGGACAAAATATCAAGCTCAGTACGCACGGTCCTGTGCTTTAAAACTGACCAGTTTCAATTCCAAACTTTACCGTACGACCTTACTTAAGCTCTATTATTAAATATTTTTAAATATTTTGTGGAACAGCGGTTTTGTACTTATTACAAATATTTAAAACAATATGCGTTTTAGGCACACAGACTAAAAATAAATACTTCATGTATGAACCAAAGGAAATGTCCTTGGCACAGAAAGAAAAATACATAAAAAAATCGCGTCCACGTTTAAAACCAGATTTAAACTTTAAAATATAGTTTTTTTTGTTCTGCTATTTTAAAATTGTAAATTTCTCCATTTAAAATAATTGTATAACTTAAAATTTCTAAATTTTCTCTATAACAAATAATAGCATTACAAAAAAGAAATGTACTATTAAAATCTAGTAAAACCGGAGAACATTTTGTATATAACTCAAGTTAAAGTTCCGTTAGGCGTCGTCACTTCCCCTCTCAGCCTTCTATTTTACCGCCGTTCCTTAGCGCGCGCGCTCATTCGACACGGTAGGTGTGCTTATTAAGCTCGACTTTAGTATATTGTATACTAAATTTTTTAGTTATCCTTTCAAAAAATATCCCTTTAGTATATTCATAACTTATTGAAAATGCACCTGTCTAAATTACCTAAAAAATATAAACAGCTGACAGTTTGGAAACCGCGAACAGAAAAAGTTTATATCCTCGATATTCTCTATTAGAAATATTTTTCGCCTTGTGTTTGAAAACGTTTGCATTATATTGAAAATACTAAATTTATTCTTATTCTAAATTATCAATTAATTAGAACAAAAATAGTATCAAATCAAACTTAAGGATTATATAAGACTAGAATATAATTATACTTGAAATTTATATTTACTAAATTATATATACATATTTTTCAAATTAAAAAATATATTTTTACCTAAATGAAGTAAATGAATAGCTGCATATTACCATTTACTAATGTTTTGCATTTAAGGCAAACAAAAATAAAAACCGTTTCATCGAATACTTTCCTTCAAACAGTGCATATAACATACTATTTTAAGACGAATAAAAGGGTAAATTTAAAAAAAAGTGTGCACATCATTTTGTGAGAATCTCTTAACATACAGTATACATACCCATGTATATAAAAAATAAACAATAATCTCCAGGTTTATAGTAATTTAGTATATAAAATAATTATGATGTTTGGGTAGAGATAATTCTGGAGGGAAAATTCGTTTTTGAAAGTGAAAGTTGTGTATGTTTAAATGGCGTAAATGTCACTTGTTTAAAAGTCTAAAAGGCTAAAATCGATGGCAATTAAATAATTGTAAGTTTTCTATGTTACTATCACTCTGTAATAAGTTGAAAGTTGCACACCCCAAGTGAAATAACCCCTCGGTTTAGCGAATTTATTATAATAGGGCGACACGACACTACAGGGACAAGTAGATTGAATAGTTAGGGTAGAGGGAGCGAGAAGCGCGACGGCCTAGAAGCGCAGCACGAGGGTACGGAGGACCGCGCGCAGAACCACCTGGCGTCGCCCGCTCCCCCATTCAATCCACTATCGACCGGCTGGCGAGTTACAATTTCACCAAGAATACAAATCGAAATCGGAGTCCAATGACAAAGTCGGTACGGGCACGGGGTTCCGAATCGAAGTGAGCATGCGAAACGAGTAGCCTGAACGGAACCCAAAGTGACAATGAATGTGATCGCCCATGGGGATGTTCTTATGTTACCGTTGGCTTCATTTCGGCCGATGGGATGGTCGACGCCGTCGTAAACAGAGTGAATTTTCCAGTATTTTCCAGAACAAGTTTCAGTTTATTTCTTGAGTGTAGTGACAATAGTGGTCCTGCAGAATCTTCTGGGACGTCGCTATGAATGCCTTAACACAGTCGACGGATGGTGAGCGGCACCGGCGTCGCCCCCGTCACTAGGCGACTCTTCGCTGAGTTCGTCATGATGGATAATATTGGTAAGATGATCGAACAGCAGGCACTAGGTGAACAAACGGTCGATTCTTCAGACAGTAGTGCGCATGCGGTAGTCGGCGGTGGCATGGAGACGCAGGTTGTCCGTATGAGGCTCGTGTCACGCGCTGTGGTGGAAAGGCGTCTTGTAAAACAAGAAGAAGCTGATGGCCAACTGTCTGTTATTGTGCAACCCCAAGAGGAGTCGAGAGACTCTGAACTTCTTAGTCCTGGAAAATTATCACCCAATTCAGTTAGTGTGGCAAGTATGATTGACAACAATGACTATCGCACCTTGAATCCCGAACCTACGTATCAGACCTTAACCTCAGTAAATGGAAGGATGTCTCCTCCTGGATACAGCCCCAGTTCCTCGTATGCCACACTTACTCCACTTCAACCTCTGCCGCCTATATCCACTATGTCAGATAAGTTTGCATATGGACATGCTAGCAATGTCACCGGATCCTTTACTGTGATGCAGAATAATAGCCTCGGTGGAATCGGCTTAGGACTTGGAGTAGGAGTTAATGCTAGCACTCCTTATACCATGGCGAATATGGGTATGACTCCCCCGCACAATTACTCCTCTCCAGGAATGGGAATGCAACAACAACCTAGCCCGATAAGTCCACAGAGTTCATACAGTCAAAATGGCTTACCATCACCGCAAAAAAGTATGTCGCCTCCTAGTTATGATTCACCTTACGGTAATCAACGCGATATGGTACCACGACTACATAGTCCGCAGCTAAGTCCACCTTCAGCATCTTTGAACTCTCCTGACGGTACTTTGGTGACTAGTTTTAGTGGTACAACATTAAATGGACTTGGATTACAAAATCACCCGCCAACGTTAGTGCAAATCGCGCCTCCTCAACGTGATTGTTCACCTTCACCTCCTGTTGTAACCCTTCAAACAGGTCCACCTGTATCGCAGCATCCACAACAACAGCAGCAACAACAACAGCAGCAACAGCAGCAGCAACAACAACAGCAGCAACAAAATCAGCAGGCAGCCATGCAAATATCTAGTAAAAACCCTAGTCCAGGATCTTTGAGTGTGCCTGCGATAGCAGCAGACGTTGAGGAAATTAACACCAAGGAATTAGCCCAGCGAATCAGTGCAGAACTGAAAAGGTATAGCATTCCACAAGCTATTTTTGCCCAAAGAGTGTTATGTCGATCCCAAGGTACACTTTCCGACCTCCTTAGAAATCCAAAACCCTGGTCTAAACTAAAATCAGGTAGAGAGACTTTTAGGCGTATGTGGAAATGGTTACAAGAGCCAGAATTTCAAAGGATGTCAGCTCTTCGACTTGCAGGTATGTAGGTATAGTAATTAGCAGAATACCATATTTTAAAAATATCAAACTTAAGGGACCAGCATATATTATACTATATTTCAAACAGTTAGCTCACCAAATTTAATTTCCATATCAAAAAATACCAAAATTAAAGAATAGATATAATATTTCTTATAATATATAATTTTTCATACTCAATGATAAAACCGTGATTTAAAAAAGTAAACCTATCTTCGTAGTGGTAACAATTACACCTACAGTATTGGTAAACGAAACCATAAAGTGACAGAGGGTTATGTACAATGAAAACAGCAAGGTCTATATTCATTTCCATTTTTAAATAAACAATAAAATATTTTTTTTGGCTTCTTTACATTATACAACTTCAAATTAATTACTAAATAACAATAGCCCTTCGTTTTATTTTCCAGTTTGGTCATGGAATTTTAAAATATACTACGTTGGAAATGTAGTGGCTAAAGTCTTTCTGAGCAGCAATGTTGTTAATAATATGTTATTTATGAAGGAGCATCATTATTTGATATAAGTATTGAATGAAACTAGGTGATTGAATTATCAATTTGGATGCCATTCTACTGATAAGCAAAAATTGTCATCATATGCATTTATTAAATACCATATGAGTTAAAGGCATAGAAAATAATCTAGTATATTAAAAAAAAAACAATGCATTTGTGTATTTGAAGATTATTAAATTATTAAAGTTGAAAGTATATATTATAGAACATACACATATATTGTGAAGCATATTTCCCATAAGAAACCCATATTAAATATCTCCCCTATTTATTATAATAACAAAAGACACGTACCGACCATCTGTCGGATCTAGGCCAGTCTATGAATTCAAGGATGAAATTATCTTAGCTTAACTGAACGTACCAAGATTTTTTCTATATATTAATTATTTCCGGTTTTTTTCTCAAAATAGAGCTGCGTTTACATATTACACACAACAAAAAATAATTTCGGGTACGTTATATGCTTATATTGGCTTGAAGATCTATTGAGTGAAAATTACTACGAACTATAAAAATTAGATTAAATTAAATATTTATATACACTTATGATAATATGTAATGTTCTCTCCCCACGCCTCTTATATCATCTTAAACGATACTATCTGAGTAGACTCAAATTTACAAATATTTAAAAAAATAAAAATTATATGAAAATAATCACTTCGTACACAGATACTTTTTAAAAATTTACATTTTTTGTGTGTATTTATTTTTCTAATTTTCCTAAATTGTTGAAACATTAGTTTCATCGTTTACGAGAACGTATAAAAAATATATATAATAATAATATATAATATAATAATATATTTTTAAGTTGAAGGTATGACTAGAATGTGGAAATAACGGATAGTTGTCAAGCTGATGCTAATATATTTTTTCAAATCAATGAAAATTAATAATGACCGTCATTTCCTAAATAATTTATTTGTATACGTTTCAAATAAGTGAATTATTTAAGAAGTAGAGAACTGTATCAATAACAGTACTATAATATAATATACAAAGTTTTATCAGTACCTAAAACACTAGCATAAGCATTTAAAAATTATTCCTCTGAATATTCTGACAAACTATCCTTGGCTTCTACAGTAATGTAATAAGGCTAGGTTCTCTAATTAGGTCAATAAGATTGGCAAGCTCTCACATATTCATCTCTTCCTTTATTACGTGGCCCGTGGTCTATACATCTTTGCCAATTTCGACGTCCCTTAATTTTAATATGGTATTATTTCGTACTACTTCACCTTTTACCTGAGCCCTCACCAATTCGATGATTAAGTTCATAATGGTAGAGTGGTGGCTGAAGTACAGTTATTCAACGATGTACTTCCTGAAATGCTTTTTGATCAGAGCGGCAAACGCCTGAAGTTCCTTTTTTACTATATTAGTTTGTTTCTGGATAGCTATCGAATTATACTCGCTCTCCTTTAAAAAGTAGTAGATGTTCGCTCAATCTGGAATGGTAGTTAACATTGTCCATTGCAATTACAGATCCCCGTGTTATAAATCCAATATTTGTGTAAAATGGTCCTCAAAAACATCTACGTTCATATTCACGAGAGATATCACTGTATTTTCAGATTTGTGTGGAAATAACAAGAACCATTGGCACAAATTGAGAAAGTAAAAATGAAAATTGAACCTGAAACCTGACGTATTTAATTGCCCATTTTGGGTAAGTTGTACCAACTATACTTAATCAACGCCCAAAGTAATTCAAAGTTAAAGGTGGTTTTAAGAATTCGTAACAAGGAAAAAAGTATCGGGAGTAGATAATAGAGAGGAAGGAGGATTTGTATCTTCGGAAAACTGTCTAGTCGTCCCTGCAGAATGTTGTCTAAAATCCCCCTAATCGAAAATTACTTCGATACAAGAGGAGGTCTACTGTAATAAAATGTGACTGATAAATGTGAAATCCATATACTTTCTGCCCAAACAGAAGCTAGGCTGAATCTGTCTATTGGACAAATAGTTCTGAGATTTTCAAACCGTATATTGGAAGTACTGCAGCAGCCAATAATAGACAAAAGAAATTATCTGTTAGACTAAATATATCGTACATGGATAATACATGACACATCAAGTACTTTGGAACTTCTCTTTAAGTCTTGTACACCTTTGAGGAAACAAAACTGTCGTTACTTATTTGGACAAGAAATAAATCAATAAACTGAAGATACAGGTACAATTTACACTAGCATGGTTTTTCTGTTTGAGAAGAATAAAGATATTGGTAGTATAAAATAATTTAAATAAAGTGTTTATATTATAATTAAATATTAACCTTTGTTTCGGTCGGAATTGAACATTATTGGCCCGATCGACGTAAAATTATTGGTTCATT
The DNA here is from genome assembly GCA_963675555.1 of Leptura quadrifasciata. Lineage (NCBI taxonomy): Eukaryota > Metazoa > Arthropoda > Insecta > Coleoptera > Cerambycidae > Leptura > Leptura quadrifasciata. Next base: position 38,976,592 of record OY776682.1, read on the forward strand.
TTTACCAATATGTATAAATGTGTCAAATGCACTGAAAAAGTGAAAACAAATTGACTCATTAGATAAATCTAATTTTAAAAAATGTTTTAAAATTTTCATAGTTTTTTCTTACTTTTATTGGTAACAGTAAGTAATATCAACTTTAATGAGGTACAAGAAAAATATTTAGCCGATGTTGTACCAAAAAAATACACAATTTTTTCTTCTTCTTTTTTATATGTATTTGATGTCATGAAAGTTAATTTTTTTTTACTATGGAAAACAAAAATCAATACAGTCCATGGCATCAAAATTAATAACATAAACATACAGTACGGGGATCGCTACTAGGCGTATAGGAAATCCTATATACTCAGTGTGCTAAAGCGCCTTGCTAGCAAACTGAGTTGCCTAGCGAGGTGGGTTCGATTCCCGCAATGCGAAGCAATTTTTCATTTAAAAAATTGCCCCAAGAGTGGTTCGGAGTCCACATTAAACTGTAGGGCCTCGTCTCTCTTTACCTAAAACAAGATCCTTGAGATCTTCCAGGGGGTTACCTCGGTAACTTGAGAGGCGGTTAAGAAAACATTTTAAGAAAAACAAAACATTTATGTACATGTGCAATATGGGTGAGAATGTCATCTAATTCAGTGTGATTGGGGTGGGGCGATCCAATGGGCTGTACGGTGGGGCTGTTGTGATTGTCGATGTTATGGATTTATTTATTATTTGGACTTAGGTCACAGGTAACCTTACGAAATTTAAGTATTATTGCTAGAAATAATATTAACCTATTAAAATGGATATATATTTAACAGAAGAGAAAGTACAAATAATTGAATTGTACTAGGGTGGTACCGCTGCGTGATACAATTAATTTATTTATTATAGCGTACGAAAATCAACCCACTTCCACTTATTTTGAGAAAGATACTTTTGTTTATTTTGGTTATTTGTTGACCACCATAATTAATTTCAACAAATTAATATTTAAGGATGACAAGTGGTAATTGATAAATTCCTTATTTGACGACCGGTCACCTACACCTCCCGCTCCAAAAACTTTACATTCCTAACCGCAGTCCGCAGCGGATCGACCAGCTGTCATGATTGTAACCCATATTGCACATGTGCATTAGTGTATAAGATTTCCTTATACGCCTAGTGACGATCCCCGTACTGTATGTGATCAACAAAACTAAATCCATTTTGAACATTTTCTACAAGTTTAGTAATTTTCTATTTCACGATCTAATAAAACAATAAACCAAATTAAAGCTTAAAGAGTCTAAATTACAACACTTAATTAGGCTGCAAAAAATTTATAAATACTGAAATTTAATTTTTTCCGTGAAAGAGAAAAATTGTTGTACACTAAAGAAGAGAGCGTTAAATTTGGGCAAAATTTAGCAAATATGTGTGTCTGATAGGCTTACCCAAAAATTGAATTACATTTTGAATTTAGACAACAACAAAAATACAGGGGTTAATTCAAATTATACTTTGAAAAATTGAAAAATATACAGTATCAGATAATTTGAAAATAAATGATTTTACTATAAAAATATATTCTTTCAAAATTAAACACCATTTAGTATCCCATCGCGTATGCTGCGTTTATTTGCTATCGAAAAATAATTTTCCACTTCAGCGCCACCATTGTATAGTAATTTGAAACACTGCGAATTACTCAATGTTAAGGCCACCTATTGTATATAGTGATTACCTTTTAGAATTTCAATTTTCTTGCTAGTTATCAAATATTCGACTGGGAATTTTTTTGTTTGCTTTATCTCGATAACCGCTGGTTTTAATAGAAAAGTATGTACTATAAAATTATTTATGTTTTCTGTTTCCAGTAGTTGTACTAGATGTGCTACTGCAAGAAGTGTCTACTTCCGAATCAGTAACTAGAGTTGGAATATTTCTTCACCCTCGTCATCGCTAAAATCATAGATATTCTCTGAAGTATCATAATTGACAGGTCAGTTGCAAAACTAAACGTTGCTCATACAAAACCATTGGCGTCACATGCGGCAATTTATGCCACAATGGAAGGAATATTTTGTGTCAAAATGCAGATAATATCGTTGACGAAGCTGTGATTGATGAAGAGCCTGAGCAATTAGAAATTAGTCCTGATATTTATGATATTGAAGAATTCGAAGAAGTTGATCATTATGAAGAAGATGTTTGTAATTCAGAGAATATCTCAGCATGTATACGATTTTAGCGATGATAACGAGGGTGAAGAAATATTCCAAACTCCAGTTATCGATTCGGAAGTAGCACATCTAGTACAACTACTAGAAAAAGAAAACATATATAAAACAAATTAATATTAAATATATGTAAAAAGTTTAATAAAAATCAAGTGAATTTTCGAAAAAAAAATTATATCTTACCTTCGACAGTTTTTTTAAATCTAAATAATTAAAACCTGCGCACAATCACTTTTTATTATTAATATTGAAATTTTTATAATGAATAACTACACATATACTTGTGCGCACATACGCATAATACCGAAAATGACAGGAAACCAGCGCGCTCATATATTTAGCAAAAATGACAAAAAATCGGCTAAATTAAAAAAGTTATTTTTTAGTTACATCACGTGAAAGTACAATAAAAAACCTTCATTTTGGTAAACAAAAATCGCACGACCATTTGGACAAATTGGGGAACGTTTTGAAAATGTTGTGGCATTTAGACTAAAAATGGGGTTGCGGCCAAACTATTGGATATTTTTGACTAAAATTCGACAGGCTATTTTTTGGTTACATAGGTTACCTTCGTTTAAAATTTCGTCAAATTCGGTTTATTTTGGCCAAGTTAGCCGTAATCAATTGTCTTATCCGAAAAAATTTCACCATAGATGCAACTTTAAATAAGAAATCGATTTCTTAAAAAAATTTTTAATAAAAGCCCAACACAAAAAAAGATACAAATTGTTAAAATTACAAATTAATGGAAATGTTAAAATAATGTATTATTTCTATAAAAAGTGTTGAAAATTCTGTCCATTAACATTCAAGCACACCTGAACCGGTCTAATCCAATTTTGTCACACTAGCTGAAGTGTTCTCACTTCCTGCTGTTCCCGAAGACGCAGATTATGGACAGCTGTTGTGATACGTTCACGTAATACATCGATATTGTCAACTTCGGTTTGGTAAACTTCATTTTTTAAATATCCCCACAAAAGTAAGTCAAGAGGATTTAGATCCGGGGACCGCGGAGGCCAAGCCACAGGTCCACCCCGTCAGAACGTATTCCGTTTAATTGGGTCAAGTAACCTCGGACTATTAAACGATAATTTGGGGGCGCACCAACATGTAAAAAACACATCCGATTTCGGACCTCCAAGGGCACATCTTCAAGAAGACCAGGAAGATCATTGCGGAGAAACTGCAGATATTGCTGACCATCCATCTGATTTGGCAATATAAGCGGACCAATTAGGCGTTCATCTATGTTCAAAGTGATTTCGAACTACTTGATGAGGATTCTCAATGGTCTAAGCATGCATATTATATAGATTAGTTATACCATTACGCGTAAAAATAGCTTCATCGACAAATTGTCATTAATTTGTAACTTTAACAATTTGTATCTTTTTCTGTGTTGGACTTTTATTACTTTTTTTTTCAAGAAACCGACTTCTTATTTAAAGGTGCATGGATGGTTAAAATTTTTCGGATAAGTTGCGTTACATCCTGTATATATAGATACATATCGTGGGGGGCGGTGAACCGATTATCACGGAATTTTAACTGAAGGTTCCTTGAACGTCTATAATAAAAAGGTAACATTCTTGTTTCTTAACTAGCATTTTAAAGGGTCCAAAATAAGTTAAAACTAAAAAACCACCCTTAAAAATGACAATTTACTCGATGTAGAAAACTCGGGTCATTCTTTGTTTCACCAAAACAAACTTATTTTTCTACTTCCCGTTGCTCTATGTAAAATTTTCTCTACCGCCTTATTTTTGGCTATTTGTACTCCGGTAATATTATATTTCCAATGTTCATGTCATCGAGAAATTTCTTTCTGGCATTGCGACGCAGTAGACACCACTGTCATTGGCAACATTTGAAAGACAAGTCGCCAAGAATATACATAACGGCTGGCTTTTACAATAATCCCTCTACTGTGTGGAAGACACCGTCGTGTTAATATCCCATATTCCGATGTTCTGCTAGGGGCACAAGGTCTCCTACAATCAATAAAATCTTAATTTATTAATAGAATTTTATAAATGTAACCATATTAAGCTTTACCGTAGAAATGAACTTTTACAACTGCACCATTCTTGATAGCACAGTAAACATTAAAAATTTCTCTTACGAACAACGTGTGAATAATGAGAATTATGGCGATCGAAGAAACCATTTTATGAACTTTGTTTCGTAGGTCCAAATTATATTTTCAAAGAATGTTCTTGGTTCCTTACGAGCATAAATTCGGCATAATACACCCTTCTTGCATCATTTCCGAGAAGTAATTTTTATACCATTTGGTAAGAGTATGGATGAAATTTATGTTTTTGCAAAATCCTGTGTATTGAATGATAAGCCAAATCCTAATTCTACATCTCTCAGAGAAGCACATGGGTAAACTCTTCATTTTCTTCATTATTGACAATTAGTTTAATTTTCTTATTTTTGTTAGTAAAAGATCCGAAATTTTTACAATTGTTCATCAATCTTGAAATGGTATCATGGGTTTGTTTCGGCTTTTCGGGCTATTGGTGGCGAAAATATCACACGTTCTGGTGACAACTTTATCATATTAATCTTAAATAAGAACGATATTTAAAAAAATCTTTATTTGTATACCCTAAACGTGCCATTATATCAATCACAAAATGAGCCAAATTTAATAATCATGTAAATATCAATTGTTTCTCTAATTTCAGATATTCTTTGCTTACTAGATTGTTGTTGTTGAGTGTTCCAAATGTACAGGGTTATTCATTATAAATTACCCACCTCTTATCATCGTTATGAATGCCTATAGAAAAAAGTTTTAAATTAAAGATGTGTGGTTATGGTGAATTTTGTTAAAATGCTATCAAAGTACAGTAACGTGCAGATTTCAGGGGATATAAAAAATAACATTTTTTTATGGGATACCCTGTATATTATGAAATTTTTGGATTGATTCTGTTTTCCTGATTTCAAAAATATACCATATGTTACCCCTACCATATCCGTTTTTGAGTTATTAAACGCCGAATATCTTAGTTAAACTAGTTACTATAAATATGGAAAAGTTAACATTATTAAAATGAGCTATGAAAATAACAACTATTATGTTTGATAAGTGACATTTCTTTAATGAAATAATCAAAATGGTTTACAGTGAGGAAGCAAAAACCAAATATTTATACAAAATAGATAACAAAGATTTATTTAGGATATTTAAATATAAATAAATGATAAGTCATAAAATATGCTCGATGTGTCAATCATTATTGTCAATGCATAATTGATAACGTCTTCTTATATTTATAATTGCACCAGAAAGTCGAATCTTATCTTTAATGACTTGAATACTATTATTATTATTATTATTATTGGCAATGTATTTTAGAATCCCCAAAAAACTGAATCCACAGGGGTCAAATCCGGACTGTTAGATGGCCATTTAATAGCTCCATTATATTAGGAATACATTATTCAAATGATCTCGGATGAGTAGGACACTATGCGGAATTGTCCTATCCTGCATCCAAATCATATCATCAAGTTCGGCTTCCGGAAAATTCTGCAAAATAATATTTTCTGCTTCTGGGATAGTTATTTACAGATAAGTAACTTCAGTTAAAGTATAATCATAAGATAAAGGTCCAACAATTTTATTTCTGAAAGTTCTACACCAAGCGCTAACAGTTTTTTCTTCCTGATTTTTTAATTTGTTTTATCAATCTTTTTCTGTTGTGCTTGCTTTCCCACGACCTTGGATTTTTCCTATTAAAAACTCCTGCAGTAGAAAAGGATGATTCATCAGTCCATAATATTTTAGTAAAAAAATTTAGATCTTCATCCAACTTTTGAATCATTTGGCGGTAACAGTCCAGCGTTTTCCTTTTACTTATTTTACTTATACGGGTAAAATTTTATATGGTCTATAATTATTATTTTTTAATGTACGTTGGATTTTGGAATAACTTTTACCTAATTGATCGACTTGAATTATTTATACTACATTCAGGATTTTTTTTTAAATAATACAATGTTTCAAAAAGTCTATTCGTGAATAAATACCTTCGGGTTTACCTTCGAAATAAAGTAGTATATTTAGCTGTTCTTCCTGGTTTGCTTGAACTATACGCTTTTTTATACTAAAACTGGAAGTATTATTCACCTTTCGGTAAATATTTTGGAACGTATTTTCTGATATTGTTGCACGATTGTGATACAAGACCCTATATGCTCTTTTTGCTTCATGTTTATTTTTGTTATTTTGTATATAACAAGTTAATATTTGGACTTTTTCTTCTTCACTGTAAACCATTGTAGTTATTTCATTAAATAAATGTCACTTATTAAACATAATAGTTGTCATTTTCATAGCTCACCTTAATAATGTTAACTTTTCCATATTTACATAGTTAAACTAAGATATTTGACGTTTAATAACTCAAAAAGGGTATATGGTAGGGATAACATATGGTATATTTTTGAAATCAGGAAAAAAAGATATTCCAAAAATTTAATAATATACAGGGTATCCCATTTAAAGAATATATTATTTTTTTGTTTGCCTTGAAATCTGCACGTTACTGTACTTTTGATAGCATTTTGACAAAATTCCGTCATAACCACATAACTTTTATTTAAACTAAAAAAGGTGGGTAATTTATAATAAATAACCCTGTACAAGCAATTTCTACTTGACAATTATTTAAATTTCAACTGTTTCCCTTATACCATATTTCCTCGACTACTTGACTATTGTTGATTAAGTTAAATTAAACGTAGGTACAAATATTTTCTACTTTTTTCGATTTTTCTCTTTTTAAACACATCATTTCAAGTATTGATTTATGTATAACTGACTACATGTAATTTTTGTTACAACTGTAAATATCTTGAGAACGGTGTACACTTTTGAGGTATCGAACCTAACATAGCACACCTATATGGTAAGCGTTTACTTCTTCTATTTCTGTGGAAAAATATTTCCCTGTAGCGAATATTACAAAAATATTTGGATGTGGCTATTTATACATACTGTCCAGGCAATTCACGCCGCACATGCGCGATGACGTTCAAACATATTGATATAGTAAGAATTATAAGGTTAACCATCAGCAGTCTGTGGTGTAATACTTAGTGTTCCCGATTCTCACACGTGAGGTCGACGGTTCGAATCCGCTTGCTACAGTTTTTTTTTTACCACATTTTGTTAACTAAAATACGTAATACGAATATTTCTTTAGGTTAGTTCGTTGGGTTAAATATGTTAATATTTTTTGATGTAGTATAGTTGTTTATGATAGATAATGTCCCTTGCCCTCGACGGCTATACTGTATGTATAAATAGCCAATTTCTTATACATACTGTATGTATAAATAGCCAATTGCGTATACATACTGTATGTATAAATAGCCAATTGCGTATACATACAGTATGTATAAATAGCCACATCCAAAATATTTATCCGTTTATAATACAGTAATTTGATTACATCAAATAGGTATAACAAAATTTTATTAACAGCATGTTTAAACATATATTGGCATGCGAGTAATACGTGGTATTATAAATGTATATAATGAATGATTAATTAATATGGCAAAATAAAATTCACACGAAAACAAAAAGTGCTATTATTATAAACCTGGTTTGCAGTTGTTATCTTCCTTATCTTAAATATGCGATAAAAATATAGAATTTGTCAAATTAGGATAAAGTTTGGCAAAGGCACCACAATTTTGAATAGTTGCAATGTATTCACAATACGACAATATCTCTAATCTTTCGTATCTTTTTGAAGAGGGCATTATTAAATATATCAAATGGGTAAAAACTTTAAATAATAATAATTAGGAATCCAGAGACTATTTTTGTTTAGTCCTATGCACATTTTAGACATATTTTTAAAATTAGGCCGGTATTATGTAAATTCATTTCTGGAGGGCGCAAAGCGATGCAGGCTTGGGTTCATCCTCTAATATTAATTTTTCACCCTTTCTCCGTGGTTCACGGTATTTGTACTTTTTGAAATATAATATTATAATATAAGATTATATAATGTCTTTAAGCCACCATCAAGGGATTAACTGGTATAAATAATAGCTAGTGCTAATGTAGCACCTGAAACGGTCAAAATAAGCAATGAATTAATGCACTGTGGAACTGTAAGTCTAAAAGAAAGGAAGAAACCTTAGAAATAATCACCACATCACGGATAGACATCATACCTCTACCTACGTAAAGGAACACGATCGTACAAATACAATAAAATCAAACCACTATAAAATATAGATGATTACAGAAGAATGAACCTCAAACACTGGTAAAACAATTTAATTACAGTAAGATTAAGTCTGTCAGAAGCAAGAACTGCTGATGATTTGTTAAACAGTGAGATCCATTACTAACGGATAAATTCATTATCTACGTAATTAACAATTTATTAGTAAATTCCTAAAACACCTCAATTTTTAATTCTAAAATTATATTTTTTTTAGCATAATTTTATACATCCTCCTTCAACCCACTTGGAGTGACGGCTACTCCTATAAAAATTTTAAATGGAGCGATGGTGCGTGTGATAGCTCATTTGAAAGTGTTTTTAATTCTCTATCCAGCAATATAAGGTTTTTTGAATTTTGTATATTTTTCATCAAGAAAATTAAATTTTAAATTTTAGTATACACACTAAATCCCAATTTAAATTTTACTTCCTTTAATAATGTTTTTTTTTAAGGGCGTAGTCGGCGCCTTAGCTAACCGAAACAAGAAGCCCTCTTGAAATCCCTAATGGGAGATCAGACCGGGACAGCTTTCGCATTACTTCAGTCTGATCCGTGCCGTCTTTTGACGCCGCCTGTCTTCGTTGTCTTCCTCTGTGGAGCTTTCCTACGTCCCCCTTCTATCGGTGTGATTTGGAGTTCGGAGGTAAGAGGTAACTTCAATCTAGTTGCTCCTCTTGTTTCTTTTGCCGGAGCACTGTCTCTGTGAACCTTGATACGGCTTCCCAGTAGTATTTGCTACGTAGCATGTTGCCCACGATATTATCGGGTGTTATCCGGCCGCCCTTTGTCGCTTCTAAATGGAAACGTTCTCTTATTCATCTGTTGCATTCATAGAGCGTGTGGTATGCATCGTCTTCGGCTCCCCTCTCGCAGTAAACGCACTCGAGACTTTCCGTTTTTCCCATCTTATACAGATAAGACTTGAAAAAACCGTGCCCGGTCAGGGAATGAGTTAGGTAGTAGTTCACCTCTCCATGTCCGCGGTTTGCCCATACAGCTATCCGTTCTATCAATCTGGCTGTCCATCTTCCTCTGGTTTCTGAATTCCAGCGTTGTTGCCACTCATCCATAATGCGGGATCTTTCTTCTCTCTTTATCCTCTTCCTATCCATCTCTAACCTCCTTGAAAAAATCCTCTTACGTTCTTGTGCCAGCAGATCAATCGGAGGTGTTCTTGCTATTACCAAGATTACCATTCGGTAAGCGCTCACTACTCTTAGTGCCCTCTTCGCTGCACCGCAGCAGCGCGCTTTCGGTACTTCACCACTTGCAGTGTGTCCGCCCAGATCTCCGCTCCGTGGAGCAGTATAGATTGCGTCGTGGACATTAGCAGCCTACGCTTGCTCGCTTTGGAGCCAGGTACATTCGCCATCAATCTGCTAAGAGCAGCTGTTGTTTTAGCTGCTTTATCTACCATGCGCTGGATTTGTCCCCAGTAAGTCAGCTTCGTGTTTAATGTGATTCCTAGATACTTAACGGTGCTTTTGGTATGAAGCAACTCCGTGCCAATCGTCATATCCAGTTCGGTGGGGATTCTCCTTTTCGTCAGGATTACTTACTATCTCTGTCTTGTTTACTGCCAGTTTAAGTCCGTGATCCTCTAGCCAGGAGCTTACTCGGCGCATTACTTGGTCTAGTCTCCTCTGGGCTTGTTCTTCGTTCCAAGCTACAATAGTTGCGGCTATGTCGTCTGCATGCCCAACTAGGTACGTTCCTTCTGGCATTTCCATTTTCAGTAACCCGTCGAACATGATGTTCCAAAGATCAGGTCCTAGAATCGATCCCTGCGCCGCTCCGGAGGTTACTGCCTTTTCTCTAGTGCCCTCTCTAGTGTCATATAGTAGTATCCTATCCTTCAAGTAGTCCCTGAACATTCGCAGTAAGTACGAGGGTACTCTAAAAGTTTGCTCTAATGCTTCCAGTATATCTATCCATCGTACCTAGTTAAAAGCGTTCCTCACATCAAGTGTAACCAGCATGCAGAAGGGTCTGGTTCAGTGGTCTCCTCTCTCTGTAGCGAGCGCAGTTTCCACTACCTCCTCAATTGCGTTTACAGTGGATGATTCTTTCCTGAAACCGTGCTGACTGGGGCTTAAGTCGCCAGCCGCTTGTACTGCTGCAGTTTCCCTGCTGCAATAATGGGGTGGGGGTGGTGGGGCTAACGCCAATAAAATTTTTTGACACGTTTCGTTCTTGTATACACACTAAATCACATTTTAATTTTTTTACTTCATTTCTTAATAGTGTGGGGTGGTATTGGCGGTGATAGTGGGGGTGGCTGATGCCAAAAAAATTTTGAAACCATGACTTTTCGTACATACCCTAAATTTCAATTTTGTGGACTCTTACCTGCTTGCTTTGCCTATTTACCCTTATTTACCCCATTTACCCCCGCACCCTTCAACGGAATTAGATCAAAATATAATCTAGTTCCAGATACATAAGTGTACCAAATTTCAAGTGAATATCATAAACGGTTCCAGAGTAAACGTGCTCACAAGAAAAGTTACAGACAGACCGATAGACAGGAAATTTTTTGCTTAAATTTAAAATCTCGACATTTCATGACATTTTAAGGCTATTACAATAACAAAAAATTTTAAAAAAAATTTGATCTGTTTTAGGATTTTACTCATAAATTGTTAATTACGTAGATAAAGAATTTATCCGTTACTTATGGACCTCACTGTATAATTTAAAGCAGAGCTCAAACCGATCTCAAAAGCCTGAATTAACAAATCCCAAACCTAATCACTAACCAAATTCCGGGATATTCGCATTGTTACAAAATTGTATTGAAAAAATGTATATGTATGATTAAAACAATTCAAAAAACGTTGCGAAGATTCTAATTGGAATTAAAATAAAGATAATATTCTTCAAACGGAGACACAAAATATTTGAAATTTTTGACATTTCACACCCTACGACATTTAATTTTAGTGTGTTTCAAGGTAATAATTCTAATGAATTAGTCATTGAGACACATTTTTGTAATCGAATATGACATTCAACAGTTACAATGTTTCAATGCCAAATCATGCTGAGCCATAAATAGTGGAAAGCTTTGTATTATATAAAAAGATAAGCCAATATCTCAACTTGGATATATTAAACACATACAGAAAATATCAAAGAACCTAAAGTGCGGAGGTGATACCAGAACAGATTCAAAGAAGAAAAGTCTGCATAAAGGTAAATCCGAAAATCCCTAAAGAGATACAAAAATCCATTTTAAAATTAATATCCTTAGAATGCTTTAACTCAAAAGAATAACTGTCGGCGTATGGCCATCCTTCGTAGTACAATTTATGATTGGTTTGGCATTTTACCACAATAGAAATATAATTGTGCCATTAAACGTTTTAACTATACTAATGATCGTTGTGGTAATGAGTAATTTCCTTAAAAACATGTCTATCAATGAATGGCACCTTACTCAAAATAAGGATTACTAAATTAATCAACCCTTGACAAAGCTCAGTCGTCAGGGTAATCTTCTGGACAAAAAACTTGTACCATCTGCAGGTGATATGAGTGAAGTTGTTGCTGATGAAGAACTCTTCAAATTGAAGTGTAATCAACACTTATCCTATCATATATTTCTCTGTGGATCCTACGCTACTATATTTAACACGGCTCGATTAAATATAATCAATCAATATTTATGTCGGTTTTCTCTTAGGCTAAGACATTTTGCTTGTTTGTTTGATTCTGCAAATATACCGGGTGATTTTTTTAACCTGAAACATTCAAATATCTCGAATAATGGGTGGGTACTGTACGAAAAAATGTCCATAATCAAAATTTAATCATTCCACGGAAGAAGTACATTAGTTCCAAAATTAGTCACCCTCCCCCCTCATTGTAGGTCGGATGGGCCGTAACATTAAAATCTTAAATAGGAGCCTCTATTTTTTATTGTAGATTCGGATTCTACTGCCAAAAATACGTAGGATTTGTTAGAAACATTTTTTTCGATCCATGATGGATGACGCTGTAATCGACGAAATTCAATTTTTTTCGATTCCTCGATGCTGAGAACTTATGCATACGATTCTGCATACGTTTGCAATAAAGAATACCACGTTTTCATCGTAAATAATCTAAATTAGTCTTAAAACAAATTATATTCCTCAAATTTTCAATTATTGAAAAATGAGTTGCCAAGAAAATACTATTATCGTAATCCAGGAACAGTCGTCCCTTTTGGGATACTTGGTCAACACGATTTCCTTCGCTTATAACCTATCGGAGTTCTTGGTTAAATCTGCTTTTAAATTAATGTATTTTTTTGTAGTTTGTTTTAAAAATTTTATTTCTTATGTTGAAAATACTTTTTATAAAAATATTTTATTATGTTTACATTTAATGTTTGTATTATTTCCTCTCATCGTGTTTTTTTATGTTTTGGTTTTGTTTTTGTAAACAAAAAAAAAAAAAGAAATAACTTTGAGAAACAACTCATTTTACTCAGTTCGAAGATTATTTCGCAAATAAAAAGACCTGTTTCCATTAGGCTGTTGATACTACTTCAGAATGGAATATTAACTGTACAAGAGGAAATTGAAATGGTTCTGATTTATGGAGAACCTGTTAGGAGTCATGACGATGCTGTCGATCTCTACGCTCAGTGTTTTCCGGATGGAATTCGGTCAAGTGCTTCATTCGCACTGTCAAACAATTTACTGCTAACGGAAATGTTCAACCGAGAAAAAGAACCCGTCGAGCAACAGTCACTGGAGAAAATAATGTAATTGCTGTATTAGCTGCAGTGGTTGTTAATCCTCATGTTAGTACACGAAAAACAGCTCGCGATTCCGGCTTGTCCCATAGTAGTATTTGGAAAATTTTAAAATGTAATAAATATTATCAATATCACGTGTCTTTACACCAAGATCTTCATGGCGTTGATTTCCAAGATTGTCAGTGAGCACGTGAACAAATGCAACGAAACCCCATTTTTTTTGTGACGTATTGTTCTCCGACGAGTCGTTTTTTTTGCAAACCACGGAATGGTTAATCGACAACTGGAGTGTTGAAAATCTACACTGGCTTCGCCAAGTTGAATATCAGCGTCCTTGGTCTGTCAACATGTGGTGTGGGGTAACCTATCTGCAAGTGTCTTATATAAATAAGGACTCAACAAATTAAACCAAAACAGGTATTTCCCCTTACGAGCGCTGAATTATATGGAAAATTTTGTGTATTTTGTCTAAACACAGATATCACTAAAATACAATGACTTGGAATGCTCGAATGCTACGAGGAAGATGCGAGGCCTCCTTCATCTCAGGATGTCACTAACTGCAGACCGGTTTCGACCTAGGTTTGTGTCTCATCAGTGCAGTGCAAGTGATACCTTTAATACCCGAAGTTCGCAGGTTGGAATTCCTATATTTTTATAAAATTTCCTTCGGCTATAAAATTGCTTATTCAGTGATGATTATCAATTTTATTTTCGATTTGAATTGTTTCGAGACTACTGAGAGATGGCGCTAGTTACACTCTACTGGGGTGGAACATAACAGTGTCTATGATCTCATAGACACTGTTAACTCCAGTATTGAAGGTATCACTTACACTGCAGAGACCCAAAAATAGATCGAAACCGGACTGCAGTTAGTGACATCCCGAGATGAAGGTGGCCTCGCATCTTCCTCGTAGCATTCGAGCATTCCAAGTCATTGTATTTTAGTGCTAACTGTGTAACAAAATACGCAAAATTTTACCATATAATTCAGCGCTAGTAAGGGGGAATAGTATTTGGGTTTAATTTGTTGAGTCCTAATTTATATAAGGCACTTGCAGATAGGTTGGAATATTATAATTCTATATTTTTATAGAATTTCCTTCTGCTATAAAATGCTTATTCATTTTGTTCGTAGAGAGCCAATTATTCGAGATATTTGAAAGTTCCAGGTTAAAAAAATCACCCGATATACGTCGCAGCCAGACAGAAAAATCACACAATTTATTTAAAAATTAGGCGTCCTATAAACGATGGTTAGTTTTAGATGTAAGTCATCGGCGCTACATTATAAATTCGGTATTTGACTACGGCATCTGAATTATTTTATAAGCTGCTGCTTTATTTATCATAAAGAAACATAACTTAGCACAATGGGGATACGCTTTATTCTTGTTTTGAGCATGATCCGACCCAGGCATCTGTTTTATTTTATTATTTACAAAATTAAAAATTAGTATTTATCAATAAAAGTACATAAAAAATGCTGCAACATTACTCAATTCAATTTCTATATTTGTTATTATTTTTTAAGTGTTCTAATGAATAAAATGAATGAAATATAAAACTGAAGAGTAGGCCCAATTAGAAGCACGCTTTTGTTCAATTTTGTCAAAATCCAACGCTTTCTTCAGTTATTTTCCCTTTTCATGAAATAATTAAATGTTTATATTTACAATACTTTTATTCCTTACTATCTGACGCCTCCTGAAAAAACTTTGGTTTGGCTCCACAAAATTGACGTTATTATCTGCCCGCTTGCCACATACGCCTCTTCACTATATTATTTATTTTCATAAAAGCATATTGTCAGTGCCAAAGAGGTTTACATACTAGGAAAACTACTGTCAGTTTGTAATAGTATATTGATATATCCTGGTAATAACCTCGTCCTTCGTTGCCACTTGTTTATTATTGATTTTTCACAAGCTCTGGATTTTATTTTGGTTGGAGTGAAAACCACGTACTACTTGCTGCTATTCTACAAAATATTATTGTTTTAAATTGTTTTTAAGTAGATACTAATTTTGCATATTTCATTAGACCATTTATTGTACGTTAACCAACTGTTATTAATTATGAAAAATTTTTTTATTCGTT
This sequence comes from Leptura quadrifasciata, assembly GCA_963675555.1. Classification (NCBI taxonomy): domain Eukaryota; kingdom Metazoa; phylum Arthropoda; class Insecta; order Coleoptera; family Cerambycidae; genus Leptura; species Leptura quadrifasciata. Next base: position 38,991,913 of record OY776682.1, read on the forward strand.
TATGAATTATCGTTCATTCATACCACATTTTATTTATTTGTGATAATAATTCAATTAAATTCAAGGTTACTTTTTGTGGTAAATCGCTTTCCAAAATCATTGCTTAGAAGTGTGTAATATTTCATCCACAGTTTAACAGAGTATGTTTTCGATGTTTCATTTAAATGGCAACTTACCATTTATTTGTACAGCTTTCAATCCGCGTTCTAGTAATATGAAATTTTACGTAAAAAAATCTACTCAAGTTTTAAAAAACGAGGACAGTAGCTAAGTGGTTAGCGCGTTAAACTTGTTCTCTAAACATACCTAGCAAAGCGGGTTCTAATCCTAGCTACCACGAAATAATTTTTAACTACAAATTAAACCCAAGGAGTGATTTGGATTCTGTTATAAATTGCAGGGGTCTGCCTCCTTTACTCAAACAAATTTCGATATTAAAGACATTAATCATTGAGGTGACCAGGAAAGCGGTTGGAAACATTTTCAAATATTAAAAAGCGAGAAGTAAAATATCCGCAAAATAAATTATCAACAACCTCAACCTTTAATAACAACTTGTCTACTATACATGATATTACAAAAAGTTTTGCCACAAAGTTCTTTATAAAATAGTGCGCCACTAGACACTGGACAAAATTAGCATTTTTGGATTGTGCACGAACAAATTGCCCTGAAAGAGTCTTAGATATCAAATGATTCGTCGTCAAGAGGAAATATGCCTGCGTTTGCTGTAATGACCGATGACGACCGTCGGCAAGCAGATGCAAAAAGTAAAATGCAAAATGTAAAATTTTAACGTTTAGACACTATATGGAAAAATAAAATTTTTACACAGTAGCTTAAAAATAAAAGCAAAAAATCTGTTGAAGAAATATTTTTTGTAACACTCAACAGCAATGGCTTCACCGTACAACGCTGCACTGATGACATAGTCATCACAGTACGGGGTAAATTTAATAGCACGGTCAGAGATCTCATGCAGAAACCTCTGAGCGTCACTCAATCATGAGTTGAGAAAGAGGGACTAAAAATTTGCCCTCAAAAAATCACCCTCATCACATTCACCAGGATAAGAAACTTGGAGGGACTAACACCCTTAAGACTCTCAGGCGAAAAATTTAAAATATCAGGGGAGGTGAAGTATCTTGGAATCATAATCAATTCCAAGCTTACCTGGAACCAGAACATTGAAAGGATAAAACGGAAATCGGAAATTATCCTAACAGTAATTAGACGAATCTGTGGGAAAACCTGGAGACCTAAGCCTTGTATGGTGCAGTGGCTCTATACCGTGGTTATAAGACCTTAGATTACTTGTGCAGCTTTGGTGTGGTAGCCAAAATTGCTGCAGGATCTGGAATATATGAAGAAAACCCAAGAAATTCACGCACGAAAGTATTGGTGAAATTACAGGGAAAGCTTACGCAAATAAACAGATCCACATCATCTCAGAAACTCAGGCGGCACTGAAGGCACTAAAGAGTCACAAAGTGACGTCGAGATTGGTCTAGGAAAGCCTAGATGAACTCAAGATACTGGCGGAGCAGAACTCATTAAAACTGATCTGGGTGCCAGGACATAGTGGGCTCCTAGGAAATTAAAAAGCCGACGAACTTGCCAAACAAGGATCGGCTACAGAGTTCCTTTGCCCAGAACCGGCTCTTGCAGTGCCTAAGTGCAGTACAAGGAGGTGCATAACAGGCTGGGTCAAGGACGAACATATCAGATACTGGCAGAATATGCCAGGACTCAGACACAGTAAGGCGTTCATGACCAAACCGTGTACTAAACGAACTCAGCAACTGCTTATGTTAAGCAGAAATCAGCTAAAAACAGTAACAGGGCTCCTCACAGGACACGCACCCGTGAAGGAACACTTGCATAAAATGGGACTGTATGAGAGCAACCTAAACTGCAGACTCTGCGGAGAGGTGCCTGAGACAGTAGACCATATACTCTGCCAACGCGAGGCGTTCAATCGCAACAGGCAAAATATTCTTGGGGCCAGAAAAATGGACCCAAAAACACTAGAACACCTACCCGTGATAAACCTGCTCAAGCTAGTTAGCAATACAGAAATCACCGGCAGAATTTATAAACAGGGAGAGGCACAATAAGCCAATTCTGGTTGCAGTGTCAACTGTTACCGACCTCGGTAATCAGCCCTGTACACTATGAAAAAAAACACTCTGTATATGACGCCTAGACATAGTGTGAAATATTCCTGTCATACCAATTACGTATATCCTAAGAAGGAAGCTCTTGATATACTACAGAGTAATTTATATTTTATTTGTTAAAACATAATAGTATACTGCCCCTTGTTTGCCATCATATCCAATAATATAAATTAGAAGAAGGACCTAGATAAAAGTTATAAAGGTTCTACATAAAAACTAATGTCATCCCTGATCTTCAAATTATTTAACTGAATAGATTATTCAGAGAGTACTAACTTATTGATTTTGTAATTAAGTTTTTCCTGCATTTAAAGAATGTTTTCCTTGTCACAAAATTATACTTTACAAAGTAAACCAATTGTAATACCTGCCTAACCGATCAAGAAAACATCAAACAGAAATGAAAAAGCTATCGTTTAAAGATATTTAAAGACAGAATGACAAAATGTTGATAAGGACGATATAATACGTGCAATATTATGGACTGCATCATGTGATATAAATGTAGATGCACATATATCGAAAACACATACATAACTTTACCTAATTTATAGAAAACTTTAATACCTACTTTTGTAAACGATTACAATAAAGTGTTTAGTGATAGCGGGAGGGAATTAGGAAATTGGAATGTAGTTGATTTGTCCCAAAATTCTAGGTCAGTATCTAGCAAATAATAAAACACCACAGAAATTAGCCAACCCACAATTCCAAAAGCCAGAGGCTTGTGCGGAAGGGGGTTACACATTGAAAAAAACGCGAACATACAACCATTTCCTCTGACAGTGCCAGTGCCACCTTGTGCCTTAACCAACGCGGCTATCGGTCAGAAATTGTTTTCCATATATAAAAATGATGCTCAATATGTAATAAAATATATAAATTCAAGTTAATTAATTGATTATATCATCGGATATACACAGAGTGGCCTATTTAAAAGCGTGGCACCCCTCTAAAATTTTTATTTGTTGGCCGATTTAAACGATTTTTTTAAATTATAGAGCTTCAATAACTGTGGTACAAAATTTCAGATCGAAATTTAAAATTTTTATAGTTGAATTGTCCATACGGCCATGCTATTAGATTTGCAGTTTTACTTTTAGTTTTCCGAAAAAGTAACATATATATACACATATACACTTTTCTTTGATTATCTCGCTACCTATGCGTTTTTTCAAAAAATGTATAAGAACAAAAAGTGTTTAAAGTTGAATACGGTTGAATACGGTTGAATACGTTCAATACGGCCATGCTATTTGTATTACCTTTAATTTTCCGGAAAAACGGAAAGCATATATTTATATCGTTGATTAGCAAAAAGCGTTTAAAATTGCATTTTCTTAGAGTGACACTGTTTAGAATATTTTTTTTATTTTCCGGGAAAACGGAAAATTAACGTACTATGGCAATTTTACTATCTATACTTTACTACTACCTTTCTATCGAAAGAACGCATAGGGCGTATTATTAAATGAGATATTTTTTTTCATTGTTTTTCTAAACAGTGGAAAATTAATTATTTGAAAAAAGAAAAATATGAGGCCTAATGTAAGATCTAGAGAGAATGCATATTTAATGAAATTTTGGCAAATTTATAAAAAAAATTCCAATGTTCGAAAAGCGTCGTGGAAAATTTTTAATTTAATAGCTTAATGGAATTAAAGATAAAATTCTAAATATTTTTGTCCTTATAAATTTTTTTGAAAAAACGCATAGATAGCGAGATAATCAAAGAGAAACTATAAATGTATGTTTTTCCGAAACTAAAGATAAAATTGCAAATCTAATAGCATAGCCATATGGAAAATACAATTCTAAACACTTTTTGTTATTGTACATTTTTTTGGAAAAAAGCATAGATAGCGAGATAATTGAGGAAAACTATATATATATATATATGTTATATTAGAAATATACTATGATATATAATATTATCGAGACAGGCTTAACCTTCTCAAACATATCGTATTACATACTGCGTAACAGCTCTTCTCAATAACCGCTCACGCTGCATGAGCATTGTATTTCAATTCTAAGTAATCCTGATTGTGCTGAATCAGCAACACTGTTTCCTTTGTTCTCAAAACATTATAAATATTACCAACAACCTTTTTGTAATCAGTCTTAAACTCATGTTCGAATAAATCACTTCAAAATTATTATTGTTATTATTATAGAGTCAACGTTGACTCCAGTGTTAAAAACTAAATAAATGTTTTTAAAAAGTTAAATCTACAATCCACTATCTAACATTGGCGCAGTCGTGGCGGATCTGAAAAACACGCAGTTCGGGAGCCTAACCAGTAGCAAACATATCCGAGGGAACAAGGAGTCCATCTGAAAAAGGTGCCTAACCGGACGAAAAGAGCTTCTGGAACAAGGAGAACTTCTTAGCTGTAGTGGTGGATCCCAATCCTTTGTTCAGAAGAACCTACATTATTCTCAAACGCACAGAAGCGAAACAATAATAATTATCGAGAAATACAAGCAAAGCAACATTTCAAATCAACACGATTCAACAATTAGCAAGTAAGAATTTCATCCCGTCCCATCGTTGGTGTCTTCGGCATCAAAGGCAACCCTGTGGAAGGAACACCCAGTGATACCCCTGGCAGAGAGAGACCTTTGGTGAAGCTAAGCTCACGAAGTCGCATTCAACTGGACCACGAGGAATGAAAAATTTAGGGTAAGTCATTTTTGAATCATCTCGCAAACATTTATTTGCAAACAACGACATAATTTTACATTTTATTTTATCAAAATACATTGCATTGCTACATACAGTTCTAATATCTAAGGTAGTAATTTTATTTAAACTTGAAACAAAATATCTTGATTATAATTTGTGTGACCTATATAAATAACCGTAATCATACACTGTTCTTATCGTAACATTATTTTTATGGTAATATCATATACTCTTTAAGTGCGAATTTATCTAATTAACTGTAATCACGTACCATTGTTATCTTTGCATTTTTATCGTAATATAATATTGCATACCACATAAAAGGTTAAGGTTAAGGCCGTAAGACAAGCTTGTGTTCTATAATACCGTGTGTGCAAAATATAAAATTATCAGAGATATACTATTTCCAAACTCAAAACGCTTTTTAAACCAAACGCGTTTTTCGAATTAATCTAGCTATTCTATAATATAAATTTTAAATATTACAGAATAAATTCTTGCACATTTCATATTAAAATTTCTTATTAAACACCAGTAGCGTACTAACTTAAATTGGAAAAAGGCGTTTTAAGTTATTTAATCATCTAAATAATATAAATAAAATGGCTACAAACGTAAGCAATTCCAATGCAAACAATTCAATCACGGCGAACGAAACAATAAATATTGAACCTTATAGGTTAAGCGAAATATTTTCCATAGTGCCCGAATTTGACGGCAACCCCATATTCTTGCAAACATTTATTTCAGCTTGCATAACCGCTCAGGGTATCGCTGTTGATGATCAGCGCGTCTTATTAACGCTTCACATAAAAAATAAATTACGCGGAAAAGCCGCAGAATTGATAAATTCACGAAACCCCGTCACTTGGGCGGAAATAAAAAATTTGCTCGAATCACATTTTGGTGACTCTCGTGACTTGACAGCCTTGATACAAGACTTGCAAACAATTCGTCAATTACCTAACGAAACAGCTTTAATATTTGTGTCCAGGTTACAAACACACAATGCAAAAATGCACGCGGCAATACAAAAACAAAGTTTAACTTTAGAGGAAAAAACCGCGCAATCCACTTTAATAGAAAATATGACGTTAACTACTCTTCTCACTGGACTCGAACCAAAATTAGGTCAAATTATTAGGGCTGGTAACCCCGGCAATATGCTAGATGCAATAAATCGCATCAAACGAGAATTACAATTATCGTATTTCGAATCTCAAAAATTTGGAAATAGAACTTTAAACAAAAATCCCGTTCAAAATCAGCAAAGACGCCCAAATCTCCCACCATTTTGTACATTCTGCAAAAGGAATGGACACAGCTTTAACGAATGCCGCGCGAGGCAAAACCACCAATTTTCACACCCCAATTTCACACCAAACGCCTATTCCAATCAGGCACAAGTTCCTAGACAGCACTTCCAGAGTTTACCTAACCAAACAAATTTTAGACCACAGAATTTCCAAAATTTGCCTAATCAACAACGTAATTATCCACAACAAAACAGGCCCTTAGCTATCAGGCCAAATCCTAACTTCCAGCAGCAGAGACCTTCTGCCATACAACCGAACCCGAATTTTAATCGATTCAATCAACAAAAAACACATCACTTAAATCAAGAACCTTATGATAATTACTCAGATTACCCAAACCAATACGAAGATTACTCTGCAAATCAGTCCGTAAATTATTCTCCTGATTATCAATCTCAAAATAACGATGACTACGATTTTCAAAATGGACAATATGAGAATTATACTGCTAATTCTCAGCAATACGAGGATTATACTGTTAATCCTCCGGATTTTTGCACAGGCCCGGAGTATTCCACGAATACTCCAACACAACAAACGGACGAGCTAGACCAAATTTCTCATCAAGTCCAAGCGATAAACCTCCAGGACAGTTTCGGCCCAAACCTGAACTTCCCGGAAAACCAATTCATGTAAAAACACCCCGCTACAAACTAAATATCGTAAACTCAAAAAATTTATTTTACATAGAAGACATCACTAAACGTTTCAAAATCTTGATAGACACAGGCGCAGGTATCTCTATATTCAAACCCGAAACGGCAGAAAACTATAAACGTCGATCCCACGAAAATGTAATTATACAAGGTATAACAGACGAAAAAATTAATATCACTGAATCTGCTCTCATACCTTTCAATCCGAATGATCCATACAAAGTTTACATTCATAATCTAGATATAGAATTTGACGGACTTTTAGGTGCCGACTTTTTGGACCATTACGATTGCTTAATAGACATTAAAAACAGACAATTAATCACTAATTTCAAAACCGTACCATTGTATCAAGTTACCGATAATATATTAACTACACTCTGGAGCCCGATTAAAAATCAAAATTTAAACGAAACAAAAAACCAAAATGTAATTTCTATCGAACCACGCACAGAAAAGATTTTTAAGCTTAAATGTAATTTACAAAATACCGAAGCTATACTAATAGCCCAGGAAAACGAAAAGGTACGTTTACCGAACGCCATTGTCAAAATAGACAACAATGGTGAATTTTTGACGACAGTAATAAACTCAAATGCAATTCCGAAAACAATAAAATTTTCAAATCTTAAACTTGAACCCGTCCAAAAATTTAGGTCAATATTTAATGTAAATCTTCAAAATCCGGATTCCCAATATATAGACAGAAATTACGAAATAAGAAACCAATTACGCTTAGATCACTTGAACGATGAGGAGAGTGAACTAATTACTCAACTCTGTTTAGACTTTTCAGACATATTCTATTTAGAAGGTGACAACTTGACATTTACCAATGAAATCAAACATTCAATAGACACTAAAGATTCTAAACCAATTTTCACTAAATCTTATCGTTACCCCCAAATTCATAAACAAGAGGTAAAATCACAAGTCTCGAAAATGCTCGACCAAGGCATTATCCAGCCTTCAATTTCTCCCTGGTCCTCCCCAGTTTGGGTAGTCCCCAAAAAACTAGACGCTTCTGGTAAACAGAAATGGCGCGTCGTAGTTGACTACCGAAAATTAAACGAAGTAACGATAGGTGATAAGTATCCTTTGCCCAACATTTCTGATCTTCTAGACCAATTAGGCAGATGTCAATATTTCACGACTCTAGACTTGGCCTCTGGCTTCCACCAAATTGAAATCGATCCTAAGGACATCCAAAAAACAGCTTTCACGGTAGAGAATGGCCACTACGAATTTGTACGTATGCCATTCGGTCTAAAAAATGCTCCATCCACTTTCCAGAGGGTCATGGACAATATTCTATTAGGCATCCAAAATGAACGCTGTCTCGTCTACATGGACGATATTATTATTTATTCCCCTACTATCCATGAACATATTTCTCGACTAACAGAAGTCTTCAAACGTCTACAAAAAGCCAACCTCAAAATTCAGCCAGACAAATGCGAATTCCTTCGCAAGGAAGTCGCCTATTTAGGGCATCTTATTACAAAGGATGGTGTAAAACCAAACCCTGCCAAAGTCGAAGCAATTCTAAACTTTCCTCAACCCAAAAATCAGAAAGAAATTAAATCTTTTCTAGGTCTAGCAGGCTACTATAGACGCTTCATTCCTAATTTCTCCAAAATTTCAAAACCCTTAACTAAGTTGCTACAAAAAGATATACCTTTCAATTTCGACAATGACTGTACAAATTCATTCGAAACCCTAAAACAAACTTTGACAACTACTCCGATATTGATCTACCCCAACTTTGATGAACCTTTTGTCCTAACTACAGACGCTAGTGCATTTGCAATAGGTTCTGTACTTTCACAAGGAAGTATAGGAAAAGATTTGCCAATCGCATACGCATCTCGAACTTTATGCGGCGCGGAAACTAAGTATTCAACCATTGAGCGTGAACTTTTATCTTTGGTCTGGAGTGTAAAGCATTTTAGGCCATATCTATTCGGAAGGAAGTTCAAACTCGTCACCGACCACCGACCACTCACTTGGTTATTTTCCATAAAAGACCCAGGTAGTAGACTAGCGCGTTGGCGCTTAAAACTCGAAGAATACGATTACGAAATAATATACAAACCCGGAAAGATCAATAAAAACGCGGACGCGTTGTCCAGAATAAAAATTAATCACTTTTCAGAATGTTCCAAATTTTATTCAAAAATTCTAGCCGCAAACGAAGACTCAGATGAAGACGAAATTTCAGACAATGACGACGAAATTACCGACGAACAAATCGCCCGAGAATTTGACACATTTTCCCGACTTTACAAAACCAAATCTCTAATAGATTATTCCAAAATTCAAATTACAAATAAACAACTATTAGATCGAGAAAATAAAAATATCATAACGTTCTTCCAACAAAACAACTTGACAGATCTTCACCATCAAATTATCGAAGATATTTTCGAGGAAAACCCAGAGTTTTATAACAACACAATCAATATCGTTTCCAGTAAATCAACCCGACAAAGAAACTATTACATTATCGCTCTACCCTTCGACCCAGAGTCTGTGGTAGAACACCTATTTCTAACACTGTACAAACATCGAAACAAATTAGACCTTTCCAAAACTTATCATGTTGAAAATAACTTAGACTTTCCAATTCTCGAAATCCTATCATTTATTTTTGCAGAAAAAGACTTAAAACTAATTATTTGTCAAAATTTAGTACGAACTCCCGATGAAGACCAACGTCCGATCATTCTCGACCAGCATCACACCGGAAAAAATAATTTACATCGTGGAATAAATGAAACGATACGTAGAATCAAAAATAAATATAATTGGCAAGGCTTAACAAAAGACGTCGAAAATTTTATAAAAAATTGTGAAACATGTCAAAGAACAAAAGTCTGTCGTAAAAACCTCAACAATCCCTTAGTGATTACTGAAACCCCTAAAACTCCATTTGAGAGAGTTAATATTGATCTATTCGAATTTCCCACGCGAAACTATGCATTAACTATCCGCGACGAGTTAACCAAATTTACTCAAGCTTACGCAGTCCCAGACAAGAGCGCAAAATCAGTCGTAAATACCCTGTTGCTTTATTTTCAGCATTATGGTACCCCACTAAGAATTCATTGCGATTATGGCGGTGAATTTGATAATAATTTATTAAAAGACCTTTGCACCCTTTACGACATAAAACTAACATACTCAAGCGTAGGACATCCTCAATCCAACGGATCTATCGAACGATTCCATGCCACCCTAGCAGAAATGATAAGAATACACAAAACCGAAAATCCCAACGAACATCCCTTTACTATATTACCCTATGCGGTGATATGTTACAATAACTCGGTAAACAAAACTCATGGCTTTACGCCATACGAGCTTATTTTCGGACATACAGCTAACCGACCACCTGAAACTCTTTACAACCAAAAAGACCTGATCACCAAATACGTTAGAGACCTAAATAATCGAATATCCCATTATTACAAAATTGCGCGAAGTCGAACAGAAGCACAAAAACAAAAAGCCAAAGTTCGATTCGACAAGAACATTCCCGAAAATAGACACACATATAATATTGGCGACAAAGTGTACGTCAAAGAATCACAAATAAAAAATAAACTGCAAAATAAATTCAACGGTCCCTTTGAAATTACAGAAATCTTTCAAAATTCCGCTACATTACTAAATCTCGAAACAAACCAAACAACCAAAGTAAATTTTGATCGAATGAAACCATATACTGAAGATTAAATTTATTTTCAGGTTTCTCCTGCTGATCGGATCAGCACTTGCTCAATTTAAAATAACACCTATTAACAATACGATCGGAGTATATTATCACCAAGACACGGACATTGTGATTTCTCACAAGAAATGGACTTTACTGGTACACAAAAACATATCTACCTTTAAGACAGCTTTCGACAAAAACGACAAGATCTTACAGACACTATACAACACACTCGACCCAGCATATCATTACATGAACGTCTTTTCAGGAGATGTAAAAACTCACCTTAGCTTATTGACGCAAATTTCCCAATCAATAAAATCAAAATTTGACGAAATTTACCTTGACACGAAACGATACAAACGAGGAATACTAAATGGCATCGGAACGATTTTCAAATCAATAACCGGAAATTTAGACGCAGAAGACGGTCAGTATTATTCTGATTGTATCAACAAATTGAATAATGACGAACACCAACTCGAAAACCTAATTAAAAACCAAATATCCGTTACAACTTCAGTAATCAAAAATTTCAACGCAACTATTCAAAAATTGCAAGTTGACGAAGAAACTTTCAATAAGGATATTAAAGAAATTGAAACCTCAATTTTAGACATGACTAAGGACATAGAAAACGTCCATGAAAAACTGAAATTTATCGAAATCTGCGAACAACTTATGGCAAGTTATTTATTTATCGAGGATAACCTAAATGACATCCTAAATTCCATCACTTTCGCGAGGCTTAAAATAATTCACACGTCAATTATAAATCCAAAAGACTTAGTAAATTCTCTACAGGAAATTTCGCAAAACCTACAAAGGAACAATTTACCGCTTCCAATTAAACTATCAAAGGTTGCACAGTACTTAGACATTATAGAACTAAAAGCTTTTCAAACAAATTCGGATCTAATATTTGTGTTAGACATACCTTTAATAGACCCTCAAACATATTCAGTATTTCAATTATACCCTATTCCTATTTTGGATAATAGAACTGGTTTATATCATGTATTATCAACTTCTCAAAAATATATCGCGAGAGATGATGATTCATTAATGTACATACCTATTTCGAACCTTGACGAATGCAAACCACTTTATTTCAACACCAAATTATGTCCAAATTTATTTGCCTATCCTATTGACAACAATGCCATATGCGAAGCCCGTCTCTTCAAGAACCTCAAAACTCTGCCAGAAAACTGCCAGACGTCATTTATCATCAGCCAAGGCTACAACGTCCAAAAAATAGACGAAAACACATGGTTAGTTATTAACGCAGAACCTCTACAAACAACCATCAACTGTCCAGAAAGAAATTCAAAAACTGAAGTCATCTACAAAAATTCAATAGTAAAATTACAACCAAATTGTTACGCCTTCATAGGCATCACAAAAATTCAAGCCAGTACCAATGAAGTAACCGATGTAAAAGACGACACTCATCCAATCCAAATTCCATTTGAATGTTGTAAACATATTCCAGACAAAATCCGAGCTCCAAATCTTAAACCACTAAAATTAAACAATCTCAATACGGAAGACCTCGAAGTTGCCAAACACAAGTTGGACCAATACTCCAGAGATTTAGATGACTTGATCAACGAACCCTTTATAACAAAACACATATCCTGGTTCACCTATTTTATCATTGTGCTAATAATTGGACTGTTATTTCTGTACCTATTTTGTAAGTGCAGAACAAAAAGACGAAGACTAGCCATCGATGTTTCTGCATCACCCCCATCTCCACCGAGGCCTAGCAAACCCTACAGGACATTTGCTAACCTATTTCCTTCACGAAGACGACCTACCTTAAGAAGAGAAGACAACGAAGCCGAAGACATAGAACTTACATAAAGACAAACTGTTTTGTGCCTTTTTACTGACTTTCAGTGCTGGACTCTTCAGTGAATTTTATTTCATTTGTTTAATCATTATATTTCATTATTTTTCTATCATTTGTTAATTTCAATTTTATTAACATTTTTACGTCATTTTCATTCAAACCCATCATGCTTATATTTTATGCTTTCACAGTAAAGCTATATTTTAACCTTAGGAATATTTTATCCTATTTTACAATTCAAACCTAGTATGTTTGTATTTTACGCTTTCTTGCCAAAGCTATATTTTAACTCTAACATTTTTATGTTATTTTATTTTATGAATCAAGCTTATTGTGCTTGCATTTCATATTTTAGACGCTAAGGTTATATTCTGTGTTTTAAACCTTACGATTTAACATTTTGTATCTTTTATATTTTCCAAATTGTACCATTACCTTTTATATACATTTTATATTCATTTCAAAAGTTGCTGCATAAAACACCAACTTTTTTATAAGGGGGAAGCTGTTATATTAGAAATATACTATGATATATAATATTATCGAGACAGGCTTAACCTTCTCAAACATATCGTATTACATACTGCGTAACAGCTCTTCTCAATAACCGCTCACGCTGCATGAGCATTGTATTTCAATTCTAAGTAATCCTGATTGTGCTGAATCAGCAACACTGTTTCCTTTGTTCTCAAAACATTATAAATATTACCAACAACCTTTTTGTAATCAGTCTTAAACTCATGTTCGAATAAATCACTTCAAAATTATTATTGTTATTATTATAGAGTCAACGTTGACTCCAGTGTTAAAAACTAAATAAATGTTTTTAAAAAGTTAAATCTACAATCCACTATCTAACATATATATATATATATATATATATATATATATATATATATATATTGTTATTACACATGACTTGCAGGAAACAACTACTCAGCGGGCAAATACCCCGACCTGCATTGAATTATACCTTACAACTCATGAATGGTAGCCAATGTCATTTGTCAATTCCCCGAGCAGACATAGACCGGTTTCGAACTTATTAGTTCTCGTCAGTATGCCATAGGTCGTGGAACAGACAAATGACAGTGGCCAACCTACTAGTTTTATACAAACTGATGTAAATGGTGTACCGGTGAGAGGTAAGTGAATTCTCTTCTGTGGTCCAATGCTACTATACACCAGACATCATAGATGTCTCCATGGTGTATAGCGACTTGCTATTTTGCAAGTACCGAGAGCGGTGACCTTCAGCCCTTGGTGGACTTAACCTATACTGTTATTACACATGACTTGCAGGAAACAACTACTCAGCGGGCAAATACCCCGACCTGCATTGAATTATACCTTACAACTCATGAATGGTAGCCAATGTCATTTGTCAATTCCCCGACCAGACATAGACCGGTTTCGAACTTATTAGTTCTTGTCAGTATGCCATAGGTCGTGGAACAGACAAATGACAGTGGCCAACCTACTAGTTTTATACAAACTGATGTAAATGGTGTACCGGTGAGAGGTAAGTGAATTCTCTCCTGTGGTATATATATATATATATATATATATATGTTAATTTTCCGTTTTTCCGGAAAATTTAAGGCAAAAATTGAATCGAATATCATAGTCATATGGAAAATATGATTTTAAATACATTTTATTCTTATATTTTTTTCAAAAAAATGCTTATTTTACGAGATATTTGCATTTTTAGAACATTTTGCGACATGTTTGATATTTTTTTTCACATACACGTAGATAATTACACAAGCACCATTCCGTACGACATTGCCATCTGCCGCAGCTGAGATTCGAACTCAAGGATGGTACAGCGACTAGTCGTGTTATCTCTCACACAACTTCATCCACTGCTACTAACTCGGTTATTCTTAAAACATAATATTTTTAGTCGCAAACTCCTTTATAAAGTCCTTATTTTACTATAAGGAACATAACCAGACTGCAACCAACAGCTACTCTCCGGACTATGTGCCCCGCCGAGCGCTGAATTGTAAGTTACAAGCCTGGCGCGTTAAGTGTAATAATTGCATATTACTATCAAAACGCTAAAGTTTCGATTGCAACAAACATCAGCCGAAAGACTGATCCTACATAAAAGAGCTCTCGTGCCAGTCGTCATACACCACTTGCAGACTGCAATTTCAAGCTGTTGGCTCTCGTCAGTGCAAGGTAGGCATGTGACGACCGACACGAGGATCACTTGATCACTTAGTACATTTCGGTACCTTTGGGATAGCGACATGTAAAATAGTCAGCAGGCGCCATCTAGCGGTCCAGTGTTTGTTGCAATCGAAAAATAAATAGCCTGACTGGGCTTAGCATAGTTCAAATGTGCTTTTAGAGGGCGAAATATTAAAACATAATATTTTTTAGTCGCAAACTCCTCTATAAAATCCTTATTTTATTATAAGGAACATAACCAGACTGCAACCAACAGTTACTCTCCTTTATATAGGATCAGTCTTTCGGCTGGTGTTTGTTGCAATCGAAGCTTTAGCGTTTTGATGGTAATATGCAATTATTACACTTAACGCGCCACTTAACTTGTAATTCAGCGCTCGGCGGGGCACATAGCCCGGAGAGTAGCTGTTGGTTGCAGTCTGGTTATGTTCCTTATAGTTAAATAAGGACTTTATAGAGGAGTTTGCGACTAAAAAATATTATGTTTTAATATTTCGCCCTCTAAAAGCACATTTGAACTCGGTTATTCTTGTCAATAGTGAAGTTTATTGCTCCGAAATTACACTATCGTTATAAGTATGTCTAATAATTTAGCTTTACTTGAAAAAATTAAAATTATAAGACTTCGTGGTGACAATGGCAGGTCCGAAAGGGTAGTATGTAGAATTTTTAATAACAGACACCCCCAGCATCGGATTAGCACAGCTACCGTTGGTCGAGTAGACAAATTTTAAGGAATCGTAATTTGCAGTGACCAAGATCAAATAATGAACAAATTAGAAATTATTTTACTGATAATCTGAGAAACAGTTTACGAATTGCAAGTTTAGACCTAGATTTACCATGCGAAACAATAAGAAGAAATCTAAAAAAGTAAGCCTTTGAACCAAAGTTTCTTTACATTTTAACATTCTAAATATTTCGGTAATATAAATTTTAATTATGCTACGTTTCTGAAACCAATATTTTTTTGTTAAATTCCGGTCACACCCATTTGAAATTAGATTTGAAATAAAAAAACTGCTAACACTTTTTTGAATTTTTGGCCTTGAAAAAATCGGAATAGGCCTTGAAATTTTAAATTTCGAATTGAAATTTTGCACACTGTTAGATACTGACCTAGAATTTTGGGACAAGTCAACTATATTCCAATTTCCCATTATCGTTTCTTAATTCATTACTTTTCTAGGGTGATCATTCCGTATATATTTCTCTAAATCTGTAGCAGTTTTTTTCTCCGGAAATTCTATTAACTACGTGCAAAATATTGTCGTCCTCCATCATATATTTTGTTTCATTATTTTTTAGGATGTTCACACTGTATATGTTTTATTAAAAGTAAACAGTAAACCTGATTTCGTCCTTATAAATTGTGTTTGATGGACATTTGGTTGAATTTAGCACAGTTAAACTTTTCATGCAAGGATGGAAGTTGGTCAAATATCTATTGGCCCTAATTGCGAAATTTAATGGTTAGACGGCGAATATTTGAAGGGAGCATTGTAGGTAGTCTTATTAAATTATATTACTCTGTGATTGCATGTAGTGGAAATTCTCGATATAGGACGTCCACGTCTTCAACAAATATGAGTTTAAAAGTGATGATTTCTTTACTTCATCTTTTCACCTTTAACTGACTCTCTTCAATTTAAAAAAACATGAAAATTCCATATATTCAAAGCTGAATATTTGATTTAATTACATTCGTTTTATTATTACCAAATTGTTAATTTCATATCCTTGGAATTATAATTAAAACGTTCCATAATACCAGAGAACTGTGGACTTTACAAAAACAACGAGTGAAATAAAATAAAACGTCCAGATTGATCTGCTTATGTGTTAGTGTTAAATTTGCATGCATTTTGAAAATTAATTGAACGAATTGATGTACATTTTCTGCAGAATGCATTTTAAGGAATATACAAAAGTACAGTTCCTTAATTTTGAACGTTGAAATATACACGAAATTATGTTCTAAATCTTCTTAATATCCCTTGATAAGTAAATAACTAGCTTAAAAAACCATTAAAGATAATTTCAATATAACCGCCAGAAGCGAGGAAGTTTTATCCTGTAATGCGAGTGTGGAAGGCCGAAACCCTGTCCGCATGGTGTGAAGGTGAATCATCAGACAATTATCGATTTTTCCCTACTTTCAAGTTCCAGAGGGGTTGTTAAGTGAGAGAGAGATAACCATATCTATGTGGAGCGCGTGTTACTCTATTCGTCTACCCTTACAATCTAAACTACCCCGTTTTATCATTCCGTACCACAGCGTTTAAGTAGTTATGAAAAATAAATTAAGTAGTTCACTGAAATTTTACATACTAGCATGCAATTTTTCATTTAATGTTATGTTTGTATAATATTTATTAAATAATCTGTTCAATTTTCAGTAATACTGGGACTTTATTTTATAATACATTACGTAGAACTTTAAAACACAACAAATGTGCCACACTGAAAAGGCTTGTTCGCGTTATTATTTTTTTTTTATGTTTAAAAACAGTCTGATAAAGGTTTAGCTTTGACGTTGCCCTTTATACTTTACTAATTATATTCTTCGCGAAATTTGATTTAGTAGGCACATTTTTGAAACCGTAAATATCACCCGAAGGAAAACAATAATCGAATTCTACACAAGTTTCAAAAGGTTCGTCCATATATTCATCAGATTTCCTGTAAGCATAACTATTTAAGCACCAAAAGTTCGATTGCATTGAAATTTGGACAGTAAGTGTTAGCTAGAGGAGGAATCCTCTTAGGCTAAGAGCTACTGAAGTTTTGAAAAATTGTGAAACCCTTTCAGCTTGTATGATATGTATGATGTAAGATGTATGTATGTATGATGTATGATGTAAGGAGACGGACCCTACGTTGGGTCCAGATCCTAAGGTTAGGAAAGTTATCGTCTGAGGATTATTTTACTCAAATCAGTGCCTTTATAGTGTATGAGAACCACTTTCAAAACCAAACAGAACGCCAAAACACTTGAAAACTAAAAATTCAAACGGGTTGTTCGTATAAAATTTTTCAAAATAACCCCTTCCTGTCCAGCTACACCCCCTTAAGGGTTACTCATCAAAAGGCATCTAACGAAACCATTTCATCCACCTAGCATGTAGACAAAGGGGTGAAATTAACTACCCTTCTTGAAGTTTTGTAGATATCTTTCTGCCTGCTTTTTTTTCAATAAAAAAAAATAATTAAACATTATAATTCATTCAGAAACCTTTTTTATCTCATCTCTAAAATTTCGTAAAATCGATCATTTTTGAGAAAAAAATTAAATTACATCTACCTAAGTGATCAATCAAAAGCGATAAGCACAATTATTGGTGCTTATAAATTGTACGAGACATTACAAATTAAAGACGAAAGTATTGAAAGTATTGAAAAGCAAATTTATTAGTAAACTAAAAAAAACTAACACAAAATACACAACAGATTAATTTAAACAGTAAAAAAATTTAAACATGAAGACAACGATTGTTGATTTTAGATATTCAAAATGACGACCTCCAACTTGAATACACATTTGCAATCGCCTAAAATTGCCATATAAACTATTTGAAACATGTGGAGAGTTTCGAACTTCTATGGCAGCATTCAAAATTCTCTCACTTAAAACTTCTACGTTAGGGACAGGTATCGAGTAAACAATATTTTTCAAGTGGCCCCAAAAGTAAAAGTCCAATGGATTTATATCTGGGGACCGAGGGGCCCATTTAATTGTGGCTTCTCGCCCCTTCCAATCCATCGATTTCTAAATGTTGTGTGTAGCCATTCTCGACCCTCTAAAGAATAATGAGGTGGCGCACCATCCTGCATAAACCACAGTGTTTGACGTAATGCAAGAGGTAAATCATCTATCTATAAGTTGATATAGATCATCTTGTAAAAATTTAAATAAGCCGGACCATTTAATCTGTTTAGTAACTCAAAAGGCCCTATTAATTTATTGCCTATAATTCCGACCCAAATATTTATTGAAGAGTTGTATTGATATCTTCCATTTACAATAGTGTGAGAATTATCGTCGTTTCATAAATGCTGGTTACGAAAATTTAAAACTCCATGTCGATACATTCAGGATGTTCACCAAAATAGTGTAATATTTGTGCCTCCATTGCATCTTCTACAATCATGACTTCTTTTTTAAAACAGCCCCTTTCTTTTAACCTCAAGTGAATATCAGAAAAAGTACGAACATTTGGCACAGTAGGGAACTTACGACGATATCGTTCTTTTGCCGCTGAAGCATTTCCTTTACATTCACCATAAATTAAATGTATGTCTGCATTTTCATCATTACCAAAACTGTGCATTTTAAAATCTGCTTAGAAAACTAATAGTATTAAGGTGGGCATATCCAAGAGAGAGAGACAGATCCCATAAGGAAATATTTATTATTTTTGGCCATAATTTTTTTTTAATACATATATTGATAAAATAAAGTATAAGCCTATCGAAGTGGAATTATTACAGGTGTAGTGCTATGAATTTTCACTCAATAATTTCAACTGTATGCAAAATCAGTAAATTTAATGTCACTACACCTGTTATGGTTCTGCTTAGGTAGGCTTATACTTTTTTTAACGATATATGTATTAAAAAAAGTTATGGCCAAAAATAAGAAATATTTCTTTATCGGACCACTCTCTCTTGGATATGCCCACCTTAAGTAGTAAGGAATGATTATCCTATTATTTCAAAGACAAGAAACAACCTAATATTGTCAAATTATAATTTGACACCAGCCTACTTAGTAATTTACAGTAATATAATTGTGCTCATCGCTTTTGATTGATTACTTAGGCAGATATAAATTAGTTTTTTCTCAAAAATGGTCGATTTCACGAAATTTAAATAAAAAAAGTTTCTAAATTAATCGTAATGTTCAGTTATTTTTTTTAATTGAAAAAAAATAGTAGGCAGAAAGATATTTACAGAACTTCAAGAAGGGTAGTTAATTTCACCCTTTGTGTACATGCTAGGTGGATGAAATAATTTCGTTAGATGCCTTTTGATGAGTAACCGAGATGTGCCAAATTTCGTATTTTTCCAATTACGTTATTTTGAGATAGAACTTAAAAACCGTTCTTTGGCACACCTCTTTAGGGGGTGTAGCTAGACAGGAAAGGGTTATTTTGAAAAATTTTATATGAAGAACCTGTCTTAACTTTCGACAGGGAATCTACAGTTAAATTTTTTTACGGGACACTCTATATATAGTTAAACAAACATAACAAAATTGCAATGGCATCCTACAATTTTTCCAATTTACAGGGTGTCCCAAAATATCCGCATTCTATTTTAGGCTCTGATTCTACGTGTAAAGATAGTAATAAAACTATCTATTAACTTTCATCCGAAAATACTTCCTAACTACGGCCTAAATGTAGGTTTTTAATGATTATCTCGTAAATACTTTGAGATAACTTTCTGAAATTGGATGACGATTTTGCATTATTAAGGGTTATTTTTATATAGTGCCAACCAAAATTTATTTCACACATAGGCGGAGAAACGGGGGATAATTACTTTTTCTTTTAACTAACATTTTTAGTTTTTTCAGATTCAATTATGATTCCCCGGCTAATATTACATAAAAAGGTAATTAGTCATGTGACAAACAGTTTGTGACATAATGCGGCTTAAATGATATATTAAGGATTCTTCTGATAATTAATACGTGTTATGATTTGTCGAAGTAGGCTTATGAAGAAATTGTCCAGTGCATTGGCCGCCTCGATTACCGGATTTAAATCCGATAAATTATTTTGTACGGAGTTATATAACAAATTTGGTACACTGTAATGGTACTATGAGGACGATGTGTGTAGAGACTAGCGGAATTTGCAAGAATCACTCGAGAAATTGCACAAAGGGGCACAAATAATATTGTTCGTAGTGAGACATGCATCGAGCAAGAGGGAATGCATTTTGAGCAGGTTATATAGTTTCTTTCTTAAAAATAGAACTTACCGTTAATCATAATTCGTTAAATATATTTACACAAACTTAAATAATTATTATTAAACAAGGTACTTTATTGAAAATAGCTCCCGTAGAAGCCATTTCCAGACATACAGTTTGTAACATTTTAAATTAAAAATTTGTAATCCATCAACAATCACGACTTAAAAACCAATGGTAGACAGTTACGTTGTTCGCCAATAGGTGGCATCCCAATTGATCTGTATCTACATCCAACAACCATTTACAACCATAGTAACACTTTCCACTAAGAGAAGAAAGCAGTTTAATTTCGTAAAAATTAGGAATTATTTAAATAAAATGTATACTGTAAAATATGATAAGTATAAATTATTGTTAATAAATTAATGCATAAATTTTTTTTATAAGGTAATAATATAAAAAGAGTTGTAATGATCGAAAGTCCATAATACAGATTTGTTTTTTTTTTAATTATACCTCTCAAACAGTAGTCTATTCACGATTGACATTTTTTTGTGAAATTGAAGTATATAAGTGCCCAAAATGTGAATCTCTTCTTTTTTTTAAATTAAGAACTCGAAATAATCACTTGCTACGATAATTTGACCAAACGGCAGATTTTGGCTAGTCGGTATAGTTTACCGGATTTTGGATCAAGTTTAACATAAAATTCAATCAATATTTTAGTTATTTAATTAAATAATGATTTTATATCAGATTTATTTAGCAAGATTATCGTCGAAAACTGGATAACACTTACATTTTTTTTTCAACAGACACGTGTTCACCTTAAAGGTTAATATGATATTAATTTTTGATAATTTTAATTTTATTGTACATGATTTGGTCAGGGTGTCAAAAACAGCACTAATTTATTAGAATAATTTGTTTGATAATTTTGGATATATATTTTGAACTTTGGATTTTGGCAACTATTTTGGTATATGATTTTGGTTTAACGACATCGCCAACGATTTCGTATATTTTTTATCATATCTGAGAAAGTTTCTATCGTAATTTTGGCTATTGAGATTTAGAAGTCTTCTGAACATTGCAACAGTAAATTGTTCGCCAAGGACATCGAATTAGGAGAAGGCTTCAACACAGATGAAGGCTGGAAACGCTGATGTATCTCCATGTTTAGGTAAAAGCTAAGTAAGTTTTTGTTCTCGTCATTCTGCTAATAATTCAGAGAAACTGTCGCATAAATAAAGACAACAAAAACAACGGATTTAGATGCTACACAATGAAGAAATTTCAACATTTAAGTGAGTGAGATAAGCCGAGGAGTGTAAGACTTTGTAGATGGTTGTTAAATAAAAAAGGAATGACTCGCTGATATGTAGCAAAATTGTTTGGTGGGACGAAGCAAATTTTTCTAATAATGGATTTTACAATAGAAATATTCGTTATAAGTATACACAAAAGAATACACATAGGTGCAGAGAGAAGATCCAAGAAGAAATTTCTACGAATGTTTGGGTGGGTCTTTTAGGGACCAAAGTAATTGAACCGGCTCAGTGGCTCAATGCTTACGTGTTAGGCTTGCAACCAAGAAGTCAGTCCCGGTTGGATGGATATTTAGTGGTATTTTTCATGTATTAAGTTGGCGGCAATGGACTAAACGAGGTTGTGTGAGTGACAACACGGCTAGTTGCTGTACCACTCCTAAGTTCGAGTCTCAACTGCGATAGATGACAATGTTGTAGGGAATGATCGTTGTGTAATTGTCTATATGCATGTGTCCTGGATGGATGTGGTTGAATAGCTAATGCATGATGTATGCATTCTTTCTTTTAAAAGAAACTCGCAAAAAATGGGATAACTTTTACTAAAACTTCTTTCTTCTACAATACATATTAAGCGAGTTATATATGATTATATATGGGTTCATAGAATACTATGCACATAAGAAGTAGTAAACAAAATAAACTTAAAATACCCGATGGCAGGGGCTAGTCGGATAGGTAGATTTCGTCCTATATTGTTTTACGCTGGTTTAGGTCTCTATTATTTTAATAAATAGGTAACTAAGTAAGTAATTAAGTATATCTTTATTAGAACTGCCCAACTTCAATTTATTGTCATCGATTTATTAGCACCTAGATAGTCTTCAAAAAATAAATAAATCACGCTTTTTAAAAAAAATTTCCTGTGTCTTAGCAAAAAATAATTTTAGACGGCAGTTGTAGATCTACATGAGTACTATCCAACGATGTATTGCATATACATATTTAATTCGAAATAAAATTTTGAGAATTTTTTAAAGACTTTGACCGCCGCCATTTTTTTAATTTTTCCTATGCGTTTTAGCAAAAAATGTTTTAGACAAAAGTTATAGGGCTAGATGAGCACAATCCAACGATGTATCGCATGTACATATTTGATTCGAAATAAAATTTTGAGGATTTTTCCTATGTATTTTAGCAAAAAATATTTTTGACAAAAGTTTTAGGGCTAGATGAGAACTATATAATAATGTATCACATGCACCTATATGATTCGAAATAAAATTTTGAGAATTTTTTTAAAATTTTAAACCACCAACATTTTGAAATGAAGAAGGCGATTTGGCCCATCTTTGAACTTAACCGAGATATATACCCAAAGTATATCCTTACCTAATTTTGTTTTGATCCGTTGAGACATGCGCCCTCTAGAGTATTTAAAAATTTCATTATATAGCATATATATAAACTTTTGAACAGGGAGGGGGCATCTTTGGCTTCTGGGGACCATAACAAACTAAACTATAGTGAAATTTGCATTCTGCAATAGGTAGATTAGAAATCTACCTAAAAGGAACACTGACCCTGGACAAGCTTCCACTGAAAGGCCAGCTTGTAATGGGCTGGATTTAAAAGAACAAACGAATAAATGCATCGTAGAACGGGAAGATAAAAAAAGCAAACTGTAGAATTTATCACCACAACATCTATGGAATCACATACCTACCTACCAAATAGAACATAACCATACAAATACCTCAGTTACTCTCAAAACGAATAATGCTAAAGAAGCGAAAGCAGAGTTTAGCATTAATGTGTTATCACCATTGAACAGCTACAAACTAAAGATGAAAGAATCAAGAACAAACTAGCAAAATACCAAGCACACTGGAAACGAATAACATGGAAGAAGAAAGAAATGTCATAAGCAAACCACAATGATATATGCGCTACGGAACTCAGAAATACAGCTTCAAAAGAACAACTCTAGAATAAAACACAGAAAGAGGAGCATAAACACTCCATCCACGATGCAATACAGCAAACCTTCTCACTTCTCATCCCCTAGTCCTGTACCATGCGCTTTGCGACCCTCACTAGCAAAAAGCATGACTTTAGTTCAACCTGCAAACATTTTCAAATAGCAAGGGGAAATTATTGTTTTCTGGACTTCAAAACAATGCAGTTAATACTGAGGCATTATAATAAGACGTTATATCAATATCATAGGAAACTGTACATTCGAAGACTTAAGCATCATTTTGATTAAAATGCAGAATTAAGAACGTCCTCCAGGCTTGGAAAAGAGGAAACTAAAACATCTTCTTAAATTTAAATACAAAATTCTTAATTAAAATGTATTTTTGCCAAGAATTACAAAAAGTTGTAAATGAATAAATATAGCAAGAAATCTAAATATTATATTTACTTTAAGGCTCTATCATTGTTAAAATGTATAAATTAAACACCGCAGAAATTAGTCAACCCCCAATTCCAGAAGCCAGAGGTTTGTAAGGGGGTTACACATTGAAAAATCGCGGACATACAACCATTTCCTCAGACAGTGCCAGTATCGGAGCCGGGATTCGAACCTGGTGGCGCGATACCCGTGTGATTAATCTTGATTGCCACCTCGCGCCTTAACCAACGCGACTATCGGCCAGACATGGAAACTTTAAACCATCCTGGCTCATCACTGTGCTCTTATGGACTTATAAACGAATTCAGTATGTTGAAAAGACAACAACAGATTACAAGATCACAACAAAAAGTACACAATTTCTGTAATATTCATATGACCGAGAAGCGTAAAATTTGAAAATAGCGGGACAACAGTTTGTACCAGTACACTGTGATCGCATATTTCATTTCTATTGGGATTAAAATTTACCACATTACATTTATACCAAATGCAATAAAATTTCGTTCTTTTACATTTTGAAAAATTCTTTAAAATTTTGTGCACAAAATTGAATCGCCTACAAAAAATCACTGAATTGAAATTTCACACAGTCGTCCTTTAATTTAGACCTTGTTACCTAATGTCAATATTGAAATCTGTTAAAAATTTGTTTCGTTTGCGTATTTGTTGACTTTTATACCGACTCCAATACCGATATTAACAAGGCACAATTAACTACTGTGCGAAATTGTCTACTTCATAATTTTTAGTGATTTTTTTTAAGGAGTTTAATTTTTTTGGCCCCTACTGTACATTTGTATTTGTTACCAGTGCTTCGGGTAACTATAATTCTAAGGCAAGATGTTTATTTTTTTATTTTAGTTCCATTTCCACTTAAATTATCTAGAACAAATTTGCACGGGAACACCGGAAGAGAATTGTCCAAATCGGTCAGACATTAATACGGAAACGTGTTTAGAGCTTGGTCAAAATTTGTCAAGAGATACGCGTACTTGCGCATTATCTCATTTCCGACATCATTGAAATTCTTTCAGGCTATTTTTTTCTATTTTCCTAAAATACCACACATATTTTTTTGTATTAGAATTCCTCTGGGCACAACTACCTCTATACCATTATAAAAGATATGGACATGAACGTTATGCCAAATCATTAAATTTTTAACCTTTAATCAATTATAGCAAATTCAATGAAATTGAAAACATTGTTTCGCTTATAGAAGTAGAAAAATATTATTTTTTTGATTTCGTCGTGCATTTTGAAAGCGAGGCGTTATCGGACTTATTTTAATACAAATCCTTTTTCTTTAATTTGAGTGTCCTCCTGAATTTATGCCATCCATCTGTACAGCACCTTGTGTGCAGACGTTACATTCAATGATTGCTTACTTTACACAAAAATATTCAAAATTTCATGTTCTTGAATGCTAGAAAGAAATTTAAAAAATCAAACTCACCTACAATTATTATATATTTTCATAGGATCAGCAGATAGGGATACAAATATTATTTTCTTTCAGTTCTATGCAACTTCTTGACATACTTTAAAAATTAAGCCTATGTTATCTAAAATGTTTTGCTGAATCCATTTCTGGAGGATGCAAAACGATTCGAGTCTACGATGATGCTAAAAAAAAAAAAGATTTAATTTATCTGTCGTATCATCAGCATCCGATTAAAAGTTCACCCTTGTAGCATTTTGTTTTCCTGTATACCAAGAGATATATTCTATTAAGCACAAATAACGTGGATCACCGAAAAGAGGTGGAAAATTAATATGGGATGAATGCAAGCTCGAATTGCTTTAAACTTTTCAGAAAAGGATTTACCAGAACATTTTACATAATATGAACTTAATTTTAAAAGTATGCCTAGGAATTGTATGGCAATTATTAAAATAAGCATGCCCTATATCTCTGTCTAAGTTAATTTTTAAATTAAACGTAACGCTTTTCAACTGCTTAAATATACTTTAGTAATTTCGAATTGTTATTTAGAAATTTAAAATTGCTTTATTTTAAATTCATCATAATATTCCAAATTTTTAACTAATCTTTACAGATTATACCGCATCATTGCGTTGCCAAATAAAAGATTTTAAAGATTAATTAGTATCCAGATAAAAAATAACTAACATTTTGTTAATTTAGCGCATGGTTTTGATAAATAATACCATTTCTATAACAATGTTCATGAAACTGTCCAAATGTATTTTTTCTCAATAGTTCGCATACATTTGCTGTATGGCTCGTCTGACAGTATCACGCGATATGTCGTTGTTGCCTCTTAAGCGTACGACTTCAACAAAGCACTTTGGAGTAAGTTCTTTGTTAACATCAGTCGAACGTCTTGAAGCGTATCCTCTCTGTTGTTAATCACCTGGTTTTCCTTAAATAATCGTTTTTCTCATAAAAAATAATTTTCAGGTCATTAAAAATGTAAAAAAAATTCTTATTGCTTTCGAAAAACCGGGCATTTCATGAGCAGTTCTGTTTTAAAATCAACGTGCATTTATAACTTTATGATTAAATTTTAAAGCTTTTACACTAAGAATAATTTAAAAATTTGGTTTGAAATTTCTGGCAACAGTAAACTTTACTATAATCATTAATCAAGTTCTGGAATCTGAAATTGGTTGGGAGGGTGGTCAATAAAAATTATTGAACCACTAGACCCCAATGAGCCCCTTGTACATCCTCCCTGTAGGCAGACCGTCGCCTAGGCCTCCAACCAACCTAATCTTGTGAAATAGGTGGTGATGCTGCCTAGGGGCAGCTCCCTTACGTCAGCCAAAGTAGACCAACTTTCTCCCAAAATGGATTCTCTGATTGATGAGACGGCAGAACAGTCATAAAGTACATGTTGGACCGTCTCATCTTCTTGTTCACAACCTCTACAGGGTGGTGATTCGCTTAATCTCATATTATATAGATGTTTCCTTAACAGACAGTGCCCAGTCTGGACTCCCGTTTAATAATATTAATAATATATAACGTAGGTTCCTTCTGGACATTGCCAGGTAGTCCATTGCTGTACTCTTGTTGGGATATTTTAGTAGTTCCCTAGCAAGCTGACAGCTGTTCGTTTCATCCCACAGCTTGTTGAATTCATTGTGGGTGTTTCTTTGATTATTTGGGTTATCGCCGTGATCGGTAACAGACTGGCTGGGCCTGGTCCAAAGATGCTTAGGCCTGCTGCCTTCTTGGCCAGTCTGTCGGCTACTTTGTTGCCACTGTACTGTGCATGTCCTTTCACCCAGCATACCAGTATATTATTCATGCTGGAGGTACCCACAAATGCTTGGTGACATTCCCATAATGCTTCTGTGGTAATTTTATAACTTCTCAGGGCTAGTAATCATTTTCTACGATCTGTGTAGATCCTGATTGTTTTGCCCGTAGTTTGCCTACGGACAATCTCTTTTGCGGCTATGATTATACCCGCCAGTTCCGTCTGTACTACGCTGGCTCACCCATCCATAACCCATTTATATTGGATTTGCAGACTTCTGGAGTATATTCCACATCCTTCTTTTTTGATCCGGCTGTGAATATGTTAATCACACCTTCGCGAGCAGCCTCGTTCTCACTGTTCGTCTGTATTGTGTAGGGTCCGTCAAAGACAAACCGGAGAGAAATTCCATCTGTGCACGCCTGTAGAAGTGGCATCTTCATGAGAGCCTCGTTCCACAGGCGACTTCTGGCCTCTCCACAGCCTACATTTGGTTGTATGCCAACGGATTTGAAGCGTACCATTGTTGTCAGAGCCACTTCTCCTAGATATAAATCTGGTGGTGGCAGACACAGCATTACCTCCATAGCTCTCGTTGGCGTTGTTGGCATAGCTCCGGTTATGCTTAGGCAGGCGAAAGATTAAAACACAAAAAATTTAAAAAAAAAACACATATTACTCTTATAATTTCATGAACCAGTAGCTTCGACTTACATAATAAGACTAAAGCCATAATAGGTCAATAACCATTTTTGTAAAAAGACGCCACCACAAACAATTAAATGTAACAATAACCAATTACATAACACACTAACTAACTCAAATTCTGCCACTTCACACCTCAACAGACTAACCCAACAAAGCACCCTGTACACTTAAACCCATTAACACGCCCAGCTTGCTACAGAGCAAGTCATGACACAATACAATACATACCACGGCAAGCACCACAAGGTGGATACCGTATGGACCCCGCAGAAGGAGACAAAACACTATCGTCGTGATGTTGTGCATTTGCCTATGTCGCACTGATAAGAGCTAACAAGCTTGAAACGAGTCTGCTGCTGGCGTTGCACAACAACTCTGCACTGGATATCTGCCTGCTGGGGGCTTACTGCAATTAGATTTTACTTTGCGTTTTGCATTAAGCTGCCTCTGTTGGCCCATTGCATTGTCTGCATTTTAGGTCTCCGTTGTACATACTTATTCTATACAGATGCTCTTTCAGGGCACAATGCCCTGAGAGGAGACCTGTGATTATGCGTAACTGATTCCTGCTCAGTAACAACAGTTCTTCAGTTTTTCGAGATGAACCTTTGATAAAGACTTTCGCATGTTGGTACCCGGTTATTTTTCCCAGTGTTTTTTATGTTGGTTTTTGACCCATTCCATTAATTTGGCCACGTATAATGGTTTTAGACAGTGCTCTGGGCAGGTTCTGGACCAATATATGGAGCTGATGATCCTTTTCTTGCTGGCTCCTCAGCTTTATCGTTGCCTTCAATACTAGAGCGTCCTGAAACCCACAATAGAGTTATCTTGTTGTGGTCTGCCAGGGCTACATTCACACAGCAATGCCTGCTGAATTCTCGGAATATGCATTTCTGGGCTGAAGAGAATCCTAACGCAATAATATAAACCTATTTTCAACATACTTTGAAAACAAATATATGGGCAGCAACTCTAGGGAGTCAGTTTGTTGGATACCATATTTTTCCTGGACATTTAAATGGAAGAATGTAGTGTGATTTTCTAAACACTGTATTGGATAATATTTCTTTGAGAAGAAGAAGAAACATCTATGGGACCTAAGTAGAATTTTCTAATCAGGAACCCCTATTTTTCAAATTCATAATTCTTATCCACCTTCAGCTCAAGGAGCAAAATATAACAACTTCAGTGTTGGAATTCGTTTGAAAAAGCTGTGGAAATCTGTATTTTACTGTATATACATTGATTGAAATCCACCTCCGTAATAGATCTACGGTATCTAAAAGAGGATAGTATTGGTTTTGGTAGTTTACAGCGACCAAGTAATTGTCTAGATAAGAACGCATTCGAACCATACTTAAATGAGACGTAAAAAGCTGTTTAAATGAATGAAAATTGGCTTCCCAAATTAGAGTGGCCGGCAACATAATATTCCATAAACATTTATTGTTAAGTGTTAATTATTGTGGTATTCTGATGATATGTTTTCTTCTTTTTTGGAGTTTTATCTACCATATGTATCTTCTTCTGAAAGTTATCACAGAATCTACAAAAATTCAACAAAATTAACCGGTACATTGAAAAAAATAACATCTACGCTTCTGACATTTATGACAAGGACACAGTCAGGAGGGGCTATTTTTCCCAACCACTGAAAGTTATAGCAAAAATAAGAGTATTTCGCTGATGTTTTGGAAAGTTATTCTGTTTCTTCACTCAGAGCTGTATATTATTGCAGTTTTGAATTCTGCATAATATTCTGAATTCAGTGATACCAAGTAACATTTCAAACTTCAATATTTATTTTAATTTAATTTTTACTTTCCATTTACATCTCATAACTGATCAGATTATTCTAATTGACACGTGTAATGTAGTGTTTTTGTGATGGAGAAGAAATCCTTCATGGATACCCTGTGCTAGGTTCTGCCGCATCGGGTAGTTCGGACTCCTACCTACTAAAACCCCTCCTGGATCAGTGTTTCCGCGTGACCTGGAACTGCTTTCGCTTTCCATCAGACCACGGAAAAAATTTGTTGTAATGGACCGGTGTGATGTCAGAAAAATCAAATCAAGCATAAAAATTTGAAAATGTGTACTTCGTGGGCTATCAAATTTGGCCTGAACAGATTTTTTAACAAAACTTAGTTTTTCCAGATGGAACCATAATGGTAGAGTACTCCCATAAAATAGCATATGTTCTAAGGAATCCGTGGATGTGCCCAAAAGTAATTATTTTTGGTCATGGTACTCTAGATGCACCAACAAATTTCGAGATTTTTAAAGTCGAGATCTCGCCGAGACGAGACGAGATCGAGAACTTCTCGACTTTTTTATATTATAACATAGTTCTACATTTGACCTTCAAATGAATAATAAATTTGAATTAAATTAAGAATAGCAGAATAGAATAGCAATAGAATTTACATAAATAATCCTACGCATATAGAAAAATTTCATTTTTATTTCTTAAAAAAGCAACCATTAATAGAATAAAATTCGCAAATGAAATTAACATAGGTATCTATATTTGTATGTTAGGAGCAAGCGGCGCACCATATGTACTACATTTAAATAGCCTAGTGATCTCAGTTCTGCAAAAGAAAAGCCCTTTTAAATTTTAACACTGCACTTGAACGTCTAATCTCTTATATAGAGAGGGAAGTACAGGCAAATTAGGATACTGTTGCTTGCTTAATACTTTGCAGCAGATAAGATCGGGAATATCTCCAATAGTAGTTGCTACTGATTGTCTCAAAATATTCGTAGTTTCGTCGATACTTAAAGAAAATATTTTCCTTCAAATATACACTTTATTCTATCCAATAGTTTCTCTCAGTGTAAAGTCGTTGTAAATAGTACTTCCGTAAGGTGGATTCATCTGGTACTTTTCGTGTAGTGTACTTTTCTTTTTTGTAAAAAGTATTTTAGAACGGTGTTATTTAACTTTATTAACAGATATTAGCAGATATGAATGCTACGTCTTGGAAATGAATATAATTTAGGCAATTATAATGTTGCCGACTTCCCTATTTTTTAGAAATAGTTGTTCGAAATCTTATATGTTTACTATAGAAATTAGAGACAACGAATATATTTTCAGTATAATACGAACTTGATTAATTTAAATTATTAAATCTTATATCTTCTTAGAGTATATGATATAGAGGCAAAAAAACTTAACATATGGAGAAAATTAAAACTCAGAATATTTCAAACACATTTATTTTAATTAGGTGCGTTTAAAAATTAAACAAAAGTCAAATATTCATATAAATTGAATAAACACAAATTTCACTTGTGAAAAAAAGGAAAAAATGGGAAATTTCACATTTGTCAAGACGGGACGAGATCTCGACTCCGAAACGAAATTTTGGGTGGACGATAATACGTCGAAACGAGATGACTGAAAGATATCGTCCTGACAATGTCGAGCGAGACGAGACGAGAAAAACAAATTTCTCGACGAGACGAGTCCCGCGGCAACACTACTAAAACCAAAAAGATACTTTGTAACATAACTGTCATTTCTCCCCTTCCGGTTTCACCGAAAATGACACCAACTTTTAATTTTGAAATGGAACACGGCTTTCCCCGCCTTTTCTGCTGTCTTCAATGCATGAAGTTCAAGATTAGCCGCGGGTCTAACCGTATTCCTAGATATTTTAAGCCTCTGCTATGTGCGATCTGCACTTGCCCTACTCTTACTGTGAAGGGTGGGAGAATTCTTTTCCTGGTAATGATGATGCAGTTTGTTTTCTCTGGGACTTACTTTAATTGCACCTCGTTTAACCACCGCTCTATTCTCCTAATTGATTTCATTTACCCCTGCCTCTATCCCATCCACCCAGTTTCATGTAGCTGTTATGGCCGGGTCATCAGCATACCTTTTCACTGTAACGCCACTCGCCAGGGGCAGCTGCAGAACATCATTGAACATTAAATTTTGCAGGGTCGGTCCCAGAACCGATCCTTGTGGAACCTCGCAGGTCACCTTCCTCCAGTGTGCACCGCTTTCTGCGTCTTACCCAATACTTCTGTTCTCACCCGTGTAATGTTGGAAAAATTGAAATCCCGTTGAAAATAGTAAATTATGTGATTTATGGGCAAATAAAGCTCGTCAAAATAGTTTTTGGGAAAAAACACTATGTTATTTTTAAATGGACCATATTGGTACCGTGGCACCATTTATTAGTACTATTAATAAGGAATTTATTTATATGCCTTATTAAAATATGCTATAAATACAATCAAAATTACAGCTAAAAGAAAATATAGAAGTAACTGAGGTGGCTTTGGAAACAATGAAAGATTTAGCTTGTGAAACATTTCTTGGTTTACATGTGTTTTTATTGCGTCTTTAAAGATTGTTTAAAATTCTTGTTACTTTTGTTTAAAATGCCGCAAATTTATACAAGAGATGAAAAGGTGGATATGTTAATTTATGGGGAATGTAGAAAAAACACAGTTGCGACTACCAACATTTATGCTTAACGATATCCTGATAAACTGTGCCCTGCGAGAAATGATTTTAATCGTGTTGAAAATCAATTTCGAAGAGAGGTCAACAATGATCCCGAAGAAAGTTGTATTATTGAATAAGGAGCAGAAATTAGTGTTTTGACTCGAGTGGAGGAGTAGTTTTAAATTAGTAATCAGTCACCAAATAGTAAGCCGAATTTTGCATAAATATAACTATAAATCGGATAAATATCAATTGCACCAGCACTTGTACGAAAATAATCACGAACATAGGATGGGCTATAAATTTTTGGGAAAGATTTTATTTTCGGATGAGTCTAGGTTCGCAAATTTGGGGTTACTTAATCATCAAAATACCAGACATTGGTCACAAGAAAATCAATACTTGTTGAGGGAGGGTAATCAAGATCGATTCGGTTTCACTGTTTGACTTGGAATAATCGATGGTACAATCATTAGTCCAGTAATGTTTGAGGGACCCTTGACTGTTGCCAGATACTTGGGTTTCCTGCAAAATGAGATTGAGGACATTTTAAATGAATTACCTTTGGATTTAGAACAGGGAATGCACATCTAACAAGATGGCGCTCCTCCCCATATTTCAAGAATAGTAACCGATACCTTCAACAGAGCTTCGGAGAGAACATATCAATGAATGGTTCTGTCAAGTGGCCTCCAAGGTCATCTGATTTGGCTCCCCTAGGTTTTATATTTGGGCTCATTTCAAAAATATTGTGAAGGAGCTACGAGCAAGACGCATAAATAACATGATGGCCTAGCAATTGGCGAATGTTCTTTGAAATACAACTCTACGAGGTCAGAAGTGCATTGACGGTAATGGACAGCATTTTGATTAACTGTTGCAATAGCTAGATAGATAAAGGAGCTGATGATTTGGCCTCTTATCACCGCGACCTTTTCAGGTATATTGTGGTGCTCCTAGAATACATTGCCTGCAGTACCTCATCCAGCTTTGTCCTTTATACCAGACACCATAGCTTTGATAAGGGCTCTTTTGTATAGCTGTCCGGGTTTTCTTCTCCGAGTACTTGGGATCTCAGTCTCGCTAGGCCTTCAAAATGACACAATACGTGAACTGAGGTTCCCTCTTCCTCTTGACAGAACCCGTATGTTGCGTCCTCTGCCAGGCTCATTAGACTTATGTATCTATTGAAACGGCTACTATTATTCTGATGGCCTTCCTATTTTGGCTTAATAGGTCTTCTTTTGGTCTCTCTTTATCTTGGAAGGTTCCTCCGCTATTCCAGAGATTTATTTTGCACCTATTCCTTAGTGGCTTTGCCATGCCGCAGAAGGGCTCAGGTCCTATTTGGTCTTTGAGTGCGCCTTCCTTGGCTAGTTTATCTGCCTTTTCGTTTCGTCTGTGTCCCCAGGGCCTATTTTTCCAATAGGCCCGTGCCTAGGGCCCCTGAGTCAGAGGGGCCGCTCGACCCTTAAAACAACAGTTTATTTATTTATATAACAATGAAAAATGATGTTTAAAAATTATTTGATAAACGCGATAACTGTCCAATAGACGGCATTTCGCATTGAAATTTTACTTCGGCTACATTTGTCAATACCAACAAGTGATGCATCAGGTGAACGATCATTTTCCACTCTAAAAAGGGTAAAATCATATCTTAGAAAATCTTTGAACCAAGATAACTTATCATCTTTAGCCCTCCTTGGGAAAATGAGGTACTAGAAAACAGATTTTAATGAAATTATAAACCAATTTGCGGAAATAAAAATGCGCAACAGAAAAATTTAACTATTTTAATTGGCGAGCGTAGGTGCGTCTTTACTATGTACATACTTTGGTATGCGATGTAAAGCAACGACAGGCGCGGTTAGTACTTGGATTGGTGACCATTCCAACGGAAACCGCGTTCTCGCCTCACACATCTTCCAGCGGCTTGTATATCAGTGTATGCGCGGAAGCTATACAACCTTAGGCGAGGGTTGTATAGGAGATATACCATCCTTCGGAGGGGATGTAAAGCCGTCGGTCCCTTGTCTATTAAATGTTAGGCAAGTAAAAGATCCCTACTCTTCTTAAGGGAAGAGGTTCGGCAAAAATTCCTGGTTGGGGGTAGCTCGTCTACAGGCGTCGGTGTTAGGCCTCAGTAGCGGAAATAGGCCGACGTTAAATAAATGTATATAAAAAAAAAAATATTTTAATTTAATGCGCTTTAGGATTAGGCATAGGAATGTTGATTTTGTATTTTTTTTTTTCTATTAAGACCGTTTTCTAGTATTTTATTATTTGTGTTCAGTTATTATTTTATATTTATTTTGTGTTATATCTATTTTATGTTGTATTTTGACAGTAACTACTTATTGTTATTGTTTTTTTGTTCTATTTCTGACACCAAGTTTTTCGCCTGCACCGCTATTAATGCTTTCCTAATCCTACGAGGGGGGCCCAGAAGGCATATGAGCCTAGGGCCCACTAGAACCAAAAATAGGCACTGTGTGTTCCTCGTGTCCTGGTACCCATGCTAAGGTCACTCTGTATTGACTTCCCAGCTCTATAAGGGCCGACAAGCAGTCCCACACCAATGTTGAATTGATTTGGATGGAACTGATTGCTTTTATTACCGCTTGGCTGTCAGAAAAAATGGTAGTCGACTAGTTGACAATACCTTGTCCTATTATCTCCCTTGAGCAATAGTGTATGGCGATCGCATCAGCCTGCGTATTTCCCTATACTTATCGGAATACTGGCTTTTGACCTTGTCCCGCATATTCTGGCTCTGTCTTGGAGCCGTCAGTGTACCAGATTGTGTGTGCTGCTATGGGGGTACCGAAAGTTTTCCCTGTCTGGTATTGCAGTCTGAATGTTCTTGTTGAAGTTATACCTTGGTACCAATACGTCAGTGCTCTTCTGCATGTAAAAGTGACGGCCATGGTCTTGTGGGAATTTATAGAAAGTCCTTCGTTCTGTGATAATTTTCAAAAGATACATGTGATAGAAAAAAAAACAGAAGAATAAATCAAAGCCTCCTTTATGCAAATTAGTTTTCTATAATTCGTTCAGTCAAAACTTAAAAACTCAATTTATTTTTGAATATTTCCATTTCTCTTTTAAACGCTTTTGATGTTCGCATTTTCCTGTCTTATTAGTAACGTTTTAGGGAAACCGTGTAATTGAATCGGGATGATGTAGCGCTGCTACGTTATCGACATTTTTAGGACGAGCCGAACGAGTTGTTTGTAAACGTATTGATTTTTATTTGCTGGCGTAATACAAACCCCGCTAGAGCTTTACATGTGCTTTTAATAATCATGAAGTTGAGTTTTTACCGTTATGCGTTTATCGTGTTTTACCATGTTTGTAGTACTAATGTGACATAATATATTAGCTTAGGACTTTCCACGTACATTTTTTTAATATTCTCCTGATCTGGATCTGACGTTACGTCAAATTTTCTTGGTAGGATAATGGAACATTAAAAATGTCGAAAACATGTTTCCTTTTGTAATATAGAACGAGGAACGCAGGAGTTGAATTAATACGCCAAATATTCCAAGACATAACAGTGAAATGGGAATTATGAAACTGACAGATACGTAGTTCATGCATATTGCAGCATATTAAATATTGCATGGAATAAAATTTCTCAGATTATTTATTTGAAGGATTCTAATTCAGAATCAAATCAAGATGTCGACAAACTCTGACTAATAATTAAATTTAAAAAAGGATATAATAAATGAACATCACCACAGAAATTAGACAACCCCCAATTCCAGAAGCCAGGGCTTGTGCGGAAGGGGGTTACACATTGATATATATATATATATATATATATATATATATATATATATATATATATATATATGTATATACAGAGACGAATATTAGACGACTGTCTAAGTTAAAAACAAAAATTTTTAATTTCCACCAGGGATACAGTCACGGGCTCAAAAAAGAAAACTCTTTTTTAAATTCAAGCTTTCGAAACTTTATTGTTTCTTCCTCAGGAATTCTACAAAAATTTATTATAATCAAAAATATTTAATACAAGTGAAAGGTACTTACTAAATTGAGGTTAAAAAATGAAATTGACAAGTCATAAAGACAGAACCAACACAACTATTACAAAATAAATCACACTTGTGGACTACATTTTAATTTAATTTAAGTTAAAACCAAAAATCTTTAATCTAAAATAGTTTCAGCCACCTCGAAAACTCATTTCTGGCATTCATAGCTTGAAGCTATGAATGCCAGAAATGACATTGATGGCCTCAGTATATTATACACTTATTTGTTGCATTTACATGCCAATGGTAGTCACAGAAATAACACCCTGTACAATACTTTTGAAAATTAGTGAGTTTTGATCGGTTGGGTTTGGTGTTTTGTTGGCAACGGACCTGAGGCAGAGAGAGAGGGGGGGTTGACATGACCCCTCTCTCTCTGCTTCAGTTTTGTTTTTTGACAGTTTTTAATCTCACATTCCGATGTTTTTCGGAGGAATAAGAAATAACGTAGTTGACTGCTTCTTGTTCAGTTTTCGAGGTGGCTGAAACTATTTTAGATTAAAGATTTTTGGTTTTAACTTAAATTAAATTAAAATGTAGTCCACAAGTGTGATTTATTTTGTAATAGTTGTGTTGGTTCTGTCTTTATGACTTGTCAATTTCATTTTTTAACCTCAATTTAGTAAGTACCTTTCACTTGTATTAAATATTTTTGATTATAATAAATTTTTGTAGAATTCCTGAGGAAGAAACAATAAAGTTTCGAAAGCTTGAATTTAAAAAAGAGTTTTCTTTTTTGAGCCCGTGACTGTATCCCTGGTGGAAATTAAAAATTTTTGTTTATATGTATATATATATATATATATATATATATATATAGAAAAAGGTGAATCTTTTGGGTTTCAGTCAAAAAATATTTATAACTAATAAAGGCGCAGACTAAATAAAACTCTTTGTTGTTTGTCAAGCTTTCGGAAATATTTATTTCATTTCATTACTTTCATTTTTTTAGTATCACTCTGCAGAACATAACGTTGTATTACATACACGTGTGTTTTTTAACATTAAAATATGCATTTAGATTGCAATCGCTTTTAACCTTTTTAATGCCCTGAGGAAGATAATAAACATTTCCGAAAGCTATACAAACAACAAAGAGTTTTATTTAGTCTGGGCCTTTATTAGTTATAAACATTTTTTGACTGAAACCCAAAAGATTCACCTTTTCTGGACCTCAGTTATGTCCAACGAGCTACGGAGTGAACGAAATGAATGCGTGCAAACACCATCAGTTTTTAAAACTTTGGTTATGAAAGTTATAGTTATAAAAGTTTAAATAAAGTTTAATAATGAGGTTAGGCAAATAAATCAATAAAATTTGAACCACTTCATTAGGCGCCAAATTGTATAATCAACGTTACAGGAACTGGTAGTGCTTTATTCCCACGATCGGTGGAAATGGTTGAGAACCAGATAGTTTAACATAGATAGAGTTGGGTGCCATTTTATTATTTAATGAATAAATGTGGAAATCGTTTAACTTCATTCCGCAGATAACCTAGAACACCGTTTGCTTGCTACTGTCAAATATATTCATTTAAACCATTGTTTATTCATTAATAAATTTATAAAAAGAATAATTTGGTAAGAAAACATTTAGATTTTCAAAAATTGCTCCACTATTCTTTGAATGCAAAGTCGGTTCTTTTAGATAACTATTTAGTAACTTTGGTATAATTTGGTTGAAAGCTTCTATTTACTGAGATCTTAAACCTCGTTGTAGTATATTTTGTTTTTGGTAAAAGTCCACACAAAATGATCTAACGGATTTAAACAAGGTGAATGAGGAGGGCCACCTTACTACCCCATTCGTTTTCAAGGCACCCTAGAAGAAGAAGGTAAATAATATTGAGTTAATATCAGGACTGGTTTAACCATGTTACTTAATGAATTGGATTGTTCATAAAATAAGCTGTTAAGTAATGAGGCACACCCTTTATTGTTTAAAATTGTTTTTGTGAACGGCGGAAAGGCAATCAAGTCCGTACACACTTTTGAGGAGTTACCGAATCTAGTTGTGCTTAGATTTGAAATAAGAAAGTCGCTAATAAGATAACACAGTAGGCCACGATTTTTTGTGTCTTGTAAAATTTAATATGGTACAAAGATGCATCTTTCGAAGATCTATATTTTCAAAAAATTATCTAAATCACACATTAAATAAACTTTGTTAGGGGTGATTTCAAGCAAAATGGTACATGCTGCATCACATACTAACAAATATTAATAAAAAAACTATAAAAGAATATAAAAAATTTCCCTTAAAGAGTAAAAAAAATTGAGTGTCAAAAATTATGGAAATTGTTTAGTTTTTACAAATATATCTCAAAAACTAATCATTATGAAATGTACTTTTGGAGACTTATTTGGAAGATCAAAATCTACAACATCCCGAAATTTTAAGTAATCCCACAAAGCCAATTTCTTATAAAAATGGTGTGGATTTTCTCTAGTAATATGCCTCAATTAGATTCAAATTAATTAACAAATACAACCCTAAATGTATCTGATAATAAGAAATAGAACCATGCCACATCATTTTTATAACAGGAGTTTGAACAAAGTTTTGTATATAATAATGATATATTTATTTATATTTTTATCAATTGTATATTATTAACAACTGTTTAAATGCTGGTTTTATATAAAAAATAACAGTTATCAGGGAACTTATATTTAACTTTTACTTTTGATACAAACGATAGTTAAATCTTTAAGTTTAAGAAACTATGTTTCTATTAAAATTACTTTTCATATAAATGAATTACATTGTCTCGGTATAAATGTGTATACTAACACAATTTTTGTGACATCGTAATTTTTTACAGGTGGTACAAAGGAGATTTTGGCACATACACATTTAATTATTTATGAGTTCATAGTTTCTTACAACTTATCTAGAAGATTTTATATTTCAATAAAATTTGTTATGATTATTGAAAATTCTTCTTTCCAAATTATCTAATCGTTTTTGTTTGTGTAATTGTACTTTGTACCACCTTCCAAGAAACAAGATGGTATGCACAAGTTTTCAAACAGTAGTAAAATAAATAATAACAATGATTTGTATATGCTATCGTTTGAATCAAAATTGAATAGTGACCGTTTCCTTTATTTTTATTAACTGGCATTTGAACCGATGTTTTTTGTCGTTGTTGACTTCTCTCTTGTTTCATTGCAGACTGCCAGACGCGCAATGTAAACGTGAGGGCAGTCAACTCCAAACGAAGAAAGTCATCCTCCTCTTCGTGCTTGTGAGTTCTAACTGTCTGTCTGTCTCGATGTTACCGGGAGAAATTTGCATGATTATTGTATACTTATAACACATTCAATTTTAAATTCGTTGCATGTGATTAAAAACAGTGAATTATTATACAAAAATTGCAAAAAACATGTTTTAACTAACTGTAAATGGAATGTGGCATTTTTTTCTTCTTTTACAATTCAGAAAACTAATACAAAAGTTATGTATCGTATAAGAGTATACCTATCTGAATTGAAAGATGAAGGAAAAGTAGGATAATCACGTAAGCAGTTGTTGGTATTTACCGAAAAACGCATGATATAAATGGTAAAATACCAAGAGTTGCTGAAGTTTCGAAAATCACTTTGAAAACTTTCTGTAAAATATACTGTCTTGTAGTTCTGTATAGAGAAACAATTCTTTGCGGAATTCAGATCCGACATTTCGCAGTATTATCTTATGAGTTCCTTTATAAAAATAAGCATCTGATAACGACTGATAACTGGTAAAAAATTACTGACCAGCCAAGGAAGAATCGCGATCAGTTATTAGCATTCGGGGCCAGTAGATTATAGAAAAAAGTATTTGAAATCGCTTGAAACTCCTTTCATTAGATTCGCTTTAATAAAAAAAAAGGCCAAGAAATCAGTGTTGCGGAATTTTTTTAGTTAGCTGAAATGAGTTATTAATAGTTTGTGACGAAAATGTGATTATTTTTGTTTTTGCAGAAAGTTCTCAGACGGGTTTCGCAACTTCAGTGACTTTTGCTCTACAAACAAAGCTTACTTCTTCAGAAGATCAGAACTATCAAATCAATAAAATTACCATGTCAATAAAACAACAAATTCGTTATTGTCAGACCTAATTCAGCTTTGTTTTTGTGATAACATAATAAATCTAATATTCTAACTAAAAATCAAACTGTAGATGTAGATGTTTAGGTAAGACAATATTTATATACAGGGTGTCTCAATAGTCTGTCAAAGTCCAATATCGGCCTTATTAGAAGACTTTGGAAAATTATTTTTTTATGGAAGTGGTATCGTGTTTAAAATATTTTGAAATATACAGGGTGACTCGCTGCAGCGGAGCATCTTCCAGGTAACTTTTTTTAATGGAACACCCTATATATTTTTACACTTATGAATTGAGCGTAAAATGGCCTTTCCATCGACCTCCAGATTTTTGGTTTTTGACTTGGCGTTGCCGAGTTATTCGAAAAAATATGAAAAATTTGGTCGGAACAAGGTTTAACAAATTAATTCGCTGTGTGTGTATGACTATTAATTAAGAATATTTATTTTGCAATTATATAATAATAATAATAATAAAACTTTATTGTCCAAGAGACCATACATTAACATGGTGTGAGACACGTCGAAATAATTGACCGGAGTTGTCAATAATAGTAACAATCATAACAGAAATACAAAAACAGAGAAACAATAAAATACAAAAAAATATGTACACAAACAGAGATAGAAGAACCTATTACACAAAGTTAAAACCTAATTAACTAAATCATCCTCTAAAAATTCTTGTACAGAATAGTAGCATTTTGTAGCTAACATATTTTTAATGACATTATTGAAGTCGCGTTCATTTAAATTTTTAACTCTTGATGGCAGTTTATTATATAGTATAATACCCATATATTGCGGACTCTCTTTATATTTAGATAAATGGTGGCTAGGGATTAATAAATTATCATTTGATCGGGTATTGTAGTCGTGATTAAAGTTATTAAGAAGAAATCTATTTAAGTTTTTTCTTGTATGAACTCATATATGTTGTA
Source organism: Leptura quadrifasciata (assembly GCA_963675555.1). Taxonomy (NCBI): domain Eukaryota; kingdom Metazoa; phylum Arthropoda; class Insecta; order Coleoptera; family Cerambycidae; genus Leptura; species Leptura quadrifasciata. The sequence continues at coordinate 39,033,662 of OY776682.1, forward strand.
CGTAAATAAAAAACAAAGGCAGAATTTTTAATTTCTTAAATGTTTCTCTACAAGAAGCATATTTTGACACACCTATTATATTTCTTACTGCTTTTTTTGTATTACAAAAATTCTTTGTGCATTTGAAGAAGAGCCCCAACAAATAATGCCATAGGAAATTCTGGAAAAGAAATGTGAATAATAGTATGCTAACATAGTTTCTGTACTGGTAGTTTTATGTAATCTATAAATTGCATAGCATACTGACGTTAATTGTTTTGCTAAATTATTAATATGAGGTTCCCAGCTAAGTGCATTATCTAAATTTACACCGAGAAATTTTGTTGTATCAACTTGTTGGATGGATTTACCTCAATCTTTAATAAATTACTTTCCAAAATTCGGGATATTCTTGGTGTAAAATTTATAAATACCATCTTTAATAAATTTAAAAACAATTTATTATTCTTAAACCAGTCAGTAAATTTGAATATCTCGGTTTTAATGTCATTTAAGACGTCTGTCAAAGTGGTTGAACAACTTAAATAAGAATTATCATCCGCAAAGATAATCAAGTTGTTTTTAATTAACACATTATCGGGCAAATCATTTACATAAAGTAAAAATAGCAATGGTCCCAAGACTGACCCTTGAGGAACACCACATAATATATTTTTGCCGAGTAGATTTAGTTCCATTTACTACAGCAACTTGGTTTCGATCAAACAGATAGCATTTGAGCATATAGACAAGGGATGCACTACAACGACACAACCACCAAATATTGATTATAGTTATACAAGGTTTATTTTGCTAGCGCTAATCCAGGATATTTCAAAGTGAATTTTCTCATTTTTTTCAAATGGAACACTCTGTATATTATTATATTTTTGAACTGGCATGTTAATTCTCTAAGATTTTTGTTAATAATTTCCTATACCTAAAATCCATATTTCCAGAGATATTTTTATTTTTTCATTAAAAACCGTTAAATTATAATACTTTTCATTTCGAACTCATCTAGTAACCATGATTTTGACATAAAGTGAGAATAACTGAAAGTTATCTTATTGGCGTTTACTTATTAACTATTGTGACAAAGTATTTACACTTATTTTAAGTTATAAATTAATCTAAAATTAGCACTTTCTAATAATGAATTTTTCAAGAAAAGAAATGGTCAATAGGTTTATGTTCTGAGTGCGAGTGATAAAAATTGTTTGTCATCAACTCGAATTTATAAGAAGCGATATCCGGAAAGAAGACAGCCCTTTAAAAAATCATTTGAGAGGTTGATGGAACGAATTGACAATACGGGGAAAGTGGAATATGAGAAAAAGAAACGAACAAAAAATGTAGCAAACGAAGAAAACGAAACAGTCATACTTTTGAGCGTGGTTGAGCACCTGTGCACCACACTGCAGCTATTCACGAACATTTTAAACGATGTTTTTCCAAATGGTTGGATAGAAAGGGGAGGACCCCATAGTTGGCCTGCCAGAAGCCCTGATTTAACCAAAATAGACATCTTTTTGTGGGGCTATGTTAAGGAGCAAGTGTACAAAGCTCCTATTATTACAAAAGGAAATATGAAAGAAGGAATAAGGGAAGTTTTTCAGGAAACTGCTGTATATATTTTAAGAAATGTCGGTAGATCATTCGAAAATCGTCTACAGAAATGCATAGACGTACTGTGAGGCCACTTTGAACAGTTCCTATAAACACTAGGTATTATTTGTTTCATTAATTTAGGTTCAAAATAACTTTGAATTTTTAAAATAGTGCAAATTTTTGTATTACCTAATACCGTATTTTCTATACCTATTATTTATGCACCAAGGAAAAAATGTAATACTACTTTGAATTATTCTCACTTCATGTCAAAAACATGGCTACTGCATCAGTTCGAAATAAAAAGTATTATAATTTAACAGTATTTAATGAGATAGTAAAAATATCTCTGGAAATATCGATTTTAGGTATAGGATATTACACACAATAAGGTAAAGGTAATTTTACGCTGAAAGCATAAATATAAAAATATATAGGGTACTTCATTAAAAAAAATTGACCTCGAAGATGCTCCACTGTAGCGAGTTACCCTGTATATTTCAAAATATTTTTAAAATGTGTGCCTTTTGACACTATACCACTTCCATAGAAAAATATTTTTACAAAGTCTTCTAATAAGGCCAATATTGAACTTTGATGCACTATTCTGGCACCCTGTATGGAGTGCTGGCATGAAATTTCAGATATGATAATAATAATATCGTCTTTATTTAAAAAAGAATGCATAATATAATAATATATATTTAGACATTTATAAATATGCTCATAGGGCAGGCGAAGTTTAGCCAAGTGGCTATCCTTACACTTAACCTATTCTACAAGTAATCAACAGTCGTATTATATCATAGTATTTAAACGTTTTCTACTAAATTATAAATTAAATTTTGTAGTATATGTAGTTTAAATTTAATGAGTATGGCTCTTAGCAGTTGTAGTCAATTCTCAACGTGCCTTTCGGTAAATCTTGCGGAAAAGTCTGTCAGAAGGAATCCAATACACTTTTTTTATCATTTATTTAACGTCGGTATATTTCCACTACTGAGGCCTATCACCGACGCCTGTAGACGAGCTACCCCCAACCAGGAATTTTGCCGAACCTCTTCTCTTGAGAAGAGTAGGGATCTTTTACTTGCCTAACATTTAATAGACAAGGGACCGACGGCTTTACATCCACTCCGAAGGATGGCATATCACCTACATAACCCTCACCTAAGGTTGCATAGCTTCCGCGCATACACTGATATACAAGCCGCTGGAAGACATGTGAGGTGAGGACACGGTCTTCTTTGAAACGGTCGCCCATCTAAGTACTAACCGCGCCTAACGTTGCTTTACATCGCATATCGAAGTATGTACATAGTATAAAGACGCATTTACGCTCGCCCCCAATCTAATACACTAAATTCTGTTTATTTTTTAAATATTTATGAACCTTTTGAACATACTTTTAAGGTTAGGTTGATATCATGTATAATTATCCGTTGAAATTATATTCGGAAAGCACAAAGTTACTCGGGCGTGTGTTCATACTCTATTTTGGTTTCTCATTCCCTTTTGGTGATGCATGATATTTGAACTGTTAGAAACATAACCCGTAACTTTTTAAAAACTAAAAGTACTACAAGGACCAAGTTATAGATTGAGATTGAACAATATATAGTGGTGTTAAAAAAGTGTTTTACTTAGTTATTTTTAAGAAGAAATAATGAACACATCTAAAATATTATAGAGAAAAATGTAGTATCGAGCTACTGTTTGTATTCTTTTTATAAAATATTCAATGGCATTAAATACGTTTTTCTTATACTTCATATTGTAATAGACAGGAGTATAGAGTATAGTTTGCTGAATTTAGAACACCCCCACACATCCTTGAAAGTGAATATTTTTCGAGATACGCTGTGTTTTATGATTCTCGACCAATTATTTAATCTGTCATAATTTTGTTGGATCGACGGCATAAATTGGGATAAAATTTGGTATAATATTATACTGTCTTAGTCCAATTAAAATTTATATGGAGAAAATTCTAGGACCGAACTCGGTTTTTTTAATGTTACTCTTAGTGCCCCGAACAGCACTCCTGTATATCGTTTACTGGAAAAGGTTAGACATATTTAAAAAGACAATAGATCAGTGTGTAAAGTAATGCCATAATATTTAATGACACAGTTACTCTTTAATAAATTTTCGAAATTGTCGATTGGCCAAATTAAAAATTTTACAGTTAATAAAGTAATCAGCTAACTAACGGCATTATATTCTTAATTTCACTGAAATAACCTACAAAAGAACTTTTTGCTGTACATGGGCCGTATTTAAGTGTTTTTGAGTTTTAATTTCCATTCAAAATAACACATTTCATTTCAGTCACATAGGGGCGAGCGTGGGTGCGTCTTTACTATGTACATACTTCGATATGCGATGTAAAGCAACGGAAGGCGGATGGGTGACCGTTCCAACGAAGACCGCGTCCTCGCCTCACACATCTTCCAGCGGCTTGCATATCAGTGTATGCGTGGAAGCTATACGACCTTAGGCGAGGGTTGTATAGGGGATATACCATCCTTCGGAGGGGATGTAAAGCCGTCGGTCTCTTGTCTATTAAATGTTAGGCAAGTAAAAGATCCCTACTCTTCTTAAGGGAAGAGGTTCGGCAAAATTCCTGGTTGGGGGCAGCTCGTCTACAGGCGCCGGTGTTAGGCCCCAGTAGCGGAAATAGGCCGACGTTAAATAAATGCATAAAAAAAAAATTTCAGTCAGAAAAAAAACTATAAGAAGGGTTCTGCTAACATGTACGATTAAAATCAACTACTGAACCCCTTAAAGTGGGCATATTCAAGAGAGAGAGAGAGAGAGATCTGATGAGGAAATATTTATTATTTTTCGCCATAAATTTTTTAAAATACATATATTGGTAAGGAAAGTATAAGACTACCTAAGTAGAACTATGACAGGTGCAGTGATATGAATTTTCACTCAATAATTTGAGCTGTTTGCAAAATTAGTTAATTTAAATTAAAAAATAGTGCCATCTTCATATCTTACAGTTTTAAATTAACTAATTTTGCAAACAACTGAAATTATTGAGTGACAATTTATATCATTACATCACTACACCTGTCATAGTTCTACTTAGATAGTCTTATATTTTTTTTACCAATATATGTATTAAAAAAAAGTTATGGCCAAAAATAATAAATATTTGCTTATCGAATCTCAGATCTATCTCTCTCTCTCTCTCTCTTGGATATGCCCACCTTAAAAAAATAATATTAAAATAAAGATAGAAAAACACATAAACAAATAATTTATTAAATAACAGTTAACAATGCGTATTATTAGAAAAAGAAGAAATATACGTAATAAAGTTAACTAATATTACAATAGATTTTCAAAGTGAAGCGATAATGCATATTTGGGAACGTTTTAATATATTTTTTACTGATCTATTAATCATTTGCGGGTTACTTTTAATACCGTTACATGCATTTAAAAGAATCCTTTCCCGGGTGTCGAATACTTCATTGTATACCTCTGACTTTAGGCGGCTTCATAAAAAATAGTATAGAGGTTTAAAATCAGGGAACCTCGTTGGCCAGTTGACTGTACCTCTTCTACCAATCCATTTGTAGGGGTAATGCTGATTTAGATGATCTCTAAGCGGTAAAGGAAAATGAGGACCGGCACCATCGTACTGAAACCACATATTCCTGATATCAATCTCAAGGAATAGACCAAAACATATCTTAGAAACGTTAAATAAACTTGACCAGTTAACCTTCATTCAAAAATGTGAGGCCCTATTTGATGATTATTATAAATTCCACACCACACATTAATATTAAATCTGCTTTGAAAATTTTTCAAGGCTAAGTGTGAGGGTGTTTTGAACACAGCAAAGTGTGCTCCATACCCCATTTCACTATGTCCATTTATATTTGGGACACCCTTATTTCAAAAAGTACAAATATTTTGTAATAGAAAATTTTGCATAATACAGGCCCTATTTTTTTTTAAATGTCCAAACGTCGCATGAAATTGAAAGGAAACAGATCCCTCACTTGTCAAAGAGCACGCTGCGGCGCCATGAAAACAGTTATATAGCCAAATAAATTGGCTATTATAACTAAAAACAAAGTTCTACTAAATCAGACAAAAAATAATGGACTTTTAGGCATCGAAGTATACCCAATTATTTTAGTGAGTTATAACTTTGGAAAAGAATAATCGCTCTTAACAAAAAATTTACTTTATTACATTGTATAAAATAAAGTAGGATTGAATATCAAAACATTTTCGAGTATTGACATAATTTTCTTCATGTATTTATTATAAAATCTTAATTTAAAAATAAGAAATCTTAAAAAACAATAATATTAGGCCATTTACCTTTTTATTGAACCAAACACAGTATGCCAAAACTTGTAAAAAGTATTATATTTGTTTTAGAAAAAATCTTCGAAATAACTGTTTATACCTTGAGACACAAAATTTTAAAATATCCATTGGTTAACACTAAAAGAGTTTTGGGTTATTTTAACACATGCTTGACGTCTAACTTATCGAAACATTCTTTTTCGTTTCTGGGCAAAGATATTTTCATCTTTATATGTATACATGGGGATAGGGGGTCCTATGAAGTACTCTTGTTAAATTATTATTAAAAAAAATTAATAATACTTTATAATTGTCCCAGAATTTCAGGTACCATTTTTTAAAAGTTTTCCATCTTAATTAATGGAATTTTATGGAAATAAATTGTAGATATCACAGTGCCAATGTACAGTTGTATTTTAACGTATCCTCCGATTCACTTTTCAATAAAATTTTAGAAAATAATTTAAGAGTATATGTAAAACTACAGTCTTCTCTGCACTGATAACATGAATAAAACTGCTCATATAAAGAAGTTGGTATGAATTCTGTCTGTTTGTGGTTTTGATTCTACTAAATAATGTGGGTATTTTGTATTTTTTTAATACAAGGTTGATCCCAACAAATATTTATACAAAAGGACATTATTCCTTCTTCAACAAATTAATATCCAATCTGGTTGATAGTCGTCAACATTTCTAAGCTTCTAGTGACTTAAATCCTTTTGGGCGGTTACATTGTGCAATTATGGCACACTTTCGGCCCAAATACACACTGGTTTAAAACTTGATGGTTGCAATTTGGAAATTTGGAGCCTTATACTTTGGGTTTAAATGAAATTTCTGGCCTTTATCCAAAAACAAAACATCTTTTCTACCTCAAAGCGCCAACTTTCTATTGTATCATATCTGGAAGTACTTTCTCTGCTTTCAAAATTATCTCAATGACAGACAATAGTTTACTAGTGTTAATACAGGAAACTCGATAGTTACATCACAAAACAGATCAGATGTATTCGGTGTTCCTGACGTATCTATTTTTGGACCACTTTTTAAAATACATTTATTTCAGATTTCTTGAGATTTCCACTATATTCAAAACTATACACATACGCTGATGATATTCAGTTAATATAGTTTTTCTCCTTCCAAATTTCAAATGGAAGAATTTCACATCAATAATGACTTAAGTCTTATTGGACATTATATGGACACTCGGAAATACTCGTACTAAATTCTAATAAAAGTCGAAATATGGTTATTGGAACTTCTCAACAGTTACTGAATTTTGCAGAACTAAAGTCCAAATAAACAATAAGAACAACGAATAGTGCAAGAAATCTTGGTATTAAGTTTAATCTTTTACTAAACTTTATTGATGGTCACATTAGTATTATTTGAGAAAGTTTGTAGTTATACTGCTTATTTTTTCAATAAACGTATTCTATTGCAGCTTTTGTTGATTTTATAGTATTTCAGTAAAGTAAACATAAATGAATAGAATTAATGCAGTATTTACTTTCTCCTTGCCTCTTTTCAATTCAAAAACGCTGTTTCTATATTTCATCAGACTTTGTAACAGATTGAATTTTAAACAAGTTAACTGCATTTGACATTCAATATTTTTACTTGCAATTGTTTGCAGACTATTCTAAGTATTTTTAACTCCGTTTCGTATACCTCCTCTGTTACTTGTATGATCTACATTGTACAACTACACTCAAATAATGCTCTAATAATAATAAATTTACTACGATAACATTAAAAATTCAGTAACATTTTTTTTTTATATTTCAGCTGCTCAGATTCCTCAGCGAGGCAGTAAGTATTCTATTTGATTTTAACTTACTAGTAGTAGTCTTAATTCATATTCTCATCTTCCATATTTTAACCGTATTTGTAATATATTTAAATTACAAGTAGATAATTGATAATATAGTATAAATAAGAGTATATTAAAACAATTCACTGTATATACACTTAGAATAACTAATATGTTTGATACCTATTGACATGAAAGAAAGGCCTATTTTGTGTTACATACTTACATACTTTTTGAATCAATGATATGTTTGGAAACTTATTATTATTGGCTTTTTCTGTCTTTGCAAAATGCTAGGATTATCTAGAATAGGTAAAATTTAAAAGCGCCCATCTTGGGTGACAATTTGGCTACTTCAGCCATTTATTTATAACATATTTATTTAATGGGAGAAACGTTTTGTTATCATTATTAAACAACATAATTTGTTTATTGTAAAAAGAATAACAATATTTCGAAACGATTTTTCGCTATTAGATAAAATAATTCACTATAATATCTATATCTACAGTGCGTCTCACTTTTCACCACTACACCCCAATATCTCGGCCATTTGTTGAATCGATTTTAATCAAATTTGGTATACTTCTTGTGTTTCAGATTGTGATTAAAGATTTATTTAAAAATTTTTTTAAATTAAATACGCCTACTATGATCAAAATAATTTGGTAAAAATTAGGAATTTATATTAGCGATTGAGATAGGGCTTTGTTCGGCATTACCTAAAACACCTGTATACCGAATTTCGTTTTCGTTTTTCGTTAAAAATTCATTCCTTTACAAAAAAAATCATAGCTAAGATTTCAATAATAATAAATCAATAAACACCACAGAAATTAGACAACCCCCAATTCCAGAAGCCAGGGCTTGTACGGAAGAGGGTTATACATTGAAAAAACGCGGACATACAACCATTTCCTCCGACAGTGCCGGAGCCAGGATACGAACCCGGTGGTGCGATATCCGTGTGATTAATGGCGATTGCCACCTCGCGCCTTAACCCATTCGGCTATCGACCAAAAAAAATCACCCTACTATTCGAGTTATTTATTTTCGCATATTTACATAACTTGATAGTCGTGTCATACTGACACTAATTAAGCATTAGGACACATTTTTTATCCAAAACACTATTATGAAATGAATATTTGAAAATTGGTAGCTATTTTTTAAGATACTTAGAACTCGGCATACCAATATGTTTGTTAACATGGAGTGCTTTGGAATGGATTTGACAATTGTATCGAATGTCAAATTAAACTTAAACATGGCTAAACAACAATTAAGTATTGATGATATTATTTTCAGTGATAAGGCTATTTTTACAACAGATGACGTGGTCTCATCGCAAAACTCAAGGTATTGGTCAATGGTAAACCTACACTGGGTTAAATTATTGTAAACGGTAATGCTCCGAAAAAGTAAACGTCTGGTATGGAGTTTTAAATGAGGCCTTGATTGGACCATTTTTCTTTGATGAAACTTTAAATAGTGCGAGATTCCTACATTTTTTAACACATGAATTTCGAGATGCCGTTCAAAATTTACCTTTAGCCGTACAACAAAACCTCTATTTCCAACTAGATGGGGCTTCCATTCATAATACAGTAATAGTTCAAAATTGGCTGAATAACAGCTTCCCTATGCGTTGGATTAGAAGAAATAGTCCTTTAATTGCGTGGTCACCTAGATCACCAGACGTCACCCCTATGGATTCTTATTTTTGGGGTACCATAAAAAATTAATTCTATAAAAATAGGAGCGAAACTATGTGACAGAGTTAGAGAAGCATGTAATGAAGTAACAGTGGAACAATTAAGAAAAGTTGTGAAAAATAATAAGAAGAGAATTGAAAAATGTATCAGAATTGATGGAGGACTAGTGGAGAAAGAGTATATTTAATACTTACTTTTTAAAATTATATTTTTGTTGAAGTAATAATTTTAAGTGTTGTTTAAGTTACAATGACTTTATAGAAATAAAAGTTTAGTTTTTTGATATTTTCTTTAAAGAAAAAATGTGTCCTAATGCTTAATTAGCGTCATTATTACACGACTACCAAGTTATGTAAAATCCGATAATAAATAACTCGTATAGTAAGTAGGGTGATTTTTTGTAAAGGAATGAATGTTTTTTTACGAAATTTGGTATACAGAGGTTTTAGGTCATGCCGAACAAGACTCTGTAAAAACAAAAACCCTATCTCAATCGCTAATATAAATTCCTAATTTTTGCTAATTTCTTTTTGTCATAGCAGGCATATTTAATTTCAAAAAGTAATTTTCTTAAATAACTTTTTAATCATAATCTGAAACACAAGAAGTATACTAAATTTAATCTAAATCGGTCAACAAATGGCTGAGATATTGGGGTGTGGTGGTGAAAAGTGAGAAGTGAGTGTATATAATATATAATTGATACTGTAAGTACGCACAGAATAAAATTGTAATAATACTAATAAATACAAAAATTTACAATTTGTGAGAAATTAATCATCTGGCACAACGTGAAATGTTAATGTAGGAATCGTAATATATGTCACAATTTATATATATCTTATGTCTGAAAGCAATTAAAATTTAAAAATATAAAAGGCAAAGATGTTTCTTTTTATTTTAAATATATCTAAAATAATATATTTCCCCGCAATACATTTTGTAGATTGCAGATAATTACTGGGATTTTATTCTTAAAAGAAGGAATGTGATAGGAATTCCAAAAAGAAAAACAGTAGGGCACAGTGAAACGATCTGGAGGTTATTCGATAGAGCATAAAATTTTGCAAACGCTCTTATTTTACATTTTACTATTTTCTCTTATGTAAGGCTCCACGGAAAAAAATGGATAGAGCCTTCCAACAATTCAAAAATAAGATGCTGCGATAAAAAATGTAAGGTTCCATTTTTTAAATTTATCCCAAAATGACCTTGAAAACGTGGCCAAGATCAAAAACAAATATCATCGCTGTGTTTCCCCCTCGACACCAAATAACTTTTATTTTATTTTCCTAAAATGCATTGATAAATCTCTGTCTCAAGTTAAGTGGCGCAGTCGATATATGTACATACATATTTAATATAACATACCTTTTCACATATCAAAATAAGCAATTCCCCTCTTAATTTTACACTTATCATAACATCTCAATAGCAAATCAATTCAATTATTAGGGCTTCTAATAAATTAAGCTTAACTCTTTTGTTTGCAAGATGTAGGGCTTCTATGCTGTTGATTTCTGGGAAAGTTGTGGCCACTATCTAACAAATGATTTGCAAATAAGGAATCCGTTTTTGTAGTCTCATATTCATTTTTGGTGCAATATATTTCACTCAAGTAAATATCAAAATTCCTGTACTTCATTCTTGAACCATTGCTTGATAATGATGTAAGATCGAAACTGCAATCACAACACTTTGTATAGTGATAAGGAAACATAGTAGTGCGTTCCTCATTTAATGATAATGATAATGAATTACCATAGAGTAAAAACTTCTTCGATCAATTTTTTTACCATCTGTGATTATTCCTAGATATTCAATTTCCTTGACGACTTTAATTACTTCTCCATAAGTTCGAAACTACTTCTCTTTCTTCCTTCCTATCATTCAAATAACTACTTAACCACATATGTACAACTCCATCCAATCCATGTTCTTTCAATTTTTTTAGTATCTAACGTTTTAAATGCGCTGTTTAAATCCAAAAATCTTTAGCTATCACTTGCTGAGTCACATTTTCTTTCCATTTATTATCATTTACAGCAACGCACTTTCACAACTATGTCCTTCTCTAAAGAGAAGCTGAAATGTACATATTAAGTTGTTTTCTATAACAAATTGTAAGATTTGCATATATGCAACTTTTTGTAATATTTTTTCGAATGCATCAAGATTTCGATGCATCAGGAACAACACCTACTTGTAATGAGGTGTTTATAATGTTATGAACCATTCTCGCCACACACATCTTCCAGCGGCTTGTATATCAGTGTATACGCGGAAGCTATATAACCTTAGGCGAGGGTTGTATAGGAGATATACCATCCTTCGGAGGGGATGTAAAGCCGTCGGTCCCTTGTCTATTAAATGTTAGGCAAGTAAAAGATCCCTACTCTTCTTAAGGGAAGAGGTCCGGCAAAATTCCTGGTTGGGGGTAGCTCGTCTAGAGGCGTCGGTGTTAGGCCTCAGTAGCGGAAATAGGCCGACGTTAAATAAATGCATAAAAAAAAAAATGTTATGAACCGGGTCAAAAATTAAATTATTTGTTATGTTTTGTGCAAAATGGTTATGCTTTATTGAATAGATTCCAGATCATGCTATATCAAATGACGACAATATCTTCTCCTCATCTAAACCATATTTGAGAAACAAAATATGTGCCCCTTTGAAGCTGGACACGGGAAGCCCGCATGATTTCTCGACGTGGGACTGTTCGAAAATTTACTTATTTTAAATTACCCTATGCTTGTTGAGATTTCGTTTTATTCAAAAGTAGAAATATCAAACACTTAAATCACTACACCTAACAAATTTTGTGCAATAGCAATGTTTGAGATATTAAATGTTATTTAAATCGTATCCTAAATGATATTCAATCAAATTTCTCCTCGTCGATATAGGATAAAATAGAGCAATTGAATTTCACACTACGTCAATGTTTCGCTTTATTTTAAAAGCTTCTTCAGGACTAGTATGACATTCCTTTTGCAAGCCACCTGTTACTTATTGTCAATTTAAAATAATAAAAGAAGGTGTAACAATACATTTAAAGTACAACAATAATGTTTAATTATTTACTTATAGGAATATTTCAACTGTGTGATGTCTTCAGGCATGGCATAGTGTTGTTGTTGTCTGAAGACATCACACAGTTGAAATATTCCTATAAGTAAATAATTAATTATTATTGTTGTACTTTAAATGTATCGTTACACCTTCTTTTATTATTTTAAATTGACAATAAGTAACAGGTGGCTTGCAAAAGGAATGTCATACTAGTCCTGAAGAAGCTTTTAAAATAAAGCGAAACATCGACGTAGTGTGAAATCCAATTGCTCTATTTTATCATATACCGACGAGGAGAAATTTGTTTGAGGTATTATTTGCATTCGTATACTACTGTAGCCTTAAAAATAAATAAGGCGTAAATCTTTATTTAAAAAAAAATCTAAAGCAAGCACTTGCCATTAATTTTACAACACTGTCACTTCCAATCGTTCACATCTCAAATTTATTTTAATATAGTCAGATTTGTAAATAAAAATTAATTAAACGCAAATTTTTGAATTCGTTGTTAAAGAATATTCACTTCGGCCATTTTTGAAGTTTTGAAAGGTTCGTTTTAATAGCTTTAATCGGGCGGGTGCTTTTTAGACGACAAGAAAAAATCCTTCTATGTCAATTTTTGATTCCGAACCTCTTTAAAAATTTTAAGTGGCAAGAGAGGTGTTGCTGAACATGAATGACTTCGTGTTAAAGATTAATAAATGACCTATAGTTTAGTAACTGCAAAGAATCAGACAGTCAATATATTTTGCTTTTTAATGCCGCCTTGCGAAAAATTTAAGGGGGTTAAAGTCGGCAGATCTTGCAGTTCATTCACACAGAACTTTCATCCAAAAACTGCCGTACAGGTAATGCATAGTAAGGAGGAGCATCGTCTTGTTGAATGCATTTAACGCCATGTACTTGTGTTTCGCTCGCGTTTGCTTTGTATTATACTAGAAATCTAATGATAGGTAAACGTAGATGGTGAAAAAATTGTCTATATTAGCCCGGCTTAAAGTGAAATAAATACCAAGGGTATTTGAGAAGTTCGTGACCTATTATGAAAGTTTTTCTATTTTAAATGATGTTCAGAGTCTTATTTAAATTATGCGTCGATTGTTTTTAACAGACTTTCTTTGGCTTTACTCTTTTTTAACAAAACACTTTATCATTCTATAATATTCAATTTCATTCAGTTTAAAAGTACACTGAGATGGCTTTATTTATTTAAACAGCTATTTATAACCAACTACTTGACACATCGTTTTGATATTGCATAGCAATTACTGCAATTAGCGAACATTATAAGCACAGGAGGAAATAGCTATTGTAGGCAGGGGCCGCTCCAGACGGTGGGCATAGCGGGCAGCCGCCCAGGGCGCCAGAATTATAAAGGCGGCATAGATAAAATAATACATATTTTGATCATCATAATCAGGATCTCTGTAATTGACCGGAAGTATATCTCATAAAAAAAGAGAATATTTATATTTTGCTTATAGTGCGCGGAGTGGGGAGGCAAAATGCCATTTCGCCCAGGGCAGCAAAAGAGCTAGAGCAGCCCCTGATTGTAGATATATTAGATACAATAATCAATAATAGAGGGAAACAATAATTTTCATCATAATAGAAAAATGATAATTAAGGTCAAGATTGCGTTTCTCATATATAAATACCTAGTATCGATATTGAAATATTAATGTTCTTAGTCACGTGGCAGAGTTGTAAATAATAAAAATACTACTAATAAGATCTAAATGTAATGTAGAACTTTATACGTAATAATAATACAACCTCGCATAACTTAACTTCAGTTCATCTCAAGAAACCAAAGCTTTTTCACCGGCAGAATAATCTTGTGCTAAAAAGGGTGCAGGAATACCTTAGCAAACTAGTCTTATAGAAAATCACTAAAAATGGTAATAAAAAGGGGACAGAGGGGTAGAAGGAAAACACGCCAAAAATAAAAAACTAGTTAAAAACTCTGGGGATGTGTAATTTTACAGATCGGCAGCCTCATCTCAAAGGGCGGTGGGGAAATTGTGCATTTATCGCTAAAAATGCGAAATTGTGACTTATTAACAAAAGGATTACACACTTTCCTTTAAAAAATTGATTTAAGCACGATTACACCCATATTAACTAATGGAAAGTACTGATAGGATAAACTAAAGAAATAAAAAAAAATATTTTACGCATTTAATCATTTAAACTGGTATATGACAAAATTGGTCCAAGGACTATCGGTGGTCATTGTTTATTGTTGAAAACCGTTAAAAGGACTTTTCAACGGACCATAAATTTCCTCAATTTCTTATATTTCAAATTTAAGCCTCACCTTTAAAGCTTAAAAAGAAGACTATAATTTTCGGTTACAATTTACAATGGCGTGTTATGTAAAGAAAACATATTTGACAATTAAAGGATGTGTACATACCGTTAGAATGCGTATAGTAGATTGTGCAGATGTTCCAAATCTTTTGTTAGCTTAAGAACCCTTTGTAAAGGTCATGTTGTATTCTAACCCTACACTTGCGTTTATAACTTTAAAAGGGGACCACTAACCTTGCTATCACTCTTTGCATAAGCGAAAATTTATGCTGGTTACGAAATTTAAAAAAGTATTATTAATAAATCAAGCTTAACACAGGGTGTTCTACGACGAACTGCGGCGATCGATATCTCGAAAAGTAGACATTGGAAAATTTTGAAAATGTGGTAGTAAACTAATGTCGATGGGGACAACTCGGCTAAAATATTTTCAAGATGGTGACACTTCCGGTTACCGGACGTAGATGTCAACTTGCTTATTTTAAATGAGACACCCTATATATTATTACATTTATGGATTGTATGCAAAATTCTAGACCGATTTTGTGTATCGTATCTTATACCTAAGTCTCTCCGTTTTTATGTCAAAAATGACGTTTGCATTCCCTGAAACAATTATCAATTCTTCCTATAAGGAAGTTTTTATTATCTAATTTGAATTCTTTGATTCTTTGTTGAAAAAAACCTACTTTAATAGAGGTTTTATAATATTTTGATAAATATTAATACAGAGTGTTCAAAAAATAACAATAAACATGAAATTGAGAAACGTGTCAAAAATCAATTTTTTCAAATGGAAACCCTCAATTTTTATAACCTTATCTTATTTATCATTAAAAATAAGGGTAAGTTTGTGTATGGATTTTTAGTTTTCGAAATATTGCCAATTCAATATTTTTATATGGGGATTTTGCTATGGATTTTAAGTTTAAACACTTTCCATTTGAAAAAAAATTGATTTTTGACAGTTTTCTCAATTTCATTTTTATTCTTATTTTTTAAACACTCTGTATTAATATTTATCAAAATATTATAAAATTTCTATTAAACTAGATTTTTTCAACAGAGAATCCAACCCAAATTAGATAATAAAGGCTTCCTTATAGGGAGAATTGATAATTCTTTTAGGGAAAGCAAACGTTATTTTTTACATAAAAATTGAAATATGTCAAAAATCTTGAAAAAAATTTAGCCGAGTTGACCCCATCGACATTAGTTTACTACCTACCAAATTTTCAAAATTTTCCAATGTCTACTTTTCGAGATACCGATCACCGCAGTTCGTCGTGGGACACCCTGTATATGTTTTCCCCGATTATTAATTAATGGGCGTTTATATTTTTACTCTACAATGTGAGATTTCGAACAGTAATTTTGTATAGTCAGGCCCGGCATTATACAGTAGGCAAGTTAGGAGACCGCCTCAGGGCACTAGTTCCAAGGGGCCCCAAATGAACTTGAATTAGCTAATGAAATAGATATTAGTCCAAATTTGATTTTTGATAGTAGATTTCGACCTAGGCGTAAAAAAACACATTTTAATTATGAACAAGCAGATGAAATTTTAGAAGATAAACACCACAGAAATTAGAAATTAGACAACCCCCAATTTCAGAAGCCAGGGGCTTGTGCGGAAGGGGGGTTACACATTAAAAAAACGCGGACATATGACCATTTCCTCCGACAATGCCAGTGCCGGAGCCAGGATTCGAACCCGGTGGTGCGATGCCAGTGTAATTAATCGCGATTGCCACCTCGCGCCTTAACACACTCGGCTATCCACCAGACAAACTTTAAAGTTAATGTTTTTTATAGAATTTTAGATAAAGTATCAACTTCTTTGTCTGATAGGCTTGATTTGCTGCAAAAGATTTTAATAATTTTGATTTTTTTTATAAAATTTATGATTGAAAGGGTAAAGATAAAACAGATATACTGAAAAAAATTTAAAGATTTAGAAATAATATTAACAGATCGTAATGACAAATATATCAATGGACTGGCTTTGTGTGAATAATTATGTGTTCTTTTGCTACATGTGTCTAAAAATATGAGTCCTACAAATCTATTGAATTATATATATTTTAATAACTTGGATATTGTTTATCCTAATATATTTGTTGCTCTACGGATCTTGTTAACTTTACCTACAACCGTTGCATCGGTAGAGGGGTCATTTTTAAAATTAAAAATTATTAAGAATTACATGCGATCCATCATGACAAATGAAATAATGTCTGGTCTTGCCGAGATTGCAATAGAGCAAGATATATTAGAAAAATAGATTTGATAGACATTATTGAGGTTTTTGTCCAGACAAAAAAAAGACGTATATTATTTTAAGTCAACATTTGTTTTTTATATTAGAAAAAACATATTTGTTATATACTATTGATGTTTTTGTTACAACAAAAAATACGAGTATTATTTTGAGTTCATATTTTTTCCGAGTATTTCTTATTTTTTCCTCTAATAAACGTTATTCAAATATGAGTTTTTTAATTCAATGTTTGGGAAAAATACATTAATTTTTTATAATGGTAGAGGGCGTCAAATTTATAAGTTGCCTTACTAGTCACCGATGTCTAAAGCCGAGCCTGTGTATAGTCTATAGGTATCGAGCCCCATTTACTTATTCTACAGTGTTTGAATCTAATTCTGCAATTTTTTAATTCTATTATTAATGGGAATGTCAGCCTGCCTCACTGTTCCAGGTTGCAAGCGGAAAGAGGATCCTTCGACCAATTCGGAACAAATCCCTACGCCCAAGAAGCCCAGATTGGTTTTCACAGATCTGCAGCGCCGTACTCTGCAGGCTATTTTTAAGGTTAGCAAAATTTCGGCTTTGGGCCGATTTATCAGTGCTGGGTTAAGTTACATTATCGGAAAGATAGCGTCGATCTAGAGGTTAATCTATTTATCAATGTTAAAAGTGATAGTCAAAGTGCTGGATAAAATAACCTTAACTCGGAACTAGTGGATAATGAAATAACCAAAGGGTAAATCAACAACGCAAGCACACAGACATCTGTCCAGGGTTGCCGATTGGTGGAGAATTCCCTGATACCAGGGAATATCAAGTAATTGTGGGTAAAATTTGGGGATTAATTCCCAGTGAGAAGAATTTGGGATTTGTAGAGTTCAGACATCATGATGAGTTTTTATACTTTTGGAGAATTAAAAGAGAAAAGAATTCCATTTTGAAGCAATACTCGGCCTTTATTAAACTATGTTGGAAAAAAGTCGCCCCTCCTCTCGTCATATTGTATTCCCTTTCTTTTGACTTAATTTCACTAAGCATTTCAGGACGTGGGGGTTTCGGGGAATCGATGGTGCCCAGTCAAGTATTTTCAACAAATTCAATCGGCAACATTGCAACGGCGCAACCAAGGACAGCCAGCCAATCACAAAGATTTGCTGAATTATTAGTGCAGCTAACTCACAAATAAACTGTTAAAACTAAAAGGTAGCCTTGATAAACTTTAACTACCACTTTATGTGCTGGATATCCTTAACTACGAAATAGTTATCCAACAGTTTTAACCTTGCATTGACAAACCGGCCCTTAGTCATTAAGCTTTTAACGCGTAAAACCTCGTTTGCTATATTAATTATGACCTTATTGAATATCTGATTGAATATTGAATTCCATAAAAAATCGTACGGTAACTTTTCTAGTTGATAACGTTCTAGTTATCTATAAACAGTTAATGATAGATTGTTTGTATTTAGGAAACGAAGAGGCCGTCGAAAGAGATGCAAGTTACAATTGCGAGGCAGTTAGGTTTGGAACCCACGACGGTAGGGAATTTCTTCATGAATGCTCGGAGGAGATCCATGGATAAATGGAAAGACGAGGATCCGAAAGCAGCGGCCCAAGCACTTCTTCACCAACAAATGTCGCCGGGTATGGATCACGACGACTTAGATCAGGACGGAGATATGGACAATGATATGGATGATCATGATGATGTCTTGTGACATGCGTTTCGTGATCGACATTTGTTATTGCTGTGACACTATGTTTGAGTGACGCGATTTATAGAACAATTAGTTATAGTGTAGATTCACCAACTAATTGTGTATTTGACCTACAAAGAGATTTTCAGATTCTTTTGTTTTGCAGCATCACCAAAGTTATTAATTTAAGACAATCAGACACACCCATTTTGCTGTTAAACTCTCCTTTATTTTAACCTTGAAAACTTTACACAATATACGGAGGAGTTAAAATTAATTCTATCAATTAACATACCGAGAGCCGTATTTGTATAATATTAAATGAATTGTTTTTTAATTTACTATAATGTAGAAAATAATTCTAATAATAATGAAAGTAATTGTAGTGGAAATTTTATACTTATAAGAAAAAAATAATTGTTCAGTGATTTTTATCAGTATTCAGAGTCTGTATAAATTCACAGCGACTGCTATGTTTTTACTTATAGTTGTCCACATCGATATAATGGGTTACAGAAATAACGCAAAAAAACCTTAGGCGGGAAAGATTGAGAAACGGAGCCAACTTTGTACTGCGTTTGCACATGTTTACTACACTGGTAGGGTTATCAACACGATAACGTGGGTGTAATTTGCATTATTATTTAAAATTACATGCTGTAGAAATATAACGAAGAATTAGTAGCGTACCAACACACTTTTCATATTTCAAATTTCATTTGCGTTTAACTCCACTCACTCATTTACAGCGTCGACTCTCCTTGCAATTTTTTCAACCGACTATATAGGTGTGGAAAACTATACTCTGTGTGTTATAAAATGAGAATATTCAACTCAATATTTCTACAAAACCTTTATCAGCGTTGGGTGTGTATGTAAAACTTTTCTACATATTTATTTTTAATTTTCAAAATTTATACATTTGTAAATTTATTAATATTAGGCAAAAGAAAAAAGTGTAGAATTTTTATCACCGGCAGTACAAAATTTCTAACACGTTAAAAGAGCTTCCGAAATCCGTTTTGGTAAAGTAATTTTTGTATTATACTCACTTGTGATGTTGCATTTTCGGTTGATATGGTATCCATACCTCTTTACATTCCGTTCTATGTTTATACATATACTTTCTACACTTATTTATAAAGGTTATCTATAGAAATTAAATATATGAAAGTTGAAGTTCACTTTTTAAATTGAGTTTAAGAAAAATGTAAGATTTAGTTTTGTTCAGTTATCTAGAGACAATCAATGGTATTATTTAAAGACTTGGTGATCATAAAGAACTTCATTTAAATGATCAAAAAACGAAAACATAGATCATGTGCGTAAACTATAGGTAACATAAAAACATATGACAAGTTCTAGATGAAATTTAAAGATATATTTTAATGTAATGTTTTCTCAAAACAGTGGAACAAATAACAATCGTACATCAATACATCTTTAAGGTCGCTTTAGTTCTATTTTAAATTGATTAATAATCAAAAATCATAAAGCAGTTACCATATTTGGGTTAAAACAATCAATATTGACGAAAGCAATGTTTAATATACACAAGAAATTAATTTTTAATAATTTTAATAATCCGATTATCACGATTAAATGTTTAGGTGTCAGACATTTTAAGAAAATTAAAGTATATTATAATTTTTATATTCACATTTTATGATTAAGATAAATCTACTGGCCGGTATTCGGTAGCAAACCTAACTATTCACGCTCTGTCGTGCTCTGGGTTCAAGGCCCACCTCTCACAATGTCAGTAGAAAATGGTTCTGTGCCTCGTTTTTTCATGTTCCGCACAGGCTCGCTTCTTGGATTTGGGTATTGTATAGTTTATGTAGTGTGCCTTATGTTTTTGTGAATGTATAGTCGTTTAAAAATACATTTCTAGGCATCATTATGCGATATAAGTTGTTTACTAACGACTTCATAAAAAGGGATTAAAACCTTCCGATGCACTTACGTTATAACTATTGCATCTTCCAAGTTGCAGTTTCGGACAATAATTATTTGGAATGCCCTGTTCTATCATTTGTCTCAATGACGATAGGTCAATTTTAAAAATTAAGCTACCAAAAGTGCCCCACTAAGAATTCTGTCTCAAATTTTGTAAAAACATTGTGCCTTAATTTTGCAAAATGAATAAAGATACGTGAAAATAGAGAACTCCAAACTATGTGAACTACATTCGAAACTTCGTCGTTTGTCCGTTATTATTAAACGTTTTTAAGGTTAACACCCTCTTAAACAAATTTACTGCGTGAAAGGTGAAAGACTAAAAAATATCCAACTTGTAAATATGCGGGTTCCGCACAGCCAAGACCATCAAAGAAACTTCATGACTAGTGATAGCATCATATTTTTATTCTTTTTACAGGCTTATATTTAGTTTCACTTGCTGGGTGTTAAATCTTGCAATCTAATTTTAACCCACTTCTCACACAATGTAGTCTTGATGACAATACAGTCCTCACTCTAAAAAGGAAATATTTGTTTAAAAAAATAATAATAATACGCTTTTGTTCAATTTTTTCCCATATATAATTAATACCTAAAGATTTCCATAAAATATGATTTGACGATTTGTCGTTATTTTCCCATTACCAGTTCTTTTTTAATAAAATCTGTATGTGATCAGAACTGATATATTTAAGTAATCAACATCACATCATTTTTTTGTTTATTGAATGTTCAAACATTTTTATTACAAGATGCGAAGAATCCTTAACAATAAAATTGTCCTTTTTCTTTTGTGCTAGAAAACCAAACGAGCTTCGTCATATGTTTTAATGAGTATTTTAGTACCCATAGTATACATATAATAACATATAACAGTTTTTATAGACCAACCTATGTAATTGTTTATTTAAGTTATTTTACATTAAAAATGTACGTACTACCTTTAGTTATGTTGTCTAGTCACGAAATTGTTTATTATATAAAATTGTACATAGTTGTTATTTGCCATACTTAATTTATTATTATATTTATTAAAGCAGGATAAGGTGAATTTATTTTTGTTTATTTAGCTTAGCTATTTTATAATTTATAAATATTGTTCTAGAATATTTAGTAGTAGTATTTGAAATTAATGTGATTTTTTTATGTGACCTGTTACGTCATACATTAATTCTTTACCCAGGTCAAATACGAATAATTAAATTTCTACACAAAAATTTGTAAAATATCAATACGCTATATTTTGGTAAAAAGATCTAAAGTTTATATTTTAGCACAAATAAAACGATCTGTATTTAAATACAGATAGATAATGTACAAAACAGCATTTCCATTTTTGTGTTTTTTGTGTAAGAAAGTAGTTCAATTTTTATGTCCGTTCTACCATGTGAAAAAGGACATTAAATATTTTTTCTTATATTATTTCTTGTAATATACTTTTGTATAAAAATATTTATTAGAAAGTAATAACAATAATGAAACGGATTATTAGATTGTTATTACTTTTCCTGTGAGAACTTTGTGTTGGAAGTCTGTGACAGTGAAAATAGGACATATTTAATAAATAGTACTGTTAAAAATCTATGTAAATATTACGGGACAAAAAAGTATTTAAAAATAGTATTGTTGGGATCACTTTTGCTATAAAACATAATGTAACTTTTGACTCTTACATGGATCATTGGGCTTTGTTTAATTTTTATATCAGAATTGTAAATGTAAGCTCTATTAATCATAGCTATTTTTTGTTACGTTTTATGTTTTTTTTAACTTATTTTTAGAAAGATAAAAACACCCTTCGTGACATTTTTAGGGTCACGAGATGCCTTAATATAACATGTTAACTGTTGTATAAATCTAGTCAGCACTTATCAGACGTGTTCCTTTCTGTAAACGTTCCTTTCTAGTCCTTTTTGATTTTTCTTTTGTTTTATCACCGACCCATACACTTACGACATTCATAGGACAGCCAACCACTTTAAATTGCTATATAAAAAAATCAAGTCACCTTTATGTTTGCCGAAAACAGGTCTAATCATTTTTTCTAATTAGTGACAAGCACATTCTCACCAGAGGATACCTCGTAGATTGTTTACCGAGTCGTTAATAGTGGTTGGAGATTTTATGTAAATTCGTTACTTGTGTATGTAGAATAAGAAATATAATACTCTGTAACGGGCTGTCGGTTAGTGTCCCATCATAGATGTCGATTTTTTATAAAAATGACGGCGACACTGACGAAACCGTACAGCTCAAACTGGAGCGGGTAGCTGATTTTTATTTATTGTGCAATTTTAATTTCTTAATTGACTTGCGCAGCACCCGCCTTTGTGTGTACTATAAGTTTTTGCACTACAAGCACTTTACAAACAATCATTTTTTGACTTTCGGAAAGTCGTTTATCAAGTAAAATGACGCCATATTTTTACGCATTTTTAAACATGTTTCATTATTCATAACCGTACCATCCTACTTTAGTAATTACTCAAATTTCCAAATGTCATATCTCTGTAAACAAAATTTTCTAATATACATAGAATTTATGAAGTTGCGACATTTTTAAATTTAATTTTTAAGTGCAGGGAAACGAGTGCATGCAACTATGTATGGGGTAACTCCAAATAATAAATTTCAAATTTGGATAAAAATAATCACTGGATATTAAAATATTTTTAGAGTGTTAATGTACAATATTTATATTAATGAGCCAAATTTTTTAACAAGATACTGTTTGCAAGTCCGGTCTTGATACATAACATTTTAAAATCATTTCGAGTTATCCTCTACAACTCGAAAATTTTCAAAATAATATGCTTAAAACAACTGTTTTTGGAAAATTGTTGAAAAATGCCGTAAACAAATAAAATTCGGATTACTGACTCTTAATAATATTGCTAAGTAAGTTTTTCACAAATCATGATTGGTCATAACCAACCGGTATATTTTTTAGTGCAATAGTTAAAACGTGTAAAAATGGCAATACCATATCCCATCAGTGTACTCGTGATATCACGACCTTACACGATTCTGTAGAAACATAGCGTTGATTAAAGAAACATTTAAAGTAAGGCATGTAGTTTTATTTGAACGCAAAACGTAGGTTATTGATAACCTGAAGTCCGGCGAAGTAGCAAGCTGATGTCATTTGGAGAAGCGCGTTGGAAAGAGAAGAAATATAGGCTAACCGCTCCAGGAGCACAGCAACGCAGATTCCACCCGGTCATAAAACCCGTTTAGATCTGATGGAATGAGCATTCCCCGTAAAGAGCAGAAAACCACTAGATAAATGCGCAAGCGTAAAATAGATATAGGTATTTTGCATAATCGAGAACAATCATCTATAAATGTGCAGATGAATTTTGATTAGTTGGAGACTTCCCTAATAAAATTTCTGTTGTGCATTTCCAAATTTGTGACTTATCAACTTTGCATTATTAAATTACAAAGCTTGATCCTACTAGCCAGTAATGGGTATATATATGCTCTTTACTTTTTCAATGTATACTTGAAAACAATAGTAATGATATATTTTTTTTTCAATCAAAGAATCTAAAGTTGATAGGATGTATCCATCAGTGTCACAGGTTTGGCCGTACATGATCTTCCTTGACTTCTATGTATAACAAGATGCATCAAAGTCAACATGTTCACAGCCATTGTTTCACCTCAACTAGTTCACTCATTAGGAGCCATCGTGATCTACCTTCTACCGCTAGCATAAGCGTTAGTTCAAGACACACATGCTTTGGTGTCTAGTCAGCTTGTCTGTTTCTTATCCTCTGGAACTCCATGTCCAAGAATGTACTTCCTTAAGCCGTTATTATACATCTAACCGACCGACGGTCGACCTTGTCTTTAAAGACTAGACTGATGTATGAATATCGCCTAGCCATTAAATAAAATTGATTAAAAAAATATTGTGATGTTTGACTATATAAGAAATTTGTTTTAGAAAATCCTGAAACTAGTTTATGGCACAGATCACGTGAATTTGAAAAAAGTTACTCCAAAATTCAAAGTACTTTTAAAAAAATGACTATAGACCATATAAATTGTCACCGGTATAGAAGATCACATGCGAAGACGGTTAGAATTCTGCCAGTAAAAGTTCTAAAAACTGGATGCAACATTTCTTTAAATATATATTATGGACAAATGAATCGTCGTTTACCACAGCAGGGGTAGTTACATATCTACAAATAATTCTGTCAGAGGTAGCAGAGCTTTTAGAGGACACTTTTTTTATGAGAAATTTAATGAAGTAATTTGGCAGCAGCACGGAGCAACCCCACACAGTGTATTGGAGGTTAGGGAACATTTAAACGATCAATTTGATATTTGGATTGGTAATGGTGAATCAATTCCGTGGGTCACCAAACAGCCCCGATTTAACACCTTTGGATGCAATTTTGTGGGCGTTTTTAAAGGACAAAGTTAATTATAATTTAAATCAGATTGTTCAAATAATTAAGGAAACAATTAACGATATAAACCAGAACAATAGTAGCTCTGTTTCAAACTGCCTAAATAATTTAGGAGAAAGATAAGAGCTTTGTGTTTCAAATAATGAAGGCCTTTTTGAAAATTTTTTATGGGTCATGAACCTAATGCTGACGCTGTTGTAAAATTTTCGTTGTTATTTTATGTTTTATGTAATATCATCAGTCACAGCCTATTGCGTAGTAATTAATTACTGCGCTTCCACAGAAACCTTAAAATACCTATATGCATATTTGTTGGTGTTATGTCCGATATTACAGCTAGACGTATCAACTATTATATATTTGAAATCAGGGAAAGAAGATCTAAAATAATATGTAAAAATATGCAGGGTTTTCCATTTAAAAATATGTCCCTTGTTTTAAATGCATTTAAAAAAATATACGTACAACCCTACAACATTTATATGATTTTTTTTATCTCCAATAGTAACAGAAATAAAGAGTGGGTCAAAATATAATGAATAACCTTGTATAATAAGGATCCTAATTTTTTAGCAAAAATACTTTTTTCAGATGAGGCCACATTTTGTCTTAGCAGCACTGTAGACAGAAAAAACTGTCGATGATGGACTAGAGAAGATCTACATTACATGCAGGAAGCTCATTCGAAACATCCTCAAAAAATGAACATATGATTATTAGGTATTGTTGGCAAACGGATTATAGGACTCCACTGTATCGAAGGAGCATTAACTGATCAGCATTATTTGAAATGCACTGCCCAGTGCAGCTGTCAATAATATTTAACTTTTCTATAACGCCCCAACATTTCACGAGTTATCATGTGTCAAAGAGTAATTTCGATCATTTTTTGACCTAGTTCTTTAGGATTAAGTTCTTCCAAAATAATTTTTAAATGCATGTGTTTAATAAATATTAAAACAGAATAAAATTATACATAAATATGTTGAAAAGCAACGTTTTAGTCATAATAGTTTTCAATCAATAAAATTTCAAGGAATCTCAATTTTTTCATATTTTTTTAACCAAGGATCATATTATATTTTCTAAAAAACCATTATAAGAATGAGTTGAAGTTCACTCAATTTCATGCAAATCAAATGATAACATAAAATAATTGTAGATTTTTAGGACGGTGTTCGTCGCGTAAGTTTAAGAAATCGAAAAAATACGATTATTGGGCAAGAATAACAAGAAGCGTGGATTTTAGAAATGATAAAGGCTAAAACTCTTTTTTGCTTTACCCAAAATTTACCACCTTCCTGTTCTTTTAGAACTGTATTGTAATTAGAACCGATTAATCCATGATTTTGTGATTTAAAAAAATCTGCATCACTGATAGAATTATAATTCACAAACGAACGCCCTTTAAAATTTTTACGCGAAAATATTCCAGCCCGAAATTAAATTCCTATAAATAACTACCTTTTAAATTTACTATGACCAAGTCAAAAATAAATTTAGAACTTTAATATGACACATTTAAAGATATTTAAACTGCTCATTTCTTACGTGAACCTTAACGAACTATTCGATATGGTAGAGAAAACTTCCTAGGGTACCTCACACTCACATAAATATTTTTTTCCAAATTAGGCGTAGATGCTGTTTATAAAGTGTGGTTCGTGCCTGCAACTACCGCAACTAAACATACATACCACAGATTAATCTGGTGGATAGCATTGAAGCTGTATTCGAATCTATACTGGGAAAATTTAGATGAGCAGATATCTTTGCCAATAATTTTTTCATTCGGTCATGAGTAACAGATGGCGCCAGAAAGCCCATATGCGATAACAAAAAGTAAAATGCACATCGCTGCACAATTTACTCCTGAAATAAAAATTTGTAGGTCACACCGCTTCCGGAAAATATAACAGGGGGATGATCGGCTGACCGATGAATTACGGCAGTTAAACATAGAGGTAAATGTTTAATGACCTCGCGAAATTGCGTTAAGATTATAAGAATATTAACATGCTCTAGCAGAAGCTGTCAAGTTAAAAGAGGTTAGCATGATAAGGCAAATTCAAGAATCCAGCAGTAAAATAAAGACAAAGAGAAATACAAAGAATATAGTCACAGGCAACAATATCAATAAAGCAACATTAGTGGGATTGGATAGCATAAAATTATTTCAGTGCTGGCGGCGAATATTCCTTTTGGATATACTTTCTACACATATCAAAGATCAAAAAACGTCCCAGACACCAAAAATTTCGGATCTCCCACCACCAGTAATAACGCCATCAAACTGAGGGTAAAAAAACTATGCGTAGGTAAGAAAACTGTACAAGCAATAGAATTACTGCTGCATTTTCTTCTATATCGGACGATCAGTTCCATGAGCAAAGTAATAAAATGATAAAAAGTGATGGTGGCGTTATAGGAATTCTTGACAATGAAACCGCTCTGAAATGGATGGTAACAGGTCCTGTAAGTTCAAGAATTATTACAGAGTTTGAAAATGTATGGGATGTTAACAATGACCTAAATATTGCAAAATTTGATCATGAAGATACACAAGCATTTAGTAGTAAATTTGTAGCTCATACAAAAACATGATAAAGATTACAAGTGAAGAAGGAAGTCCGTTTGAAAGTAATTGCTTAATTTCAATTGGTAGTAATAGTTGATTGCTCAAAAAGAATCGGCCAGGACGGTAGAAAACACCCACTCAATTGGGCTAAAGCAGTATGAGGAATATATCGACTATCGCCTTAACAGATTGGAGCAGTCGATACATAATGTAATTTAAAAAAATAATAATCACATTTTTAATTTGCCATTGAAATTTACTTCCAAATCAAAAACAAACATAGCTGATCTTCTACACGATTTCAGTCTTTTCTGTAAGTTATACGTAGCTTCTCAAGATCGAATAACAGGTATTGGAAATGTTTTTGCTCATGAGAATGAACCTTTTCCACCTTCTATATATGAAAGCGGAAGATTGAGGAAGCCCACTAACAAGTCAGACATTATATATTGTTTGGAGACCGGAAGGAATAAGGAGTTCATCTGGAAAAGATGCCTAACCTGAAGAAAAGGGCCCCTGGAAAATGGAGAAATTCCTTAGCTGGCGTGGTGGATCCCAATCCTTTACTCAGATGAACCTACATTCACAAACGTAAAAGAAGCGAAACAATAATAATTATCAAGAAATACAAACAACGAAGAAACATTTCAAACCAACAATTCCAACTGCAAACGAAACTATAAATATTGAATGCTATAGTAGAAGTAATTATTGGGGGAGGCCTGGTGCCTGGCAACTAGACCATAAATGGGCCCTTTTTACCTTCCTCCTGGCGTCCCCTCAACAGTTCACTCCTGTTAGACCTCCTACTTTCTCTTGAACCTTCCTGACCTTCCAATGAAGGTCAGGACGCGTTTCCATTCGAGAGAGTCCATTTCCTCTTTTGGGAGCGTCATGGCACCGAAGAGTTCATACCTCAGGCGCCCGAACGCTTCACATTGTCTCAAGAAGTGAAACGATGTTTCTTGATCATTTCCGCATCTTGGACAGGTGGGACCTTCCTCAACCCCTATAGGTGTCTGCTGAGCGTGCATGTGAATGATCCATCTTTTCACGTCTGAAGGACTTTTATTATCCTTCCTACAGTGGATATTATAATGTTCACCTGAAGGGTTCGTAACGACTGTTCAGACAGAATAATTAAAAAATCTATACTTACTGTTCGGTTTTGCTTAACTGCTTTGCTGATGGTACCAATTGGACATCGTAACACTATAAATCTAACACAGTAAATACTTTTAAAAACACTTTCTTAAATTTAAACCTGAAAAGGAATTTTGAAACACAAGAAAAAGACAATATAAAGTTCAAAAATATATATATTAAATCTTTTAAAAAATTATGTTTTTACAAAACTTTCGAGAAAATGAGTAACAACTATAGTTTGGGCCGTGTACAACACATGGTGAGGAACGGAACGACTTATAATGTAACCAACTACCATCAAATATATACACAATTTTATTACACAAAAAGATTCAGTAAAAAGTTCAATGTTTATAATTTTGGTGGGCTTGTGCTTGCCTGTCTATTGACGTATTTTCAGTTCAATATCAATTTATTTCGCTCCTCGGAGCATAAAAATGCTTGAATAGCAACGACTTTGAATTATATTGTGGCAATTATATATTCATACGTTCAGGCAAGGCGGTCCCATGCACATCTGAGTACATGGTAACTATACTTTTCTGACACCGAATCACTGAGGAACCGGTTTAGGGCAAATACGGTTAAAATCAATCATTTTCCCGTCAAAATCGACTGCTGGAAAATGAAAGGGCATCCTCGACGCTAAGGGCTATTTACGCTAAAACTCTCGAAAAACTTTGAGTTTCTGATATTTTTGCGTAAAAAACGTTCCGTAGAGCGAAAATGTGATTTAATATACAAAAACCTCTTTCAACGCCGTTTTTACGTGAAGCACGCTTTTCATGCGAAATGTCGGATTTTGTTATAGTTTCTAAAAGTTTATCGAAGGATTTGGCGTGTTCTTTAACAAGGACTCCGACCAAGTGGTTCAGAGTCCTCAGGCTTCTGCCTAGTAACCAGGCCGTCCTTGACTTGTTCGGTTCCGTTACGAAGTCTCGAGCCTGTCTGCAGCCACTGCTCAGCCTCCAATGTTCCCTCAATGTTACATGTGCCGACTCATTAAGGGCCGTAGTAACATGTTTCCTTGTAATTCCCAATATGGGCTCCGGGCCAAGACAGGGCATCCTGGCTCCGAGCCTAGCCAATTCATCGGCTCTCTCGTTTCCCGGGATCCCGATATGTCCCGGAACCCATATCAGGCTCACGGCTTTGTGCCTAGCAAGTTCCTCTAGGGCATCCCCACACTCCTGGGCAAGAAGGAACCTCATCCTGGGAGAGCAGATTGCCTGAAATGCTGCCTGGCTGTCGGTACAGATACAAATTTTTTGTTCCGTACCGTTCCTCATTTCTTCCTTATATGCCACTTTTAGATGTCATATATCTTTGCTTGAAAGGCTGTAGTGTACGATCCTAGAGCAAAGCTCTCCTGTACTTCCCTGCCTTCCAGGAATATTCTTGCCCTCGATGACGGCCTCTGCCCATCTACCGCAGTATGTCCGTGTAGCACACCAGGGAGTTCGGGGGAAAATTAATCTTTCCTTCTGCCCACTCTTCTCTACTGGGTAAAGTTAGAGTGTACTTTTTTCTAATCTCAAGCGCTCAGTTACCTCCCTCACCTTAAGGGCAGAGATTGGAATTTTCTCCTCCACCAATCTGGTGATGGTTGCATGACCCTCTGTCCTTCCGCTACATCGCCAGATACCTGAGTCTCGCATTCTTAGATGGGCCGCCATAGCTTCCTTCTTGATTCAGGCTGGAAGCGTCGGCAGTCCTACCATTACTTCCAAGGCAGCTGTAGGTGTCGTCCTCATCGCGCCTGTTATCCCAAGATAGGCAAGTCTTTGAACCTTTGCCACTCTTCGGGACGTGGTGATGCGGTTCACACTCGGCCACCAGACCACCGACCCGTATTGGAGTCTAGGTCTGATTACCGCCGTGTAGACCCAGTGCAGGATCCGTGGGCTAAACCCTCAGTTCCTGCCCATCACTTGGTGCAACTGCCAGAAGGTTGCCGTCAACTTCTCTAAGATTCTGTCGATCTGTGCTTCCCATGACAGTTTTTTTATCTAGGATCACCTCTTGCGGTAATGCTAGGGGTCTTTCGTGCATTATTGGTGCCCTAAAATTCTCTATCTTCCTCATTTTGGTGAAGAGGATCATTTCAGTCTTGGATGGATTGACTGAAAGGCTCGTCTCACCGTACCATCTTTCAATAATTTTACAGGCATTCTGTCGCAGACGACGCTTAGGAACCTGCCAGTTACCAGAACTAGCCCATCGTCTGCATATGCCTGCGCATAGAAGCCTTCTGGCGCCAGCCTCTCCAGGAGACCGTCCATTATTAGAGACCATAGATGGGGCGAAAGGCAGCTGCCTTGAGGACAGCCTCCCTTCACCCCGATGTCGATCAGGCAGTCCCCCAAAGCTGCACTGACTCTTCTTTCTTCCAACGCAGACTGTACCCATCTGACCAGCATAGGGGTTGTACCTCTGGCCTGAAGGGCCCCACAAAACTATTGCTCTTGGTGTTGTTTACAGGCAGCCCAGGGCAAATATTGCAGACTCTCTCCATATTATTGAAGAAACTATTTCAAATATACTGCCCGTCGCAGATGAGGTAATTTGTATGGGAGATTTTAATTTAAATTTTTTTAATGATACAGACTCGTCTGTCGATTACATGTGTAGAACAATGGATTCATTTGGTTTAAGTCAGACTATCAATGAACCTACTAGAATCTCTAATAATAGTATAGCATTGCTTGATCAAATTTTTGTCACTTGTGAAATGTTGGTATTAAGTTCTGGCACCATTAGTGCAGAGGGAATTTCAGATCATATGCTAATTTATATTTCTCTTGATATGGACAATATTAAGAAAACTCAAAAATTTTTAACATTTCGGGATTTTAAATATTTTTCTCTAGACGAATTTACCTTTGATCTTTTATCTATAAACTGGGACCAAATATATCATATGCAGTCTATCGATGATAAAGTGAACTTTTTGACTGATAATATTATCAATATTTTTGATAGGCACGTACCCTTAAAGACCGTTCGTATTACTAAACCAAAAGCGCCATGGCTTACGGATGTCATAAGAATAATGATGAAACAAAGAGACGCAGCTCTAAATAAATATAAGAAATCTAAATCTCCTGATGACTACAATCATTATAAACAACTAAGGAATTTTGTTCTATTGTCTATTCGAAGAGAAAAGAAAGCGTACATTAAGTTTTTAACAAATAATGGTAAAAATATGAACTCTAAGAAAGTTTGGCAAACCCTTAGAGATTTTAATATATCCCCTAACAAAAGCACTGAAATTCCCTCTCACTTATCTGACACCAATTCTATCAATGATTATTTTTTGTCTGCCGCAGAAA
Source organism: Leptura quadrifasciata (assembly GCA_963675555.1). NCBI lineage: Eukaryota > Metazoa > Arthropoda > Insecta > Coleoptera > Cerambycidae > Leptura > Leptura quadrifasciata. The sequence goes on from OY776682.1 coordinate 39,065,913, forward strand.
ATTTAGATGAAGATTGCTCCGAACTAATACAATATTATCGTGCTCGAATGTATAACGATACCCTGAATTTTAATTTTCATTTAACCGATGCTCAAACAGTAATGAAAATAATTTCGTCTATTAAGTCTAATGCCTCTGGAAATGATGGTATATCATTAAACATGCTTAAGTATTGTCTACCAACGCTTATATTACCTATTACACATATAATTAATACCTGCCTGGAGAAGGGATACTTCCCAATTTCTTGGAGGGAGGTGGTAGTGCGCCCTCTGCCAAAAAATCTAAACCCTAAAGGCTTTTCTAAGTTAAGGCCCATAAGTATACTACCCGTACTTTCAAAAGTTTTGGAAAGAGTTGTCTATGAGCAAGTGTATGCTTATGTTAATGACTATTCTATTTTGCCACGTTATCAGTCAGGTTTTAGAAGAGGGTACAGTACCGCCACCGCCCTACTGGAGGTTGGTGATGAAATTTTAAAGGCATGGGATAATAAACAGGTTACAGCGCTTATCCTGCTGGACTTCTCAAAGGCGTTTGATACGATTAATCACGAATTATTGATTTCTAAATTAACTTATTACGGTTTTAATGATATAAGTGTATCTTTTTTCAAAAATTTTTTAGCATCTCGCAAGCAAAGGGTAGTTGTCAACAACATCTCCTCACAATCGCGTCTTCTAACCAAAGGTGTTCCTCAGGGGTCAATACTAGGGCCATTACTTTTTATATTATATACGGCAGATATATCTAACTCTATTAGTCACTGTAATTATCACTTTTATGCTGATGATTCCCAGGTTTATAAGAGTTTTTCTCCAAAAGACGTCGAGCCCGCAAATCATGCAATTAATTTAGATTTGAGAAACATTATATTAAGATCTAAAAATCATAATTTACACATAAATCCTGTAAAATCTAAATTACTACTATTTGGTAACACTAGCTATAGATTGCAAGTAGCAGAACATATTAATATAAAAATTGAAGAACATACCTTGCTTATTGTAGATTCTGCTAAAAATCTTGGATTGCATGTTGACAGTAAATTTAAATTCACGCCTCATGTTACTAGTTGTCTCCAAAAGGCCTTTTGTTCACTCAAAATTTTATACAGCAATAAATCTGTTTTGGACAGTTATATGCGACAATATCTTTGTGAACATCTAGTATTATCACATTTTAGTTATTGTGATGTCATGTATGGTCCTTGCATTGACTCTTTCGATTGCCTTAGGATACAAAAGATGCAAAATAATTGTATTCGCTTTATATTCAATTTGCGGAAATTTGATCACGTATCATCCAAACTAGCTGCACTTAATTGGTTGAATATGGTTAATCGGCGATTACTTCATCTGTCTACACTTGTTTTCAAAATAGTTAAATTTAAGTCTCCTTCATATTTATATGATAAATTGATTTATCGTGGTACCTTGCATGGTGTCAATATTCGCACCCCAAATCAACTTACTATTCCTCAACATTCGACAACCAAATTTCAGTCTTGTTTTTCATATCAGGCCCCAAATGTTTTTAATGGTATCAAAGAAAGTTTTAAAACACTTGGTATTACTAGCTTTAAAAGAAATCTTTAAAAAAATCTGCTAAATTAGCAATTAAAAAAAAAAAAAAAATTATTATTGAATTGCTACTGACATGCGTATTTGATGAGTGATCTTGTGGTTCATTTTTATTTACTACCTCACCTGTTTGTATTTGTGTTTTTCTTTTTTTTTGTCCTTGCTTTGTTATTGAAGATTTACAATAAGTATGTTGTTTTAAGTAGTTTTTTTATATACGTTTTTTAGGTTAAGTGTAAGAATAGTTGTAATAGCTAAACTTCGCCTAATAAAAGACCATTTATTATTATTATTATTATTATTATATAGTCCTTGTACTTGTCTTATCAAAGGCTCCTTCTATATCGAAAAATACTGCTAGGGCTACTTCCTTGTAGTGGAGGGTCCTTTCTACCTTGTGCACAACGGCATGTAGGGCTGTCTCTGTGTACCTCCCTTGCCTGTATGCATGTTGATTCTGATGTATTGGGTATCTGCTTAACACCTCTTCCATCAAGTATCTGTCCACTATCCTTACCAATGTTTTCAAAAGGAAGGATGTGAGACTGATTGCACTAAAAGATTTTGCGGTCGTGTAGTCTTTTCTCCCACCTTGCGGATAAAGGTCACTTTGGCATGTCTCCAGGTCAGTGGAACGTATCCCAGTGCCGGGCTGGCCCTAAATACTCTCCTCATGTGGGGTAGGAGTTCCAGGCCTTTCTGGAGCAAAGCTGGGAAGATTCCGTCCGGTCCTGCTGCCTTGTAGGGATCGAACTCGTTCACCGCCCAGGAAACCGTGCCGTCATTTATCCAAAGTGTACGTCCAAGAGTAATCTTAGTGACTCCTCACTGGAAGTGGTCCATGTTCCGCCCTGCTTTTTTAATGACCCTATGGTCTCTTTTTTTCCGCAGCTGAGTATTTTCATCAATCTGGCAGACTCCGGTAGAAAGTCTACCTCCCTGCAGTATGTCCGCCAGCTTGACGTCTTGCCGAGTCTTAATTACTTTTTAAATTTTCTTCTAGCCTCTGTAAAACCATCCCATGTGGTCTCCTCCCCCTCTTTGACAGCTCGATTATGAGGGGAAGTTATACGGCCCTCATGTTCATGCTCTAAACTCTCTAGGGCAGAGATGTATTTTCCCGTCTGTCGCTCTCGAATTTCTTCGAAGGGTGGCCTCTTTTCTATCATATTCCATCTCGAATCTGATTATTCTATGATCAGACATGGAGGTGTCATTAGTTACCGTTCAGTTTTTAACGTCCTCAATCAGAAACTGGGAGGCCAGCGTTATGTCAATAACTTCCTGGCGAATGCGGTTGACAAACGTCGGGTCGTTCCCCCTTTTACCACCTGTAGGTCTGTGGACGCCGAGTAGTCTAACAGTCTCGCCTCGAACGTTAACGTTTGTGCTGCCCCACACTATGTGGTGGGCATTGGCGTCGCAACCGATTATTAGCAGAAGACTTAAATTTCTTGCGTAAAAAATTACATTTTCTAATTCCTCAGTTGGTGGCTGTCGCGTATTATCATACGGAAGATATATGCTGCTTATGACTACCTTACCACTAATATTATTTACCTTGTACTCGAGAAGAGCTGCTGTGGCATCCCTGGTTCCCAGTTTAGGTAGTGGCACAACTTGGAGGTCCTTAGATGCCAGGATGCATGTCCTTGGTGGCTCCTCGTCTCCCTCTTTTTCAGCTACCTTTTGGTAGCCAGAATTTCCTAGGCCCCTTACTTGATTCCCGAAAACATATCGTTCCTGGATTAGTATTATTCCTCCAGTCTTGCCTGTCAGAATGCTGACTAGCTCTCCAGTAGCATCCCGACTGTGCTGGAGGTAGCTAATAGTAGCTCCTTGGGGCGTCTGGATACGGCTTGTTAGGCCTATTTTTCCTTTCCCTCCTCGGCCGGCCTCGGTCCCTCGACTGCGGTAGCAGTCCTCCGAGCCACTCTGCTCCAAACCGGTACCCTACGTGCTGTATCGAAGTAGAGTGTCCATTCAGCCTCCTCCAGCCGTCGTACGGTTTCGTGGCTGACCAGGAAGATAAGGTGCCATTCTCCAGGTTTTCGCGTAGTTTTTAAGTGTTTCCACTTATCCACGTTTAGGGAGCGCTTTTGACGCGCCAGCATGGTTTTCCCTCCTCGCGGCAGAGCTGTAGCTAGCCAGTTCGGGTCCAGCTCCCGAATCCGACGGGTGGGCAGCGCTCGTGCTTCCTATTAGTAATGGGGACACGATTGACACTCTGCCCGTCCGTCCCGAGAAACTGGCGCTCACTCTGACCCGCTTCCTCTGTCGCTCGGTTGGGGTTCCCCCTTCTTTCCTCTGTCTTTTGGGTACCTTGTTCGGGGGTGGGGCGCCTGAGGGTTTTTGTGGACCCTGTGGCACCTCAACGCCCCTGACCGAGGCGGGTGCAGAGGGGAGGATTCTGGCAATCCTCCTCTTTTCACTCTTTTTGACTCTTTTGAGAACCTCTCTAGCATATTTGTCCAGTGGGGACCTTTCCAAGCCCTCATCAGACGCGTTGCTAGGAGATCTCAAAAGTTCCTCCTCTGCTGCGATGGATACTATATCCATCTCCTCCTCCTTTGAGCTAGGGAGGGGAGGGTTGTGCAAGAATTTGTTGTATGTTTACATTATTTTCATTATTTTGTTCTGTCATTTTGTTTGGGGGACGTGTGTTTAAATGTATGTGTGAGTGTGTGTGTATATATGTGCGTGTGTGTAGATGTGTAACTGGGTATGTGCCTGAACTGTCGGAGCCCTTGATCATCCTTCTCCTCCCAGCAGTGCTCCGTAGCTTGACTTTTCCCAGCAAAAAAGGTTGGCAGCCGCTAGTGAAGCCCCCGAGCCAAATATCAGGCCCCTATCCAGGCGCCACCTGGCACTACTGCATGACCCGAAATTATACACCGTTTGATAGAGCAGCGCCCTACTGGCTAGGCAAGGGTGGGCTCCTATACTATCTGGCGGCACTGGATGTACCACCCCCAGTTTCTTTCACTGCTACCTCTCCAAACACGATCCCAATCCAGGGTACTGCCTCGGAGCTCTGCCTAGATAAGCACAGATGGTGTCGGACTCCCGCTCTACATTATTTTCATTATTTTGTTCTGTCATTTTGTTTGGGGGACGTGTGTTTAAATGTATGTGTGAGTGTGTGTGTATATATGTGCGTGTGTGTAGATGTGTAACTGGGTATGTGCCTGAACTGTCGGAGCCCTTGATCCTCCTTCTCCTCCCAGCAGTGCTCCGTAGCTTGACTTTTCCCAGCAAAAAAAGTTGGCAGCCGCTAGTGAAGCCCCCGAGCCAAATATCAGGCCCCTATCCAGGCGCCACCTGGCACTACTGCATGACCCGAAATTATACACCGTTTGAAAGAGCAGCGCCCTACTGGCTAGGCAAGGGTGGGCTCCTATACTATCTGGCGGCACTGGATGTACCACCCCCAGTTTCTTTCACTGCTACCTCTCCAAACACGATCCCAATCCAGGGTACTGCCTCGGAGCTCTGCCTAGATAAGCACAGATAGTGTAGGACTCCCGCTCTATGTGTTGTATTTTATATTAATGTGTGTACGTGTATATGTGTGTGTTCTTGAACCTTTCTTAGTCTCGCTTCTCTCCTCGACCTGTCCGGCAAGGGTGACCCTACTAGTAGCTGAGCTACCTCCGGCATAGCTCTCGGTTCATCGAAGCACACAAGGCCCCTTACCGCGACAAGGTGAAGATCCAGCGAGAGAATATTGAACCCTATAGGTTAAATGAAATTTTTGTCTATAGTACCTGAATTTGACGGCAATCCTATATTCTTGCAGACGTTTATCACTGCCTGCGTTCCCGCACAGGGAATGGCCGTCGATGACTAGCACATTTTATTAACGCTTCACATTAAAATAAATTACGCGGAAAAGCCACAGAATTGATATATTCCCGAAACCCCGTCACATGGGAGGAAATAAAAACCTTGCTCGAATCACATTTTGGCGACTCTCTTGACCTGACAGCCTTGATACAAGACTTACAGACAATTCGTCAATCGCCTAATGAAACAGCTTTAAAATTTGTGTCCAGGCTACAGACATACAATGTAAAAATGCACACCGCTGTGCAAAAACAAACTTTAACCCTAAAAGAAAAATCGGCTTAATCAAACTTAATCGACAATATGACACTAACTACATTGCTTACTGGCCTTGAACCAAAATTGGGTCAAATAATTAGAGCTGGAAACCCCGACAATATGTTAAATGCTATAAATAGGATTAAACGCGAATTGCAACTGTCCTATTTTGAGTCACAGAAATTTTTCCAATAGAATCTTAAATAAAAATCCCACTCCAAACCAGCAAAGTCGCCCTGCCCTAACTCTTCACAATTCTGCACATTTTGCAAAAGAAATGGGCATCGTTTTAACGAATGCCGCACTAGGCAAAATCATCATTTTTCACGCCAAACGCCTATCAGGCACAAGATTCTAGGCAACACTTTCAGAGTAATCCAACCAAACAAATTACAGACCACAAAATTGCTCTAACCAATAACACAATTATTCTCAACAGACCAGGCCTTCAGCTATAAGGCCAAACCCCAGTTTCAACCAATAGAGACCTTGTGCTATACAACCAAATTCTAATTTTAATAAATTTAACCAACAAAAAACCCATCAACTAAACCAATAATTTTACGATAATTATAGACAGCTCAAACCAATATTGCAAGTTATTCTCCGAATTACCAACACCAAAACAATTTCGAAAATAACCAAAACGATTACGACTACGATTTTGAAAATGGACAATATAGGAATTATACTGCTAATTCCCAATCCCAACAATATGACAATTATACTACTAATTCTCAGCCTCAGCAATGCGAGGATTACACCGTTAATCCTCCCGATTTTTACACAGGCCCGGAGTATTCCACGAATACTCCAACACAAACAGACCAACTAGACCAAATTTATGGCCAAGTCCAAGCGATGAACCTTAAGGGCAGTTTCGACCCAAACCTGAACTTCTCGGAACACCATTTCATGTAGAAACACCTCACTACAAACTAAATATCGTAAACTCAAAGAATCTATTTTACATGGAAGACATAACAAAACGTTTCAAAATATTAATAGACAGGTACAGGTATTTCTATATTTAAACCTAAAACAGTATACAATTATAAACGTCGATCCCGCGAAAATGTAATTATGCAGGGTATAACGCACGAAACAATTAATATCAATGAATCTGCTCTCATACCATTCAATCCGAATGATCCGTTCAAAATTTATATTCATAATCTAGATATAGAGGGTGACGGACTTTTGGGTGCTGGCTTTCTGAAAGATTACGAATGCTTAATAGATGTCAAAAATAGACGATTAATCACCGTACCATTGTATAAAGTTACCCATTAACTACAACTTTGAGCCCAATTCAAAATCAAAATTTAGGCAAAATTACAGACTAAAACGTAATCTCTATCGAACCACGTGCAGAAAAGATTTTTAAACTTAAATGTAATTTACAAAATACCGAAGCTATACTAATAGCCCAGGAAAACGAAAAGGTACGCTTACCGAACGCCATTGTCAAAGTAGATAACAATGATAAATTCTTGGCGACAATAATAAACGCAAATGCGATTCCAAAAACAATAAATTTTTCAAATCTCAAACTTGAACCCGTTCAAAAATTTAGGACAATATTTAATGTAAATTTTCAAAATCCGGATTCCTAACATGTAGACCGAAACTACGAAATAAGAAACCAATTACGCTTAGACCACTTGAATGACGAAGAAAGTGAATTAATTATTCAACCCTGTTTAGACTTTTCTGGCATATTCTATCTAGAAGGTGACAACTTGACATTTACCAACGAAATCAAGCATTCTATAGACACTAACGATTCCAAACCAATCTTCACTAAATCTTATCGTTACTCCCAAATTCACAAACAGGAAGTAAAATCACAAGTTTCAAAAATCTTAGGCCAAGGCATAATCCAGCCTTCAATTTCTCCCTGGTCCTCCCCAGTTTGGGTAGTCCAAAAAAAACTAGACGCTTCTGGTGAACAGAAATGGCGCGTCGTAGTTGATTACCGAAAGCTAAACGAAGTAACGATAGGTGATAAGTATCCCTTGCCGAACATTTCCGATTTTCTAGACTAATTAGGCAGATGCCAATCTCTTCCAACTTTAGACTTGGTCTCTGGCTTCTACCAAATTGAAATCGATCTCAAAGACGTTCAAAAAATCGCTTTCACAGTTGAAAATGGTCATTTTGAATTCCTACGAATGTCTCTTGGACTCAAAAATGCTCCATCAACATTTCAAAGGGTGATGGACAACTAGATATCCAAAACGAAAGGTGTCTCATCTTTATAGACGATATCATCAGAATCAGAAAGAAATTAAATATTTTCTAGGTCTAGCAGGCTATTATAGACGCTTCATTCCTAATTTTTCCAAAATTTCAAAACCCTTGACTAAATTGCTACAAAAAGATACCTTTCAATTTCGAAAATGACTGTACAATTTCATTCGAAAACCTAAAACAAACTTTGGCAACTACCCCGATATTGATCTACCCTAACTTCGATGAACTTTTTGTCCTAACTACAGACGCTAGTGCATTTGCAATAGGTTCTGTACTCTAGGAAAAGTTTTGCCAGTCGCATACGCATCTCGAACTTTATGCGATGCGGAAACTAAGTATTCTGCAATTGAACGTGAACTTTTAGCCTTTGTCTGATCCGTAAAGCATTTTTAAGTCATACCTATTCGGAAGGAAGTTCAAACTCGTCACCAATCAAAGACAACTCACTTGGCTATTTTCCATAAAAGACCCAGGTAGTAGACTAGCTCGTTGGCGTTTAAAACTTGAAGAACATGATTACGAAATAATATACAAACCCGGAAAGGTCAATAAAAACGCGGACGCGTTATCCAGAATAAAAATCAATCACTTTTTAGAATGTTCCAAATTTTATTCAAAAATTCTAGCCGCAAACGAAGGATCAAACGAAGCTCCAGACGAAGATGAAATTTCAAACAACGACGACGAGATTACTGGCGAACAAATTGCCCGAGAACATTCTCCCTACTTTAACTTCACAAAACCAAATCTCTAATAGACTATTCCAAGATTTAAATCGCAAATAAACAACTATTAGATCTAGAAAATAAAAATATCATAACGTTCTTTCAACAAAACAACTTGACAGATCTTCACCATCAAGTTATCGAGAATATTTTATAAGAAAACTCCAAATTCTACAACAATACAATCAATATCGTTTCCAGTAAATCGACCCGACAAAGAAACTACTACATCATTGCTCTACCTTTCAGCCCAGAGTGTGTGGTAGAACACCTATTTCTAACATTGTACAAACATCGAAACAAATTAGACCTTTCCAAAACCTACCGTGACGACTTCCCAATTCTCGAAATCCTATCATTTATCTTTGCAGAAAAGGACTTAAAGGAAAAGTAATCATTTGTCAAAATTTAATACAAATTCCCGACGAGGACCAACGTCCGATCATTCTTGACCAGCATCACACCGGAAAAAATAATTTACATCGCGAAATAAATGAAACAATACTTACAATCAAAAATAAATATAATTGGCAAGGCTTAACAAAAGATGTCAAAAACTTCATAAAAAACTGTGAAACATGTCAAAGGACAACAGTCTGTCGTAAGAACCTTAGTAATCCCTTAATAATCACGGAACCCCCTAAAAACCCATTCGAAAGAGTTAATATCGATCTATTCGAATTTCCCACGTGAAATTACGCATTAACCATCCGCAATGGGCTAATGAAATACGCAAGCTTACGCAGTCCCAGACAAGAGCGCAAAATCAGTCGTAAATACCCTGTTGCCTCATTTTCAGCACTATGGTACCCCACTAAGAATTCATAGCGATTATGGCGGTGAATTTGATAATAATTAATTAAAAGACCTTTGCACCCTTTACGACATAAAATTAACATACTCCAGCGTAGAACATCCGCAATCTAATGGATTTATTGAACGATTCCATGCCACCCTAGCGGAAATGATAAGGATTCACAAGACTGAAAATCCAAACGAACATCCATTTACTTTAATACCGTATGTAGTAAGTAATATGCTACAATAACTCAGTAAACAAAACTCATGGCTTAACGCCATACAAACTTGTTTTCAGATGTACAGCTAACCGACCACCGATACGTTAGAGACCTAAATAACCGAATATCGCATTATTACAAAAGTGCGCACATAAGCACTAAGACAAAAAGCCAAAGTTCAATTCGACAAGAACATTCCCGAAAATCAACACACATATACTACAAAGTGTACGTCAAAGAATTACAAATAAAAAACAAATTATAGAACAGATTTACCTGCCCCTTCGAAATTTTAGAAACTTCTCAAAATTCTGCAACATTATTAAATCCTGAAACAAACCAAACGACAAAAGTAAATTTTGACCAAATGAAACCCTATACTGAAAATTAAATTTATTTTCAGGTTTCTCCTGCTAATCGGATCAGCACTTGCTCAATTTAAAATAACACCCATTAACAATACGATCGGAGTATATTATCACCAAGATACGGACATTGTGATTTCTCACAAGAAATGGACTTTACTGGTACACAAAAACTTCCACTTTTAAGACAGCTTTCGATAGAAACGACAAGATCTTATAGACACTCCACAACACACTGGACCCAACGTATCATTACACGAACGTCTTTTTAGAGAAGTAAAGACTCACCTCAGTTTATTGACGCAAATTTCTCAATTTGACGGCATTTACCTTGACACGAAACGATACAAACGAGGAAAAATGGCATCGGAACGATTTTCAAATCGATAACCGGAAATTTAGACGCAGAAGATGGTCAGTATTATTCTGATTGCATCAACAAATTAAATAATGACGAACACGAACTCGAAAATTTAATCAAAAATCAAATATCTGTCACAATTTCGGTAATCAAAAAATTTCAACGCAACTATTCACAAACTGCAGGTTGATGAAGAAACTTTCAATAAAAATATTAAAGACATCGAAACTTCAATTTTAGACATGGCTAAAGACATAGAAAATAGCCACGCAAAACTGAAATTTATTGAAATCTGCGAACAACTTATGGCAAGTTACTTATTTATCGAAGATAACCTAAATGACATCCTAAATTCCATCACTTTGGCGAGACTTAAAATAATTCCCACGTCAATTATACATCCAAAGGACTTAGTAAATTCTCTACAGGAAATTTCGCAAAACCTACAAAGCAACAACTTACCGCTTCCAATCAAATTATTAAATGTCGCACAGTACCTAGACATTATAGAACTTTAGAAGCTTTTCAAACAAATTCAGATTTAATATTTGTTTTAGACATACCCCTGGTAGACCCTCAAACATATTCGATATTCCAACTGTACCCTATCCCTATTTTGGATATTAGAACTGGTTTATATTATTATCATATATTATCAATTTCTCAAAAATATATCGCGAGAGATGATGATTCTTTAATGTACATACCTATCTCAAACCTCGGAAAAAGAAAACTGACAGAGGTCATTCATCATCAGCCAAGGCTACAATGTCCAAAAAATAGACGAAAACATATGGTTACTTATCAACACAGAACCTTTACAAGCAACCATCAACTGTCCAGAAAGAAGTAAAAGACGACGCTCACCCCATCCAAATGCCATTCGAATACTGCAACAAAATTCCAAACAAAATCAGATTACCAAAGCATAAAGTAACCTCAACACAGAAGATCTCCAAATTGCCAAACATAAGTTGGGCCAATATTTCCGAGATCTGGACGATTTGATCAACGAACCTTTCGTAACAAAACATATATCCTGATTCACCTTTCATCATTTTGCTAATACTTGGACTATTATTTCTTTACCTATTTTGTAAGTGCAGGACAAAAAGACGAAGACTATCCATCGATATTTCTGCATCACCCCTATCTCCACCGAGGCCTAGCAAACCTTCCAGGACATTTGCTAGCCTATTCCCTTCACGAAGACGACCTACATTAAGAAGAGAAGCCGAAGGCATAGAACTTACCTAAAGACCAACTGTTTTGTGCCTTTTACTAACTTCTAGTACTGGACTCTTCAGTAAACTTTATTTTATTCATTTTTCTATCCTTTGTTAATCTCAATTTTATTAACATTTTTACGCCATTTTCATTCAGACTTATGATGCTTACATTTTATATTTTAGACGCTAAGGTCATATTCTGTATTTTATACGCTATATATTAACATTTTATACTTTTCCAAATTTCACTATTACCTTTTTATACATTTTTCATTTATTTCAAAAGTTGCTGCATAAAACACCAACTTTTGTTTATAAGGAGGAAGCTGTTATATTAGAAATATACTATGATATATAATATCACCGAGACAGGCTTAACCTTCTCAAACATATCATATTACAAATTGCGTAACAGCTCTTCTCTAAAAACCGCTCATGCTAGCTGAGCTTAATGTTTCTTTCTTAGTAATATTTTATCATGCTGAATTGCCAATCCAATATTCTTTGTTCTCTAATCTCATAAATATAAGCCACAGACATTTGTACCCTCAGTCCCCAGTCTTATACCCACTTCAGATTAAACAACTTCAAAATTATTATTGTTCTTTTTATACAGAGTCAACGTTGACTCCATTATAAGTAAATAAATGTTTTTAAAAAGTTAAGTAAACAAATCAAAATCTAAATGCACAAAGGTACGTTTCGTCGTATTCCTCTTGAAACCTAATATTTTTATTAGGATGTGCGCTCTGAATGGTATTTTAGTTACCAATTACTAGAAACGCAATAAAGTGTTTATAGCAGATACCGGTGAAGGTACCCATTATTAAAACAGAGGAGTTCCGCAGCATCGGCAATGTCCAGAGTCATCTGCAGACCGGTTTCGAGTTTTTGGCTCTCATCAGTGCAGAGCAGACCCAGACACTGACCATGCTGCAGTCTCCTGATGTTATATATTGCAAGTAACACCATATCGGCGACCTACAAATAGTACAAATAGGTCCCTCCAACGGCATCTGCCACAAACACTTTAAGAAGCCTCGACTAAGGCAAATGTGACAAATAAAGTCAACTAGAGGAACGATAGATGTTAAAATGCACAAAGGCACGTTTCGTCGTATTCCTCTTGAAACCTAATATTTTTATTAGGATGTGCGCTCTGAATGGTATTTTAGTTACCAATTACTAGAATACCGGTGAAGGTGCCCATTATTAAAACAGAGAAGTTCCGCAGCATCGGCAATGCCCAGAGTCATCTGCAGACCGGTTTCGAGCTTTTGGCTCTCATCAGTGCAGAGCAGACCCAGACACTGACCATGCTGCGGTCTCCTGATGTTATATATTGCAAGTAACACCATATCGGCGACCTACAAATAGTACAAATAGGTCCCTCCAACGGCATCTGCCACAAACACTTTAAGAAGTCTCGACTAACGCAAATGTGACAAATAAAGTCAACTAGAGGAACGATGGATGTTAAAATGCACAAAGGCACGTTTCGTCGTATTCCTCTTGAAACCTAATATTATGAGGTGTGGATGAAGATTGTGGGGCTAGCCTGGAGATCAATGATTTCCATGCCAGGCTAGCCCCACAATCTTCATCCACACCTCATAATCCTGATAGCAGCCATTCTGCTCTGATGCCTCCATCAAAAGACCCTCAACCCCCCCCCCCCCTCCATTCTCCCACCCACAGACAGCTTTCGTATAAATAACACTTCGTCCGATACTGTCAGCGAGTTCGCTCTAAGGAGTAGGCAGATTGAGGCCTTAGAGACGGATCGTGGTGAGATCTAGGGAGTAGGCAGATTGAAACCCCGGAATCGAACCGGTTCCACGAACTCCTAGCATTATTTTCTTTGACAATTTTTTCTTGACCCACTTTTTCTCTTGAAAATGGCTCCAAAACGGGAGCCGAAATGTCGAGACATTAACAATCTCAGACGCGGTTCAACCCGAGAACCTAGTATTTTTCATACCAACGACCACGGAAGCTTCTCGGAACATATATATATATATGTATATATGTTATATTAGAAATATACTATGATATATAATATCACCGAGACAGGCTTAACCTTCTCAAACATATCATGTTACAGATTGCGTAACAGCTCTTCTCTAATAACCGCTCACGTTGGCTGAGCTTAATGTTTCTTTCTTGGTAATCCCTTATCATGCTGAATTGCCAATTTAATGTTCTTTGTTCTCTTATGTTATAAATACAACCAACAGACATTTGTACTTTCAGTCATATACTCATTTTCGACCTAATACATTCAAAATTTATTATTGTTCATTATTGTACCTAGAGTCAAGCTTGACTCCCAAGTAAATAAAGTTTTTAAAAAGTGATTTCTACAATCCATTATCTAACATTGGCGCAGTCGGTAGGATCTGAAAAACACCCTGTAACCCAGAGGTGGTGGATTTCAATCCTTCAATCAGAAAAGAATCTACGAGAAACAAGAAAAACACAATTTAAGCAGACAAGCAACGTCTCAACAAGCTCACAAGAAGCATCATATACACATCGAGAAATAATTAGCAAGTAAGAAACATTCCTGGCCCCTGAAAGTCGGTGTGTTCGGCACTTGGAACACGTCACCGTGGATAGGAACACCTAGTGATACCCCTGACGGTACATCCCAGTGTAGCAACGCTTACGAAACCGCATTCGACCTTCCATCTGGACCCCAGGCATGAAGATAGTAATGTAAGTAATTTAAGAATCATCTAATTTCTATTTTAAAACTGCACTAAACAATTATATTTTATCATTCGTATATTACATTCACATTTGCATTAAACCCACGACAGTTCTGCAATCTAATTTAGTTGAATATATTATCTAAATATCGTATTACTTTAGCCGATATTTTATTTTATTTTATTTTAACACATAAATATTTTCATTGCAATCAATATATTAATTTGACATTTATCAAGTTTAATCTTTATCTTGTAACATTTTTTTTATTGCAATTTAATACTACTACTAATAAAGGTTAACGTATTGTTTATACCATATGACTATAATATCTGAATAAGTGCAAATACCATCGCAAAAATAATTTGTTACATACTTTATAAAGAAAAGAATACAATCTCATTTCCTTTTATTTATTATTATTGCCAGTGGCGTACTCTTGCACCTTTTACAATTAATTTTTATTATTTTTTGTGTGTACCAAATTAATTTTTGTTTGTTTATCTGAAGTTTATATACAAATCCTAATACAAAATGGCGAACCAACCAAATACTACAGTAAATAATACTACAGCAAATAAAACCAATAACGCTGATGAAACCCTTACCATAGAACCCTACAGGTTAAGTGAGATTTTCTCAATAGTTCCAGAGTTCGACGGGAACCCCATTTTCCTACAAACCTTTATTTCCGCGTGTGTTTTCGCGAACGGAATGTCAGTAGAAGACCAGCGTATTTTACTTACTCTACACATTAAAAATAAACTTCGGGGAAAAGCTGCCGAATTAATAAATTCAAGGAACCCTGCCACTTGGGCAGAAATTAAAAGCCTACTTGAGGCCCACTTCGGTGATTCACACGACTTGACAGCCCTTATACAGGACTTACAACGGATTCACTAACTACCTAATGAAACTGCCCTGACATTCGTATCTCGTTTACAAACACATAATGCCAAAATGCACGCTGCTGTGCAAAAACAGACTTTGACGTTGGAAGAAAAGACAGCCCAATCATCCCTAATTGAAACCATGACTCTAACAACACTACTTACCGGACTAGAACCCAAACTTGAACAAATAATCCGTGCCGGAAATCCCAGCGACATGCTAGAAGCAATTAATAGAATCAAACGCGAACTCCAACTGTCCTACTTCGAGTCACAAAAATTCCCAAAACAAACTATCAACAAAAACCCCATCCAGAATCAACAGAGGCGTCCCAACTCCCAACAATTCTGTAATTTTTGCAAACGTAACGGGCACAATTTTAATGAGTGCCGTACAAGACTACAATTCTCACAACAAAATCAGAACTTTAGACAAAACAATTTTGCCAGTCCTCCACAATTTTCTAGACCGAATTTCCAAAATTCTCCCAACCAGCAATATCAAAGAAATTTCACGCCGCAACAAGATTTTCAACAGAATAGGCCTTCTGTAATAAGACCTAATCCGAACTTTCAGAGATCCCCAAATCAACAAAATTCAAATTTCAATCCTAACTTTAACAGACAAAACCCGCAGAGAACACATCACGTTAATTTTGACAATCATTTCGACTCTCAAAATTATGATACTAATTTTTACCATGAAACTGATAATTTCAGTGACCCGCAATTCCAGAACTTCGGAAACTATCAAACTAATTCTAGCCTTGATAATATGGCAAACATGCCACAAGTAAATTATGACGATTACCCCCATTTTCCGCAAAATAACGACGATAACATGCCATACCAAAATGAGAATTATACAGCTAATTCTCAGATGTCGCAGGATTATAGTGCTAATCCTAAGGATTTTCCATTAGGCCCGGAGTATTCCATGAATACTCCAACCCAAGAAATAAATTTCGAAGTGGACCAAATGTCCAACCAAATCCAAACATTAAACCTGAACGACAATTACAACCCCCTACTGAATTTCTCAGACCAGAACTTCGCTTAAATTGGCCTACACACACACTATTGACCGTGAATTCTAGTAATCTTTATTTCATAAATGACATTTCGAACAAATTTAAACTCTTAATTGATACTGGCGCAGGTATTTCGATTTTCAAGCATAAGACGGCGGAAAATTTTAAAAATAGATCTCCAGAAAACGCGATTATACAAGGCATAACCGACGAAAAAATTAAAATTAGCGAATCTATTCTTATACCATTTAACGCACGCGACCCACACAGAGTCTATATTCACGACTTGGACATAGACTTTGACGGATTATTAGGTGCCGATTTCATGGAACACTACGAATGTAGAATAGATTTCAAAACCAGGCAACTAATTACAAATTTTAAAACATTGCCCATCTTCAAAGTAACTGACGATTCTCCAACACCCGAAATCAACAAAATCCGACAAAATTATAATTCTAGCCAAAATACTATCCAAATTGACGGTCGCACGGAAAAGGTTTACAAACTAAAATGCAATCTTAGAAACACTGACGCTGTACTGTCAGCGCAGGAAAACGAAAAAGTTCGTTTGCCTAATGCTCTTGTTAGGGTAAACGAAAATGGAGAATTTTTGACAACCGTAATTAATGCAAACGCCATTCCGAAAATTATAAATTTTTCTAATCTAAAATTAGAACCATTGCAAAAATTTAAATCGATTTTTAATTTAAATGTTCAAAATTCCGACTCACACATACAGACCGACAGATCATCTGAAATTATTAACCAGTTACGTTTAGATCATCTAAACTACGAGGAAAGTGAACTAATTACACAACTTTGCCTAGACTTTTCTGAAATATTTTACCTGGAAGGAGACAACTTGACTTTCACTAACGAGATTAAACATTCAATCGACACTAATAACTCTAAACCTGTATTTACAAAATCGTATCGCTACCCTCAATGCCATAAACAAGAAGTCAAAACACAAGTTTCTAAAATGCTGGACCAAGGCATAATCAGACCTTCAATTTCTCCCTGGTCATCTCCTGTTTGGGTTGTACCCAAAAAACTCGATGCCTCTGGCAAACAAAAATGGCGAGTCGTAGTAGATTACAGGAAATTAAACGAATTGACTATTGACGATAAATACCCTCTCCCAAATATTTCTGACCTTTTAGACCAACTAGGCAAATGCCAATATTTTACCACACTAGACTTAGCTTCCGGACTCCACCAAATAGAAATTGACGCGAAAGACATTCAAAAGACTGCTTTCACAGTCGAAAACGGTCATTTCGAATTCGTTAGAATGCCATTCGGTTTAAAGAATGCTCCATCAACGTTTCAAAGAGTGATGGATAATATCTTGTTAGGAATCCAGAATGAACGCTGCCTTGTTTACATGGACGACATTATCATTTACTCCCCTACTATTCACGATCATATTTCCCGACTGACAGAAGTATTCAAACGCTTAAGGAAAGCTAACCTCAAAATTCAACCCGACAAGTGCGAGTTTCTACGCAAAGAAGTCGCTTATCTAGGACATCTTATAACAAAAGACGGTGTCAAGCCAAATCCCAGTAAAGTAGAAGCCATTTTAAACTTTCCTCATCCCAAAAATCAAAAGGACATTAAATCTTTCTTAGGTTTAGCGGGCTATTATAGACGCTTTATTCCAAATTTCAAAACCCCTGACCAAGCTACTACAAAAAGACACCCCCTTTAATTTTGACAATGATTGTATGAATTCGTTCGACAACTTAAAACAAACATTGACGACAACTCCGATATTAATATATCCTAATTTTGATGAGCCTTTCATCCTAACTACCGACGCGAGCGCATTCGCCATCGGATCGGTACTCTCTCAGGGAAATATAGGCAAAGATCTACCAGTTGTATACGCTTCCCGAACTTTATGCGGTGCGGAAACAAAGTATTCCACCATTGAAAGGGAATTATTGGCCATAGTATGGTCAGTAAAACACTTTAGACCATATTTATTCGGTAGAAAATTCAAACTAGTCACCGACCACCGACCACTTACCTGGTTATTCTCAATAAAAGACCCAGGAAGTAGACTTGCCCGCTGGCGACTTAAACTGGAGGAATACGACTACGAAATCGTTTACAAGCCCGGAAAAATCAATAAAAATGCCGATGCCCTCTCTAGAATCAAAATAAACCATTTTTCCAAATGTTCTAAATTCCATTCCAAAATCTTGGTCGCGAACGAGGACACAGACGATGACGGAAATCCAGACAATGACGATGAAATCACAAACGAACAACTAATTCAAGAATTTAATACTTTCTCCCGACTATACAAGACCAAATCTTTAATTGACTACTCTAAAATTCAAACTTCAAATAAACAACTCTTGGACCGAGAAAACAAACACATCATAACTTTCTTTCAACAAAATAACCTAAGAGATCTTCATCACCAAATTATTGACGGCATTTTCGAGGAAAACCCCGAATTTTACGACGACAAAATAAATATCCTCTCCAGTAGATCGGTTAGACATAGGAAATACTATATTATTCCTCTACCCTTTGACCCTGAATCTGTAGTAGAACATTTGTTCTTAGCAATATACAAAAATCAAAATGAATTAGATCTTTCTAATACTTATCATGTCGAAAATAACTTAGACCTCCCCATACTCGAAATTCTGTCATTTATCTTCGCAGAAAAGGACCTAAAACTCATTATCTGTCAAAACCTAGTACAAACACCTGACGAAGACCAAAGACCGATAATTCTTGACCAAAACCATACCGGCAAAAACAACCTACATCGCGGAATAAACGAGACTATGCGTAGGATCAAAAATAAATACAATTGGCAAGGACTAACCAAAGATGTTGAAAATTTCATAAAAAATTGCGAAATTTGTCAACGGACTAAAGTTTGCCGAAAAAATCTTAACAACCCTCTAGTAATCACTGAAACTCCGAGAACGCCTTTCGAAAGAATTAACATCGACCTATGCGAATTCCCTACACGAAATTACGCTCTAACTATCCGCGACGAACTTACAAAATTCACACAAGCCTATGCAGTACCGGATAAAAGCGCAAAATCTGTGGTAAATACCCTATTGTTATATTTTCAACATTACGGTACCCCACTGAGGATTCACTGTGATTACGGCGGTGAATTCGACAACAACTTACTAAAAGACCTCTGTACCCTCTACGATATAAAACTGACATATTCTAGCGTAGGACATCCCCAATCTAACGGTTCTATAGAACGCTTTCATGCTACCTTAGCCGAAATGATCAGAATTCACAAAACTGAAAACCCAAATGAACATCCTTTTACCATATTGCCGTATGCAGTAATATGCTATAATAATTCGATTAATAAAACGCACGGTTTTACGCCATACGAACTGATCTTTGGACACACAGCTAATAGACCACCAGAGACCCTGTACAACCAAAAAGACCTAATAACTAAATATGTTAGGGACTTAAATAATAGGATATCCCACTATTACCAAAATGCACGCAGTCGGACTGAAGCGCAAAAACAAAAAGCTAAAGTCAGATTCGACAGAAATATCCCAGAAAATCGCCCCACGTATAACGTTGGAGACGAAGTATATGTAAAGGAATCCCAAATCAAAAGTAAGTCACAAAATAAATTCAACGGCCCTTTCGAGATCAAAGAAATTTTCCAAAATTCTGCCACTGTTAAATCCCGAGACAAATCAAACAAGTAAAGTAAATTTTGATAGAATGAAACCATATACTGAAGATTAAAATATATTTTCAGGTTTCTACTGCTGTTCGGATCAGCATTTTCTCAATACGAAATAACACCAATAAACAATACTATCGGTGTTTACTATCACAAAAACACGGACATTGTCATCTCACACAAGAACTGGACGTTACTCGTACATAAAAATATATCGATCTTTAAGACAGCTCTTGACAAAAACGACAAAATTTTACAGACAATCCTTACTACCCTTGACCCAGCATACAAAAACATGAACGAATTCGCGAGTGAGGTTAAAACGCATTTAAGCCTCCTAGGACAAATCTCAAAATCCATACAAACTAAATTTGACGAAATACATCTCGACACGAAACGCTACAAACGCGGAATCATAAACGGAATTGGTTCAATATTCAAAGCAATTACCGGAAATTTAGACGCAGAAGACGGTAAATACTACTCTGACTGTATCAATAAACTAAACCAAGACGAACGTCAGATAGAAAATTTGATGAAAAATCAAATATCAGTTACAAATTCAGTTATTAAAAATTTTAACACGACAATTCAAAAACTACTAATAGATGAGGAGACATTCAACAAAGACATAAAAGAAATCGAATACGCAATCTTAGACGTTACGTATAACGTACGAGCAGTTCAAAAATTGCACAGTATTTAGATATTATTGAATTAAAAGCTTTCCAAATGAACTCAGAATTAGTATTTGTATTAGATATACCCCTAGTAGACCCTCAAACGTACTCTGTTTTCCAATTATACCCCATTCCTATCTTAGATAGTAGAACTGGTCTGTATCATATTTTGTCAACTTCTCAAAAATATATCGCGAGAGATGATGATTCTTTGATGTACATACCCATTGCTGACCTCAGAGAATGCAAGCCACTCCATACCAATACTAAATTATGTCCAAATTTGTTTGCATATCCAATTGACAACAACGCCATATGCGAAGCCCGCCTTTTCAAGAATCTACAAACTCTACCAGAAAACTGTCAAACGTCAACTATCATCGGCCAAGGATACAACATCCAAAAACTAGACGAAAACGTGTGGATGATCGTCAATACAGAGCCACTAAAGATGACTATCAATTGCCCGAAAGAGACCCCAAAAACCGACACCATCCTCAAAAACTGTGTAATTAAATTACAACCAAATTGCTACGCCTTCATAGGTATCACGAAGATCCAAGTCAGCTCAGGCGAAACGACAGACGTGAAGAACGACGCTCACCCTATACAAATCCCGTTCGAGTGTTGCAACCAGGTTCCGGACAAAGTTCGAGTGCCCAACCTGAAACCACTAAAACTAAGTGATCTGAACACCGAAGACCTCGATATCGCCAGACACCAATTAGACCAATATTCAAAAGACTTAGACGACCTAATCAAGGAACCTTTCATCACGAGACACATTTCTTGGTTTACCTATCTTACCATTGTGCTAATTTTCGGACTCTTATTCTTGTATCTATCCTGTAAGTGTAAAGCAAGAAGACGAAGACTAGCCATCAACGTTTCCACGACTCCTCCATCTCCACCAAGGCCTAGTGAACCCCTCAGGACAATCACTAGCCTGTTTCATCAACGAAGACGACCTACCTTAAGAAGAGAAGACAACGAAGCCGAAGACATAGAACTTAACTAAAGACAAACTGTTTTGTGCCTTTTTACTGACTTTTAGTGCTAGACTCTTCAGTGAATTTCATTTCATTTGTTTAATCATTATATTTCATTATTTTTCTATCCTTTGTTAATTTCAATTTTATTAACATTTTTACGTTATTTTCATTTAAACTTATCATACTCATATTTTATGCTTTTATATTAAAGCTATATTTTAACTTGGGAATATTTTATCCCATTTTAAGACAAACTTATTATGTTTGTATTTTACGCTTTCTTGCTAAAGCTATATTTTAACTCTAACATTTTTATGTTATTTTATTTTATGAATCAAGCTTATTGTGCTTGCATTTCATATTTTAGACACTAAGGTTATACTCTGTATTTTAAACTTTACGACTTAACATTTTTGTACTCTTTATATTTTTCCAAATTGTACCATTACCTTTTATATACATTTTATATTCATTTCAAAAGTTGCTGCATAAAACACCAACTTTTTTTATAAGGGGGAAGCTGTTATATTAGAAATATACTATGATATATAATATCACCGAGACAGGCTTAACCTTCTCAAACATATCATGTTACAGATTGCGTAACAGCTCTTCTCTAATAACCGCTCACGTTGGCAGAGCTTAATGTTTCTTTCTTGGTAATCCCTTATCATGCTGAATTGCCAATTTAATGTTCTTTGTTCTCTTATGTTATAAATACAACCAACAGACATTTGTACTTTCAGTCATATACTCATTTTCGACCTAATACATTCTAAATTTATTATTGTTCATTATTGTACCTAGAGTCAAGCTTGACTCCCAAGTAAATAAAGTTTTTAAAAAGTGATTTCTACAATCCATTATCTAACATATATATATATATATATATATATATATATATGGTGTAGTGGTGAGAGGTAAGTGAATCCTCTCATGTGGTCTAATGCTACTATACACCAGACATCATAGATGTCTCCATGGTGCATAGCGACTTGCCATTTTGCAAGTACCGAGAGCGGCGACCTTCAGCCCTTGGTGGACTTAACCTATATACTGCTATTATACATGATTTGCAGGAAACAACTACTCAGCGGGCAAATACCCCGACCTGCATTGAATTACACCTTACAAATCATGAAAAATTGGTAGCCAATGTCATTTGTCTACTCCCTGACCAGACATAGACCGGTTTCGAACTTACTAGTTCTCCTCAGTATGCCATAGGTCATGGAGCAGACAAATGACAGTGGCCAACCTGCTAGTCTTATACAGACTAATGTAAATGGTGTAGTGGTGAGAGGTAAGTGAATCCTCTCATGTGGTCTAATGCTACTATACACCAGACATCATAGATGCCTCCATGGTGCATAGCGACTTGCCATTTTGCAAGTACCGAGAGCGGCGACCTTCAGCCCTTGGTGGACTTAACCTATAACCTAATTTTTCATGATTTGTAAGGTGTAATTCAATGCAGGTCGGGGTATTTGCCCGCTGAGTAGTTGTTTCCTGCAAATCATGTATAATAGCAGCATATATATATATATATATATATATATAGTTTGTATAAAACTAACAGGTTGGCCACTGTCATTTGTCTGTTCCCCTATGGCATACTGATGAGAACTAATAAGTTCGAAACCGGTCTATGTCTGGTCAGGGAATTGGCAAATGACATTGGCTACCAAATGATTTGTAAGGTATAATTCAACGCAGGTCGGGGTATTCGCCCGCTGAGTAGTTGTTTCCTGCAAATCATGTATAATAATATATATATATATACATCCTGTCCATTTTATTAGGGCACTCAAGAATATATATATAAATTGTGCCGATTTATATAACCTACAAAATGGTTTAAAGACATTTGAAATCCATGGCCTACTTTAAGAGTTATGGCGGACAATATCGAAAATGCAGAAAACGTCTAGGCCAAATATCTCCATTATTTGAAGAGATACGAGAAAAATTCTAAGGCGAAAATTTTTTGCAAAACAGAGTGTTTCAACGAAGTTTTATCTAATTTTTTTCAAAACCGCTGTATTTTGAGATTTACTCTTCAGGCTGTTAAAAAAATTATTTTGAAACGGGCGGGAAATGGCGCCATTAAATAGAATATTTTCATCCCTTTTCAATGATATATCACATGCCACATTTATTCATTGGTAGTACGTTAGTAATTCTAAAAACATTTTTTTTAAACCAATAATTTTTTTTTAACAAGCATTATACTTGCCGTGGAGAAGTATGATTAAATAAAACGATAAAATAATTCAATAAGTTGTTCAAATCTTTGCTATAATAAAACTTAACACAATTAAGAAGAATAAAGTAAATTCAGGAACAAAATAATAATCAAGAAAGCCACATGGAGCAATTATGGAAAGAGTATTCGCAGTCATGCCAATGTATAGAGGTGCTCCATAAAAGCGTCACTCCTTGCTCAGAAAGTTAAAATGTCTTTACCAATTAATTGTTTGTATTTCATGATGTCACTATTATTTCAATTATTACTTGACAATTTAATTTTTTGACAGATCATCTCAGTTAATTCTTAAACTCTCACTCAATCACACTCGTTTAAGAATTTAGAATTTTCCAAAATGATTTTCATTCACATTAATCGTTATATGTTCGTTACATATTGCCAATGCAATTTTAACTCTGGATTAGCTCAAGTAGAATATAGAAACAGATTTCCACAAGCACTACAGCCGAATAAAACTCTGTTCAGAAAATTAGCTACGAAACTGAAAAATAATGATTCATTTTTAAATAAGACAAGGTTGAACAACGTTACTGATAATGTAAATAAGGTAAACCGTGTTATTAATTATGTAAGAAATAAAAATACAGAAAATTTGGAAACATCAAGAGAAATTCAAATTGCTTGTCATATAAATAAAACAAGTGCTAGAAAAATTTTAAAGAAAAATGGTTAATATGTAGTAAAATACTTTGGTCCGGCCAAATTTTTCCAATAATGGATTTTTTTATCGCAATATTCATTACAAATGGACTTCTGAAAATATACACTGGCATAGACCAACTGGGTTTCAAAATCGTTTTTCAATAAATGTGTGGATAAGTATTTTAGGCACCAATAATTTAATAGGTCCTTATTTTTATGATGGTCATCTCAGTGGTCAAAGGTACCTAAACTTTTTAAGAAATGAATTCTTAGATGACCTACCTTTAGAGAATCGGCATAACTTTCAATATTTTCAACAAGATTGAGCTCCTCCCCACAATTTCCAGATTTGCCTAGATTATTTAGACGAAATTTTGCCTCAACATTGGATAGGTACCAATGGATTTATTCGATGGCCCCCTCGTTCTCCAGATATAACCTCAATGGATTTTTTCTATGGGGGTATATTAAAGATAAGGCGTTTTTGACGACACCTCAAAATATAGAGGACCTAAAAGCTCGAATTCAACAGGCATGTATTACAATTACCCCCGAAATGCTGAGTAATATTTTAAATCCAGTGCCTCGCCGCGCTCGATTATGCATAAGAAATCGCGGTGGACACTTTGAACACTTGATATGATACCTTAAAAATTATTTTGAGGGTTAGATAAATATTAATGTTCTGTGTGCTATATTCTTTTTATTATTAATTTGTTTTTGTTTTATTGTAGCAAAGATTTGAACAACATATTGAATTATTTTATCGTTTTATTTAATTATACTTATCCACAGCAAGTATAATGCTTGTTAAAAAGAAATATTGGTTTTAAACAAATGTTTTTATAATTACTAACGTAGTACCAATGAATAAATATGGCATGTGATATATCGATGAAAAGGGAGGAAAACACTCTATTTAATGGCGCCATTTCCCGCCCGTTTCAAAATAATTTTTTTAACAGCCTGAAGAGTAAATCTCAAAATACAGCGGTTTTGAAAAAAATTAGATAAAACCTCGTTGAAACACTCTGTTTAGCAAAAGATTTTCGCCTTAAAATTTTTCTCGTGTCTCTTCAAATAACGGAGATATTTGCCCTAGACGTTTTCCGCATTTTAGATATTTTCCGCCATAACTCTTAAAGTAGGCCATGGATTTCAAATGTTTTGTAGGTTATATAAATCGGCACAATTTTCGTAAAAATTATTTTTTTTGTACGATCGATATTAAGTGAGATATTCTCGAGGGCCCTGATAAAATTGATAGGCTGTATATATATACATATATATATATATATATGAACATAATATTTCAGTCGCAAAACTCCTTTATAAAATACTTATTTTCCTATAAGGAACGTAACCAGACAACAATCAACAGCTACTCTCCGGGCTATGTGCCCCCGCCGAGCGCTGAATTACAAGTTACAAACCTGGTCCGTTAAGTGTGATAACTGTGTATTACCAACAGAACGCCAATGCTTCGATTGCAACAAAAACTACCTACTTAAAGGAGCTCTCGTGCCATCGTCCCACACCACTTACAGACCGCAGTTAGAGCTGTTGGCTCTCGTCAGTGTAAGGTAGGCATGTGATGAACGACACGAGGATTTGACTATTTGGTACATCTTGGTATTATTAGGATAGCGACATGCAAAATAGTCAGCAGGTGCCATCTAGCGGTCCAGTGTCGAAAAATAAACAGCCTGACTGAGCTTAGCATAATTCAAATGTGCTTTTAGAGGGCAGAATATTAAATCATAATATTTCAGTCGCAAAGCTCCTCTATAAAATCCTTATTTTACTATAAGGAACGTAACTGGACTGCAATCAACAGCTACTTTCCGGGCTATGTGCCCCACCGAGCGCTGAATTACAACTTACAAGCCTGGCGCGTTAAGTGTAATAACTGTGTATTACCAACAGAACGCTAATGCTTCGATTTAAGTAGGATCAATCTTTCGGCTGGTCACCGGAGTACACTCTGTTCGCTTGTCGTAGATAGGCTGTGGAGGTAGGGGCAGCAGAATTGAGAGCGGGGCAACCCATCACCCGCGAAAATGTCAGTGTAGTTATGTTAAAAGACGAAAGAAACTGGCAGATAATTAGCACTCTATGCTATGATATTCTCAAGAGGAAAGATGAGGACGAGAGAAGGGTAAAAGCCTAAAGATCAGGGCCCCCAAGGCGCTTCGAAGTAATGCTCACGCGGTTCCGAAGCGCTTTGTGGTGACGAAGATGCAGAGTTTTTGGTGCGGTAAAAATCCCACACACCCCTGATGCGATAGAACAACAGCACAGGGTCTACCTTTGAAAGTTTTCTCTCCCAGGAAAAAAAAGGTTTAGGAAAATAAACCATTTTATTTTGCGAACAAAGTCAGATCAAACGATCAGTTGTCGTTTCAAAATTACTTTGATACATCACCCGAAGGGTTTTAAAGATTAAAATTTTCTAACGTTGACAAAATAGAGTCTTATAGTCGCATTTTTAAATTTTTCACAATTCTATATATTCATTGTCGCTCGTGGCATCAGTACGAATCTTGGCAACTTGTTTGTCAAAATCCACTTAGTCATCGACAAGCAAATAATAAGCCTAAGGAGAGTTGGGTAATTATAAACGAGTTTAGAGGTAAAAACCATCGTTCAATAAACGCAACTATAAATTCGAATGACCTGAATAATTATTATTGTTCAATTGTAAATAAATTGACTAAAAATACAGTTTCTTTAAAAGATCCTCTGATTTATATGATGGAAATAAGTGATAGTCAAGTATTACATTTGTACGATACTAATATAGTTGAATTCAGAAAAATGATTAAGGACATAAAAAATGAAAATGCTTCCGGTATTGACGAAATGTCTATAAAAGTATTTCAAAATCTACCAGAATCTGCTCTGGATGTACTAGTCTTTTCAATCAGGAGTTTTCCCATCTTTTTAAAAACTTATCTAGTTATCCCACTATATAAAGGAGGGGCTGTAGAAAACCCATCCAACTACCCGCCTATATCATTAATTTTCACATTAGCTAAAATTATAGAAAAACTAATAAAAAAAAGATTATTTAGTTTTGTTATTTGTCAATTTGCTAAGTGACAATCAGTATGGCTTTAAACGCAATCAAAACACTAATGACGCAATGTTCTCCTTCCTAAATACTGTTTACACCAAACTAAATGAAGGGGAGATATCTGCTGTCATATTCTGCGATCTGTCAAAAGCCTTTGACTGTGTTCAATATGGCATATTACTGCAGAAATTGGAGGCAGTACTCTTGAATGGTTTTAATCTTATCTGTCAGGCCGTAAGCAAATTGTTAAAAATCCAAATAGGTCCAATGAACTTAACATAAACTGTGAGGTACCTCAAGGCTCTGGTTCTTGGTCCAATTCTATTTTTATTGTATATCATCACCTAACTACAATTAATATAACAGGAAAGTTTACCCTATTCGCCGATGATGTCATAATATTGTGGTATAGCAAGGAAGAAATCCAAGTTTTATGCACACTAAATCCCAATGCAATATTTTATTCCCTTTAATAATAGAGTAGGGGTGGTAGAGGGGGTGGCTAATGTAAAAAAAAAATAGAAGTCCTTGGTTCTCGTATACACACTAAATCCCAATTTAATTTTTTGTTCCCTTAAACAAT
This sequence comes from Leptura quadrifasciata, assembly GCA_963675555.1. Lineage (NCBI taxonomy): Eukaryota > Metazoa > Arthropoda > Insecta > Coleoptera > Cerambycidae > Leptura > Leptura quadrifasciata. The sequence goes on from OY776682.1 coordinate 39,094,136, forward strand.
AGGGTGGGGTGGAAATGGGGATGGTAGAGGGGGTAACTAATGCCAAAATAAATTTGAGACCATAACTTTTCGCACATGCCCTAAATTGCAATTTTATGGACTCTTACTTGCTTGTTTGCCTATTTACCCTTATTTACCCCATTTACCCCCGAACGGGGGATCAACGGAATTAGATCAAAATATAATCCAGTTCCAGATCTCGTTACAATACATAAGTGTACCAAATTTCAAGTCAATATCATAAATCGTTCCAGAGTAAACGTGCACACAAAAAAGTTACAGATAGACAGACTGACAGAAAGAAAAAAAATTGCGTTACTATACTTCCACTGGACGTGGAAGTAAAATATTCTGCATGAAAGCATATGCAACGACATTAAGAAAATCAAAGACTTATGTCGTTTAATATAGGGAAAACAAACATAATAACTTTCATATGTAATCTATCAAATATTGCCCTAGGGAATCATGCCCTTGAAAGCAAAACATTCTGACTGTGATATCTATTTTTATATTAAATACAGCAGTTTTAATCCATAAATATAAAAATAATGTTTATACGACCTCAAAATATAGCACTCGACAAGTTGGTAATTTTACATTGCCAACCCCAAGAACTACACTTGTCCGGGATTTTCTTATTTATAATTGTCCCAAAATGTATATTTACTTACCGAACCATATTAGAGACATAGTCTCCCATCAGGGTTTCAAAGTCGCAGCGAATAATTTACTTATTGATAAACTTTAAGAATTTTTTTATAATACGAACAATTTTCGAAAAAATAATGGTTTTCAATATATATATATATATTTTTTTAATAAATATTGCCATACCTTTTCTAAATCAAATTTTAGACGATATTTACTTTAATATATTTCTCATAGTAAAATAGTCTAATTTGGATAGTTATAGTAATGAAACAAATTTATTTAAACTATGACCCAGTCAGCATTTTCGTATTCCTCCGATATACTGTACATATTCCAAAATAAAATTAGTATATTGCATAAATATTTGAAACTAATTGAAAATAAGTTGTATACTGATTGTTTTGTCATAGGTTTTCATATACTCCTGACATATGTATGTTGCTGACACACTGTAAGCATATTCTGAAACGTACATTAATTCTACAATATAGTTATAATATACACACATATTTTCTATACATACATGCAACATTATCTGTGTATTCTTTCAATATACAATGCATATTGCAAAACAACTATGGTAGGTATATTGAATAAATATTTAATACCGACTCAAAATAAGTTACATACTGGTTGCTTTATCACAGGATTTCACATCCCATACACATCCCTGCAATATTCTCACACATGTTGGTGATACATTGTAAACATATTCTGAAATACACATTTATTTCAGCTAAGATGGGCATATCCAAGGGAGAGAAATCCGATAGAGAAATATAACTTTTTTAAATACATATATTGGTAAAAAAAGTATAAGACTACGTAAGTAGAATTACGACAGGTGTAGTGATATGAATTTTCACTCAATAATTCCAGTTTCGTGCAAAATTAGTTAATTTAAATTTTAAAATAGTGCCAATCTTCATATCTTGTAATTTTAAATTAACTAATTTTGCTAACAAAATTATTGAGTGAAAATTCATATCACTACACCTGTCATAGTAGTAGTGAGGAGTAGAGAATTGAACACCACCCACCCCCCACTCCGAAGGAGTGGGGGGTGGGTGGTTTTCAATTCACAGCCCTTGACGCTGACCTCGACACATCGTTGTCCTTGTACGACGTTGACCTTGATGTGTCGACGCAAGCTAACCTTGACACTACATACTGAACACACTGTAGAGGATGGCTATCTAGGTACTGAGACATTAATAGTAAATCAATTACCTTTACATACTTAATATATAATGTGAGACGCCAATTAATTCCGTAATTATATTTAAATGCTACGTACACTACAAACGAATTGAACACCCGGTATACGTACACTACAGCGTACATCACGTCGAGGCTTTGGGGATGCTTCCTACGTGAGGACGGCTATCTAGGTACTCAGACGCTAAATCGATTAATTACCTTACATACTAATATCAATCTAACACGCCAATTTGTCGCTCAATTAATTCCGTAATTATATACCATCTCAAGGGTAGAACCGTGTATTTGACTATGGTACTACTTCGACACTCCGTCGCTGACATAGCCCGATGTCTACCTCAGTAGGTGATGCTTAACCGTCAAGGTGAGTATATCACTAAGGACACCGAAGGTTGACTAGGTACTGAGACATTAATAGTAAATCAATTACCTTTACATACTTAATATATAATGTAAGACACCAATTAATTCCGTAATTATATTTAAATGCTACGTACACTACATACGAATTGAACACCCGGTATACGTACACTACAGCGTAATTCGTATATCGTTGACATAGCACGATGTCTAGCCTTGAACAGACCGTACCTAACCACATCCGAATTGAACACACGGTACACTACTTTGGGGATGCTTCCGAAGGTTGACCTAGTTCTCAACACGTGAGGATGGCTATCTAGGTACTCAGACATTAATGGTAAATCGATTAATTACCTTTGTCGCTCAATTAGTTCCGTAATTATATACCATCTCAAGGGTGGCTACACCTGTAGGTGATGCTTAACCGTGTACTTGACTATGGTACTAAGGACAGCTCTACGAGGATGGCTAGCTACTTCGACACTCCGGCGCTGACATAGCCCGATGTCTACCTCGGTAGGTGATGTTTAACCGTGAAGGTGGACAGCACTTCGCGGATGGCTAGCTACTTCGACACTCCAATGAACACTACTATTCGTTGGAATACCGTCTACGTACACTGCAGTGTTGACGACTTAGCCTTGAACACGCACACAGCTTCGATGGTGCCTACACTTAATATCAGTCTAACACGCCAATTTGTCGCTCAATTAATTCCGTAATTATATTTAAATGCTACGTACATTACATATTGAACCGCGGTGTACGTTAGTGTTGTTTGTAGAAAAGTCTATAACTATCTGACTGGTTTCGTGTATTATTATTATTAAACAGTGTACTGATAATCAATAAAAGCACAGAAAGTTTATGTATATGATGCTGTTTGAGGTCTTGAATTACCATTTGACGCGAATACTAAGTTAACTGGGGCACGCCGAATAAAATGGCCGAAATGATGCTAACTGAAAATTACAAATTTTAATTTTAAAAATTGTACTGATGCGATGTTAGGTAATTTAACTCACAGAATGCATAATTTTGAACATAACTTTAACATAAACTAGGAGGAACGTTCTAGAGATGTGAATTAAACTGTAATGAATGAGTCTAGTAAATGAAGAAAAATAATTAATGTGGAGAAACTATAAAGGACTAGATTAAACCTGGGCACTAAACATTACCCATTATAAAGTCAGTAAAATGGCTTACCAAGAATGAAAAACTGTCGCTGTAATCCATAAATGCGATGGCATCAATTCACAGACATACAAATGCACATAATCCATAAATGCGACGGCATCGGTAAACACATGTTTTTACGTTCGAAAAAGTGTAATTCTGATTAAAAAACTACATTTAAATTAGCACAATGAATTTATAAAACAAATAATGAGTAGAAACAATTAATTTGAGCATTAAAAAGGGCTTTTAGAAACCGGTCACATCGACTTGAGAAACTTAATGTTTTACGTGCAACGAATAAATAGAAACTGAGTTCGAAAAGACAAGGTTCCTACCTGAAACATAACAATTGGTATAATAAAATACTTTGATAAGTTTAGGTAGAAGTTTGAATGAGAAGGCGTTTGAATTTGCTTCTCTTCCCCAATGGCGTGCGCGAGGGGTCATGATTTTTTTCCGGCTTCGGTCGAGAAAGTGCACGGCTTAAGTCCATAATAATAATAATAATAATAATATCAATAAAAGCACATTAAATTTTTAAACAATTTTAATTAACATAACTAATTACAAATATTGTCACATATGTTTAGGTCTAGCCTGTATATACAGGGTTATTTGTAATTATCTATATTCACCCATTCATACATAATATACGTTATAGGTTTAATAAGTTTTGAAACATACTGTAGGAATTCAAATTATTTAAAAATATTTCATTCATAAAAAAAAATACATGTAAAAATAAAAGTTTATAATATTAGACAATTTCATCTTCATTTATCCATGAGTTGTGTTTATCAGAAAAACCTAACCACTTCACATATGCCCTGCTGCCTCCTGTCCGTTGTCGACGACGAAGTAAAACTTTCTCTACTAGGTAAGAGTCTGGATGTCTAGTCTTGAGAGTTTCAGAGTGCGTTCATCAAATCCCATCATTCACTTTTGAACAAATGTTTTTTATAAAATATAATGCATAGTATTAACCGTCGTATACTACAAGTTAAAAAAAAAATCCTCAGCGTAAGGCTGCATTTCCATTAAATTGATCTAAAATAGATCGCTATAACCCTATTAGTGTGCTATTTTTCCTATCGCATCTTCAAGTTGTCTTAAATTCGCCTGTTGTGTCTCTTGATTCTTCAACACTAATTTCATTAATATTTCAAGTTCGCTATCCATACGCTTATATACTCCATCTATAATTATGGAAGAGGACTTCGCGATGGCTTCCTGAATCAAATTATTTGCTTTATCTATGCAACGCTTATATACTCCTTCTATAATTATGGAAGAGGACTTTTCGATAACTTCACGAATCGATTTATTTGCTTCATCTATGCAATCACTTACATACTTTTGAGTAGCAGCGTCACTTTTATTTACAGGTTCACCGACTTGCGTTAAACGTTTACTTTTCATATTATAATTCCCCGATCTGTCAAGTTTAAAGCCTATACCTGAGGGTCCACGAGGTCCACGTGACAAATCAAACCAACCCTTTAGATTTCCACATCGTCCGAATTTATCGATGGTGTTGTTAACACTAGACATTTTAAACTACAACTGACACTTGAAGAAGGCACTGTTCTTGTTTATAATGTCTTCTCTTTAAACCGATACCTTCACTCTTACTCTCACTATAAGCTTCGCTATATGTCATCCACATTTTTTACAAGAAGACATACGTGTTCCATTCAACTAACTTTAGACTAGAATTGAGGTTATTTTCAGTATATAAGCTCGACGTCGGCTGTGTAGAGAGAGAGAGAGAGAGAGAGAGAGAGAGAGAAGTGGGAGAGAAAATCAATAGTCGACATAACATGAGTCGATTCTTACCATTGTGTACGGCTTTGAGTAGTTGAGAAATAAAAGTCATATGGTTATGGTTATTACATTAATTTATTACCTATCCATTACAATATTAAACTTGTATTAGTATGCTCAAGAATAGAAAATTATCTTAAATAAACGATTCCATCTAAAGCGCTATAATTTAATAATGCATCATGTAAAATCAATGCATAGACCTTGATATTAGCAGGGAATTTATTCTTTCTAGTTTCAAACTCCAACTTAATATCGACAGTGGATGATTTCACGGCTTCTGATTGATGAGAACAGTCGATAACAAACAGAGGATTATGCAAAAAATTGCCATACGTTAACATTGGTTCGCTCATTTCCTTGCTGAAATAGCTACGTTGAAAGTTAATGTATGCATAGTAGGCTGGACCGATTAGCTTTTTAGAGAAATCCAAATTCCACCTCTCGTACGGATAGACGTTTGAGTTCAAGTAGAGACGAATATCACTAACATCGGCATTAAGAAACTCCGTCGCATCTTTTGCTTTATTGTCTGAATTGGCAGTACTTTGAAACCCAACAATGATATAACGGGGTCGTTCCAAACTTGTACTAGTTTTAATCGCCCAAATGTCTGATGATGTCTCTCGCAAAGCTGGCAATTCATACAGATCCCACATACGATAGGCTATTTTAACACGTGCGCCAGCAGATTTATTTATGTGAGACATTAACTTCAGCTTCAATCTATCTTCGGGTACAACGTGTCGTATTTTCCATTCAATTTTGCATATGTCTAAAGTGGCGTCTACTTCGCCCATATAGCAGTTCTTGAACGATCGAGCTATAATTAATATTAGCTCCTGTTTTACATTCATAATTCCTTTGGAATAGTCTTCGGCAAAACCCATGATATATTTAAGCGGTAATCTACCGCTGAAAACGTGGCTAGTTGCATCCAAGATATCTTGTTTATCCTCATCAAGTCCCCAGCCATGTGTTAATAATACAGATTTTTGACTATCTCCAAAGGAGAGCATAGTTTTCATTGCAGAAGTTATTCCCGGTTTACGAACAACCGCCACCTGTTCACCACCCATCTCATAGCGGATTTCATCGAAGAGAAAGGCGAATGCATTATTGGCCAAGTAGCATTTCTTACCGGTTTGAGAAGGTGTAAACTTCCCTTCGATGTATATATAGCTTTCAGAGATATCGAGAATTAAATCTTGAAAATGAACTGGAATACGTATTTCATCCGACTTTCCATATGCAGGTGACCCATATGGTTTATATGTATGCTCATGTAGACTTACGATGGAATTGTCAAAAATTGGTTCGTCAAATACATCACATTTTTCATTTGCAGTTGAAAAAGCTAAGGTCATTTTGTTGTTGTCGTCTATTGTTTGTTGGAAAATAATAATCGGCAATCGATTGAACAAAGTTATGGTCTTCAGGTGAGAGCTGTTGATGATGATGATGATGCACTGTTGACGCTACGGGTTTTATAGAGCGACTAAAGTAATTATCAGATAAACTTCTTATTTTATTTTTTTCTTCTCCTCCGCTTGAATGCTGTCTGTGATTATTGTTGTGATAGTAGGGATGAACGAGGACCTGCCGACTATTATTTTTATTATAGATGAAGCCCATAATGGTTCTTTTTCTATGATATTTTTTTCAACTCGAGCTTTACAATTATTCGTTCACCTCTAAAGTTGATTAATTCACCGTGATCGTCTAAAATGCGGAGAGTAATGTTATCGATAAACTGACGTCCATCCGGTCTGACGGGCATATAAATAATATTTCGAGGCTCTTTGGTAAGTTTATAGCCAGGCTCGACGTCTATGTCGAATTCAAAGAGGGTGTGCGCCTCCTCTCCATTGAAATAAGCACCTGCAGTAATGTTACAATCTATGCGCACGATTCGAACTCTCATAATATCGACTGCCCTCGTTGACGAATGGATTTCATCGGCAGCATACCGTTTGCGTTCGAATCCTAATAGGTCAGCTAAAGTATTTTCTCGAGTGAAATCAATCTCGTACTTTGATTGCATTTCACACTTTAACGTATTATTGTTAGCATGTAGGTAGAATAATTCTTTCAGTTCATCGTTAGTTGCATTAGTCTTTGACTTGTTAGGTTCATTCAACCATATACTGCGCTGTATTTTCTTGTTAATTTCATCAATTTCATATGTGCCTGGATCTAATATCACCTTTACCGGAAGCCTTTCTTTACTCGTGGAAGATCTGATGTATGGAAATTTATTATTCTTCTCATCAATATTTAATATGGAATTGTAGGAATAGAAGGCAATTAATCCTAAACCATAACTAGAGTTATTATCCAATTCAATCGGTGGATAAAAGTTGGCACTTAACACACTAGATCCTTGTCCTGCTAGAGTAAATGTTCGCGACATATCTCCCCCCCCCCTCTCTATCACACACACGCGCACTTTATTAATGTTTACAACAGCAAGTTAATGGATTTAGACGTCTTCTTTTTCGAGGTAATTGTGTTAAAGACGACGATGCTGATGATGGAATGTGTACTTTATTTTCAGAAGCGAGATTTATATCATTCATCTTACAATAGCAGCAAAACATTCCTGAATTTGTTGATGGATCGTCATTAACATCTTGATCTAAGCAATTTTGATACTTTAATATGTCGATGTCATTCTGCAAACGATTCGGCAATTTATCCCAGACTAAAGCAATCTCATGTGGAACACATGCGATCAGAACTTCTTTCGGCATATTTGCGAGTTCTAATCTACTCATCTTCAACAAGCTTCGTAATTTAGAAAATGCAATTAGCGATTTACCCATCTGTTTAATTTGCTCTCGATCAATTTCCGGTGTCATCATCTCGGTGTTAGCGTCCATGTGTCACTTAAACTTTGACAGAAACTTTAAACATAAATGTCCACACCAGACTGTATTGAAATCTTGATGACGGTCGTAGTTATAAGTGATTGTTCTGGCAGGTGCTGCTCCCTTATATAGATACTGTACTAATTCCAAAGGAGGGGATAAATCACCAAAACTGTCATAGTAATTTACTAAGCTATCATCCTTTCTATACGCTACCCAATGCGTACCTGAACATGTGTACTGTCTAAATTAACTACAACACTTTCCGTTCGCCATGGTCCATCCCTGGGCAATCTGTCCCGCATATACACACCTCGAAAATTTGGCAATTGAAGGATTACAGCAAATCGTTGGATGTCTTCGTTTGTGAGTGGTCTTCGAGGAAGCGGGACATCTAAAAGTTTTTTGAACCGGAACCTGAATGCCGTGGAGTTCTAAGGTATAGTCCTAAACCTGCGCGATATGGTTTCAAATGTAATCCCTTACCACTTTTAGTCAGTGCAATTGCCTCCATTGTCTTGTTGTGACGATTTGCCTCGGTCAGTTGCTCTCGTCCATTTTTCGCATCACGAACAGCTTTGACGATGCTAGCAGCTCCACCTGCTAAAGTTCCCAATGCTGAAAGTCCTGCAAATATTGGTATTAGAGGTAGAAGGCCACCAACCTTTGGAATTGGTATGACACGTGGTAGAGGAATTTGTTCTTTCCCACCTATCATCTTTAAAGATTGTCGTGCAACGCGTAAGGCAATTTCGGCTGCCTTTAAAGGATTATCTTTCAACATCTGCTTATGTTTATTCAACTCATGACGGATTCGATACAAAATTCCTGATTCAAATGTTACTTTTTTCTTCCCTTCTCTCCTCCCTTTAACAGTGACTTGCTTCCCATTTTGTTTCTTTTCGACTTTTTGCAACTTCTCCTGAAATCCCATGCCAAGTCGCCGTTTTCCTTTCATTATATTTGTAACCAACCAAGCAGCTGCCTTTTCACCAATACCAGCGTCTTTGGACTTAACTCGTTCCCAAGCTCTCTGTTCAAGCTCGTAGTCAGCCTTGTGTCTTATCGCTAGATCCTTACTTAAATAGGCAATATCATGAGCACGACATGCAGCATCGAGATGGTTAATGCCTCGATGCCCCTTTTTCAGGCGTTTCTCTAATTTAGTGCCAGGCCCACAAAACTGGAAGCCTCCAGGCAAATGAAGTTCAAACGGGACCTTGTCTATCAATGAATTAACTATTCCTTCACCACTACACTTCTTTAATTTGCTATGTGAAACGCGACAACTACGGTGAGTTCCTGCTTCGACGACCAACATTTAAATAAAACTGTAAACACTCATCAATGTTTATATATCATCTAAACGTTGTAGAATGCGCATTGTGAAGCAGAAACAAAAGTTTACCATTGACAACTTAGATCATCATTTTAAAAGTTCTAATGGATCATCCAGAAGACATGGACCGTTTTTGCCGCCAACTGTTCGCTGTCTCATAGTAGGGCCCTCAAATTGTGGGAAAACAAATTTAATGATTTCACTACTCGTTAACCCTGATGGACTACGTTTTGCTAATCTCTACCTTTACTCAAAGTCATTATTCCAGCCAAAGTATGAATATCTCCGTGATATATTAAAGCCGATTAAAGGATTAGGATTTTACGCTTGCGATAATAATGTTAGCATAATGGAGCCTTCAGAAGCAAAGCCAGACTCCATCTTCATTTTTGATGACGTAGTGTGTGAAAAGCAAGACGTTATTAGATCATACTTTAGTATGGGACGTCATAGTAATGTGGACTGCTTCTATCTCGCTCAGACATACACAAGAGCACCTAAACAATTAATTCGAGACAACTGTAATTTTATTATTGCATTTAAACAGGATGAGACAAATCTTCGTCATATCTTTTCCGACCATGTGGCCCCCGATGTGACATTTTCACAATTTCAAGAAATGTGCTCCAAATGCTGGGAAAATAAATATGACTTTATGACGATTGATAAAGATAGAGAGGTACATGAAGGGCGATATCGCAAAGGCTTCGATGCTCATATATATCCCTAAGTATTCATCGTTGTAAAGTCAATTGTTCATGAGATATCGTTGAGATTGCTACGATAATAATAATAATAATAATAACAAACGAAATGTCGCAAAGTGTTAGTGGTGATGAGAAAAGAAATTCACGTAGTGAAATGGAGTTAAAACGTAAATTGATTGATGCAACTGAAGCAGTCCGAAAAAAATTCGATTCTCTGAGATACAATCAGAGTGAAAATAAGGTGGCACTTGAAAAGATTTACGAACCTATAACGAAACCTTTAAAACATTTAACGGACGTGACTGAAGAAGCAGTAAAGAAGTCAAGCATTCATCCAATACCGCTACTACCATCGTTAATGGATAGAAGTAGCAGCGCTAGTGGTGGGAAACCTAAAGCTTCATCAGAGACCAGTAAAAGTGATAACGATGACGACCTACCTGACAATGATGAGTATGAAGAAAAGGTTGATATGATCGATGATGATGATGATGATGATGCTGAGAATGACTTGGTTGCTGATAATGTATCGAGGAGCATTGTAATGGAAACACCACCGCCGACATCACCATCTTCTATGGCGTCATATTCTCCAAGCTTCAGTGGACCTTTTCATCGTCTGTCAACTGCACATGTGAAATATTTAAAAATAGATAAAGGTAAAGACAAGTATGATACAAAGTATGGAGTTCGTATAGATCCCACTAATAGCACTACAACTCTAATGGGTAATGCCGAAATACGTTTTGTCGATGACAAAATCGAAATTTGGAGAGGAAACAGAGAGCTTGCGTCGTATAATGCTAGTAAAGAACTCTATGATCTCATTTTTTTAAAAAGGCCAGCTGCCTTTTTCAGAGGGGCTATTAGCGATGTAGATATGCATGCATATAGTGAAATTCTTCATTTAACAAATGCGCCCTATAAATATTATGATTCACAAAATGAGTTAAGTGGTTCCACTCTTAAAAAGTATGTAGAAGTTATAAGACCACTAATGCAACGACGTAACGCTGAAGGTGAAAGTGTTCTTTCAAGTAGAATAACTAGGACAAAATCCAAACATAGTGGAAGAGGGGTCGGTTTAGCTTCAAGAAAATTATTTAATAATAATCGCTCGTTTGAATATGTGTATTGGAATAGACTCAAAGAGCTAGTTGACCGTCTTCGTCTACTTTGGGCCTCAAAGATGGCTGGTCACACCGGTCATGAAAATGAAATAATAGCCATTTTACAAGAAGTGAAAGAAGAAGGCATTATAAACTAGAACAATATCTCTCCAAGTATCAGTTGTATTTTAAAATTGCTAGTGCCAACAACGACACTTAGCAAATTCGGATGACGTAGAAGAAATAATCTAATCAGGTGTATGCAGTAACTAAAGCCTAAAATTGAAGTTTAGAACAACATTAATCATGATAATTAGTAACGTTAAACGACAAATTGTTGATGAACTACATAGACCTGCTCGACGTAATTTTCCCCGAAGAAAAACCATCATCAAGGGCTATGGTGATTTGTGGCAGATTGACTTAATCGATATACAGTCTTTTGCTAAGGAAAACAGAGGCTTTCGATATATTCTTGTGGTAATAGATTGCTACTCGAAGTATGTGTGGACTCGAGCAATTAAGAGTAAAACTGCTGGAGAGATTGCCAATGCCATGCGCATTATTATTCGAGAAGCTAACTACATTCCAAAAAATATACAAAGTGATCAAGGTGGTGAGTTTTACAATAAACCTTTCAATGCTTTAATGAAACTTCACAACATCAATCATTACTCAACGTATAGCACAAAGAAGGCAGCTATTGTAGAACGTGTCATTAGAACTCTAAAAAACTATTTGTATAAAGAATTCTCCTTAAGGGGTAGTTATAAATGGCTTAATATGCTACCAGATGTTGTGATAAGGTATAACAATACGATGCATAGGACAATAGGAATGAGACCTGTTGACGTTGGACCTCATACACAAATACCAGCACTGAAATTAAACAGTCGCAGAATTGCTCCTATAAAGTTCAGATTCCGCATGGGTGATGTGGTGCGCATTAGCACCTATAAAGGTGTATTTGAGAAGGGATTCACTGCTAATTGGAGCACCGAGCTTTTTAAGGTGGATAAAGTGAATGTAACAAGTCCTCCTACTTATCTTTTAACGGATATGGAAGGAGCTCCAATCAAAGGTTGTTTTTATGAAGCAGAATTGCAAAAGACTAGACATCCAGACTCTTACCTAGTAGAGAAAGTTTTACTTCGTCGTCGACAACGGACAGGAGGCAGCAGGGCATATGTGAAGTGGTTAGGTTTTTCTGATAAACACAACTCATGGATAAATGAAGATGAAATTGTCTAATATTATAAACTTTTATTTTTACATGTATTTTTTTTTTATGAATGAAATATTTTTAAATAATTTGAATTCCTACAGTATGTTTCAAAACTTATTAAACCTATAACGTATATTATGTATGAATGGGTGAATATAGATAATTACAAATAACCCTGTATATACAGGCTAGACCTAAACATATGTGACAATATTTGTAATTAGTTATGTTAATTAAAATTGTTTAAAAATTTAATGTGCTTTTATTGATATTATTATTATTATTATTATTATGGACTTAAGCCGTGCACTTTCTCGACCGAAGCCGGAAAAAAATCATGACCCCTCGCGCACGCCATTGGGGAAGAGAAGCAAATTCAAACGCCTTCTCATTCAAACTTCTACCTAAACTTATCAAAGTATTTTATTATACCAATTGTTATGTTTCAGGTAGGAACCTTGTCTTTTCGAACTCAGTTTCTATTTATTCGTTGCACGTAAAACATTAAGTTTCTCAAGTCGATGTGACCGGTTTCTAAAAGCCCTTTTTAATGCTCAAATTAATTGTTTCTACTCATTATTTGTTTTATAAATTCATTGTGCTAATTTAAATGTAGTTTTTTAATCAGAATTACACTTTTTCGAACGTAAAAACACATGTGTTTACCGATGCCGTCGCATTTATGGATTATGTGCATTTGTATGTCTGTGAATTGATGCCATCGCATTTATGGATTACAGCGACAGTTTTTCGTTCTTGGTAAGCCATTTTACTGACTTTATAATGGGTAATGTTTAGTGCCCAGGTTTAATCTAGTCCTTTATAGTTTCTCCACATTAATTATTTTTCTTCATTTACTAGACTCATTCATTACAGTTTAATTCACATCTCTAGAACGTTCCTCCTAGTTTATGTTAAAGTTATGTTCAAAATTATGCATTCTGTGAGTTAAATTACCTAACATCGCATCAGTACAATTTTTAAAATTAAAATTTGTAATTTTCAGTTAGCATCATTTCGGCCATTTTATTCGGCGTGCCCCAGTTAACTTAGTATTCGCGTCAAATGGTAATTCAAGACCTCAAACAGCATCATATACATAAACTTTCTGTGCTTTTATTGATTATCAGTACACTGTTTAATAATAATAATACACGAAACCAGTCAGATAGTTATAGACTTTTCTACAAACAACACTAACGTACACCGCGTGTTCAATATGTAATGTACGTAGCATTTAAATATAATTACGGAATTAATTGAGCGACAAATTGGCGTGTTAGACTGATATTAAGTGTAGGCACCATCGAAGCTGTGTGCGTGTTCAAGGCTAAGTCGTCAACACTGCAGTGTACGTAGACGGTATTCCAACGAATAGTAGTGTTCATTGGAGTGTCGAAGTAGCTAGCCATCCGCGAAGTGCTGTCCACCTTCACGGTTAAACATCACCTACCGAGGTAGACATCGGGCTATGTCAGCGCCGGAGTGTCGAAGTAGCTAGCCATCCTCGTAGAGCTGTCCTTAGTACCATAGTCAAGTACACGGTTAAGCATCACCTACAGGTGTAGCCACCCTTGAGATGGTATATAATTACGGAACTAATTGAGCGACAAAGGTAATTAATCGATTTACCATTAATGTCTGAGTACCTAGATAGCCATCCTCACGTGTTGAGAACTAGGTCAACCTTCGGAAGCATCCCCAAAGTAGTGTACCGTGTGTTCAATTCGGATGTGGTTAGGTACGGTCTGTTCAAGGCTAGACATCGTGCTATGTCAACGATATACGAATTACGCTGTAGTGTACGTATACCGGGTGTTCAATTCGTATGTAGTGTACGTAGCATTTAAATATAATTACGGAATTAATTGGTGTCTTACATTATATATTAAGTATGTAAAGGTAATTGATTTACTATTAATGTCTCAGTACCTAGTCAACCTTCGGTGTCCTTAGTGATATACTCACCTTGACGGTTAAGCATCACCTACTGAGGTAGACATCGGGCTATGTCAGCGACGGAGTGTCGAAGTAGTACCATAGTCAAGTACACGGTTCTACCCTTGAGATGGTATATAATTACGGAATTAATTGAGCGACAAATTGGCGTGTTAGATTGATATTAGTATGTAAGGTAATTAATCGATTTAGCGTCTGAGTACCTAGATAGCCGTCCTCACGTAGGAAGCATCCCCAAAGCCTCGACGTGATGTACGCTGTAGTGTACGTATACCGGGTGTTCAATTCGTTTGTAGTGTACGTAGCATTTAAATATAATTACGGAATTAATTGGCGTCTCACATTATATATTAAGTATGTAAAGGTAATTGATTTACTATTAATGTCTCAGTACCTAGATAGCCATCCTCTACAGTGTGTTCAGTGTTTGTAGTGTACGTAGCATTTAAATATAATTACGGAATTAATTGGCGTCTCACATTATATATTAAGTATGTAAAGGTAATTGATTTACTATTAATGTCTCAGTACCTAGATAGCCATCCTCTACAGTGTGTTCAGTATGTAGTGTCAAGGTTAGCTTGCGTCGACACATCAAGGTCAACGTCGTACAAGGACAACGATGTGTCGAGGTCAGCGTCAAGGGCTGTGAATTGAAAACCACCCACCCCCCACTCCTTCGGAGTGGGGGGTGGGTGGTGTTCAATTCTCTACTCCTCACTACTCATAGTTAGTTCTACTTAGGTAATCTTATATTTTTTTTACCAATATATGTATTTTAAAAAAAGTTATGGCCAAAAATAATAAATATTTGCTTATCGGATCTCTTCTCGCTCTTGAATATGCTCACCTTACCACCTAGAAAATAATCAAAAATGAAGCACAATGGACATAATTTAAATAAATTTCTAGGACCATAATATATTCTATATAATATAATCTATATAGCACACTACTGAATATATTTATTTCTTGCATTAGAAAACTTACGGTATCCTGAAATAAAAATATATAAAACTACTTTATCCTACGGGGGACGTAAATAACAAGAACAGTTTTGCATTTAAAATAATTTAAGTTATATATTTTTTAAATAACTTATGAGCAATAATATATAAAATATATATGGAATATAACAAAAATAAATATTTATATGCAACAAAAGATAAAATAAAAATTTATCCGACAATAAAATGTAAACGAAAAATAATTATCTGAAATAAACCAACAACATAACTTAAAAAATCCATATTTCATATAATATATATACACAATAAATTTGACAATATCTGCCCAGGCAAGCTTCGAGATAGTGGCTTTAAGGATTTTTATTCATTGCCCTCTCCTTGGCCCATTTCAGCCATTTTTTTACTGCTGTTTTTTCCGATTCTATGTACGTTATACGCAGACTTGTTTCTGTTGACTCTAAAAATGACAAAACACCGTCAAAAGAATTCACAAACCATATTAGTGCATTGACAAGATTATTGAGACTCAGTAGGAATATTATTGTCATTTTATTGTTTCAGATATATCTCCTGCTTCTTTGTTACTTTTCCTAAGCTTTGCTAAAATGTTAAAACAGTTGGTAAAATAAAACGAATATTTGTTTTTTCATGTACAGTTATCAATAGAAAATAAAGTAAACCCGGGATTTTTTTACATTTACAAATTGTAGATAATCTTTAATATTTAAGTAACATTTTTTTTTATATACATTTATTTAACGTCGGCCTATTTCCGCTACTGAGGCCTAACACCGACGCCTGTAGGCGAGCTACCCCCAACTAGGAATTTTGCCGAATCTCTTCCCTTAAGAAAAGTAGGGATCTTTTACTTGCCTAACATTTAATAGACAAGGATCCGACGGCTTTACATCCCCTCCGAAGGATGGTATATCCCCTATACAACCCTCGCCTAAGGTTGTATAGCTTCCGCACATACACTGATATACACGCCGCTGGAAGATGTGTGAAGTGAGGAAGCGGTCTTCGTTGTGAACACGCGGGATCCTCTGGTTGTTGGAGAAATAAAAAGTTTGGGTTGGCTAGCTTCGACTGAGACTCCCAGAGGCCCCTAGTGCACTTAATTTCTTTGAAAGTTAGGTCGGGGTGGTATGTCCTTAAACGGAAGGATTCAGCCAATAGGTCCACCCTGTACAAGATCAGAGCGTAAAACTGCTTTTTAAGGGCCTAAAGCTTCACTCTGTATAAGCTTTTGTAGCTAATTCACTTTTTAGTTTCTCGGGTAGGGTACTTGAGTACCCTGTAGATACTTTTCTTTCAATAATAACACTTTATTTAAAACACGAAATTATAATCTTTTTATTTATGCGAAAAGCACAGAGTTGAATATTTATATTATTTAAAATTAACAAATTTCTTTTAGGTAACGTATCGACACTTAGAATTTTGCCTTAGACGGTGCGGGTTTCGTTATAATGTAATCAGATCTGAGGTAATTCACTTACAAACTAAAGTCACGAAGACGATTTATTTTTACTAAAAAATAGGGAGTTTTTACTAGGGGCGGCCTAGGAAGAGGACGCGGCGGGTACACTTTCAGTTTCGTTAGCTAAGCCGGAAAACACTGCTTTGGATTTAGGCTCTGTGGCGACCAAAGGGTAACGCGGATAGTAAGAACTTATTCGTAGATACACCGGGAACACAACTTGCCGGGGACTTGGCACGCTTCTCCTTTTATACAAATGACGGGGCACGACGTAGCCGAGACCTGGATGAGAGCTAGATGAGAATTAAAAAGGGTACCGGACATTCATTTGGGCTATTATGGTGTAATGTTGTGAAATGTTGCGCAATAGTTACTTAAATTTTTGAATTTCTAAATGAAAATTATATTGCTATATCGGCTATAAAAAATTTAATGTTTTGATACAAAAATGTCAGCGGAATCTAATTTACTTTTGGAAATATTTATGATAACTGCGGATATTGTGAACGATCCATCTTTATGGTGTCTGAAGGACTTATATTTCTATCTTAAAAAAGTTAGAAAAAATAAAAAAAAATAGGAAAAAGAAGAACAAATTTTTCTTTTTCCTCTAGTCTATTTTTATTTCAAAAATGAATATTTGCGTTCACAAAATTTTTTGGGTTCAACACGACTGTTTCAGACGGAGAATAATACAAAAAATCATACTTACTGTCGTTTATGCTTAACCGCTGCTCTGATGGTATCAATTGGACGTCGTAACACTATAAACCTAACACTGGATGTACCACACTTTCTTAAAATTATACCTGAAAGGGAATTTTGTTAGAAAACACAACTAAAAGACAATATAAAGTTCAAAAATGTATATATTAAATCTTTAAAAATTTATGTTTTTACAACAACTTTTATTTCAAGAAAAATGTTTAACAAACACTAGTCTGGCCCGTGTACAACACATGGTGAGGAACGGAACGATTTATACTGTACCCAACTACCATCCAATATGCGGTTTTATAAGCTAACGATGCACAAAAAGATTCAAGAAAAGTTCAATGTAACTGAAATTTTGGTGGGCTTTTGCTTGCCTGTCTTATAAACGTATTTTTAAATTCACATGAATTTTGGTCGCTCCTAAGAGCTTAAAATTGCTTGAAGCGCTACTACTTCGATTGTATTCTACAATAACAACTTTTTACGTTCAGGCAAGGTGGATCCCATGCACGTATGAGTACATGGTAATAATACTTTTTTGACTCCGAATCACTGAGGAACCGGTTTAGGGCAAACCCCGTCAAAACTCATCATTTCCCCGTCAAAACCGACTGCTAGGGTCCCATGTCGCTAAGGGCTATTTTCGCTATAACTTCCGATATACTTTGAATAGTCGTTGGATTAACTTGTATTCATATTCAATACCTCGTAAGAGTTGCAGTGCTTGACAACGTGGATTCGTAAAAGGGTTTTTAATCTTGAAAATTTCGAAGTTAAAGTAAAATTCTATTACACTTTCTAAATTTAGGTGGTCGGGGCGACATTACGTCCCTGTGCAGCGACATTTGCTACACTTGCTAAATTAACGCTCCTTGAGGAGTAAGTGAAAATTTTGCATAAAAAACGCTCCGAAGAGCGAAAATATGATTACAAATATTAAAAACCTCTAAAACCACGGCGTTTTTACGTGAAGCACGCTTTTCGTACGAAGTATTTCCTAAGTCGGATTTTGTTACAACGTCGAAAAGTATATCAGGGTTATAGCGTGTTCTTTAACAATATGACCGATGTCTGGAAATGGCCCCGTGAAGTAGCGTTGAGGGTTCGACTTAACCCATATTGATGTTACATTTAATTGTTACGTGCGATGCATGTTTGGTCATAATAAATTTATATAGGGTAATGGAGTGAAGTTGGCGACGAGTTGCCAGCATGCAAAGGGGAACTAGTAAATCGGACTTAGGTTTTTTAATTAAGAAAAAGAAGCTGAATGTGGGATACTAAATGAAGATAGGGACGAGTGGCCAGCAACTCATGGGGAACACGTAAACTGGTCTTGATTTTAAGAAGTTCGTTTTATGGGTGGCTCGGGGAGAGAATTAAAAGGTGTGTTTAAAGATATTTTAGGGAAATTGAAATTGACGCGAAAATTAAGATACGGGGGCTTGTAGAATGATTTGGGAAGTGAAATAAATTTTGATAGATTGAAGTTTGGGGAGTAAATTGAGAATGATTTGAGATGTTGAGGGGGCTGTTATTTTTAAAGGGTGTCGTTTTTGTTGTTAATTTGACGGAATTGAGTGTTTTGGCTAATTTAAAGATAGAATTTGAATGTCGGTGAATTATCGAGGATACTTAAAATTTCTCAGATTTTTTTAGTTACAACCTGTGGATTTTTGGTATGGAAGGTGTCTTAAGGACTTTTTTAATGGTGTTTGCCAGTTTGACTTTGACAAACGATTTATTTGTCAAATTTTGACTATTATTTGGTCGGCCATTTTGGTAGTATGGGGAATATACTACAACAGTTGGAACGGTCACCCATCCAACTACTAACTGCGCCTGACGTTGCTTTACATCGCATATCGAAGTATATACATAGTAAAGACGCACCTACGCTCGCCCCTAAGTAACATTTAACACAACATTGTGCACAATACCGATCGTATTTTTTTCACATCGGGCCAAGTGGCAGTGATCAATATAGTTAAAAGCACAAATATTCGCAACTATTAATAATTGCATATAAATTATCTAATAATCTATAATCTTAAAATATGACCTAAATTTTACCCACTGTATAATTGTAGATTTCATTTTTCAAATTGTTGAGAATGCTATTAAATACTATGAAAAATAGACACAATTTCAAAAATATACAGAAACTACCTCAATCACAACCAAATAGGAATTTATGTAACACGTTAACTCCGCTAGAATGTGTATTTTATTTAATCACAGGACTAGGACTTGATTTTCTTATTGTAATTAGTTTATTAGCATTAGATCTATTCTCATAAGCAACACATCCTCCAATAAATTGTTATAATTATAATAAATTCTAACTATGTGGCATTTCGTTAATGCTTCACGGTACCTACCACGAGTTCATCAATATATGTTTTAACTTATCAAAAATGTGATATTAGCTAAAGTTTTTAGTCTCGGAGAAGTATTTAACTGGGTATCGCTTGCTCTATCCTCACTACTAGAGGACACTCTTTTTAATGTGATTTTTCGGCCTCTACAGCTTCCTCTATTATAAATCTTATTACCGTCCAAGTTTTATCCATAATTACTCTATAAAATAAACAAATATTTACTGCATTTATGCTTTTATTTGGAATTTTAAGAACATTGATAGAATCCCGAGTAGTTTTTAATTTAAAGATATATGTGATGAAAAAAAAAACCGTAAGAAGAAGAAATGAATATAAACAAAACACCACAATTTAACTTTTAGACAATATTCTAATCCTTAAGTTTGGCACAGGTTATTCAAAAACCTTTTGATTTTATAAAATTTAATGAATGGTTTGAGCCTGCGTTTGCTTTTCTATAATAAGTACCATTAATATTTAACATGATTGCAAAATATTACTTTTGCAAAGTGCGGTTAGGTCCACGTAAAATATTTACTTCGTTGTCAAAGGATAAAATAATTATAAGTAATATTAATGACGTACTTACCTTTCTTATTTTATTTGCACTCAATAAACTTCACGAAAACCAATAACAATAACCATTGCCGCGAAACAAGAAAAAATGGAAGGCATTGAAAAATGAAACGAGAAACGAGTGAAGGAGGACATGACATACCACCACCATACCGCAGTAGAGTATATTTGCTCTGTGGCGGCATGCACACGTAGTGTCTTTTCACCAGCCTTAAAGAGCCAATGAAAGGTAAAGCATATAAAAATACTTTATTTCTATTGGTTATTTCTGATGCAATCAGTTGCCAATTTTTTTTTAAGAACACAAGAAAGGCACTAGCATTTTGCACTATTCGCATAGAGAGAAATTTAAAACTAAAGATATATTTTAGCAAGTATAAAAGTGCATAAATATAGGTACCTATACTATGTATTGGATGGGCAAGCAAGGCCAGAGAAATTCAAGGCCAGAGAAATTCAAAGGTACGCCGATTCACACGACTACAGGAATTTCTTTCAAGGAGTAAAAGCAGTGTACGGCCCCAGTCGGAAAAATATGTGCCCTATTAAAGATTTAAATGGAAATCTCCTCAAAGAAGACCAGGAAATAAGAGCCCGATGGAAAGAACACTACTCTAACATTCTTAACCAGCAAAGTCAAGCCGATCACGATATTATAAATCTTATCCCTCAATATGACACCTTCGAAGACTTAGATAAACCACTAACAACGGAAGAGATCTTAACCGCCATTGGGCAGCTAAAAAATAACAAATCTCCCGGCGCCGACTCACTCCCAGCTGAGATCTTTAAAGCTGTGTCGTCAGAGCTCATACCCTACCTCAAAAAACTGTTTGATGTCGTGTGGGAAAGTGGTCAAGCTCCGCAGGAGTTTCGTGATACACTTTTAATCAACCTCTTCAAAAACAAAGGGAGCGCTGCGGACTGTGGAAATTACAGGGGTATAGCTCTCCTGGCTGTTGGAGGGAAGATACTCACTAAAGCGATGGCAAATAGGCTAACACCTGTTATGGAAAAGTTACTTCCTGAAACACAGAGTGGCTTTAGACCAAACCGAGGCACATCGGACCTAATCTTCACACTTAAACAGCTTCAAGAAAAAGCACTCGAACATCAAGGAGAAATTCACATGGCCTTCATTGATTTAACCAAGGCGTTTGACTCGGTGGACAGGGAAGTGCTCTGGAAAATTATGCTCCGCTTAGGTATCCCTAGAAAATTTGTGGAAGTATGTCGCAGTCTACATACAAACAACAACGCCCAGGTTATGTATAATAATGAGGCAACCGAACCTTTCCAAACCCTCACTGGAGTTAGGCAGGGATGTGTCCTGGCACCCCTACTCTTTAATTTGTTTACCACTGCTCTAACAATTATTGTTGACAACAAACTGACAGTCAGAGGAATAGGTCTCAGATACCGTTTTGATGGCGGTCTTTTTAACATAGGGCGCTTCAGAGCTTTCACGAAGACACGCACACGATTCATTTGTGATCTCCAGTATGCGGATGACTGTGCACTTTTAGCCTCTACGCCGGAAGAGCTTCAAGAACTTTTAGATGTGTATGCCCAGAGCTACGATTCCTTAGGACTTAAAATCAACATTGGAAAGACTAAGATTATGTCAACTCCTCATCAAGTGAACCAAATAGACATTACACTTAACGGAAATTCTCTTGAAGTGGTGGATCAGTTCAATTACTTAGGCAACGTTGTTAATGACAAAGCAAACATGGACAGCGAGATTCGCAATAGAATTAACGCTGCATCTAGAGCACTCTGGGGACTTAGAGAGAGAGTATTTGACAACCACGACCTTGCTTTGTCAACGAAAATGGCTGTCTACAGAGCAGTTATCATTCCAACACTGCTATATGGATGTGAAAGCTGGGTTACTTACCGTCGTCATGTGAAAGAATTAGAACGTTTTCAGCAAAGACACCTCAGAAGTATGATGAAAATCCGTTGATTCCATCACATATCAAACGTGAAAGTACTCAGGAGAGCAAACAGCCTTCCAATTGAGGTGCTTATTTCAAGAGCACGCCTAAGATGGGCAGGTCACGTTCATCGTATGCATGATAACCGCCTTCCTAAATGTACACTTTATGGTGAATTGCTAAGCGGTAGAAGAAGGCGTGGCGGTCAACGAAAGAGGTTCAAAGACACTCTCCATGAAAATCTAAAATCCTGCGGTATTGCAGACGAGCAATGGGAACAACTTGCAGCGGACAGAACCGAATGGCGAGGGGTTGTGGCCAGCTATCAAGGAAATGTTGCTGCAAGAAGGCCGAATCCAAGACCTAACCAGGTCTATGTTTGTCCTGACTGCGGTCGACATGTGCTCTCCCGAATTGGCCTCTATAGCCATAGTCGTGTGCACCGTAGATGAATGGGAATTACAATGGACTACACCTTTTGCTTGTTTTTTATTGTACACAATTTATCGACTGTAACATTTTTATACTCGGACTCGAGTAACGGCTAATAAAAAAATATGTATTGGATATATTATATTTTATTCCTCATTTACCATATTATATTAATGAGTATCATTGTATAAAAATAATACATAAAGTAGTCACACCTAGGCGTTCTTATAAATAGCTATTAAATTAAATGACAAAACTACATGATAATTTTACACAAATTAATAATGCATATACATGCTTCATTGTTAATAATTATTAATTTGTTGACATTATACTTAGTCACACCTCTAGCTTTATTGCTTATCAACCAATGGAGGTCCACAAGTAACGGATAAATTCATTATCTACCTAACTAACAATTTACGAGTAAAATCCTAAAACACGTCAATTTTTAATTCTAAAATTACATTTTTTGAGCATAATTTTATACATCCCCCTTCAACCACTTTCCACCCTTTAAACCCTTTACCCTTTAAACTTTTTAAATGGAACGAGGGTGCGTGTGATAGCTCATTTGAAAGGGGTTTTAATTCTCTATCCAGCAATATGTTTTTTGGATTTTGTATATTCTTCATCAAGAAAATCAACTTTGAAAATTTTGAAATGTATTGCTTATTATACAGGGTGGGGCAATAGTACGTCGGACCTCGATATCTCGAGTTCTAAGATAGATAGAATTTAAAAAAAAATTGCAAGTAAACTAGATAAAAAAGTCTATAACTGGAAATTATTTTCGAACATACAGGGCGAGCCAAGACGATATTACAGTACCAAGTGCCTTTTTTTTAATGGAGTGCTATGTATATCAGTACATTTTTTGAAGCCTCTTTCTAGGCTCTATTTATTCCTATATTAGCATTGACTATCTCCCAACCATTTGGATGTAATGAATTTTTTTGTTGAAATAATGCAATCTGCAGATGGATATTAAAAAAATCACCACAGTCACAATTATGGGTTTTAAGAAAAACTTATGTAAATACCAGTTACGAGACATCTAATTAATGTTTTTGAATCACTTTTATTTCCTAAAAATGTACAGGGTGGCCAAAAATTATTTTTCAATTAAGAACACTTTAAATTGAATTTTCTCAATTTTTTTCAAATTTAACACCAAATGTATATTATATATATATATATGTATATATTTTTCTACAATGTGATGTAGAAATGAAAAACATTTTTTGTAAGTACTTCCCTATGACTAATTGCAACCATTTTCGTTTTATAAATAAATAAGTAACAAATTCAAGAATAAACTTCAAAAAGGAAGTTCTCTCAAATAATTCATTAAAAAAATTTATAATCGGTGTTCGACGTGTTGCCCATTTTGATTGACACACGTCTTTATGCAATTTTGAAATTAGGCCATTTAATGGGACCATTTCTTTCAATCCATTGAAATGAGTGAATAGTATTTAACCGGTCCTTTACTGTAAGGTTTTTTGTAAATTTTTTTACTGTTTTCGTTATTCGACAAGCAATAAAACCTCAGTTTGGTATAAATTGTCGTGTACAAAGGAACATTTATCACCCTTATCGGCATCAATTTGTATTGAATTTAAAATATTTGGAATTTTACAATATGAATTTTAATAAAGCGAAACTTGTAGACAAGACTTTTGTTTTGGACGAGTCAGACAGAAATTGTTTACTTGTCAATAGAATTTATCACCAACGTTATCCTGAAAGAAGGATTCCTGATGTTAGCAGCTTCCAGAACCTTCTCGATAGATTTCTGGAAACGGGAAATGTCGAATATAAAAAAGTGAAAGAATAAAACGTGTTGTGAATGAATAAAATGAGTTTTTTGTGGTGCTGGCAACGGTTGAGAATCCCCATGTTAGTCAAAGAGAAGTGAGCTCATTAGTAGGAATAAGTAGACGGTCTGTGGGTTGAATCTAAAAAACAAATAAGTTGCATGCATATCATATTCAAATGCACCAGGTATTATCTGATGATGATTTTCAAAAGCGCATACAATTTTGTAATTGGGCCAAAGGTGAAATGCAACATGATGTCAACTTCTTCAATACTGTTTTATTTAGTGATGACCCAATTTTTCATAAAAATGGATTTGTTAATAGGCCCAATTTCCATTATTATGTTTCGTAAAATCCTCACTTTTTTATGCAAGTTGATAACCAACACAGATGGTCTATGAACGTTTGGAGAGGAATTATTGGAGAACACATAATAGGGCCACATTTCTTTGATGGTACATTGACTGGAGCTATTTATCTTCATTTTTTGGAAAACTATCTGCCACAATTATTGATAAATCTCCCTGAAAGATTTCGAAATAGGGTGTGGTTTCAGCAAGACGGTACTTCACCACATTATTTAAATGCAGTTAGAGACCACTTAAGTAACACCTACCCTAATCAATGGATTAGAAGAAATGGACCCACTAAATGGCCTGCTAGATCCCCAGATCTTACAAAAATAGATTTCTTTTTATGGGGTTACGTGAAGGAAATTGTTTATAGAGACACGCCAACAACAGTACAAAATATGAAGGAAAGAATAATATCTGCCTTTACATCGGCAGTTTTAGGAACAGTGGGAACCTCATTTCAAAAGCGCACAGAGATGTGTGAATATTTATTAAAAATTTTTCTACTGAGTTATTTGAAGAAACCTCTTTTTTAAATTTATTTTTGAATTTTGTAATTATTGCTCAATAAAACGATATTGATTGCAACTAGTCCTAGGGAAGTACTTACAAAAAATGTTCGTTTTCTATTTCTACATCACATCGTCGAAAAATATACAGGGTGTTCCATTTGAGAAAATTCAATTTAAAATGTTCTTAACTGAAAAATAATTTTTGGTCACCCTGTGCATTTTTAGGAAATGAAAATGATTCAAAAATATTATTTAGATGTGTCGTAACTGGTATTTACACACATTTTTCTTAAAACCCATAATTGTGACTGTGGTGATTTTTTTAATATCCATCTGCAGATTGCATTATTTCAACAAAAAAATTCATTACATTTAAGTGGTTGGGAGATATTCAATGCTAATATAGGAATTAATAGAGCTAGAAAGAGACTTCAACAAATGTACTGATATACATAGCATTCCATTAAAAAAAAATGCACTTGGTCCTGTAATTTCATCTGGGCTCGTCCTGTATGTTCGAAAATAATTTCCAGTTATAGACAGACTTTTTTTATCCAGTTTACTTGCAATTTTTTTTAAAATTTCTAGCTATCGTAGAATTCGAGATATCGATGTCCGACGCACTATTGCCCCACTCTGTATATCAAAGTGTCGATAAATAGTAATGCATGCGTTTTATTGCACACTGTACATGTGTCCAAGTTTTGAATGTCACTTTTTAAATATTAAAAATATACACATGAATATCATGTTGTAGAAATGTTCCGCTGGTGAATACATTATCAGGATATATGACGAGAGACATATTATCCATTAATTGTTTATTTGATATTTATTAAAGATTTTAAAATTAATATAACTTTTTGTATATCAACAGTATATACAAAAAAATAATGTTATAAAAATATTCCATTTGTAAATTGTAAAGAGATTGAATTAAGTACGTAGCTTAAATATTGCCAATTGTATATCTATCTGTATATTTGACACATCAGTAAATTTTTTAGAAGATTCATACAATGTTCCCTGTTAACCGCAAAATCAATATTATTTCTTGTATATTATAGGGATATATAGGAATATCGTACAACATACTGGCAATATCTTCTGAATATTGACATAAATACGTTGCAAAACCTACATTATGGCTATATGTAAAGTAAGTTCTGAACATTGTTTGAATGTAGGCAATGAGTTTTGAATGTTAATTTCATATCACATGCTACGTGGGCGGTTTGACTGGAAATTACATTATTGTTTAATTTCGAATGGGATGTCCTGTACATTTTCATGAATATTATTTTGAGCATCTTTTCAAATGTAACCATACATCTACCATTAGTTATAATAATAAATCTAATAAAACAATTAGGCGGATAATTCATTTTTAACTAATTTCTTTCAGCTAAAACAAAGGTGGTTGGAACTGTTGTTTTGAAAAATTTTATTTTTATATTCATTGTAAAAATGTATGTGTAGTGGAATACCGATAGATTTTGAGAGATTTTATATGGAGCAACGCGACATAGAAAAATAAATTTTTTTAGTGAAACTAAGAATAACCTGAGTTTTCTACATCGAGTACGTGGGGGAACTCGGACATTTTTAAGGGTGGTTTTCAGTTTTAATTTATTTTGGACCCTTTAAAATGCTAATTAAGAAACAAGAATGGTACCCCTTTATTTTAGATGTTCAAAGAATCTTCAGTTCAAATTTCGTGCAAATCGGTTCACCGCCTCCCACGATATGTGGTATATACTGAAAAAACGTGAAAAATTGAATTAGGTGGTCTAACTTGGCCAAAACTTTATGAAATTTTAGATGAAAGTAATATATGTAACCAAGAAATAGCGTGCCAAATTTTAGCAATAAATATCCAATAGTTTGGCCGCATTCCATTTTAAATCCAAATTCCATAAAATTTTCAAAACGTCCCCGAATTTGTCCAAATGATTGTACAAAAATTTATTTTTTACCAAAATGAAGGTTTTTTTATGTACTTTCACGTGATCCAACTGAAAATTAAATTAATAATTCTTTTCCCTAGCGTAAGCTGAGAAAAACCATAGATTTTGCTATATTCTTGATATTTATTTTACTGTAAGATTTTCACCTTTCAATTTTTGTAGTGTACTTTACTGATTTTTATAATAAATTGAATTCTTTTACTTGTTCTTTTTTTATTGTTCGCTCTCACTAAGGATTCGTAAGATCTGAGAATTCGTTTGCTTGACCTGACTTTAGGTCGTAATAGATGTCAAGTCATTAGAAAAACCATGCAGATTACGAATCTGTTCCCATTTTCATATAGAACGGAAAAACCTAAAACAAAGAAGCAATTTAAAAAATCTGAAACCTGACTACGTAAAACCGATCTAAAATTGGCCAAACAAGACTGTCTTGATTTACAATTTAAATCAACGTTGATTGCTAACAGTCGGCGGCCACTAATACTCTCCAAATTAAACATATAGGCTCTCTGATTCCTAATCCTGGCATTGGCGTTAATTTTAATTGTAAATTAAGGAAGTCTTGTTTGGTTGTACAAATATCTGTTGCAACTAACGTATTTTTTATATTTGTGAATAATAGTGTCTTAAAAATAGTTCTCCGTGATTTTTTTGTCTATGCAATTTAAGAGATTTTCTCTTGTACTTTATAAAACTTACTAAAAATATAGGTACTTGTAACATAATTCCTTCGCTAACTACTCCTTTGAAGGTAAATAGTTAAATATTCATTGAATAATTCAACAAAGTAATTATAAAGTTGGAAACAAGATTAGCCCAAAGCGCCGTGTTTGTTCCTCCTTAATTGAAGTTTTAAATTTTTAATTAGTTTAAACCGAAGCTAGTCAGAGATTTGTAAGTTTATTACTTCCTAACAAATTAATATTCCGTTTGAGTTATTGCTCATTAAATAAAAGATATTCGGGTAAATATTTTCTGGTTTGTAGAAATCTGTCCCAGCTTTCCCCTAGAGATTTATTTTTATAACTGCATTAGTTCATGCTTTCAGGTCAATGATAAATATACCGCATAATGAAGTACATTTCCCTAGAAGATTTAAAGGACGTTATTAATCATGTACGGGAAATTCATTAAAAATAAGAGAGTATTGAGAAAAACTGAGGGTTTAACTGCATATGGTTTCTGATCGATCGCCGTCGTCCTGCGTCGTTGTGTAAAATCGGCGTGCGACTGATCTAGTCAATTTTTCGGCGGGCGTCGGTGTGTTTCGGATGGCAGCCCAGACGCCGCGGTCGCAGCTACGCTCCGCAGTAGTGTCCGAGACAATAACAGCAAGATGCTATTACAACGGGCGCCTGAAATAGGCCCGTGTGTGTTTCTACGTTACCTACTCTTGTTGATATGGTGAACAACGATCATCAAACAAGTGCGGGTGGTTGGACAATGTATGTAGTGCCACACACACGGGTTTTAGACACGGTTAAATTGCAGACCGCGTTGTAACCAGTGCTGTCAGCTGTCGGAAGATACACTGCGCCCGCACTACCCTCCGTGATGTGTGAGTGAACCCTAGCCAGCCAAAGCCAAGCGATAGTCGAGCAGCTGGCCTTAGTCACAACAGTGCGAACATTCCTCCGCACAGTATGGCCTCGGTCGCCGCTTGGCTGCCATTTGCCCGGGCGGCGGCCATCGGATGGGTGCCCATTGCAACGCATCCACTTCCGCCGCCTCCTGTTCCAAAGGACAGACGTAAGACTGACGATGAGAAATTGCTAATTAACGTGTCAGGTAGGCGCTTCGAAACGTGGCGGAATACTCTTGAAAAGTATCCAGACACGTTGCTGGGCTCCAATGAACGTGAATTCTTTTATGATGAAGACGTCAAAGAGTACTTCTTCGATCGTGATCCCGATATTTTCCGTCATATTCTAAATTATTATAGAACTGGTAAATTACATTATCCTAAACATGAGTGTCTCACTAGCTATGATGAAGAATTAGCATTCTTTGGTATATTGCCAGATGTAATTGGTGACTGCTGTTATGAAGATTATCGCGACAGAAAACGCGAAAATGCTGAGCGCCTTATGGACGATAAACTGTCGGAGAACGGTGACCAACATCTTCAGCAACTAACAAATATTCGGCAAAAGATGTGGCGGGCATTCGAAAACCCACATACATCCACAGCTGCATTAGTATTTTACTATGTAACAGGCTTCTTCATAGCAGTTTCAGTAATGGCCAACGTGGTGGAAACAGTACCATGTGGAAGCAGACCAGGTGGCGCAGGATCTCTACCTTGTGGAGAACGATACAAGATTGTGTTCTTCTGCTTGGACACAGCATGTGTTATGATTTTCACTGCAGAATATTTACTGAGAATGTTTGCTGCCCCAAATCGCTACAAATTTGTGAGGTCAGTTATGAGTATCATAGACGTAGTAGCTATCCTGCCTTACTACATCGGACTTGGAATTACTGACAACGATGACGTGTCAGGTGCTTTTGTCACTCTGCGGGTCTTCCGCGTCTTCAGAATTTTTAAATTTTCAAGACATTCGCAAGGTCTCCGAATTTTGGGTTACACGCTCAAGTCCTGCGCTTCCGAGCTGGGCTTCCTGGTATTTTCTCTGGCGATGGCCATCATCATATTTGCAACAGTTATGTTCTATGCAGAGAAAAATGTTGGCAAAACCTTCACATCCATTCCTGCAGCTTTTTGGTACACCATTGTCACTATGACAACACTGGGGTAAGTTTCATCACTTATCTTCATAGTGTTTTTTAACTCAAAAACCACGAGACCCTTTCAAGTAGGAATAAATAGTTCCATAAAAGTAGTAAATAATGGAAGAAATGAGGGTTTCAATGGAAGCGTTTTTTGACCCGTTTTCATACCTTTAATGAAAAAATTATGAAAAATTGGTGCTCTTTCATAATTTGCCAAAAATCTTCATGTTTAAATGAACGAAACATCTAAAACATTCATTTTGTATGAAAATATCTCTTAAAAATAGTAATATACGCGCCAAAAAAAAAATATGATTTTTTTGAAGAAATGCAAAATATACAGACGACCTATAATATTTCACTTCTACGAGTCTAAAATGTTTTTTTTCGTCCATTTGTACCTTGAAAAATGTACGGAGGAGCAGAAAGATCACATGCATTTTAATTTTTTATTATACCCTGAATACCATCTCGTCATTGTGAATTATATGTCATAATTATGATTTATATTTCGTTTATATCTTCTAATTCTTTGCCTACAGGGGGTACCTTACAAATAGCACCAAATATTATTTAGTATTTATAGCATTTGAATTTATACAGGGTGCCTGAAAAATTCGTTGGCATATATTCTTTAACGGTCGATTGGCTATAAAAAAATTCCCATGAATATAGATCCACACATGCTTTCTGACTTACTGTATTCTGCCAAAAAGTTAAAATACAAGAAGTTTTTTAGAGAATGATTTTAGAGTATTCTTTGATAAATTGACTATTATTTATCTATAATTTGATTCTTAAAACCTCTGTTTTCCCCGATACGTGCCCGGTACTTAAATCCGGTGATCGTTTGGTATCTCTATTCTTTGAAACTTTGCAAAATTTTTGGAGATATTGCATGGTATAACATAACAAATTTAACATTATTTTCTTAATATGTTTCTTCCCTACTTGAATCACGGGCAGATTTACATTAGACATGCCCGACTTTGGATTGATCACGAAATAAGATTGATCACTTATTAGGTCTTACTTAACTAAGAGAAGGGGAGTTCAATATGTATAACATAACGGGTTCACGGGAAAAAATCTAAACTATGCTTAAGACTATTAACTATTATTCATAAAATAAGAAGTTATTGTATCCGTATATCCACAAGAATATATATCTATTTTTTATCAAGGTAAATGTTATTCTTAAAAATCATAACCTTAGTTTGTTTCTTTCAATGATAACTAATTATTGATTTTTGAATAGTGTTTCTATTTCGACCAAGATAAAGTTTCAAACAATATTCAATACTAACTTATATTTAATCTAAAATTTCCTTTATTCTTTTTAAAAACCTCTTTCTTATGGTAAATTTTACGCCTTTTAATTTTGTATATAATAACTTGCCCAACACGACTAATAGTTTACAAGATACTTGCAAAAATTCGAAAAAGTTACCGATTTTTACTGCAGTTCGCTTCGGACCCATTAGGACCTTGATATAATCAACAGTAAGGATAAGTCCTAATTGACAACGTCCATATTTATTGTTTTTAATTTTACTTCGTGAACTGGGCACAATTACAACATACATGTGTTTTATCAAATAAAAAAACATCCTATATATTTATGTCATAAATGAAGCAAAGTATTATTGCTCCCTGTAAGCAATAGCATGTGATTAGTGTATCACATTCACTAATATGAATAGTAACAAACACATGCGAATATACCTGAAACTTTCAAATATCTCGAATAATAGGCACTCTACGAAAAAAATGCCCACAATCAAACTTTAATCATTGAAGGAAATACATTAGTGCTAAAATTAGCCACCCTCCCCGCTCCTTGTAGGTCGGGTGGGAGTAACTTTAAAATATTGCATGGAAACCACTATTTTTTATTACAGATTCGAATTCTACGACTAAAAATACTTAGCATTTGTCTGAAACATTTTTTTCGGTTCATGATAGATGGCGCTGTAATCGACGAAATTAAATTTTTTCGATTTCCCCTACTGAGAAATTATGCATACAATTCTGCAATACGTATGCAAGATTTCTATGGCTGGCTAAAAATACGCAGGAATTATCTGAAACATTATTTTCGATTCATGATAGATGGCGCTGGAATCGACGAAATTCATTTTTTTAAAAGCTTTTATTAAACTTACAATGTCTGTTAGTTAGTTAGTTTGTTTAGGAATTTCGATTAGTTCTAATTAAACTAGAGCTTTGAAATTTTGCACGTGTATAAGTCCGGTGACAATACACTTTAACATTTTCATGTAAGAAAAAAACAAGATGGCGGCTTCAAGATGGCGGACGACTTTACCGTTTATGATCCGATTCCACTCAAAATCGAAGCCTGTTGGTTTTCGAGATCGCCAATTGTGAATTTTTTGTCAAAATTTCGAAATTCAAAATGGCGGCGCTAATATGGCGGACAACTTTTATCGTTTAAGGTCCAAATCGATCAAAATCAATATTTGGGGGTTTTCGGGTTCACCGATTACGAATTTCTAGTCAAAAATTTAGTTCAGGATGGCAACTTCAAGATGGGGGACGGCTTTACCATTTAAGATCCGATTCAACTAAAAATTGATTTCTGGGGGTTGTCTAGGTCGCGGATTATGAATTTTTACTCAAAATTCAGAAATACAAAATGGCGGCGCCAATATGGCTGACGAAATTTGTCATTTAGATCCAAGTCAATCAAAACCCATATCTGGGGGTTTTTGGGGTCGCGGATTACGAATTTCTAGTAAAAAATTTTGTTCAAAATGGTGGGCGGCTTTACCATTTATGATCCTATTCGTCTCAAAATCGATATCTGTGGATTACAACATATCAAAAAACTAAAAAATAAAATTATATAAAAATATATTTAAAAAAAAGCTTTTATACTAAAAAGTAGAAAATAAACTTTGAAGTAAATCAAACCCATCATTTTTTTACATTATATAATTTTGTATGATATAAAAGCTTGCCACGAGCAATCTTCTTTACACAGTAAAAATCTCGCAACAAGCTTTTATATCATAAAAAAAATTATATAATGTAACAAAATGATGGGTTCGATTTTCTACTTTTTATAGCATTTAAATAAGTCTTTTTTTAAAATATTTTTTTATATAAGTTTTTTCGATTTCTCATACTGAGAACCTATGCATACGATTTGAAATACGTTTACAATAAAAAATATCATATTTTCATTGTAAATAATCGAAATCACACAAATTTTATTTCTCAAATTTTCAATGACTGAAAAATGACCTATCAAGAAACTACTATTATCGTAACCCAGGAATAGTCCTTTTTAGAATACTTGGTGAACGCGATATACTTTTCTTATGACTTATCGAAGTGCTTGATTAAATCAATCTTCTTTTAAATTAATGTATTCTTTGTAGTTTGTTTTAAAAATACCATTTCTTATGTTAAAAATACATTTTATAAAAATGCTTTATTATGTTTACATTTAACGGTTGTGTTATTTCTTCTCTTCGTATTTTTTATGTTTTAGTTTTGTTTTTTGTAACTAAACGTAGAAAAGAAAGAAATAACTTTAAGAAACGAATCATTTTACTCAGTTCGAAGATTATCTCGCAAACATAAAGACTTGTTTCCATTAGGCTGTTGATACTACTTCAGAATGGGGTATTTAACGATATAAGAGAAAATTTAAATGGTTTTGGTTTATGGAGAAACTGGCAGGAGTCTTGATGATGCTGTCGACCTCTACGCTCAGCGTTTTCCGGGTGGAATTCGGTCATGTGCTTCATTTAATTATACTCTCAAACAATTTACTACTGACGGAAATGTTCAACCCGAAAAAAGAACCCGTCAAGAAACAGTCACTGGAGAAAATAATGTAATTGCTGTATTAGCTGCAGTGGCTGCTAATTCTCATGTTAGTACACGATAAATAGCTCGCGATTCCAGATTGTCCCAGAGCAGTGTTTGAAAAATTTTAAAGCTTAATAAATATCATCCGTATCTTGTGTCTTTACACTAAGATCTTCATGGCGTTGATTTCCAAAATCGGGTAACTTTTTTTCAGTGGGCACGTGAATAAATACAACTAACCGAAATATTTTTCGTTACGTATTGCTCTACGACGAGTCGTTTTTTACAACCACGGAACGGTTAATCGACGCAACATGCATTACTGGAGTGTTGAAAATCCGCACTGGCTTCGCCAAGTTGAATATCAGCGGCCTTGGACTGTCTATATGTGGTGTGGAATAATTGGCCCCCACATTATTGAAGGCAACTTGAATAGTCAATTGTACCGAGACATTTTGGAAAATGAACTGCCAACATTACTTGAAAAACTTAGCTTAGAAGTGCGACAGAACATGTGATTTCAAAATGATGATTGTCCAGCACACTATTCGGTAGTAACACATGAAGTAAAGTTTACAGACATGTACTAACAACACGTGGGATATTATTAAGCGAATCAGAAATGCTTGTGCCGAAATTCAAGCAGACACATTTCCCAGTTGTGTACAGTCATTTCAAATACGGATTAATAAGTGCATTGAAGTCGAGGGCCACCATTTTGAGCAGTTACTTTAATTTTAAGATGATGATGCGAAGGGGCTCATGTAAATCAAGAACTGTAATAAGTGAGAGGTGAAGGGACTCGCATAAATCAAGCACCTTTGACTTTTTTGACGACAAAATTTAATTATTTACAAAGAAAAGGTGGTATTTTTTATTGCAAACGTATTGCAGAATCGTATGCATAGGTTCTCAGTAGGGGAAATTGAAAAAAATGTACTTCGTCGATTACAGCGCCATCTATCATGAACCAAAAAAAATGTTTCAGACAAATGCTACGTATTTTTAGTCGTAGAATCCGAATCTGTAATAAGAAATAGGTGTTCCCATTCAAGATTTTAAAGTTACCCTCGCCCTACCTACATGGACGACGGGGAGGGTGGCTAATTTTAGCACTAATTTATTTTCTCCGCGGAATGATTAAATTTTTATTATGGACATTTTCTCGTAGAATGCCTATTATTCGAGATATTTGAAAGTTTCAGAATAAAAAAATTACCCGGTATTTGGACCTGGATCTAAGCATATGGTACCACTTATTAGTATTCGTAAGAAGTGAACACTTATCCAATTTGTTTTTCGAATATTTATTATGGCAATGTAAAATTTTCTACGTATAAATTCCTGGACGTCAAACATTTATTGTAAACAAAAAACAATTTTATGGCTAACAAATGTATACATTTCTCCACTTTCTATATTTGATAAATCTGTTTCTCCGCGATGCAGATTAAGATTACAAATTTTATAAATATTTACATTTTGTATCAACGAGATTATTTCAGGTATCTTGAGAGACTCTATTAAATTTTTCATTTCACACTGACCACCTTCAACAATTTTATTTAAAAACTCAAGCGACCCTCGTTCACAACTAATATTTATCAAGAAAATTAATAAAATAAAATAAATCGTAGAGCAGTCAACTGTTGGAAAAAATTCTATACACTATGTTTCACATTTCATATAGATACTGTATAAACATTAGTTGTCGCATTTTGTTAATACCCTTTTCTTCTAATCATAATCACGCAATCTACAAAAATAACAGAATTATGCAGTACATTACTGGAAAATAACCTCTACGACTGTGGCGTTTAATTCAAAAGAAACAGTCAGAGGGTATTTTTAACATAAGCCAGAACAAAAGCAAGAATAACGTAATTTGCTGAGGTTTTGGAAACGTATCTGTTCCTTTCTCAAAGCTTTTATAAAGAACTCTTGTTTGCTGTGTATGTTAAATACACAGCCTTAAGATTCTGTTTATGTTATTCTAGTCTAAATGATATTAAGCTTGTCAAATTCCTCCTCCTTACTAGTTTTCTTTTATTGCTATCTGCCTCTGTTAAAATTATTGCCCAGTTCAACTTCTTCTATGTTCGTTTTCCAAAGCGTGTCCATCTTCACTTTACAAATTTTACTGTTCCCAATGTAATTTTGAGGTTCATCCAATTTTACACTGATAGGTCTAGACGGCTCATCCACATACCATTTGTTACTTTCACGCGGGATTCTGTAAATACAGGTTCTTTCCTGGTTTAGCGGTTTAGTTTTTGTCAAAATAGATCTCAAAATGTTTCCTGTTTGAAATACTGTCCTAACATTAAATTTATCACCTATATGGTATAGCTTTTCGGATAAACCGTATACGTAACTACGTTCAAGTTTTTGTAGGCTAGAGAGCGTTATGTGACTCTGCTGTGCTCTAGATTCGATCCCCGGTGCCGACACTGACAGGGTCGGTGGGTAATTGATGTTATCTGAGTTTCTTCAAATGTGTAACCACTTCCAGCCTTTGGTTTTGGATTTGGGGTTTGTCTGCTATATGTGATGTGTTTATGATTTACTGATTGGTTTGAGTTAAAATTTAAATATCTGTTGGTATGGGTTGGTTTTCTATAAACATTTGTTTCACTCTTATTATTTACTCTTTGCATTAAAACATCTCATTCCTCTATTTTCTACTTCTAATGTACAAATACTTACATTTTCTGAAAAACTATCCAATAAATCGACTTTATGAGGCCAGATTGTAAAATGTTCATCAACAGATTTCCACCAAGAAACCGGTTTGTATGTTGCTTAATATTATAATAATGAGAACCACATTAGAATATCCAAATCCTATTGATTAAAATCGCTTTCCGATTAAAAATAGGCTGGCTGCTCTTATATACACATCGTTAAAAGTTGCATTATACTGTTTACATTTTATTTAGTTCCGTTTTCCAAATTTTTATCATTCATCATTACCATTGCCATTAAAAACAAAATATCTTATAAAAGGTTTTATCTACTGAAACATTGGTAAAAGGATTAACTCATCAAAACTGACTATCAGATGTGATTCATGAATATCGTTTTCATAAGTTTTCTGTATAAAATGTTTACTATTTTTGGTATACAAGTCGGTCGGTCGGTACTGTCAAAATGAGAAGGCGTTAGACATTACAATAATGTGACTCAATTTTAGTATTATTTGAGATATTTTTAAGTTAGATTTTCTCTTTTCATTATAAGAAAAGCCTGAGGGCACTTATACACAAGAATCTGCAGTATTTTTACTAAATTTGAATTTGAAAATGCTTTGCTATTGCTACTGTTTGATACCGGTTTATCAAGATCTAAAGCTATTTTAATACCCTTCAATCTTCTCAGTAGGGCAGGGGTACATATTATATTTTCGTTGCGATGCTGTGGTTCTGTTGCTTTAATCCATCCTAAGAACTCTTGACACGATGCTGCCGTTTGTATATTTAATGATGGGAATTGATACGATAAAACTACAAAACATTTTCTCTGCCTATAATTTATTCAACAACTTACTGACTGTTCCAAAGGTTTCAAAGTGTTATATATACCAAAAACCTGTCCACACCCACAGAAACTGTTAATCTTTTGAAATTTGTCTTGTAGTTTATCATCGATCATCGATATAATAATAATATTAAAGAAGTGGAACAATTTAAAAATTTATTAATGCTTGCCCATTCCACCCCTTGGTGAAACACTCAAGGATATGAAAAAAACTCACAAGATGCCTTTCAATAATTGTAGTAGATATGACAAATATTTTGTTTTTTTGGAATTTAAATACATTTTTAAATTGTTTCGCTTCTTTAATATTATTATTTGTATTTAATAAATTATTCCATTAATAAATATAATATTTGTCAATTTGATTTTGAAATGTATACGTTTATTATTGCATAGAAGTTGTTAATGAATATTTAGATTATTCGACTGTAGCAGCCTACTAAAACTTTAAAAACATTATCGGTATCAGTAACGATTGAAATGCATGAACGTAAATTTTATTTTTTATCACGAAAACGGTTGGTAACACGGAATTTTGTAGAGAGAAGAAAACGTTTTAGAATCAACAAGGGAATCAAAAAATATTTTATTCTGAAATGTAAAATTAATGGATTTTAAAAATATTTTTAAAAATATATTAGGCGTTGCTCATTCCACCCCTTGGTGAAGCACTTAAAGGGACGGAAAAAAAATCACAACATGCCTTTCAATAAATGTAGTAGATACGCAAAATATTTTGTTTTTTGAAATTTTAATTTTTGAGTAAAAAAATGAAAATAGTTTTTAACGTACCCCTTTAAAGGGGCTATAACTTTGAAACAAAGGGGTATTTTGAAAAATGTTTTATGAGGAACCCCAATTAATTTGGGCTAAGGAATCTACAGTTAATTTTTGTCTACTTTGTTTCCAGATACCCTATATACTAAGTAATCCTCAGATTATTCTGATTCTGATAGCAACATGGCCGCAAGTGGCCGCAAGTGAGTAGACACGTTCTCGAGTCTCCTACGAATTTAAATTAAAAACAAAATTATGTCTATAAGCCGGTCTGATTATAAGTGACAAAATATAACTATATCTCGTTGTAGTCTGCGGTTTATAAATTGTACCAGCCCGTAGTGCAAAATGCAGAGTGGTTCAAGAGTTACGAGAAACAATAAAATTACTTCTAACAAGAAAACAACCAACCAGGACGATGTTAACTCACGTATTAAAGAGCTGGAACACAACTTTCAATCTCAATTTTCAACTTTTAAAGGAGAATTATCAAATTTAAGAAAATAAAATATTCCAGAAAATGAGGTAAAAATTGAGCAGCTATTGGAAGATTTTAACAAGTTTGAGGTATCAATGCTGAAAACTCTCGAAGAAATTAAAAATCAGGTTAGTGTCTCTCTAGGCCAAATAGACATTAATTTACAAAAATCCTTTAAAAATAAATGTATTCTCTATGGTGCAGAGGAAATTGAAAAAGAGGATCTGATTATAAATGTGGTCGATATACTTAACACCAAGTTAAATTTAAGCGAGGTGGCCGATTTGTTATTGACAAAAAATGATATCTCAGACTGTTATCGTTATGGTGCAAAAAATACAGAAAAACCAAGACCAATTGTCGTAGAATTTGTCCACACTTGGAAGCGTCGAAAGGTATTTCACAATAAAAGATTGTTTAAAGGTTCAGGTTACGCCATAGCTGAATTACTCACTCGCCAACGTTATAATCTCTACTGTGTAATAAAAGATAAATTCAAGAATGAATGCTGGACCAAGGATGGTAATATAACTTTTATTTGGTTTTCAGTGTCAACCCTTGAAAAATATCATGGAATTATAGGAAACAATTAAATGTCATATTTTATCTGCTTGCTGTATTTTTTTTTAA
Source organism: Leptura quadrifasciata (assembly GCA_963675555.1). Lineage (NCBI taxonomy): Eukaryota > Metazoa > Arthropoda > Insecta > Coleoptera > Cerambycidae > Leptura > Leptura quadrifasciata. The sequence continues at coordinate 39,133,736 of OY776682.1, forward strand.
TGAAATATCTATTTTCTTAGTTCTATTTTTAAATTCATGGAGATTTGTAGACTTCGTTATCTACTTTTTGCATTTATTGTTTTTGTTTACATTTCAATCTATAAAAAATATATCAGATTAAAATTTCCTTGTTAGGCAATTTATCTCTATTGTAATTTTGTTTATACTTCATATTATTTCTACTGTGTAATTTCCATAAATTATATTATTTGATTTTTTTTTAAATTATGAATGAAAAATTCACCTTGGCACAATTTAATATCAGATCTTTAATGCCCAAATTTCATGATTTAAAAGAATATATTCTATCCACAAGTTATTCCATTTTATGTTTAACTGAAACTTGGATCTCACCGACAGTAAGTGACGATCAAATTAAAATAGAAGGATACAATTTGGTAAGAAGGGATCGAAGAATTGGTAGAGGGGGCGGAGTAGGTATGTACATTAAAGAAACCATTCAGTACTTAGTAATCAATAGTAATAATACCGAACAGTTGTGGGTCAAAATTAAATTAAACAAACAGCAGTTTGCAGTAGGTGTTACCTATAGACCGCCTGATTTTTCTTATAATGATTTTTTAAATAATCTGGAACAAGATATAACTAACTTATTGCCACATTATGATGAAATATTTTGTTTAGGTGATTTTAATATAGATATGTTAAAAACGGATTTTCCGGCATCTAATAAACTTAATACGCTACTTGACACCTACAGTCCAAATTGTAAACTTCCCAACTCGCTTTACCCTCACATCAGCAACCCTTATTGATCATATATTTACTACTAATAAAAATATTGTAGAAAATGTAGAAGTTATTTCATTAAATCATATGTCTGATCACGAACTTATTTATTGCAAAGTAAATATCACTCATAAAAAACTGAACCCCGTATATAAAACAATTAGGGATTTTAAGTATTTTAACGAGGATCAATTTTATGCCGACCTTATGTCTATCCCTTTTGAAAATATTTATGATATAAATAATATTGATGAGAAAGTGAACTTTCTAAATGAAAATATATTATTTTTGTTTGATATACACGCTCCGATCAAAACAATAAAAATTACAAAAAAATATGCACTATGGATCACTGATAATATACGTTTACTTATGTCTCTAAGAGATAAAGCCTGCAGTAAATGGCGTCGAACAAAGAACGAAGCTCATCATAATTATTATAGAATGTTAAAAAATTATACAACGCCGAAATGAAAAAAAAAACATATTTTGAACATAGACTGAGGGTAGACGGCATAAATCAAACCTGGAAAGATTTGCGCCTTTTAAATACAGCTAAGCGGGTAAATAGTATTCCGGACGAATTAAAAAATGTTGACCTCAATCATTATTTCATAAATTGCATCCCAAAATTACCTGCAGATCAAGATACCATAAGTCATTATAAAAATAATATTAAACAAAATATCGACTCATTTAAATTTAAGTCTACTTCTGAGTAGAATGTACAGAAAATTCTATATGGTATAAAAACCAATGCGCAGGGAAATGATGGTCTTAATATTAAATTATTACTCATGTGTTGTCCTTTAATATTGCCTTTTGTTACCCACATAATAAATTTTAGCTTAGAGAATTGCATTTTTCCAGGCTCCTGGAAACAAGCCTTAGTGCAACCAGTGCCCAAAAAAAACAACCCTGAAGAATTTAAGGACCTCCGCCCAATTAGTATTTTGCCAACCCTATCAAAAGTCTTAGAGAAAGAGGTAGAGTGTCAGATGCGGGATCACTTAACAAAATTTCAATTGCTACCTGAAATACAATCTGGCTTCCGCCCTTTGCATAGTTGTGAAACTGCCCTCTTAAATATCACGGATGACATTTTGAGAGGATTGGACCAAAAAAAAGTTACAGTGCTAGTACTTGTCGATTTTACAAAAGCATTTGATACGATTAACCACGAAATACTTTTCGCTATACTGGAATCTATGAGCTTTCATGTTAGTGTTGTTAACTTTTTTCGTAGCTATCTACAAAATAGAACACATCGTATTAGAATTGACAATAATGTGTCTATGCCTCTCGAGGTGTCATCCGGGGTCCCACAGGGGTCGATTCTAGGACCGCTATTATATACGTTATATACGTCAGGTTTCGAAAAGGCGGCTGAGTATTGTCAAATTCACTTCTACGCTGACGACACTCAACTCTACCTCTCGTTTGATTCAGAGCAACTGGCTGAGGCAATGGCTGCTATTAATAGCGACTTGTATTCTCTAATTGAAAAATCTAAATGTCATGCATTAAATGTTAATGCCAGTAAAACATCAGTTTTAGTTTTCGGTCATCATAATATCACATCAACAGTAAAGGAAAACATGCAAATATATGTTAACGGACATTATATACCTTTTAAAGAAAATGCAAAAAATTTGGGGGTAACATTTGACACGAATTTAAGATTTAATTCGCATATTAATAACTGTATACGTGCAGCATATACTAATTTAAAAGTAATATATAATATCAGGCATTATTTGAATCAAAAACTTAAAACAATTTTATGCGAGTCGTTAGTCTTATCAAGATTTAATTTTGCCGATTCTGTATATGGTCCTTGCTTGGATGCGGAGGATACGCGTAGAATACAAGTTCTACAAAATTCTTGTTTGAGACTAATATTTGGAGTTAGGCGCCATCAAAGTATTTCACATAAACTAATCCAGTTAAGTTGGCTCAATATGTCTAGGCGACGACTTCTGCATTCGGCTTGTTTATACCATAAAATTATTAATAATAAAACTCCCAAATACTTGAGCAAAAAAATCTCATATAGAACAGACGTCCACAATTTGAATATTCGTTTCAAAGGTACACTTACTCCTCCCCTCCATCGTACAGAATTATTCAAACGATCATTTACGTATCAAATAACTAAAGTATATAATTCCATTCCTTCATATATCAAAAGTAAATCTTTACCAGCTTTTAAATTCACACTAAGAAAATATCTTTTGAATGAATCAAATTAATGCTCCATAGGTGAATTCTTCTTTTAATTAGTGTAAAAATATAATTTTATTTTTTTTCTTACTCTAGTGCCTACAAATATCATGTTACTACATACATACTATCTGTTATTAGCAATACTGATTGTTTTTTTTTGCCATATTGCTATTACCTACGCTTAAGATTAAATACAGAGGTTCGTCTTGTGCGGCCACCTGATCTTCGGCGTTTTTCTCGTATTCTTTTAAATTATATTATCTAATCTTGTTACTTTTTTTGAGAAAATAAAGACCTATTATTATTATTATTACAACAGGAAACAAATATCTTTAATTGGCTGGCCCTCATCAACTCAAAGTTATTCCTAGACAAACGTGATCTTATATTGATAAATATAAACAGATATGTTTATGATCTGTTTGTTGTTACAGTTATGCTAAATTGTTCAAAAGTTTTCGAGTACGATCAAATAAGCAAAATTGAAATACCATGTTTTTTCACTTAAGGCCATCAATGGGCTAGAAAATTATTGAAATGACCAATACCAAATGATGTACTTATTCGTTTATCAACAGACGGTCAAAGTGGGATGCTTCAGTGTAGATACTAGGTCCCCTGTTATTTGTATTGAATATAAAAGTGTCTAAAAGGCCTCTACATGTATATATAACCTGCTCAGTGGCTCAACGCTTACGTATTTGGCTTGCAATGAATTAGTACCGGGTTCGAATCCTTGCTAGGGTATGGATGTTTAGTGGCGCTTTTCATGTGTTACCGATTAGTAGCAGTGGACTAGACGAAGTTGTGTGAGAGACTGTACCACTCCTGAGTTTGAGTCTCAGCTGCTGAGGTAGCAATATGGCAGGGAATGGTCGTATAATTGTCTATGTGTATGTGAAAAAAAATACAGCTCTGTAATTGTGAACATGGTTCCTGTTGAGTGGGGATAAATAAATGAATGAATGAATGATTGAATGAATGAATCGATAAATAAATAAATAGAGTATTTCAATTCATCACAAATATTAATAGTCATTATATGTTTGAATGTTTCTAAAAATGCAAATTCTTCATCGGACTTTTTGTTTTTATATAATTTTTAAAGAATTAATAAATAGTGTATAAAGAGGGAAAGAGTAAATTACACTATTATTTATTATTTTCCAAGCCGCTTTGGACTTGTTATCAGCCGTTAAATAATAATTATCATTAAACTGCTTTTTTGCTGCTTTTATAATCTCCCTGTACATGCGCTTATATTTTTTATAGTAAGTTATATCATTTTGGTCATTACTATTTTTCATTGTATTGTATAGTTGCTTTAAATTTTTAGCAGACGATTTAATGCCCGTTGTCACCCACTTTTTTATGTTATTTTGATCAGATATAGAAATTTTTTTAAGAGGAAAAGCAAGTTCAATGTAATATATAATTTTATAAATGAACAGTTTAAAAGCTTTATCAGTATCACTTGTATTGTAGATATCTGCCCACATTTCTTTGCTTAAGTGTCCTAAGAATATTTCATAATTATTTTTACTAAATGATTTCATATAACGATAACTTGTTTTATTATTTACCTTATTCATATTTTTGACTAATAAAATCTGTCCTGAATGATCAGATATTCCATTATGAGACACATGACAAATGACGTCATTGGTGTTGAGGCTAGAGCAAATATAATCAATACAAGTAGAAGTATTCACTGTTATCCTAGTTGCTTCATTGACTAGTATATTAATATTATATGATCTAAAGATATCTTTCAGTTCATTTGCAGCAGTAGAGTGAGAGAAATTATCAATATTTCAATATTACATACTATTATTGTTGCATTTTTGTCTAAACAAATGACTTTTAAAATATTGTCTAACGCTTTAAAAAAATATTTTACATTAGAATTGGGTGATCTGTATATACTCAATATTTTTATTCTTTTGTTAGAAAGATCTATATCTACTGCACATACCTCGATAATTTTTCCTTAGAATATTTGTTTATCTTAGGAATATCTCTTACTTTATCTTTCAAGTACTGTTTGCATAATATAGCAACACCTCCATTTTTATTAGCATCTCTACAAAATACACTTACCAGAAAATAGCCACTTAGTTTCAAGATTTGTGATTTATGTTCTTTCAAAAAATGTTCCGTAATACAGAAAGAAATCTACATGCAAGTTAGTATGGAAGAATTACTTGGATTTATGTAGCAACTAATATTTCTAAAATAATGAGTATTATGCTAAATTATTAAAAACCCTGAAAGAATCAAACGCAAACCAAACCAAAAATATAACTGACACACTTAAAAAAGAATTTAAAAGCGAAATAGATGATCTAAAAAAACTATCACGGATGAAGGAACCAAACGAAATGAATTAGAAAATAAACACGAAAAACTGAAGATAATATATGGAAAACTAGGGAAATCTATAAGAAAAAATAATATTGGAATTTTTAGATTAGACAATAAAGAAGATAGGCAACCTATTAGAGAATATAATACAGCAGCTAAATAATCACCTAAGTATAAATATTATAAAAAAGGATATAATGAACGATATATTCAAAACTGGAAAACAAAAAGAAAATAGACCAATTATTGTTAAGTTTATTTCATTTACAATCAAGCAAGAAGTATTAAGAAAGTGCAAAAAATTAAAGGGTACTGACGTAATTGTTGGTCAAGAACTAACTAAACGTTGATAGTGACTGTGCTGTGGTTTTATCTACATCTGCGTCTACCAGTGATCCTGATATGTTACAAAGATCTGACTCGCTCCAAATGAATGAAGAAACACATTTTTTTCGTGAGTAAACCTTACAGTAATAAGGATAAAAAAAACAATATACTCACCATATTTCATCAAAATATTCAGTGTTTAGGAAATAAAATTTTAAATATAAACAATGTTTTTAATGATTATAGCTGTGACATTTTATTGCTTACTGAACACTGGCAAAATGAAACGCAAATAAATGTAAATAACCTGAGTGATTTTACTCTTGTTAATTCATATTGTCGGAAAACTCTCTGTCATGGTGGAGTAGCCATCTACAAAAATAACAGTTTTTTTAGTGATGTCTCAGTCTTTTTAATGGACGAATTTTGTTTAGATGGTGTTTTTGAGTATACTTCTGTATCTTTAACAGCGCTTAATATGTTAATTATTGTTATCTATAGACCACCTATTGGTGATTTTAATTTATTTTTAGAATTGTTTGACGGGTTATTACAGACATTGTCTGTAAAGGATAAGCTTTTGGTTATAGGTGGTGATTTTAATGTAAATTTTAATTCCTGCAGTACTAATTTGGCACTTTTGACTGATTTACTTGGATGTTATGACATTACAATTACCATCAAAATGCCTACAAGAATAACCGCTTCATCTAGCATCTAGCACATGCATTGATAATTTTCTGATCAATTCTAATGTTAACAACTTTAAAACTAATGTCATTAACCTCTACTTATCTGATCATCTTTCTAAATCAATATATATAAACACAGTTTTTCCTGAAAATAAAGAAAATAAGTTCGTTCAGCGTAGAAATTTTTGCAAAGAGAACATTGTACAGTTCTGTAATTTTCTAGAGAAGGTAGATTGGCAAGAAATGTATGCTCAAGATTGTGTAAATAAGGCTTGTAAAATGTTTAATGATACCATAATGTATTATTTTCAGCTTTGTTTTCCATTAAGACGGGTATCACTGTTTAAAAAAACACAGAAAGATAATTGGATGACTGATGAATTAAGAGAATTAAAACACAGAGTTACACTTTTTAGCGACCTTGCGAAAATGAATCAAGCTTATAGGAATATTAGTATACTTTTGCAGAAACGATACAGCAAAGCACTTGTAATAGCTAAAAGAAACTATCATGAGAGTCAAATTCAGGAAGCTCATAACAAAACAAAGACAATGTGGAACACAATAAATAAAATAAAAGGCAAATCAAATAAGTCAAATATTATAACTATAACAGAAAATGGCAAAAAAATTCCAGATGCTATAGTGGCCAATAATTTCAATGAACATTTTACATCCGTAATAAGTAAAAAATCTGTTTTTGATCCAGTCTTTTTAAGCTCCAATGTGCCTTTTTTTGAACGATCACTTTATTTTAAACCAGTTTTATCATCTGATATATTATCTTTAATAAATAAACTGAAATCGTCTAACTCTTGTGGATGCGATAATATTTCCAATAATTTAATTAAACGCTCTAAATTGAGTATCTGTCAGCCATTGGCTTTTTTGATAAACCTATCTTTTAACACCGGAAATTTTCCAGACATTTTCAAGTTAGCTATTGTCCAACCTTTATATAAAAAAGGTGATCCTAATGATTACGAAAATTACAGAGCCATCAGTTTGCTTTGCAGTTTTTCTAAACTTTTTGAACTTGCTATCAAAGATCAGTTGTCTTCATTTTTGTATCAGAATAATTTACTATCTGTCTGTCAACATGGTTTCTCTAAAAACAAGAGCACCGAATCAGCACTCTGTGAGTTCCAAGACTTAATTGTTAATGCCCTCGATAACAAGCAATATGCCTTAGGGTTATTTATCGATTTCTCCCGTGCTTTTGATGTTGTTGACCATGAAATTTTATTGAATAAGCTAGACAGGTACGGAGTCAGAGGAGTTGCTTTAAACCTCTTTTCCTCTTACCTAAACAATAGAACACAGATCGTAAAATTAAATTATGATATAACCAGTGCTGTATGCAACATAACGCATGGAGTTCCTCAGGGATCTATTTTGGGGCCTCTACTTTTTAATATATTTGCTAATGATTTAATAACATATTTAAATAAAATGCCAAATATTCACTGTGTCTGTTATGCGGATGATACAAATATTTTAATCATTGATTATGACTTAAATGTTATTAAAAACTCTGCTGAGTTAGCGTACTCACAGGTAGTTCATTGGTCTAAGGAAAACGAGCTTAATTTAAATAAAGATAAAACTAATATGCTGTTGTTTACTTTACACAGAAATCTCGATATGTCAATTTTTAATGGAAGTGATATAACTTTCTGTGAATCGGTCAAAATGCTAGGCATAACATTTGATAGATACTTGGATTGGGAAAACCATATAGATATTTTGTGTAATAAATGCGAAGCAACTGTTATGGTTTGAAGTTTATGTCATTACACTGCAGTAGTGATGTACTCATGAGCCTCTATTATGCAAATTTCCACTCACACTTGAGATATGGTATAACGAACTGGGGCAACAGTGTGCATATAAGTCGAGTATTCATTCTGCAGAAGTATGCTATACGAATTATTGCTGGCTTAGGTTTTCGTGAGAGCTGTCGTACTTCTTTCAAAAACTTGAAAATATTAACTGTAGCAGGTATCTATATTTTGGAGGTCTGTACATTTGTTTACAAAAATCAGCATAGGTTTTTTGCCAATCAAGTCAGCCATAACCACAATACAAGGTTTAAAGGACTATTACAGCCACAATCTCACCGAAGAGCTTTGTACCAAAGAAGCTTTTATTACAATGGTTGCAAATTTTTTAATGCTCTAAGCGAGGAGATAAAACTTTCTCCGAATTTACATGTTTTTAAATTAAAATTGAAAAAAATAATACTGGAAAAAAACTGTTATGAGGTTGATGATTTCTTTCTTTAAATAAGTACTGGTTCTATTAGGTACCCTCAATTTTATGTGTTTTTTATTAAGACTTCGCTGCACCCGCAGTTTTGAATCTTTTATCTATATTTTACCCAATTTTTTTTTTAGTGTATATATTTTTTATGTATGTATTTCCCGTATTATTGACTTAGTATATGTTATAATTCAATGTTTTGTTTTTTTGACAAAATATTTCTTTTTTTGTTTTTCTATATATATATATATATATTTATACTTTTTATGTAATATGTTTGATATTTGTATGTTTGACTTGTGTAGAACAATTTCTGTTTTATACACCAATAAATATTATTATTATTATTATTATTATTATTATTAAGTGTAGAGGAGAGAGAAGAGAATAAAATACTTCATCAGCATCTAAAAGACGTCCGATCTAAAAAACTACTTGACAGGGAGGCAAACTTCACATTAACGACAAGGTTTATACAGCCAAGGAACTTACAGACATCAAAGAAGATATTCACAAAGAAGACGATAAAGACGGAAATCCACAAAAAACTAAAGCGAATAAATGGTACATTATTCGCTTTAGTTCGCGATAGATACACTCATAACGAACAATGAGATATACGAGCAGAACAGTAAAGAACGAAGAAAAAAATGAAAATTTACACACATATAGATCAATAGAACATCATCAAGAACACTGGCGAAATTAAATCAGCAGGAAGTCAAAAAGGCAAGAAAACTTACACCTCAAGCAAAAAATGAAGCTATAAAATATATTTAATAACTGTATCAAGACGTTTTAAGGCGTATTTTTATGTGTTTATGAATATTTTACGTTAAATAAGTCAAATGTGTTAAGTGGCCTTTATAAATATTCTATATTATTTAAATTATTGGATTCTGTAATAATTAAAAAGATAAACGTTGAAATGGACTCATACATAAAAAAATATATGTTAAAACAATATAGATCAAAATACAATCGATTAACAAATTACATACTGTTATCAGTATTAACATTGTCAGAAACCTTGGATACCGAAATGCAATTAAATATTTATTCAATCAGTACCTGTAAATATTAATTTAGGGTCAAAAACTCAGTGAATATTTCCTTGGCGTGGATAAATTTAAAAGAAATCTATATAATTATGAAGTGCTGAAAAATAGGAGTTAATGACGAATGCTAAATACTCGAAGAACATTTTTATTACTACTTCAAAGTAGTTTTTAAAAAGACACGATAATTTAATGGAAATTGTTTATTTGGACAAATTAGGCAGGCATAAATATATCTTTTTTTTACATTTTATGTGAAAATTAGGTGTGTGGCTTTAAAAAAAATAATGATTTCCCCGATATTTAATATAGGATGTTATTACTTTAAAATTTATGTTGCAGATTTATCGGTGGTTATTTTTAAACATATTGCCAGTCTAAATATTTTGGTGAATTTATAGACTGCTTTAGCTAAATGAGAAAAAATATTTTTCCAAATTCCACACTAGTGATCACTAATTAACACATATTTTACTAGAAACATATTTACATTCACAAAAGCATTCAGAAGAAAGCTGGCAAAATTAGAACTTAATCAATCTACTAATGTGCAAAAGTTTCAAATCAACAATAGAGAATCACTTTAAGTATCGCAAACAACCGATTGTTTGATATCGTCCCCTACTCCATCCGATACCCTCTTAAATCGTTCCGAATTTTGATAAAATTCAAAATATTTTTTCACTTCATTTTCTCATTATGAACATTTTGGTCGGAACAAACTTTAACAAATTAATTCGCTGTGTGTGTATTACTATTAATTAAGAATATTTATTTTGCAATTATGGAGACAAGGGATGTACTACAACGACACAACCACCAAATATTGATTATAATTATACAGGGTGTATTTCACACTAGTGTTAATTCAGGACATTTCAAAGTGAATTTTCTCAATTTTTTAAAATGGAACACTTTGTATTTTATTATATTTTTGAATTGGCACGTTAATTCTCTACGATTTTTGTGATTAATATCCTATACCTAAAATCGATATTTCCAGAGATATTTTTACTTTTTTATTAAAAGCCGTTCAATTATAATACTTTTCATTTCAAACTGATCTAGTAGCCATGATTTTGACGTAGTGAGAATAATTGGAAGTAGTTTTTAATTTTTTTTGTGGGTGCTACTTGGTTGCCTCAGTAGTATTTTTTCACAGTTTAATGAAATCACATTTAACTCTATCTTAAAATTAAATAAATAATCGTTTAATATTACAAAAAAGTTGACATAAATAATAGGAACAAGAAATACTGTATTAGATAATATAAAAATGGGCACTATTTTAAAAATTTAAAGTTATTTTAGTTAGTTAAAGTTATTTTGAACCTAATTTTTGAAATAAATAATACCTATTGTTTATAGGTACTGTTCAATCATATCATCACAAAAATGTGGTCCTATCACATAATCCCCAACAATTCCTCCACAAACATTCAACGACCATCTTGGTTGGTTATTTGTTCGTGAGATGTAAGGATTGGTTGTGTCATAATAATGAAAATTATGACGATTAACATGTCGATTTTTATGAAACGTTGTTTCATCGGCAAACGGAAAAAATTTTTGTTGTCCTATTTTTTTATTTTGCCCATTGACAAAGTTGTATTCGGTTGTTACAATCCCTATCAATCAGTTCCTGCATTAGTTGAACGTGGTAGGAATGATTTTTTTTTGTAGGATTCGATAGACTGAAGATTGGCTTATATCTTTTTCTCTGGCTAATTCTCTTATACTGCGATGATAATCTTCAATCACGCTTAAAAGTATGACTGTTTCGTTTTCTTCATTTATTACATTTTTTGTTCGTTCCTTTTTCTCATACTCCACTTTCCCTGTATTGAAATCGTTCTATCAACCTTTCAAATGGATTTTAAGGGCTGTCTTCTTTCCGGATATCGCTCCTGATAAATTCGAGTTGAAAGCAATTTTTATTACTCGCACCCAGATTGTAAACCATATCGATCATTTCTTCTCTCGAAAAATTGCGAGAATTGGAATGTGCGAGTTTTAAACTAATTTGTAATTGTAACTTAAAATAAGTGTAAATACTTTGTCACAATAGTTAATAATTAAACGTCAATAAGATAACTTTCAATTATTCTCACTTTGTGTCAGTTCGAAATGAAAAGTATTATAATTTAACGGTTTTTAATGAAGAAGTAAAAATATCTCTGAAAAATTTTAGGTATCGGATATTATTCACAAAAATCGTAGAGAATTAACGTGCCAATTCAAAAATACAATAATATACAGGTTGTCTCACCGGGAACTGAATCGATCGATATAGAGAAAAGTACGCATTAGAAAATTTTGAAAACTTAGATAATTACTAATATCGGTGTGGCCAATCCAACTAAAATAATTACAAGCAGCTGGCACTTTCGCTTATACCGGAAGTCGATACCAACTTGCTTATTTCAAATGGAACACCCTATATATTTTACGGTTTTCGAAAAGAGCATAAACTTCGGAGTCGAAAATATGTAGCATATCCTATACCTAAGCCTAGCCGTTTTAGAGATATTTGACATTTTATGGAAAATTTGACAGGTGCAACGGTTTGCAAGAACCGTTATAACTTTCTTCGTGTAAAAGATCCTCATTTGCTTCTTGTCACGTAAAAAGAACACAAGGAGAACTACGTTCTACAACTGAAATAAATTCAATAATATCATACTTAGTGTTCCGTTTTTCGCGTTACATTTTGGTTTGGTGGTTGTGTCGTTGTAGTACATCCCTTGTCTACGTTAATTAGAAAGTAAATATTCTTAATTAATAGTAATACACACACAGCGAATTAATTTGTTAAACCTTTCTCCTACCAAAATTTTCATATTTTTTCAAATAACTGAGCAACGCCACATCAAAAACCAAAAATCTGGAGGTCGTTGAAAAGGTAATTTTACGCTAAATTCATAAATGTAAAAATATATGGGGTGTTCGATTTAAAAAGAAATTACACCGAAGATGTAGCGAGTCACTCTGTATATTTCAAAATATACATCATAAAAAAAAATGTCTAAAGTCTTCTAATAAGGCCGATATTGGACTTTGACGTACTATTGGGATATCCTGTATATCAGATTCAGTTCTAACTGATGCTTCAACCAGGCGACATAATTTCTCGGAGGTTGTCTTCTTTCTGGATATCTCTGTCTATACAGAGTTTGTGCTCTAGTTGCATTACTTTGTTTTATATTAATTTACTTGTTTATAACAAATTCAATACACTTATTTCAGGTAATTACTGAATAATATCAATAATAATTCAGTTGTTGCGAATGTCTGCTATTTTCGTGACTATCTACAATTTTAGATTTAAATGTTGGCGCTTACGTTTAAAAAATATTTTTATTATTACGAAGGACATCGTCAATGAATGGTTAATGGCGAAAAATATTCAGTTTATGAATTTATATTCACAGGTACCGATCAATACTAACAAGCAATTTCTTATTTGTTCGAAATATTAAAAAATAATGGTGGTTTAAATATGCATTATACAAGATGTTTCAGATATACGGTCATTAATTTCTAGGGGTGATTCTCCATAAAAAAATTCAATCAGGGTGCACAAAATTGGAAAGGGGGGGACTTACTTCTCCCTCCCCAAATTTTTGAATGTGAATGTTCTGTGATTGTCCCATTGGAATATGATTCCTTGGCTGTAAATACACAAAAAAGTTTATCTTGTTGTAACGCCGTATGAATATGAACCTGAGGGAATTTTTCGAGTCTTCTTGCTCAAACAGAATTTTTTCAAAGAATTCATCATTTTCCCCACATTTTCTCACGTGCCATGAACAAAAGGTCATCTTTCTATCTGCACTTGCAAAAATTCACACCGTATTTTTTTATTTCTAAAAGCTTATTACTACTGATCAACTTACTTGACTTTTTATTACCTAATTAGTTGTTACTGGTTTCCAATATTAAATTGTCATTAATTACATAAACGTTAAGGTCTTTAATAAGAGAATTTCAATTTTTATTTAATATGGATTACACTTTCGAAGAACAAGTCGATATTCCTTTATGCTACGGTCGAGCCTGGGGTAACGCTGCTGAAGCAAGAAGCTTTCGCAAATAGAGGAGTACCTTGCGAAAGAAAGCGTGTTGAACGTTCGTTACGAGAATGGACTAAGTTCTGTTCAGACAAGGAAAATTCTGGCCCAGATCGTTATGTTAGGATCCCAGAAACAGAAGAATCAATATTAAATGCAGTAAATGCGAATCTCCAAATCAGTACGAGAGAGCTAGCGTTACAGGAAGGTGTGTCAGCATCGTCATCACATGAACAATTATTGTATCCCCACCAAATGCAAAGGGTGCGAGCGCTCAAACAAGAAGATTTACCAAGAAGGGAGGTCTTTTGCCCATAGCTTTTGCAAAAATGTGAAGGAAATGCTGAATTTATTAAAAAAAAATTGATTACGGACGAGGCGGGGTTTGTAGATTTTAGAGCGGGGTTTACGTGGGATGATGTTGATAACTTTCACAGCAATTACATATGGGCAGAAGAAAATCCTCATGCTTTCTTCGATCCAGGCACCAAGAAAAATTTTCCATCAACATTTGGGTACGTATATATGGCAACAGATTATTAAGACCATTTGTTTTGCCTAATAGATTGGACGGGTAAAATTATCTAGATTTTTAAGAAACAATTTAAGAGATCTCTTGGAGAATGTGCTGTATGAGACCAGAAGGACAGTGTGATTCATGCACGATGGTGCACATCCCTATTTTAGAAAAGTTGTTCGAAATTATGTAAATGCAGCTTATCTCAATAGATGGAGTGGCAGAAATGGACCAGTAGCTTTTCCACCCCGATCCCCCGACCTAAATCCTCTTGATTATTTTGTCTGAAGTTATTTTAAAAGCCTTGTCTACTCAGCTTCTTCAAATCTTGAAGAGTCATGCCAATTTTTCAACAGATCTTTGCTTCAATGAATCGTAGTCTTTCAGCTAGTGTGGAAATAAATGACGCTCATTTTGAACATTCAATTTAATTTGTTAATTTTTAAAACCTGTTGAGTCCTTTAATTTAGTAGTAATGACTTGGTTTATTTGAGATAATAATAAATGCAATTTAACTGATTTCTTTTGTTTTATTGATACGTTGACAGCCAAACCTATTGGTACTTCTCTATGTCACGTCATACAGATTTGTTAATTTAGAATATTGACTACCTAGAGTTTTTATTCTTGTTAAATTATGCAGAAGAGCGAGAAATTATTATGTTTATTTTTGAATCCTAGGCAATGCATGCGTTTCTTTAGGTTCAAAACCACATGTAATGGCAATGCACATAGACATTATGTATATAATATGTCGAGGCAAGAATTCAAGCGATGCACGTCACAGATCGATTCTATAAATAAATCAATACTGCTAAGAATCATGAATCCCCACTAAACTGTACCCATTTCTGAAAAAAGCTTAATAACTGGGTGTCAAGAATTACTCTTTTTAACGGAATTAATGATTAAAAATTATGTTAGTATTAAAATTTCTTTAATGAGATCACTCGTGACGTGCATCGCTTGAATTCTTGCCTCGACTTTATGAACGCAGTTGCTCAAACACAAGTGAACTAGAAAAATAATTTTAAAAAGATATCTCTTTATAGATAATTTAAACCAATTTTTTGACGAAATTAAATTGATACGGAAGTAGTTCTTATGAATAGTGAAACACTCAGCACTACTTGCAGTTAGCAACTTTTCCTAATATTTTTTCCGTTACGCTTTCCCTCTGAATATTATCTTTCCGTCATGTATGCCCTGAAAGTAATTATATTTATGTCATTAACAACACACGTTTGTTACGGAAAATGTAATTA
The DNA here is from genome assembly GCA_963675555.1 of Leptura quadrifasciata. Lineage (NCBI taxonomy): Eukaryota > Metazoa > Arthropoda > Insecta > Coleoptera > Cerambycidae > Leptura > Leptura quadrifasciata. The sequence continues at coordinate 39,149,267 of OY776682.1, forward strand.
ACAGAGTACTTGCACAGAGGTTTATTTAATTCCATTTTACAGGAATAGCAAATCATCAAAAGAGAGAAAATACAATAATTAAACAAGCAGCCTTTTGTGCGAAAATTTATACCTACCAATTATTATTCGTATATAGCATATACGCTGGATATATTCATTTGGCTATGTCAAAAAGGAATATTAAGTTTCCTGTGCTATGCTCATAACACGTTTATTATTGTTGGCATTATATACAGGTTAACACAAATAATTACAGACTACTGGTAATTTACTATATAAAATATTAAGAGTTAATAAATAAAAAATATTCCAGTCTACTTGATACGTCAGTCATAAAAATAATTTAGTTAAGTTCGGTATGCTACACCATCACAAACTGACTCTAAACAAATATCCACGTAGCATCAAAAATAAAGTTTGTTATACTCATTTTGCAAAAAAATAATAAGAAAAAAAATAGCTTTGATTACTCATCTGAACTCTGATGAAACTTTTAGCTTAAATTTGTATTGTACGGTTCAATGAATCTTTAATGTTAAAAGCAATGTTTGTATTTTACCTGTAAGTAGAAGTGTGTGAGGTAAAACATGAACTAAAACCCCAATCCATTTAAATAATTTTGGAAGGAGTGTGTTTAGCATGACTATTCTATTTAGCATACCTATTCACACTGACCCAAAATAGATATTTCAATAGTACGTTCATTTAAATGTTAAGAAATATATAATATTTGTTAAGACATACATCACTTACAGGGTGTTTCATGAGGAACTGTACGGCGGTAGAGGACCACTTGGGTATTCAGGGACGGCTATTGAAAATTTCCTGTCTCTCTTAATTTCTGAGATATAAGATGATAAACTGATTTTGGTCTGAATTTATTTTAGTCAGAACGTTCTTACTATTGATCGAATTTAAATTATTAATTTTAGACACTTTATACTCTTATCACAGTTGATAGATTGCTATTATATATTTTTTAAATTCCAGGGCCGGTCTTTTCTAATTTGTTTATCCGATTCCTGTAAAAAAAATCACCCTGTATATATTTTTTTTACATTGAGTTGCTAATTATAAAAGCCCATACATCACTAAACAAAGCTATGTAATTAGATTTTTTGTCGCACCTTTATTGACTTTTCTACAAACGATTGAATTTGGCAAAATGGGGAATTTCAAGAAAGACTTCATTTGCTTACAGTAATTGTCCAAATAAATAAAAATGGTCAATTTAAACTCGGTAAATAATGTTCAATATGGAAAAAAATTTAAAACCAAAGTTTTTTTATTCCAAAGAAAGTGTAGCGTATAAAATAAATAAGTAGGTACATTTTAAAATAGGAATCATTAAACAATTTTCTTTTTATCATAATTATAGTAGGCCTAGATAGTTTGACATTTCTATGTTTGTTGTCATAAACATTGGAACTTTCAATGGTTAACTTAGTCTGCAAACAATCGTTTTAAAAATAAGGAATATGCCGATATTATTTAATTTTATGGATTGTGTGATGGTAATGGTAGACAAGCCGCAGAGGAATACCATATTCGTTTTCCTAACGGAAAAACACGAAATCATCAGACACTTTCAACTGTGTACCGCTATGCAAGGGAGGACGGCAGGTTTCCATCATCAACAGTGTAACGAAATATTTAATTTAAGTATTTAATTCAAGAAATTCGCATAACTGGGCCGAAAACAATCCTCTCAACATAAGTTCTCGGTAGATGTTTGGTGTGGTATGATTAACAGCAACCTAATTGGCCTACATATTTTTCCTGCAAGGCTAACTACAGAGGTGTATTTAGATTTTTACAAAATATTTTACCTGGTCAAATGATATCTTGATAAACAATTATAATCTGTCAAACTATCAAAAAAGTTCCTATTATTGCTCGGCAAATATTTACCATAACTTGCCCCAAAGTATTAAAAATAATAACCTGTATAAGTTCAAAATATTTTTAAAAGATTTCCTTAATGAAAAATGTCTGTACGCATTGCAAGAAGTGTAATTGTATGTTAGCTAAATTTTATGTTCTGTAATAGTAATTTTATTGTATTTACACTATATTGAATGTACTTTTATTTAAACACGATATATATCTTTTTCTGCATATTTATGACGCTTCATATCTGTTTGTACAACTTACTTGAATAAGTTTATTATTACTATTATTTGATTTTTTTACAAAAAACCAGTCACCCTACTCTGTGGTTCCGACCCTCACAGAGGGGAGCCGATAATAAATACCAATAGCCACTCCCCACGCCCGTGGGGTGAGTGACTACCGGGTCCGCGAATCTTGTACCCTGAGTAGACACAATCAACCGAGAATGACAGCCTTCTGCATTCTGCCGACTAAGGTCGCTGCCGAATCTCAGCATGCCGGTATGATCTTTAGTTCCGGAAGCAGCGTATATCTCATTCCACCGAGGGCTCCTATAATCAGTACCACTATTTTAACAGAACGCCTTGGATAAAGCCTACGGAGTTCGAAGAACAAATCTCGATATTTTGTCCGTTTTTCCTCCTCTTTCAAGACAATGTTGCTCTCAGCAGGAGCTGAGCATTCCACGACATGCATTGTCTTGAGTTGGTGGTCGAGGAGTACTATGTCAGGCTTGTTGGCTTGTTTTGCCTGACGGTGGGAAACGAATAGTTTCAATAAATTAGACACTTCTCATTCCCCACAACGGATTGAATATCCCTATTGAGGGAAGGTCCTATTGAGATGCATCTTCTTGCGGGTTACTACACCGAGTTGACGCAGCTCTTCTCTAGTCCATTTCACTACTCCGAAAGAGTAAAGAAGGATCGGAACGGCAAGCATATTTGTAGCAGACACCTTGTTCTTCCCCGACAGTTCTGAAGACCAGATCTGTCGGAGTAGGTACTGATACTTGCCGCGGAGAGCGTTTTTCATTACACTCACTTCTTGGGTGACCGCATCGTCCTCTGTTGAGATGGATCAGTGCGCATTTGTCCAACCCGAAGCATACCGACAGCCTGCGTGTACTCCTGTACCACCCTAAGGGACTGTTGGAGATCCCTCTCTCCAGAAGCATAAAGTTTAAGGTCATCCATATAAAATAGATTGGTGACCTTATGCCTCCTGTCGCCGGGGGTACCGCAGTTGTAACCGCGGGTTTTCGGAAACGAGACGTATAGTGACAGTAGTGAGATGCAAAAGAGAAGGGGGCTGAGGGAATCTTCCTGAAATACTCCTCTTCTGAATGTTACCGATTCTGTTTGGACTCTATCGTTACCCGATGTTATGGTAAAGCGAGTCCTCCAGAGCGACATCAGTTCTTCAATACATCTCACTACGGGACCGGGTACCACAAGACATCGGAGCAAGTGAACAATGAGCTCATGCGATGTCATGTCAAATGCCTTGCGGTAGTCGATCCAGGCCGTAGAGAGGTTCCACTTAAACTGCATGGAGTCCTGCGTGACACATATGTTGAAGCAGGTTCTCCTTGCAGCCAGCGACACCTCTCTTCGACCCTTGTTGCTCATATATCCGTTCGTAAACCGGTTCAACTGCGTGGAGCACCCGCATGTACAAAATGCGTGTAAACACCTTGTAACATGCGTTTAGACAGGTTATCGGTCCGTAGTTCTTTGGGTTGGACAAATCGCCGTTCTTGGGGATCAGCACTATCCGCACCTCAACAACCCAAGAATGAATTTGCTGCTCCCCTTTCAACCAGGAATTAAAAATTCTGGCCAAATGGTGGTGGGTGCTCGATAACTTTTTCCACCAAAAGTTATTTATTCCATCGGGGCCTGGAGCAGCAAATTTCTTAGAGCCTCCTCTGGGGTTATTGGTTGGCACACTTCCTGTGGTTGCTGAAGCCTTTGACAAAAGGCTTCAAAGTGTGAGAGGGCAGGAGAATCTCGGTTGAGTGGAAGCCTCTCCTCGTACAGCGTTTTCCAGAAGTTCTCCACCTGATCTGCAGTCGGCGGATTGTCTACAACACGCGGAGGCGGTTGGAAAAGGCGCGAGGGCTTTTGGCGGAACAGTTTATTTTCCGCAAGCCCTCTCGCCCGCCTCACTAGTGACTTTTTCAAATCACTAGCATCCGTATCCTGGCGAGACAGTGGTGTGTGGTGGTTCGCAGCACTGCCTCATTAAGTGTGTGATAGGTGCATCTTAAGTTGGCGGCTAATCGATTCACTTTAGGCGTGAACGACCTGTTGGCCGCCATATAGTCCATCACACATTGGATACGGGATGCGTGTTGCCTCGGCGACTGGCTCTTGACTTCCATCTTTTGCAGCAGCATACACGGTACAATTCATGTGCCAGAGGTCAGCCCGTTCTGGTAGTGCTGCACTAAGTTCTTCATCCACTCTGGCCAGGTTCTGTGGCCCGGGGGTTTTATGTAAATAAATAAATAAATAAACACCACATAAATTAGACAACCCCCAATTCCAGAAGCCAGGGGCTTGTGCGGAAGGGGATTACACATTGAAAAAACGCGGACATACAACCATTTCCTCCGACAGTGTCAGTGCCGGAGCCAGAATTCGAACCCGGTGGTGCGATGTCCTTGTGATTAATCGCGATTGCCACCTCGCGCCTTAACCCACTCGGCTATCGACCATGCATGTGGTGTAACTCCCGCCTGGTACTGAAGCCCTCTGCTCTTGGGGGAACGAGGAGACCTATGTCCTCTACCGGTGAACGCGGCGGCCCTTAGGCCACCTCATTCACCGGTCCAGGAGCAGCCCTCACGTAGCCCCTACTACGAAGGTGTGATATATAGTCACGCCATGTATCCCCTCCGCGCGGGCGCACTGCTTTCATAGCAATGCAGAAATTTATCCCTCAGTTCATTTGCCCACTCGAAGCGTCCTTGGTCGTTGCCAATGTCGTCATTGGGCGATCTGTCCACGTGTTCATTACAAGTAATACCCACATGAGCTTTCACCCAGATAAACTCAACATTAACTTTGTTTTTATGTAATTTACAAAGAAGTAGAAGTATTCTGAGAATGTAACTATTAATTCTGGGATTATTAATTAAGGCTGTTTTTAAGTTTATTAAGACGCTTAAGGAGTCCGTAAAAATTACGGCTCGCCTAACGTCGTTGCATTCCACATAATCTAAAGCTTTTAATATAGCAATAGCTTCACTCACAAACACTGTTGTACGAGGTTCTAATTTAATTTTCAGTTCGAAATTTTCAGATGGGATGTAAACGGCACACCCCGTATATTCCCTAATTTTAGAACCATCAGTGTATATATGCAAATGACTAGAGTATATAAATTTTAAGTTATTAATTGTCAAATTATTCTCAGTGGTGATATCTGAGTATGATGGAATTAAAATACGAGGTTCATAAAATAGGTCGAGGTACTCCAGGTTTAAATAGGATATATCTGAATATTTGAGGAGAAGATCAAACTGTCCACTTAATTCACGAAATCCAGAGCAAAGGGGAGGGGAATTTCTTTTGGCCCAATATTTATTTGTTAAGTCTTGTGTGTTTAAGTGTGATATCTTGGACACGATCGACAAGTCTTTATATTCTGCTTTTAGGATATATTTCTCACTAAGAAATTGTCTTCGAAATATCAGGGATTGTTCTGAAGCTTCAGCATGTAATGGAACCAGAGGAGTCGATCCCATGGCACCCAGGCAGATACGCAAGGCTTTGTTCTGAACAATATCTAAGCGTTTTAAGACAGAGTTACTGGCAGATCCATATAAGGTGGATCCATAGTCTATTATAGAACGAATATACGACCTATAAAATAGAATAAGTGTATTAGGGTTAGCGCCCCACCATGTTTTACAGATCATTTTTAAAAAATTAATGCCTTTTTCACATTTAGCTACAATATGGTCTATATAAGTACCCCAATTAAGCTTTTTATCTAGAGTAATGCCAAGATACATAATTTGATTTTTATAAGGATAGGAGTGATTACCTAATTTTAGTTCATTTATGTGAGGGGTATTGTGCCTTGTAAATATACTCGTAACCGATTTTTCAACAGAAATATCGAATCCATAATCAAGAAACCATTTTTGCAGAAGTCCAGCGGCATTACTTAGCTTATTAATGCAGATATCATATTTGTTGTGTGTTACATAAAAACAAAAATCATCTGCATATTGGATGATGCTGCAGGAAGGACTTATATAATTATGTATACCGGCAGTGTAAATATTAAACAAAATAGGACTAAGAACCGAGCCCTGGGGTAATCCGATGGAACTTACCCTATATCCAAGTTTTTTATTATCGAATCCTCTTAAGTAAATAGTTCTATTTTTGTATAAATTAGTAATTGTATACGCCGTATGGTCGGGAATTGACATCTTTATTAGTTCATTAAAAAGAATATCTAAATTTATACAGTCATAAGCCCCTTTAAGATCTAAAAAGAGAGATGCTAGGTATGTATTATTTGAAAAATTATTTTGAATATCTGTAACCAAGTAGGTTACTGCATCAAGTGTGCCTAAACCTTTCTTAAATCCAAATTGTAAATGAGGTAATGAAATATTGTTACACAACCACCATTCTAAACGATTTTTTATCATACGTTCCAGAGTCTTAAGCACACACGACAACAAAGATATTGGACGGTAAGAGTCAGCCAGCTCAGGGTCTTTACCTGATTTGAAAATAGGGACAATGACGACTTTTTTAAGATACTCTAAATCAGTGCCTTTAAGCCAGATGTCATTAAAAATGTCTAAGAGAAAATGTTTCGTGTTATTTGGCAAGTGGAACAACATTGGGTATTTAATTTCATCATATCCTGGAGCTGTGTTAGATGCTGTTTTGATAGCAAGATTGAGTTCAGAAATTGTAAATGGTTGAGAAAAAAAGTGTCCCTGTATTGGTTCATTGATTTCTGAATCATTATTCGAAACACTAGGTCGGGCAACTAGATTAAAAAATTCATCCATCCACAAGTCAGAACGAGGGAGGGTAGCATTATTTACAGGAATTCTTTTTAATTTTTTTGCATGTGTCCATAATACTTTAGATGGGGTGGAGCCATTTAGATTTTCACAATAATGTTTCCAATTTTCCTTTGCTTTTGATTTAAACATTTTTTTTGATAAGGCTAATATTTTTTTACAAGCAATAAAATTGTCCATCGAGCTATTTTGCTTATATGTATTTAAGGAATCTTTTCTCTTTTTCAACATTTGTTCGCATTCGTCATCCCACCATGGCGGGGGAGGACGTTTTTTTACCTTAAAAGGCTTAAAAGTTGGAATGGATTTTTCAGCAGCGATATTAATATTTTCGATAAAGTAACGATATTTATCAACAGAATTCAGATTTGTAGGAGGTTTTTGGAAGATATTTTCAAGGCTTGACTCATATAATTTCCAATTAGCTTTGTCAATATTCCACTTACTTTTGGGATAAATGATATTTTGAAAATTTAAATTAGCTGTATACTCTATTATTATCGGAAAATGATCTGATCCAAGGTTATCTGAAAAAACATTCCAGCTAATTTGTGAGGCTAAAGATGACGTAACCATTGATATGTCTACAACAGATTTAATAATATTGGGGGAAGACAGTCTAGTCTTGTCACCATTATTTAATATAACCAAATCTCTCTCCTCTATACAATTAATTAATTGTCTTCCTACTTGGTCATTTTTGGAAGAACCCCAGAGGTTACTATGGGCATTAAAATCGCCACCAATTATTACAGGATGAAAGCATTGTTTGAAAATATTAATCCAGTCGCTACATTGAGTAGTGATATTAGGAGGTCTATATAATGATATGAAAGAAATGGGAGATTGGTTAATTTCCATTGTTATGCCACATACTAGAATGTCAGGATTATATGTATTACTATCAAAGGATATTTCTTTAAAATAAAACTGTTTTTTAACTAATATGGCAACTCCGGCTCGTCCATCTATTCTGTCTCTACGAATTATGTTAAAACCCGGGAAATTCACGAGTTGACTTGGTTTAAACCAAGTTTCACTTATCAAAGCAATATGAATATTTTGATCAACTAAAAATTTAGTTAGATTAGCTTTATTTGCAATAGCTGAACGGGCATTCCATTGCATAATATTTAAATTGTGATTTGTATCAGCCATTTATTGGTCATAGTTTTTAAGGACACCCTCCAATATCCTATCAAATTCAGTCTTTAATAAACTAAAATCCAAATGCTTGAATTCATCGACATCTTTTATTGTATTAAAAATTGACACTATACAGTGTGTAAGATAATCTGACATATTATTTGTAATTCTAGATGGGTTATAATTAGGACTATTATTATTAGGCGGGAGGGCTTTACTAGGCCCAAAAATAAAAGGGAACATATTTTCAGTAGGTACTTGCGGGGAAGATGGAGATGTTATTCTCCGTTTTTTTTAAGCTTGAGTTAAAGAATGCTTACGCGGACTAGATGTTGGCTGCGACAGCGAAAATTTAGGAATGGGTTGAGAATTAATTTTTGGTAGGGGTGGAAATTCTTGCTCATTTCCCAAAACATTAAACCTATTGTTGGATACAATGGAGGAAAAAGAATTATTCATCATGTTTTTTGCATCTAAATAAGGGATGTTGTTTAAGGACATTTGTTCCTTTATTTTCTTTTGGTTTTCATAATTAGGGCAATTTTTGGAAGTTGAATTATGAGAATTATTTTTACAAAAAATACAATAGGTATCACCAGATTCACAGTTATGTTCTTCTAGTTTTTCTTTACCACACTTAGTACACAAAATTTTGGTACTTCTACATTGATTAGAAACATGTCCGTACTTCAAACATTTGTAACATTGAACCACTTTACTAATAAAGGGCTCAACGGCAAATTGTACACTGTTTATAACGACATATGTGGGAAGAATATTCCCCTCAAAAGAAATAGTAACTAACTGTCTAGGGATCCACTTGTCAGAACCATCAATAGAAATTTTGCGATTAAGTCTTCTAACATGGATGACTGGACTAGAGCTCTGAATATTTTCTTTTATGTAGTTCTCGTCGAATCTGGTGTCAACTGATCGTATTAAGCCTTTTCGTTCAACCAAATGATTAGGGATAAATGCACGTAAGTTCTCTGAATCTAATTGTTTATTATTAATAAGTTTATTAGCATCAAATGCACTTTTCATTATGACTCGCATTCTATTACTCCCTATGCTATTTATTGAAACCACATTAGTAATATGCAATTTTTTCAACAAAATATGTCCAATAAACATCGGATGAAGGCGACCTACATTTTTGTCCGTGCTTTCGATATAAACATAAAAAGACACCATACAAATGGATATTATTAAGATTAAAAACCTTCTGTGTTTTTTGTTGAGAGTTATCGCTTACCACCTTCTCTAGAGAGCGGCTCGCTATATTTTCTGAATTAATATTAGACTTATCTGGCTGATCCATACTGATATCCGCTACCTCTGTAAGATCAACTAATTCACTAAAATGATTTGTGTTATCATAATGGACTACCAAAGAATTACTATTATAAAGGGATTTCCCCGTCCCCGGGGAATCTGAACTCATAGATATTATACACTAGCCACTTGATTTCACGATAAAATGAAATTTCACAGATATTATTTAGTAAATAACCAGCTATTTAACCGATTTATTACGGCGCTTTGAAACGTGTATCACCTGTCACTCGTACGCGTGAACACTGACATAAAATGTTGATTTGAACCTTCGACCTTACGTCAACCAATACTAACCACTACACCACGGACTGCTAATGAGGAACCTACATAGTTCTCAATATATCAATACGTTGTAACGTCAAAGACGTCACATCCAAGTGATTTGGAGTGCACCCAACGCTGAAGATGGCGTGCACTCTGGAGTGCACCTAGACATTACGATAAATTAATAGAAAGCATATTGAGGATTAAGGATGTGATACATCAATTTAATTGGAAACCTGTCGATTTGAGATATTATAAAACTGTTTATTGTTACGCAGCACATCACTTTAAAACACCATTCATTGACTAGTATTATTGCCTCTTCTCAATTCGTTAATAATAGTGTGGAACAGCCAAACGGGATAAATTCAGTATCTCAATTATTGTGCATATTTATAAAAAATCCCGAGACATGTCAATTTCGGATTCCGAAATGACATCCTGCAACGTACAAATTTCATCCCCAAATTAAACCCCTTTCAAGTGGCAGTTGCAATCCCTAAATTTTTAAATGGGAAGTGGGGCTTGTGATACCTCATTTGAAAGGTTTTTTCATTCTCTATTCATGGTTGATGGTTTTAATATTTATTGTAAAAATTAACGGTAAAAAAAACTAATTCATGTGCTTGACGTAATTCACAACAGCAAACTAAAAAAAAAATAATTTCAATGTAGTAAATGTTCAAAATGTCTTCCTAACATTTTCCAACATCTGAGCTGTGACCGACCTAACCACATTCGTTATTGTTCTTAAGTCAGCTTTATCGCTTGGCTTAGTTTTGTATACCATACCTTTCACATATCCCCATAGAAATGTGCTGGCCATTCTAGCGATCCTCGCCTCCTTATCCACCGATTTGGAAATGTTAAGTCGAGGTATTGCCGGACATCGATTCGGTAATGTGGTGGTGCTCCATCCTGCTGGAACCATATTACATCTACTGGAACTTGTGGGTTTGCTTGAGCAGGATATAAGTTTGCTAAAATTGGCACGACACTATTTTAGAGCGGAGCTAAATAATTATCTCTATTCAAATTGCCATCAATGAAAAAGGTACCAATGACATGGTTTACAATTATCCCCACACAAACATTAACCTTTTTAGGATTTTGCATATGTAACTCTCTCATCCAGTGAGGATTTTCATTAGCCCTGTAGCGAGAATTTTGACGATGAACATGGCCATGAAGATTAAAAGTATGGACTCATCCGAAAACAAAATATTTTCCAGTTGGGTAACATTGTTATCTAACCTTTGCATCATTTGTTCACAAAAATACGTTCTTCTATCAAAATCGTGTTCACTAAGCTCCTGAGTTGGGGTCAGTTTATAGGGATGCATTTTATTTTCTTTTCAAATGCGAATAATTGAGGAATGGTAAACATTCAGTGCTAAAGTTGTTAGTCGACTTAAATTATGCGGGTTTCTTTCAAACTCAAGCAGTATATATAATTTGGCGTCGTTACTCATTGCATTGGGAGCTTCTTTTTTTATCTGCCGTCCATTTTCTCGAAATTGATGCTGTTCAATTTTGCTAATTGTACCTTGGGATATAGGCGGCAAATCAGGAAATTTTTCTTGGAATAGTCGAGCAACCAATTATTTGTAAAATTATTATTTTATGCATTTCGTTTAAATAAACCATGTTTAGAAATTTCAGTTAGCAAAACTCAAACAGTATGCAAAACACTGACTGATTTATTACCAACTATGACAACTATTTATTGATGTCAATCGTTACGGCCGGCATTTATAATAAAACTGGCAATGCCAGCTATGAAGAATTTTGATGTTTTTATGTCTTCTTTTTTGCTATCCCGCAAGAACAAAACGCTGTAAATCTGTATGTTCTTCGTTTGTTGTAGTGAATTTCATCAAGCAGACCGTTAATTTTTGCAATAATTCTAAAAAACATTGCATTTGTGGAGCAGACTTGCAAAACGCTGTTTGTCCATTATTACAAATTTTTAGCAGGGATAAAAAACTGCTGCCCAGATACTATATTAAAACTCAAGATCTAAATTTCATTAAAAAATAAAGAAAGAATAGAAATATATTATTCAATTTATACACTAAGAAAGCTTCAAACAGCTGCATGAATTGAAAAAAACATTGGGACAAACTGCATTCTGTATGTCCATTTGTAAACCCAGTAACAACAGTAAAAAAATCGTTTAATAATCAGAAGTTATAAAAATTTCATATTTCATATTTTATGTCTCAAACGGAAGACTAAATTTGAAATAACAGAACAATGATTTTTTTAATCAGTTAAAGAAAATTAAACAAGTTGACTTCTTCCAACTCGTCACATTCGCAGGTTCCGTCAATTATTTCTACAGTTTCAATATTGTCATCCTCATTGATGTTTTCGTCTTCACAATGTTCCGAAAATATTGGAAGAAATCATTTTAACTCTGGATCATCACTCCAGTTTTTGCCAGATAATGATATCAATAAATTTTTGAGGCTATCCAATTTTTTTTTAATTTTGAGACCTAAGGGTAGCTCAGGTCTATGCACTTGATCAATTCGTTTTCGGGATTTTAGCAGTGACTCGAATTTCTTTGATACATCAGTGCGATAATTATTTCATACCTCACTTGTTTCTTTCGTTCTCGTGATGTGGGGATTACTATCACCAACAATGTGCTCACCTTCTAGAATCTCCATTATTATACTATTATTTACTACAAGTTCGGTTCTCATAAAACAGTGTAAACTATGAAATGCGCACTAAACTGTAATGTATTTGCCGATGCACTAAATTCAGTATGTTTGTCTTTCGGACAAAATCCGGTTTGGTAGTCTAATGTGAGTGGACAAACTGCGCTTTGTATGTCTAAGCACGTTTCGTGATGTGAATTTCATATGACTTCATTCACTTTGAATGTCCAGAAATTGGACAAACAGCGTTTTGCAAGTCTGCTCCTCATTTTTGAATTTAGAATGAAAAGACCTTTCAAATGAAGTATCACAATTTAGGGGTTGCAACTGCCACTCGAAGGGGATTTAAATTTGTATGTTGCAGGATGTCATTTTAGAATCCAAAACCGACCTGTTTAAGGATTTTTTATAAATATGCACAATAATGGATTAATTGTTGATTAATTAATTGATTGATTAATGATTGTATAATAAACACGTTTTTCCTAAAATTTAACTCGTTTTTCATGTTTACTTCCGTTTCATTCATATCAAAACAACGAAATTAAATTTTATTTGTATTCGTTAATTAAATCTGACTGTGTAAATTTGAAGTGTTTGGTGACAATTAAAATGAAAACAGTCGTAAAATTTTTTTGATTGCTATCCCCTTTGAAATCTTAGAGCTTTGTAACTACAGTGTTTATTTGAACGCGTTTACAATAGGAATCCCACGCTACAACGAAAATTAAACAAAAGTTATAAATACGCCATTCTTATAAAACTGGCTATTTTGCCTCGATATGATATATATTAAAAACATATTTTCATAAATTGAGTTTTATACTGGAGGCATTGTAAAAAATTGGAATATCACGCTAGTAACTAATTTCCATTTATAAACTGGCGCAAAAATGTCCCAAATATAATTTTGGAACTGTTTTAAAAGTGTTTTTAATGTTGATTCCCTGTCTTAAATCTTTTAGCATTTCTATGTTTATATGAGATGAATCAAATTAAAATACACAATTATAATAAATATTTGAAAAAGTTTTTGTGACATTCTCATGAATTATAAACTAATAATATCCCATCAATTATAGGTACTAACATCTTTGTTAATGGTTATATTTGTGTTCCTTATTAGTAGGTACTTTAAAAATTGTTCTTTTATGTAGGCGCCCTGCATCTCCAATTTTGGATTTTTCAAATTTTTATATCCGTATATCAGTCTGGGAATATATTGCAGCTTCATTATGGCATTCCTATCTTTTTTTTCTTGGTGTTCGTTCCCAATGTACTTAGCATTTTATTAATTTATTGCTTATCCTTTCAACTATTGCTATCCGCATATGGCGTCTTATCCTTATTTTTAGTTCAGGTAATTGTTCACGCCAGTAGTAAGGCAAAGCGCGTTCTGGACCACTGAGTAGAGGAACATTGGGGGTCTTAATAACGTCATGAACTGGATGGCATGTGTTCATCAGAAGTCTTTGTAATGTAAGATCTACTTATATCTGTGACTGTTTAAAACCTGTTTATAGTTGCTTGAGACCTGTTTATAGCTGTTTAAAATCTGTTTTATATCTTAATGGATACATGCCATCTAGTTCATGACGTCATCAAGAACCCCTAGTGTTCCTCTACTCAGTGGTCCAAAACCCACTTTGCCTTACTATTCGCGTCATGGATTAAATTCCTCTTCAAATCAGCTCCGGTATAAAAAATTACTAGATCAAACTGTAGCTAAATTGAAGTTAAATACGAATCCAAGGTCAAACCATAATAAAAGAGTCATTAACTAATTTCAAATTGTCAAAAAAGATTTTCATACAGATTTTCTCATTATAAAAAAAATAGCTTTTTATACTTTCTAACAATTCTCTCTAAGAATATATAAAAAAGTATCAACCTTAAAAGCCACTATAATTTCGATATTTTGCAAAAAGTGGCATGTAGACACATCTTTCCTCTTTCCGAAAAGGCCACTACCGTCCATATTCATTAATTCAAAAGTCCTAAAAGTAGTTTAATGTCAACGTGCCTCTCTCTTCCACGTTAAATTAATTTACGTTCCTTACCTACCTGGACGTCGAGATCGCTCACATCGGATTTCAGGAACCTGTAAAACAACAATAGACAAATACGGCTTAAATTACAAAGTTCTTTCTGTTCAACAAAAAATTTCAATTTTAATTTCGCCATAAGCAAAAATTTATGCCACTTTTATAAAAATTCGTTCAAATAAAAACCGTCTTTTCTAGCGGCGCTTAACAAAAACTCAATGCGTACTCGGCCCCAGTCATTCATTTAGCAAAAGAGTCGAGCGAAGAGACTCGATCTCTTGTGTTCTCGCTTGTTCCACCGGCACCAGTCTTCTTCGGACACGTATCCAATCTACTAAACGCGGAAATTCCACAGTGCAAGTCAGCAGCCCTGGGCAAAAAGCCTACTAACGCAAATTCATTTCTGCAAGTGTTAATTAAAATATTTTTTACGTTAAATCATTTATTCGTTTGTAACCTAAACTATTAGTGAATAAAGATTATTTTCTTGTGTTCTACAAATTCTTTCAGTTTCGTTTCCCAACGCGCGACGTACTGAAAACGTTTAATAATAATAAATATAATAAATAAAAACTACAGAAATAAGACACCTCCAATTCCAGAAGCCAGAAGCTTGTGCGGAAGGGGGTTGCACATTGAAAAAAGGCGGACATACAACCATTTCCTCCGACAGTGCCGGAGCCGGGATTCGAACCCGGTGGCGCGATACCCGTTTGATTAATCGCGATTGCCACCTCACGCCTTCACCAATGCGACTATCGGTTACTGAAAGACTTGCTGGAATGTCAAAACACCAGTACAAAACAACCAAAAAGCATTACCTTTGCTAAGTGCACAAGCAGCAAAACCGAAAGTCTGTGGAATTTATCAAATTCTCGAATTTTATTATTTTTTAAAGACCGACGTCCGTTGTTCCGTGTTTACAAGGAAGACCCTATCCTCGCATCACATCTTCCAGCGGCTTGTATATCAGTGTATGGGCAGAAGCTATGTAATCATAGACGAGGATTTTGTGGTGAATATATCATCCAGGGGATATGAGGCCGTCGGTCCCTTGTCCATTAAATGTTAGAAGTAAAAAATCCCTACACATCGAAAGAGAAGAGGTTCGGCAAAATTCCTGGTTGGGGGTAGCTCGTCTACAGGCGTCGGTGTTAGGCTTCAGTAGCGGAAATAGGCCGACGTTAAATGAATGTAAAAAGTGGCTTTTCGCACAATATTGAAGTAAGAACAACAATATTTTTATTAGTTTTGCCTTAAATATATTTGCAGATAACCCCATACACGGATAAACTCATTACCTGCACTAATTCAAGCTATAGTTATTATCCATAAAAAATAAATAATTATCTATAAATTGATGTAAAACTTTTTCACAGGAACTTGTACTGTTTTTATACTCTCATAAATTCCTTTCAACGCCAATTTTCTAGAGGTAATTAATAAAAATGACACAGATCGATGTGATGTACAATATTAGTTGAAGTTTAGTAGTTTTGCTAGTTGTCGCATCCGTTTCCTGGAAATGGAACTGAAGTGACAAGTTATTGATTGAGTATCTACTTGCCGATTTATTTGAGTGAATAATATAGGCAATTCCTGAAAGATGTTTGCTGCCCTTTAGTCAAGAACTGAGTGTGAATTGACCTAGCGACCAATATCATAACTAGGGTAGCACATAAAAAACAAAATCACAAGATTAAATTCGAATTTAAAAGAAATCGATACGAAAAGATTAATAGTACTAATGTTTTATTGGGAAATGTCGGATAGTAGCGATTTTTCATTCTATTAGATAAACAAAAATCGTCTGAATATGATGAAAATTAAACGAGATATCCATTTGTTAATTAATAGAAGTTTGTATTTTCTTGACCGTATAATCAATTAATTGATGTGAGTTTTCTTGGGTTGTCGGTCATTGAAATAAAAGTTTTTATTTTATTTTCTTACATTTCGGTTTATTACCACCATCATCAGATAATTAACTACAATTTCAAAGATAAATAAATAGCATAACAATTTTTCTTTGTTTGCGTAATAAATGTATGTACTTACAATTTGTTACTTAAATATGAGATTTTAATACATATTTTTACATTGTCTTTACACATCTGGTGTTGGGATGCAACTAACTGACCTGAAGTAGGTACAAAGACGAATCTAACACCGTATACAAAATAGACTGCAATAACTGTAACAGTACATATATAGGGCAATCAAAACAATACTTACACAAAAGAATATACGCGCATAAATATAATATAAAAACATTAACCCAAAATTCGACAGCACTGACAAAACACACTCTAGAACAAAACCATAACTTTGACTTTAAAAATATAAAAATTTTAGAAAAAGAGCCGAACTTTCACCGAAGAACGATACATGAAATGCTACAAATTAAAAGGCACAACAACGCAATAAACAACCGCACTGATATCGAGAATTTAAGCGAAATCTATTTCAATTTATTAAATTAAATACAAAGAGGTGAACATGTAACTTCTTTTGCATTTTTCCATAAATTCTATACACAAAAATTAAAATATCTCAACTGCAACAGTCATTATCACCAGATATGTAAGGACAATGTAAAAATATATATTAAAATCTCGTATTTAAGCAACAAATTGTAAGTATAAACATTTATTACGCAAACAAAGAAAAATTGTTATGCTATTTATTTATTTTTGAAATTGTAGTTAATTCTCTGACGATGGTCGTATTGAACCGAAACGTAAGAAAATAAAATAAAAACTTTTATTTCAATGACCGACAACTCAATAAAACTCACATCAATTAATTTGTTAATTAATATGAATGAGCATACAGAGGAGAAGGGGTTCTAGCGCGCCGTGTTATTCCACTTCACCTTTATCCTATTTCAAAATTTAAACTAATGCTAAAATAACTATTTGTTTATTTTAATACGCATAAAATACAAAAAGTGTCATATCTTAATAAATAACTTTTTATTCACAATTGTTATCAACTTACATTAAATAAGTTGATTTATTTATAAACAATATAGTTTAAACCCAAAAAACGCTCCAATATACCGGGTGACACAGGAGACATGTAACACTCTGTAACTTTGCTAAGAAGTTAAAATTTTAAATTTTGGAAGGGTTTTACATAGTTGCCCTTGTACTGAGCCTATCAAACATTTTCTTCAACTTCCGGTTTAAGAGGAAGTGACCTAAACTTTGTTATTTTAAATGGTACCTTGTACATATTTTTTACTTATCTGATTCGTCTTTAAATTCTCTTTTCAAATATGTATGTAACATGACATTTGTTTTTAAAATGACAGTAAATAGCCATTTAATTGTATTAAGTCTAGATGGCCATGATATGAACCTTGGCAGATATTGGTGCTTAGTGTGTCGTGATATCCAAGGACAGTACGCAACTTTGTGTCTCATATTCTTTTGGACACAATCGGTAGCTGAGCAACCTAACTAGATTTTCTTATTTAGAAAAATGACGAATCCCTAAATAACCTACGATATCAGAAAAATCAAGATAGGAAACTATTTTTATTTACCCTACATAAGAGATACTTATTTTGTTATTTTTGTCCACTATAATTGCTGTACCTATCCTATTTTGCTTTCTACACTAAAATTAGTATCGAATATTATTGCATAGTAATAAACAATGTTACTACTTATTGCAACACAAATAATTTAGTAGGCAGGCGGTGAAAATCAAATACAGGAAGAAAAATTTTTTTAATAAATAAAAGACATTAGTAAAACACATTTGAACAGAATTAATGAATAATGAATACGTTTTTACAACGAAGGAATGAAATTAAAATAAAAAATTTACCGTACCACTAAACAAAAAAAAATATGTTTTAATTTAGATTCTTAAAATATTGTCCATTATTATCTTTGCACAATCGTGTTTTTGTGACCGTAGCTCTGAGCATGTTATCTAACTGTAATTCAGTAATTCCATTCATTGTTCTGCTGACTCTAATTTCCATGTCTTCTCTGTTTGTTGGTGGAGTCCCATAAACTTTTTCTTGAGGTGGTGCTATATAAAAAAATCGCTACTTAAGGAATCACTACTTTCACATCCAGATTTTGTATCTAAGTCTTATACGCACTAAATTCCAATGTAATATTTTACTCCCTTTAATAATATAGTGGGGGTGGCAATGAGGGTGGTAGAGGGGGTGGCTAATTCCAAAAAAATTTTAGAGGCCCTTGTTCCCTTATACACACTAAATCCCATTTAAATTATAACAGGGCGGGGATGGCAATGGGGCTGATAGAGGGGGTAGCTAACGCCAAAAAAAGATTTGTGACGTTTCGTTCTTGCAAATCACATTTTAATTTTTTTACTCTCTTTCATAATACTGTGGGACTAGTATTGGGGGCAATAGTGGAGGGTGGCTGATACCAGAAAAAAAAATTGAGACCTTGACTTCTCGTACATGCCCCAAATTGCAATTGTATGGACTCTTACCTGCTTGCTTTGCCTATTTACCCTTATTTATCCTATTTACCTTTGAACCCGTCAACGGAATTAGATCAAAATATAATCTAGTTCCAGATCTCGTTATAATACATATAGCGCAGTAAAAGGTCAAGAAAAAGACGTTTCCTTCTTGAAAAAAATGTTTGAGGTATAACCAGATGAAACCTTCATTTACATCATTAGATAGGTCACTGGACATCCGAAAAGGCCATTTACGACTTTTTGTAACGGTACCGATTTTTTTCAAATAAAAAAATGTGTCAAATTTGTGAAAATTAAAAGAACGTATTTTTTATTACTCACTTCGCCATATCTTCTGAAACATCTTAACCCCAGGGGTGTTAATTAATATCAAAATCCTTGATCGTGAAGCAATCAAGAATTTATTAAATCCCACCCAGTAATTATTTACCTACATTTTATGTCGAAATAAATAAACGATTTGACCATTTACGTGATCGTCTAGTTTTACTAATTTAGGACCCAAATTTCGTTGTATGTGTAGTAAGCCTTTTAATTTACCCCAGGTGCTTTTATATAAAGTTTGGTATTACTTGTTTCTGTCTTATACTATATACCTGAGAAATTAATCAGTCTGTTATTTTAAACACCCTATATGTTTGGCCACACTATTTATTGATTGGGAAACCTCGCTATTCAGTTATGTTATTTAGTTCAGATTTTATTACTGAAGCTTGTGCTGCAAATTTATAGTTGAACTTGGTTTGCTATTTTATTTGATTGAAATGAAACCATTTATATAGTTCATTATTTGTATGATGAAAAATTTGAAAGAAAACACAGTAATTGATGAGGAAAAATAGTCAAAAAAACCCATTTTATTTTATAATAATTGATGCGGCAATAGCCGAACATGGAATCAAAAACAATCCAAATATTTTAAGAAAACATTTTTAATTGTCTAAATATACAATCGTATGCCATGTTATTTTGTAGTTGTAATTAAATATGCGGCAAATGCTGGCTTAAACATTTTTTGAAATTATGGTGTTAGGCAATCGCTATGATAAAATAAACTTAATGCATAAACGGATCCAGAGTAAACGTGCGCACAAAAAAGTTACAGATCGACAGACAGATTTTTTTTCCCTCAAATTTAAAATCTCGACGTTTCATGACATTTTAAGCCTATTTCAACAAAAAAATATATATTTTTCTTGTGTTACTATACTTCCACCGGACGTGGAAGTAAAAACTAACGGCGATGGTCTGGTGGGTGACCTTGCAGGCCATCTAACAAGCCCATTTGGTCTCGT
Source organism: Leptura quadrifasciata (assembly GCA_963675555.1). Classification (NCBI taxonomy): domain Eukaryota; kingdom Metazoa; phylum Arthropoda; class Insecta; order Coleoptera; family Cerambycidae; genus Leptura; species Leptura quadrifasciata. The sequence goes on from OY776682.1 coordinate 39,169,455, forward strand.
CTAGTTTTCTTTAAACCTTTCGTTTGAATACATGAAAATTAGAGCCAGAAGAACAATTAATAGAATTACTGAATTACAGTTTAGATACCGATTGTGCCCAAAAGAATATGAGGCACAAAGTT